>CM067376.1:230129455-231334455 GCA_034510155.1 Eucriotettix oculatus | reverse complement strand
TATGAATAAATGAAGCACATGATGACTTTAATGTTTTGGCTCCTTGAATTGCAAATTTCACCATATTTGTTAGTTGAATTCCAATATCTGGTGTGGCTTCGAGTCTGTTCCTGCACTATGACGTCTTTACAACAGAATAAGAAATTCCCCCTTCGCATAAATAGATGGCAGAAAACTGAAATAAAACAACAATAGCTCGTTTTAAAATATCGGGGTACTCTTCTGACAAACTCGCTTAAAGACTTATCTTGGCAGTTTCGTTTCAAATTAGAGTCACTGATTAAATCAATTAGATTTCATAGTCACTTGCATTAAAGGTATTGGTTTAGCTGTCACCGAAAATTGATTCTGAATCCAGGAATCGTCCTTACTAGTTACGGAAAATCTTGCTAATGAGCCGATTTCAAGTTATGAAGGTGTATTAAAACCATTTTTGAAACTTCATCTACTTTAAAATTTAATTAAGTCAAACAATCATGTAAGGCAGGAAGATAATTAAAATCAACTGATGAAACCAAAAATTGTATTTTTTCCAATCAAAAGTCTTATCTCTTGTATTAAAAATTTTAATATTTTTACTTGTAGTAGTCAGTTCATGGCATTTTATAAAACTATCTGTCAAATATGTAAGTTTTATCTACCATGATTGATTTATTAAAACTTCAATAAAACGTCTAAACAATCGCGAATTTTAACATCTTATATAAGAAGTCATTTTCTACATGGATGGTTATTGTTGTGGCATTATGTCCTAAGACATTGTTCATAAACATTATTCTGCAATTTTATTCAAAGTATGGAATAGACTGTATAATTCCGTTGAGAAAGGTGTGGAACGATATCTGCCTGAGAAATATTATTGGTCGGTTTTTTTTGCGAGGGCAGGTGAAAATCTTCTAAAATCACTATCTCAGAGTCCGCACTGGATAGTAGTGTGGGATTCCACCCACTAAAAACATCTCCTTTTCCAACGATGACTGTGTGTATCTTCCTGTGGGACCGTCGTTAGACATTACTTCACAGGAAGCAGTCGTAGCGTCAAGTTCACTCTGTCTCCTTTAAACATCATTATTTCTCTCTTTTTCGAAATTTAGTAATATTTGACTTACTATAGAGGCATATGCGCTTACTTTATTCCAGGTATTAGGTGAAAGCAGCATATTGGGTACCAAATTATCTGGTTTAGATTTAGATTTATTGTTGTTTCCATTAATCCTCGATTGAGGAAATAGGATACGTCATACATTAAAAATTAAAAATGAACAAAATAAAGTACATAATTAAAGACAAATAAACTTAAAATAAATTAATAAAAGAAAATGTATATAGACAAAAGTCAATATAAACACAACACGGACACACACTGGGAAACACAAACAAGCACACACTGAGGAACACGCAATGGAGTTTTAACTACTTGGAGCTCTGCGACCAGGAAACTGTCCTTCCGTCGTAGCTCCAGGCAATACATGAAACAAACAAACAAAAGAGCAGAAAAAACTGAATAGAAATTTTAAGATATGTGATGTGCTATTTTATAAGGCAGCTCATTCAACACTTGCAGCAGGAACCTTGATTTAAATACTAGAAGGACGATTAAGAAAATCCTGTACCGAGTAAAACGCGCCATTTAAAAGAATAGTTTTACTCTGCTTCACGAAGCTTTTGTAGGTACTATTTTTAACCTCTGGCGGAAGGCTGTTGTATAAAATTATCCCGGTATTGTGAATACTTTTCTGGTGTAGAGCAAGGCGATGCTTGTCCGACCTTAGAGCTGAACGATTTCTAGTCGCGTATTCATGAAACTCGCCATTTGTTTGAAACAAATTAGTGTTTCGTTTTACAAACTTTAATATTTCATAAATATATACGCTTGGTAAAGTAAGTATTTGCAAACTTTTGAAGAAAGGTTTGCAACTCGATCTAGAATTCGTGCTAGAAAGTATTCTAATTGCACGCTTTTGCAACTTAAATATTTCATTACTCCTGGAGCAGTTTCCCCAATTAGAGATGCCATAGCTCATAATTGAATGAAAATACGCGAAATAAACCATTTTGACGTACTTTTTGTCAACGTGTTGCATTAGTGTTCTCAGAGAATAACAAGCTGAACTTAGTTTTCCGGCAAGCAGATCTATATGGTCATTCCACTTTAATTTATCGTCAATCCGAAGGCCGAGGAAAGGTGCATTAGCTGAGAACTTGTCTACTGGTCTATTACTAGCATCAGCACTAAACTGGACTAACTTAGTCTTATCTAGGTTGAGGGATTATTGAAGTTCCAATATCGCTTTCTAATGTTTGTCTCTCATATGAAAATCTCGAGCAACTGAAAAATACGTGTTCTGGTGTCTCATTAAGTCCACATTCAAGGCATGCAGGTGAATTATATATGGAAAACCTGTAGAAGTATGCCCTGAAGCAGCTATGACCGGTCAAGAGTTGAGTGAGATAGGAATTCACTTCTCCGTGTTTCCGAACAATCCAGTCTTTAATTGATGTTATTAAGCTATGGGTCCATCGGTCCTTATTGGACTTATCCCAACGGCGTTGGTCGGTTGGGTAAAATCAATATACCCCATCTTGCACGGTATAAAAAAATTATTAGAAATGATTCGACTTTCTCCCGTTCGATGCAAACGGAGCTTTCGAACTGAGTCAGCACTTCAAACCTTTGTGGAACACAGTTTGGGAAACCCGGGCTTAGAACATAAGGCATGACGTCAGTCTATATAAAGTCGAATAAATTTTAAAATTATATGAACAGTTGTTCTCTCTTTTTGAATGAAATTCGAACGTGAAACTATTGGGTCGAAGCGTGTTCTTACAACTTCAGCTTCTGTGAGGATAGTCGGGTAGGTCATGTCCACGTCTCGTTGTTGGAAAAGGTCTCCTAGCCAGGTTATGGATTTAGTTTCACATAGTTCATTCTGAAAGCCATAAAATGCGTAATATCAAAATGATATAGGCTTGGAACAGAAGATTGTTGAGCAACCGTTAACCACGGAAAGAAGAGTGCGACTTAGGCCGCAGGTACACAGAAACGCTCACGATCGCCCTTCATAATTAGCTCTTCCATACGAGACACCAAAACCAAGAACTTTTTGAGGAACTTACCACTTCAGAAAGGAAATCCCTACAGTATCAAATACGATGGGCACGAGCAATCAACATAGTTGATTTATAAACTCAAAATAGGAAACCTAGTGAAAAGATTTCATAACTTGGAACATAATCTACAATCATCTATTGCAGGAACAAGGATGCTGTGATAGAATCTGAATTAAATTGACTATCATTGACGGTTTTGTGAAATTTTTTTAAAATATATTTTTACATCACCCCTAACAACAATTTTTACGAAATAATTATGTAGAATATTAATAAAAAGCAACAGTTCGACTAATGACCCTGCCCTTAATATGCTAAATTTATAGTTCCATCTACATAACTTGTAATCCTGAATGATTCTAAGAACAGAACAATGTAAAACCAAGATGGAACAAGTTTATAGCACGAAGGTATTCCTCCTTCGTACATTTGTTGAATAAAGGAACTTAATTTTAGGAACAAGCTACCAATGATGAATATAAAGCATACATGAAAGTATTCGAAATGAGGCCTTTCCTTAATTTTTTTTCTTTAAAATAAATGACGGGGACATGAATTTTATTGCTTTCGCGAGGCTGTTTGTAATAAATGTTTTGTGCTGATATTAAGGCATGTGATTTTACTAAGAAAAGACGAGCGATCTTCGGAGGGTCGTCTTATCTTCGGCTAGGCAGCGAGGGTACAGCGTGATCTGTAAAATTCGTTGAGACAATCATGGGGAGTTGGGTTGGAGGAGGAGGTGTTTGGGGCGTTTGTGTCTAGTGTTGCCCAGACGCCTTATGATTGTGTTGTGTGATAATTGTGTCTTGCTGTACAGACGTGCAGAATTATCTCTGATAACGTCCATTAGTGGAAGAATATTCAATTCCCGATGGACGTCTTTAGTGCGTGCCCTCCAAGGTGCCTTGGCGATGATTTTAAGGACCTTGTTTTGCACAAACTGGAGGTTACGGAGGTGGGTTTTGGCTGCAAAGCCCCAGACTGGTCCTGCATACGTCAGAATTGGCCGTATGAGTGTTAAGTATACGGCGCGTTCTGTTAAGCATAGGGTATAGCTGTTTTAGTCTAATGTTTGCTTTTCTGATTGTGTTAGTGGTATGGAGTTTCCATGTTAGGGCCTATTCCGCCTTTTATTCCAGCAGCACTCTGCGTAACTTCCGCCAATCTCCAAATTCGAGTTTCTATTGGCGGTTGACGACACCAGGAACCTCCATGCAGACCCCTACAAACACGTGGCACGGACCGGAAAACGTTGCATGGACCGGAAATGTCTTAGAATCTTCAACCAGCCACGTGGTCACACACAACAATATACAGAGTCAGTGGCACGAGAACTGAGATATCGAGATGACACAGGTTTCTGAAGTTAAATTTGACTTTATACGAGAAGGGATTCAATTGATTTGTCTATTTTCTCAGGAATGATTAGTTTAATCAATAGGTGCTTAAGTTTGAGCTAGTAAATTGTGGTAAATATTGTACGGGTTCATTACACGTTTTCAATGGTAACAAAATACGAATACGATACTACAACATAGAATATTTTATATTTACAAGGAAGGATACATGCTCCAGAACATAATAATGCCGCATTACGCCAAATCCATCCGACTGGATCTAGCTCCACCTATACTTCAACCACACACTAACACCTATCTTCCTCCCTTCTGACGAGTGGTGCAGGGAAGTGAAACGGAATACTGCGCATTTCAAATTGGAGAGAGAGAGAGAGAGAGGGGGGGAGAGAGGGAGGGAGGGAGAGAGTGGGAGGGAGAGGGAGGGAGAGAGAGGAGAGAGAGGGGGAAGGGGAAAGAGAGGGAGAGGGAAAGAGACTGATAACAGACGTGACCAACGTCGCAGCTTAGCAGAAGCAAGTGCGCTACATTGTGGGCAGTTTAAATTCTTCTAAATCGAATCAGAAATTCACACTATTAAAACTAATCTATTGTAAAGGTTCTTAAACTTGCGAAACAATTTCATAAATTTATTTATATAGTTCATTCCATGAACACATGATTTTCCAGCTACCACTGCCGTCTATTGAAAATATATTAAGAAAAGTTGATTTATGTAAACACGGGAGACGCAAAGAGTTGACGACGTATGAACAATAAGAAACTAACAAATTAATTGAAATTCAGAACATTCCAGTGCACGCCTCGTTTCAGCTAATACTGTGGATGATATTCAAGCATATATAAGCAAATATCGGCTTGAACTTAAACACAATTTATTTCAGAGCCTTCTTCTTTCGAATTGTTCCAAGAATTTTGAAATCTGCCCTACGCATGAAATTGTTCGCAAATACAGAAGAGAAATAAATCACTCACAATCAAGTATAATTAAATTAATTATTTTACAATTTTCATATTTCATTTCATAAGCGAATGCCAGTCTTTCTACGGAATTTATTTATTATTAGGCCTTGCAGGAGACACACGATATACGAAACAGATAGAACGCTGTGCACACGTATCGTCTGCGTGGATGGCTGGCGTTAAATCTCGTATTGATAAAATCTTGATTAGTGTGGGTTGACTAATCTTCTATGGGTCAGTCAGATATGTAACTATTGTGAGTAACCGTAATGCTATGGTTAATTTTAAACTGCAATGTGAATATTCCATTAATTTTTGCTGATATGAAATGATGTAAGCGCGGCTGATTCATGCCATTTGATCCAATGTTTTTTCCATTTATGACTTAAAATACGCTCTGCTTTATGGGGGTACAAATTAACATTCAATTCCGGTCGTGAACATGAAATATTTCTTCAACACATCATATGTTTTCTTGAAGCGGATAAATATACTTTTCCCAAATGAAAACAATATGAAATGTGTATAGACAAATTCTTGTATCAGTAATATTTAGTTCTCCATTTCGAAAAGATTATTACAAATATTTCCATTTACCGTCCTAAATTGTGGCCAACGATATACGTGGCTTATGCAAGGGAAAATTTATAACTTGGTTTAGATATCAGGCTTATAGATAACCTATATGACTGTGTGCAAGATTACAGGGTGTTAGATGATTCGCGTAGTGCGGACGATGCGCCGATGCTACTATTACAATACCGTCACTTCATGAAAATACCTATCCATTCTAAATTATTACTTATATTACACACATTCGATATTTTCACTTTATAAGCTTTTCGTGAACTAATAAATTTTAATTGTATTCTCTAATGTTATAAATTTATAACTTCTCTTCTCGATTAACAAAATGAAATTTCTATGAGAATAATATTACTGTTACCTAAAAACGGAAAAATATTTTGTTTCAGTAAGAAAAAAATTCAAGGCATAATGATTTGTTCTAATAAATAATTTATTAATGCATTATTTTTCGAGCCTTGAAGTTATTTTGCCCCCTAGTGAAATATTTAGTGATATATTGGTGTATCCACTTATTATTTACGAGTAATTATAAGAATTAAACATAAAACAATGCACATATTTCTTCTGAATCGCCTTTCAAAAATATGGCAGAGCCAGCATTGAGAACTCATTGTTTGAACCAATTTTTTAATACTAAATATATCTCACGTAAATTATACTGTGTATTTCCATACATCATTTGACATAAAATAATTATTTTTAAACCAGAATTACAATTTTCTTTTGTATTTTCTTTAAGTGACAAGCATTTTTAAATCAATATTTATTTGAACTGAGGATTTATGAGGAGAAAAAACTCTTAATGTTCTACTTGACTTCAACATTTCGGTCAGAGAGGTGGAACTCAGATCGCTTATGTTTGGCTACATATTAGAATTTAATATAAAATCATTTATGAATAAATAAAATTCCACGCAAGATAAACAAGATTATTGCTTGGAATCTGAAATTAAAGTACTGTAATAACCAAATGTTACTACTATAAGGGACTTTGTTTATGAAACACTTGTTTCTTTTAATTTGAAAACACCTTAACATTACAAGATAGGCAACTACTTGGCTGTTGACTGATTAAAGAAATTCATAGGCAAATTTATTTATACAGTGGACAGGATAATTGTTGTACAATACATTTATTAATGATTTAATTAATTCAAGTTAATCACCAATTTTATTTTCTTAAGTTCGATAACTACCCCTGAGATACAATATTCGTGAAATTGTTTGAATTACGTAGTACTCATTAATGTTATTTACAGCAATTGTTATAACACATAAACCACTAACTTCTGTTTTTTGTTGCAGAGCATGAACCTTTTTCTCTCTAAGGTTATATGTGCGTAATATGGGCAGATTATTACGAAGAACAACCGAGATGTGAATTTTATTGAAAAATATCTGACTATATGATTTTACGGAATTTGGCAGATTAGCTTTAAAGACTAGTGGCTTAAGGAAAATTGAAGGCGGTTACAGACATTAATAAAACTCATACTGTTTGGCATCCACGTGGGATTTCTGAAACGGTGATATGCCGTTAAAACCTTGCTGTTGACCATACTGGTAATTTCCCTGCAATCAGTGGAGGGGGGGGGGAGTTTGTTAATAAATGAGGGACTGAAAGACTGTTTAGTTATGTTGAACAAATCAGAAACAAGTATTTGTAACCTTTCTTCCGATTTCCTAGTACTGCCAATTGAGAGTTAAGGAATTTATTAATTTATTGTTGGAAATCCGATTTTATGAGGGCGAAAAATACTGCCCCAGAATAGATCACATTATTCTAGTTATTTTGTAAGTAAGAAAATTTTGTAAATGTTGTACAAAGTGTAAATATTAATCCTATATAAATGGCTCCGTAAAACTTATTTGGGCACTAAATTATTGTATAATATCTATTCTAAAAAGGAAAGATAATTTATTTCTATATAATATTTCTAATTTAAAGCAATTAATCCACAAAAATTCATTTCAACTGGAAACTGCTGTAGTTTAATTAATAGGGGTGGAACATTGTAACTGATCGAGGATAAATTCCCGGGAGCTGACTTGACCAAGTTTTGACTGCACCTTGTTTTGACAGCTTACATCTGTGAATTTATAATTTTTGCAGTATTTCGACAGAAGGTGAGGTACAAAACTGCTCTCGTTTAAATCTCGAATGGTATATATTCCTTAAGTAGATGTAATTAGCTTATTGACATTAAGGCTCGGTGAAATGCTTAAACTAAACTTGTGTGCTGGGTGGAATGGGATAGTACTGTATGAGACAAAATGTAATGTGTTCCTCAAGAAAGAAAGAAAAAACTGACAGATACACCTTACAAGAAAGAAATACAGGTTTCTGAGGCCAAAACGAATACGTTAAGAAAGAAAAGTGTAATATCCTATCTCAATCAAGATTAGTTTAAATTTAAATGTGCCCGGTTCGTTGTTATGAAAAGAAATATAATCACGTTGTCGATTAAATTTTTGTGAATTCTCCTTTTCGCAGGGGTAATATGTGGTTTTACTTGAAACAAAATAAACTAGCATACTACCAAATCAATAAACTTTACATAAATATTCACAAAATATATTAACCAACTTTGAATTGTCCAACACATTCGACAAAAATTTAACTGTCAAACAATTTTACTCCTGGTGGATTGATATTTAACCCAGTATTCACTCTTATATGCTTCACAATTAATTTCCATCAATAACTTCTGTTTATTAATAGTCTCTCTGCATATTTTCATTTCACTCAGCCAACCTCTTTTCAAAATAAAATAAAAACTTAGTCTTAATATCCGAGATGATACAGTTTTCTTCCAAAGATGATATATTTTCTTAAAATTTTTCCAACGATACTTTTTGTTTGTAGTAATGTTACGGAAGAAAGAACAAAATGGTAGCAAGGACTGAGAAGTTGCAAAAAAATGTCTTGTTGCGAGAGCAACCGCATGCAAAATAAATCTTAGAAAGAGAATACAAAAGGTGTTAAGATGTTTCTTAAATTTAATTTAATTTTATTGTAATAATAGTAATTACCCCAGAAAATTTGTTTTTTCTTTCTAAAAGTTCATCAAAACTCTAAATTCGTAGGTTTAAATTATATTGATACTAGATTAAGTAAATAATAAAAAGAATAATGTTCTGTACTCTAAAGTGATTTTTATTGTAATCTTACATTTTTATTTTCAATCATAACGATGTCTAATATAAACTTCATTTGAATAAATGAATTAATTCAAGGAAAACTGAAGACAAATTGCATGTGCGGCAAAGTAATTGCTTTGGTTGCAACACGAGATCTATCGAGCTGCTACGCAAAGTAGTTGAAGCACTTCACGTAAAGTGCTTGAAATATTAAATTAACCCCATCGAGATGGAGAAGTATGCAAAGAGGTATTAATTAAAGCTCTCCAACTATTATTAATACTAGTAGGATTAAATTGGAAATATAAACGAAGCCAACCATTTTAATTATCATGAAATATAATTATTAGTGGAAAATACACCAATAGGAATAATAGAAAGATATTCGACTGTATCATTCAGAAATCCAAGGTTTCGTCACAATAATTTCAAGTAAAATCAATCTACATTTGAATTGAATAGATACAGATATTTATTTATATGATTTTTAATATGTTGCATAAAGAATCTTTATACGAAAAAAGAATGGACAAATCGAAAGGGTATTCAATTGTAGCGCAATAGGATCCTTCCCTAATTTTATTCACATGTCTATGATTTTAAATCATCGAAATTCAACGAGAATATTCTAATTCGGAGATAAGCAGGCAAGGGTGCCTGGTGGAAAACGCGTCTGTCTTCAGCTTCGAAAGATTAGCATTGTTTTTCTGAAGGAATGTTCACCCTTCAAAATTTCCCAAGGACACTATTCTCTTCGTCAACGAAAAAATTCCCGCGCTTGACGCATGGACGTAACGAGGGGTTTCTTTCCTTGGCGAAAGGGAAAATAAGGGTTTAACTGCGAGGTGAAAAGACGAAAATTGAGCTAAGTGGATAAAGACGTTGAAACAGCTAGGAGTGTTGCTCGAAATTGGAAGGGAACAGGAATCCCAGGAAGTAGGAGAGAAGATAGAAATGATTAATTAATAAGTCAATGCTGATTAAGAGTTGAAAGGGAGGTTGCTATTAAGTTAGAAGGGATGCGACCAAGGAAGGCCAGTACTTCGGACTTGCTTGGAAGTTGAAACCAAGCGGTAGTAACTGTGTGTGGAGTGATGAAGGAGAAAAACAGTTTTTCCCATTCACCGGGCCGAACCAGGTCCAGACCTCTTTTTCGTCGACCGAGGGAAAATCAACAATTCGAGAAAGGAGGCCGCAGAGTGAGGTAGGAGATCTCTGCTACGCAGAACTTTCGGAATCGCTGAGAAGATGAGACAAGTTCGTCACGAACGTGAAATCTCTGATGAACGTTGTTACCCCAAATGATTAATCCTGAGAAACCCTTTGAAATTTAAACAATCGTCCCCTTTAATTAATATGTACAATTGTAATAGAGTAGGGGGCCTATTAAAAATTGTTTTTATATAAATACAATTATGATAATATTTTTAAAAAAACATATAATTTTGTTAAACAACTAACCCCCCTATTATCATTAAAAAATTAGGGTTTTAAACAAACCTATAAGAATTAGCTCACAAGAGAAACGCCTCCAGCTAACGAGATTGCGAGAACTTATTCTTATTTAAATAAACTAAAGTTTATTCATTACTTCATTTTTAAAATTGTTTCTTGTCCTTGTATTTTCAGTTATATATAAAAATTAAATCTTCATCTTCAAGGAGCTTGTTGAAGAATACTAAATAAACTAATGCGTTGCAGATTATAAAGAAAAATATTGAAGCTTTCAAAGGAACAAGCTTTACTTCAAAAGTCTGCACGGTGGGTTGAAAAGAAACTTAGACTTTAATTTAGTTCTTGAAAGATTGTAAAACAGTTTCGTGAAATTCGATAAAAAAATACAACTCTAAAATCATATAAATATCCTATCTTACGGGAAATTGGGCAAATACGTATTTTCTTGAATACCGTTTGTGTTAAGTAACAGAGAAATTCAGATGTGCACTATTTTAATCCAAGATATAAGGACAACTTTTACAAACACGGTAAATCACTTTCAACTACACAAAAAGGAGTCCATTATAATGGTATTAATATATTTAACAAGTTTCCACACAGTTTTTAAGAGCTAATTAACAATAAAATTAAATTCAGGAAAGAACTAACCACGTTTTTGATTAGTCATACTTTCAATTCAATTGCAGAACTGACAGATTCATATTAAAATGTATTCGAAGTAAAATAAATGAAGTATGTATGAATAAGAAGTTCTCGGGATTTCACTCGGGTTATGTCATTTGTAAAATATTTGTATTTTACAAATGACATAACCCGATAGAAATACCGAGAACTTTTTATTCAGTCTATCCACCGGGAAAGCCTACATTCTCTAAATTATGTATACTTAAAATTAAAGATGCTATCGAATGGAAAAATGTTGACCGTTCCGGGAATTGAACTTAGGACCTCCCGCTTACCGTGTTACGGTAGTTGCTCTCACCATCTTAACTAGTCCATGTCGACCCGTAGATCCGATGCCCCATTTCCCCACTCACCTACAATTTACCAGCACCGTTGATCAATTCACACAATCTCCATTATTCAGTGATTTTCTAGCTAAGGTTGTGATTAGTAAATTGTAGGTGAGCCGAGCTTAGGTTTACAAGATGGAGGTATGTGGCATCGGATCTACTGGTCGACATGGACTAGTTCAGATGGTTAGAGCAACTGTACGGTAATTGGGAGGTCCCAGGTCCGATTCCAGAATTCAGTCTACATTTTACATTCGTATCTTAAAAATTTACCTTGGTTGAGCTTCAGTCGAAGAAATTATTCTCTCTTGAAATTCTATTGTTATTTGTTTAAGACTGTAGACGAATCGATATATACGATGTCGAAGACGATCCACGTATACGGAAGTGAATATAACTTTTTCTTATGGAGCACCTGTTGGTAAAATATAAAACACAGATCATTACAACAGGTACTGACTATTTAAAGCTTAATCTCTATCTTTAATCTTCTGGTATTTATGTCCATTTCAATAAATTATTTAGATAGGGCAGCCAGCCAGAGTCATTCAGAGGATTCCTAGCACGAATGGCGTCTCGACGCGAGAAACAACGGCTACAATGTCATCGTATCCCAACGCTTTTTGTACAAATATAATGTTATATTAATGTATAAAATGTCACATGCAACAAATTTCCTTGCTATCGCAAAAATTCTTTCCTCTGTAACGCGATACTTCTTTAAATTGCTTAATGGTTAAGTTGCTCTTAATATGTGCGTCGTCCCTTCATACTTGACAAAATCCTTTTATAAGCTTCCAAACCATAGGTTGCCCCATATCCAATTATATAAAAAAATTATTTTCTGCTCCTTCGCGGTTGTCTATGTTAATCCTTCTCTCCTGAGCGTCCCATACAAGCTATGGAAATATTGACGGTTGCCTGCCATTTCCTCTGTGATTCAACATACTTTCGGAACGTTTATGCAGCAACATACACCAGTAAAAATAAAAACTCTATCAAATAAAGAGTTTTCGACGTCGTTGAAATTGATAGTGTGTCGCCTGATGTTGTTTGTGAAAAATTTGTACCCTAATCAACATCCAAGGGAAGCATCCATTGGAGTGGGGGTGCAGGGCGGCATATGATAATAGTCAGAAACTAATCAAGATTTATGTCAAATGCGGTTTGTCTTTGAGTTTAATTCTGACACACAAAGTTAATTTGCATTTCAGCTCCAGAGTGACGAATGGAGGTGGTGAATGTCAACCGAGTTTGGTATGTATACCGGGAGTTTGGAAGCGAGGTGAGAGTGGCAAAATTTCTACGAAACTTTGTACTCATGTTCATGACAAACGCTGAATTGGTAAAACATTCGTACAACTAAAGCGCGATAGTATTTTATTATTTGTTAGTGTAAAGTTATCAAGAGATGGAAGTCTGGAGCCGGCGTCAGTCTGGCGGGACTGTAATCCTCTGGAATCCCTTCGGGTCACGTACAAATATGACCTGTGCTATTTACGCAAATAGTCGGCGTGGGAAAGAAAGAGACCCACGAAAACAACAAAATTTGAAATACTACGTGGTCGCCTCGGCCAATGGGGTTTCATGGTTTCAAGACAAATCGATTGTAAAAGATCGATTTATAGGTTTTTTGACACAGCAGTGAGGCTGTGAAGAACATCATTCGATTATCATAACCTGAAGGAGACGAACGGGAACCGATGCTAAGTCCCGGCTGTAAATGAAGGAGGTCAAAAGTAGACGCTGAAGAAGACGAACGGCGTACAGAGACGCTGGAGTAGAGGAAACCTACGAGGTACGCTGTCGGGTTTCCAATCCTTGACGTTTAGGGAGGGTATCACTCACGGGTTTTTATTCTGTGACTATAGTAGATCAGATTACTTCGCCGAACCTCATAAATGTTACCCCTAATTTTGTAAATATTTCCATCAATAATGGTTTCCCTAGTTTTGTAAATAAATTTACAAGTATCTTTTAATTAACCTTATAATTTAATGACCCTAACCCGTCCTACACAACCTATAATAATTTTGACTATCTTAGGATACAGTCTGGACATATTGGGAGTGTTTTGATTTACTTAAGATATCGCGAGAATTTTTACTCCATTAGGGTACCTGGAGTATTGTTGACTATTATGTGGCTGGCAATAATTTTGACAATCTTAAGGTATCGGGAGACTTTCTCTGTCTCAAGATACAGGGGTATATTTGATTTTATTAGAGTATCTGGTGTGTTTTCGGCGCTGTTGACCTACCGGAATTTTTCTGTTCTTAATGAACGTAGACTTTCCCGGTGTATAATTCGGATGAAATCTTCACGGTTAACCAACCGGATCAGGTTTTTAAAAGAACACAACGTTTCTGCGGTCATTTTCAGGCTATTTGTCGTCATGCGCTGAATGCGCCGTATTTATACTCTCGGAGAAATTAACAGGGCTCTGAACAGAAAGAAAAAGCAAAGAAAACATGAATTACCAATAGCCCTAGCATTTCTTCCGTATGCAGGCAAAATATCATCAAAAATCAGTAGAATATTAGCCAAACATAACGTAAGGACAGTTTTTCATCCACAAACTAAAATAGAACAGCTTCTAGGCTCCGTTAAAGATGACATTGGTTTGAAAACTGCTGTAGTGTACCAAATTCCATGTGACTATATATTGGTCAAACCCTGAGGACGATAGAGCAACGTTGCACTGAACACCAAAGAAACGTTCGCTTGAAACAACATGGCAAATCTGCTGTTGCTGAGCATGTTTTCACAACGGGACATAAAATGCATTTTTTGGAGACAAGTAAATTATAACACGCTCATAAATGTCGTGACAGTGTGATATTGGATGCCATCGAAATTAAGACACATAATAATCTCATAAACAGAGACTCTGGCTACCATATCAGTAATGCATGGGATCCCATTATCACGAAAATACGTGATATACAAGCTCAGTTGACAGACAGACCTTCCACAGGTGACGCACAAGAACCAATAGGATCGCCACATGGTTCAGGTGACTCCAAGGGTATAAATACGGCGCATTCAGTGCATGACGACGGCGGCAGAAAATGGCCGGAGAAACGTTGTGTTCTTTTAAAAACCAGACCCGTGGTTAACCGTGAAGATTTCATCCGGTTTCTGTTCTTATTTAAAGTTCTTGGCTCGTTAAAAGCGTTGTTTGTCATCACGGCGGTTAAGATGAAATTATCACTCCGTTAGCTGTGATAAGGTAGAGGACATGAAAATGTGACGCTCTCGATACAGAGGTTAGTCGCACGTACAACAAGAGATAATTGTCGGATACAGGACTTCACCTGTCCAATATTAATAAAAGTCCGGGTAACATCAAACGGCCAGCTAGTTAATATAGTCGACCTTACGAAACACGTTAGAAAGAGTTTTCACATTTAATTAATTCTTGACAGTGCAGTCTGTTAAAGGAAAGATGTGTGAAATTGTACGGGAGGAAGAATAATTAACATTAAAGGGCAGAGTGATTTCTAGTGTCTAGTGTCTAGTCATATCAATAAGAGACTTTAATTTTATTTGAGGAACATTAACAGGCGTACTCACGAATTTTTTTTTTGTTAGGAATATTTCTAGCATCTACATTAAATTACAAGAAGTAATAATATCTATAAATTTCTTTGAACAGACCATTCTGTGGCTTCTGACGGTGTAGAATCTAACTAGAGAAACGTTTCTAAGACTTTATGTTCCATCAACTGTACCAGACGAAAATTGGAAAAGTCGTCAGAAAGTCATTCTCAAACATAAATTCTGCTCGGCTGTAAGCCCAATGATTGTTTCTTCGAACATTGCACTGAGAAAAGTAACGATATATATAATTTTCTTCTTTTAAATGGTGAAATATTGACTAGAACAGGATAGTTTGCGAAATCTACGAAACAGAAAGAATCCCAGGAGATTATTGTAAAAAACATAATCATACCCATACCAAAGAAAACTGGGGCTGATAGATCCGAACAGCAGAGGAAAATTACTTTAGTATCCCATGCATGCAAAATATTAACGAAAATAGTATATAGAAGAATGGAACGTCAAATAGAATGCGAGTTAGGGGACGATCAATTTGGTGTTTGGAAGAATGCAGGGACAAGAGAAGAAATATTAACTTTGCGACTAATTTTAGAAGACAGGATAAGAAAAAACCGGCCTACGTTCATAGCATTTGTAGATTTAGAAAAAGCGTTTGATAATGTGTATTGGGACACACTATTAAGGATTTTGAAGAGGACTGGAATAAATCTCGAGAAAGGAGGCTTATACATGACCTCTACAGAAGACAGAGCAGTAATTAGAATAGAATATGAAGAAAAGAAAGCAGTAATCAAGAAAGGAGTAACACAAGGATGCAGTCTGTCACCCATGCTGCTAACTTATATATAGAATGTTAATACGGTATATGGTATATGGAAAAGGAATACTGCAAGGAGAATAAATAAAAACCTTACGCTTTGCCGACAATATGGTAGTATTAGGGAAGTAAGAAGAAGAGTTGGAAACCATTATAAATGGTGTGAACGGAGTCCTGGAGAAAGAGTTAAATTTGAGGAAACCATGGAAATGGAGTGGAGTTTGGGAAACAGTGGAATAACAAAGGGAGTAAGATTGCGAAGGAATAGTTTGGGGAGCATAATAACTAGGGATGGTAGAAGTATAATTGATATAAAGAGTAGGATAGCACAGGCAAGGAAGGCTTCCGCGAAAAAGAGGAATTTACTTACCGGTAATATAATTGTGACTATTAAAAATGGTTGCATAGAGCCTGGGGCGTTATATTGGTGCGAAACGTGGACGATAGGAATTGGGGAAAGGAAAAGAATAGAAGCCTTTGAAATGTGGTGTTATAGGCGAATACTGAAAACCAGACTAACTAACTAACGAGGAAGTTCTAAACAGAAAAGGGGACAAGCGAACAATATGGAGGACGTTGACAAGAGAAGGAATAGATTAATACGCCACGTTTAAGGCCCGAGGGTCTTGTAAAATTAGCATTAGAGGGAAGCGTGTGGGGTAAGAACAGAAGAGGGAGGCCAAGGATAGAATGCGCCAAGCAGATTAGGGAGGATGTGGGTTGTGCTAGTTATGAGGAAATAAAAAGGCTTGCGGAGGATAGGTTAACATGGAGAGTTGCATCAGACCAGTCTTAGGAATGAATACCACAACAACAATAAACAAACTTCTTCACAAAACTCATAGATATGAGTTATTTTACTTTTTAAAGAATTTCTTTAATAATAAAATATTTCCAAAAGAGAAACAACAAAAAATTGTTCATAAGAGATTTAAAGAACGTAAAATTTAATTTTAAATCCGAACATATACATATATCATTTTTATTTTTATATATAAATTTATCTAATATGAAAAAAAGGAATCTTATATCATAACTGTTGTAAATAAGAATATAATAGAATGTAGTGATATTTAAATTATACACAATACTTATTAATTGTCAAATTTTTTAGAAGAAACATGATTTCTGTGGATTTGAATGATTATTGAACTTCAGAACAAGTATTTAAAATTGAAATTTTTCAAATGTAAATGCATGCACACACACACACACGCGTATATAAATATATATGTAAATGTATAGTGATTTTCATGCCTCCTCGGCTAGACCCGAGTTCTTGCATATAAAGTATTTGAATGTAAAATAAGTTTGTTCCCTCTTACGTTCTGTTTCCGTATACCTATTTGCGGCTGATAAGAAATATGTAAATGTCGGAAGTTGAAGCCGGGGAAGGAAATGAGCGTCGTTAGATCAAATGCGATTCCAGAGATTTACATATTCACACTCGGAACTCTTACGGAATTGGCTAACAGTATACTAACTTCTGAATATTTGATTGTGGTTACGTTTACAATTCAGTTGAATTAAAGACACAAGATATCCAAGTCATACTTTCCGAACAACACAACGGTGGGGTATGATGAATGATTTGAACTATGTAAGGAAATAAAAGTATACAACAAATGACAGTTAAATAAACTATAAAAATTTAATTTTATTAAAACTTTCGCTCTCCTCTTTCGTTATGTTAAGTTATGGTAAACAAAGTTGTTATTGTTGTGGTATTCAGCCCCAAGACGTCTGATGCAACTCTCCATGCTAAGATATCCTGCGCAAGCTTTTTCATTTCATCATAACTAGCACAACCCACATCTTCCCTAATCTTCTTAGCGTATTCTATCCTTGGCCTCCCTCTTTTGTTCTTACCCACACCCTTCCCTCTAATACTAATTTTGCAAGACCCTCATGCCTTAAAACGTGGCCTATTAATCTATCCCTTCTCTTGGTCAACGTCCTTCATATTGTTCGCTCTTCCCCTATTCTGTTTAGAACTTCCGCGTTTGTGATTCTATCCATCCATTTGATGTTCAGCATTCGCCTATAGCACCACATTTCAAAGGCTTCTATTCTTTTCTTTTCCGTAGCTCCTATTGTCCACGTTTCTTACCCATATAACGCCACGCTCCATACTAACATTTTTAGCAATGATTTTCTAACAGTCACACATATTACCAGTACGTAAATCCCTCTTTTTCGCGAAAGCCTTCCTTACCTGTGCTATCCTACTCTTTATGTCTACTATACTTCTACTATCCCTAGTTATTACGCTTCCCAAGTAGCAGAATTCCTTAACTTTTGTCAAAATATCCCTTCCGAACCTAACACCATTTGTTATTCCACTGTTTCCCAAACTAAACTCCATTAGGTTCGTTTCCTCTCCTATTAATTCTCATATTGAACTCTTTCTCCAGGATTCCGTTCATGCCATCTATTATGGTTTCCAAGTTTCCTTCTGATTCCCCTAATACTAAAATATCTTCCAAAAATCGTAAGGTTTTTATTTCTTCTCCTTGCAGTACGTTTTCTTTCTATATTCCATATGGAAAAAGAATATGGAAAAGAAAGTAATGTTGTAGAAATTCATAACGTTTATTAAATTATAAAACTAAGCAGAATAATGTAAGGAAGAACAATTTGGTGGACTTTGAACTAGAAAAGGGGTTGATTAATAGGCCACGTTTTGAGACATGTGGGTATTGTAAAATTGGCATTAGAGAGAAGTAAGTAGTGTAAGAAGAGAAGAGGGAGGCTAATGATGAAATGCGCTAAGGAGAATAGGGAGGATGTTGTAGTTATATAGAAATAAAAAGGCTTGCGCAGGATAGATTAGCAGGCCTTTGCCTATCTCTTCGTTTCTAATGTATTATATGAGAGAACATGGCACAGTCCACATACTTAAATACAAAAGTATACCTGCATCTGTATTCCGTCAAATACACTTTTTTATCGAATTAATTTTGTTAGTATCCTAGCCGTTTGTGATAGGACTATACTTAAGTTTTACTTCTTACAGACATATTGTTATGTAAAAGTACGTAAAAGCTGTAATATATATTATAAAATTATTTTTTTAAATGTAATTCAGCGTGATTTAAAATCATATATCAATCCTCTAACATTCAGATGAAGTGTTTTACGGATACAAGGGAAAGCGTTCAGTATATCTTCCATCCACTGTGTTTGGGCTTATTCAATTGCCTGTGTGTTTAAATAAGTGAAGGGAACTTTGAAACATTCCCGCAGCCGATAAAAACTGTTGTTTACTCCAACGTTCCTGGAATTCTCTCTGTACTCTTCCTCGTAACTCAGGGAATAATAATCGGAACAGAACCCTTGTTTTCTGTTTAAACATTGCCTCTGTCTCCGCTGGCAATACCCATCATGGGTGTTTGTTATAGGTCGTCATTGTAAACAGATTCATTCATCAAATGTATCAGTTCTTTCATCACAACTCTTTAAAGGATGTAAAGCTTATAGAAAGTTACAGTTGATGCCATTAAATATTTAGCCCATCTTCTTCGATTTTTTCTTATGTTTTTGATTCCATTGACATTGAATTGATTGATTATCAGTTATTTGCATTCAGTGATTACGCTGTCGAAGGTAAAAAGTGAAAAAATGTGAGTGCAACGAATGGCGTTATAAATATTTTTTGTCTTTTCCTCGTCTTAATGATTGTTATCCGTTCTTGTGTACGAGATTATCTGTTTTAATTTGCAACTTACTTCATTCATCAGGTAGATTGACAAGAAAACTTTATTTAGTGAGCCAATTCTCAATAAAATTAGCAAATAAAGGGTAACAATTTTGGTTGAATACAACTATACTAAATGTAAAAACAAATATTATTGCACATCTATATTTATAAATGAATCCCTATCTCCCTTGGTCACGCCATAACTTGAGAAAGATTTTACCGATTTCATTTAATAATTTTTATAATCCTTTGTACAAGGTTCTTTCAGAAATAAAATTAAAAGAATGGTAAAATTTCAGAAAACTTAACTACGAGAAGGCTACTTTCTCTCCGTGCATTTGAATTTACATTGTAAATATGAGTTGCCTTTATTCCCTGTCCGGACGATCTTCCATTTCCCCCTCCATATTACTAGCTCCATATCGATTTTTGGTACATTTTGATAAACTAACACGTGCTATAATTAGTCGGGGAAAGACTCTGTTACTACCTTTATGGGCGGGGTGGAGGGGATGAAAAATTTTAAATAAAAAAAACGGCCAATATTTTTTAACATATAAATACATTCTTGGATCAATCAGTATGACAGTGTCTCCTTCGATATGCTAGCGTATAATTGCAACCCCATATATATTCAAACGGGAGTTTTCTTAAAGGTGGAAGTTGAGAGGCATCACATAAAAATAACCCGAAAACAATCGAGATTCGGCTTTAAACAGCTGTAATGTGAGCCACTGAGTTTAATTCTGACATAAAAATGCAATTTAAGTTACCTGGAAGGAGGTAAAACAGACTTCCGCATACTTTCTTAAAAGGATGAACAATTTCGACCAAATTTTGAACAGGTGTTCTTGGCGGATCGATCTCAACACAATTACGGTAATATATAGCAACAACCACTGGGAGCGGGGACGGAGGGGCGGTAATTTTTAATAATCCGCCGTCATTTCCTTAATTAATTTTATAGTGTTTTTTGTTATTTGTTTGCGTATAATTTTAACCCCATTCAACGTGGGTCTGTTGGGGGCGTCATAAAAAAGTGATTTTCTATCGAAATAGGTGCTATTGGAGTCTTCATTCTGACAGTTTGAATGAGAATTGAATTGCAGTTCATCCCATAAAGGGGGGATTGGATGGGGTAAAACACACTTCAACTTAATACATTAAAGGAGAGAACAATTTTGACAAAATTTTGTTTCTATATTCCTCGCGACTCATAACCAAATACTATGGCTATCACCCGTAATGAAGGCTCATATGTGAGTCGAAAAAAAATTATTGAGGTCAGTAACTGTAATAGTGTTTCTCCGACAATATTTGTGTATAATTTCAACCACTTGCAGCATGCGAGGGATGAGGGCGGAAATGAGTCATGAAAATAAAAAGGAAACTATCAAGTTTGGTGTCGAAACCGCTGCTTATGCGGTTTAAGTAAAAATTGATCCCTTAAATGGGAGAGTATTGAGTTCTGAAAATATTTTAGCCATGTTATTGCACCGGGAGTATTTTTGAATCTCTAGAGATACTGGGAGTATATTTGAGGTTCATATTGCAATGTTTTCGATGCGTGTTGAATTCTGTGTTGACCAAGAATTAAAAAATGTACCGGGATAATATAAATAAATACCCGGCCAACGCCGGGTCTCCAGATAGTTAGTAAATATTTATTTATTACCTGGAAATAGGACCAATTTTCGTTTTGGGGTGTCAGATTAAATGAGGGTGATCCTGAAACAGGCAACAGTAGCACTGGAAGGAAATTGACAAGGGGTGGGGGTGGGGGTGGAGTTAGAGCAAGGTAGCCAAGGGTTGAATATGGTCCCCGGACTATGTTATAAGGTTTCACCTGAAAGGAATGCTGGGACATCCCTAGAAAACCTACATCAGGTAGGTGGGCTATTGGGTACTATTTTCACGCCTTTCCGAAGACAGGAGACGAGTTTGCTTTGGGGTCGCATTATTCCTTTCCCCATACCACCAATTTACGGACGACTGATCCAATGGGAACAGAGGATAACTCTTACTGTATGGCCAAGGTCTTCGATCCCAAGAAATGTTTAGGTTGATCTGTTGACTTTTCAGGCCAAAAAATGACGTTCCCATCATCTGCTCTGCGATTTCATCTTTGTCTCTTTTGTCTTTCTACACCATTCACCTGATTGCTATGAACTTTGGCGTATTGTAGTCTCTTGCCTAATGAAGGTTTGTGAATATTTTTAAGATGCCCCCCCCCTGTCATGCCAGAGAAGTTTCCATGTCAATTTCTGATCGAAGACTTCGTTTTCCCTTACGATTTCCTATAACATTCAAATATCTTATCCTAAAGACGTATAGAACTTACAACTGGATGCATTACGCCTTCACGAAGCTTCAAAGCGACAGGTATATTTTCTGCAGGCGTTCTGCGGCGGCGCCGGTAAAGTTCGCAAAAAACAATGGTAAAGTTTCATAAATATACTGTTAGTTAAATTTAAGCGTTATTTCACGTTTTGCAGGCTACGCCAGGGTAATATATCTTCTAAGCGCGATATAGTACTTAAATTTAGCTAACATTATATTTAAGTAATGCTACTTTTAATTATTTAATAAATATGCAAAATGTATTGCAAGTCACAGGACAGATGATTCAGGTTCATTACATTGACAAGGGCGAGGGGTGGAATTGGAACAAGTTTCGCACACATCCTATTTTGTTTGATGATGTATACGTACTTCTACACGCATTATTTCATGCTTTTCACACCAAAGAGATTGTTCAAGTATCTTCTCCTTATAAATATAATGGGCTGCTTCTGTGTAAAATTCTGTGTGTACGTACTTATTTAACGTATAAGTAGGTGTCAAAAAGTACAAGTCGTGGAAAGGCGATTTTCAAAATCTAACGCTCTTGCTGATTGATTAATCACGAGTTGTCAAAGAGATTATTGTCGAATCAAATACTGTAGTGAATAAATGAAAATGAATTCCAGGGCATCACCGGGCACCCAGCTGGTGTAGAAAACTATTAGGTCTACTTATGGCAATACAATCAGATGATGTTGATTGTGTTTAAATTGATTTAAAATTATTGGAACGGATGAAATTAACTTTAAGGGATTTTACAGAAATTGTAGAAGATGAAGTTGACGGTGGGGTTAATTGAACCTTCTTTAACAAACTAAATGGCTCGCAAATTTTTCTGCGAGTGTTTTAAAATTATTGGGCAACATTAAAAAATAAAATTATAAATACCGGTCTTAATAAATTAACAATTAAAACAACTGATATACATTCGTTGTGATATAATATTTTAGGAAGAAAGATGTACTTTATTTAAATACTAATTATTTATAATGACAGAAGTCTCAAGTTACGTATTATTGTATAGGAAAAACTCATATTTTAACGAGGCTGAATATATTTATACAAAATTAGAAGTAACAATTCAAATTATTTTGTATTGTTGGTAAAAACTGCTTGATAAATAAGATATTAAGGTAACAAAAAATTGAAGCTTTTTTCATAAATAGTATCTGATATCTCAGGTAGATAAGCATCTTGACGGTTATACTTACCGGAATTGATAAGAGTAATACAGTTTATAACCTTCAATATATATAGTCATGAGTCACACAATGAAACACTTGATAGAATAATCAGGTGCTTGTTTAATATTCGATAGAGCATTCCCCTTTAGGACATAACCATCTTATTATGCCAAGTTTTAAATGTATAGAATGAAGATATATATATATATATATATATATATATATATACTGACTGAAAATTGCAACATGGTCTCGACGCCGCAGCACAAATGGAATAAAACAAGGTGTTACGTAAAAGGTGGCCGAATGTAGTGTGTTACACATTCATTCTTATTGCAACCTACCTCCTTAAAAGTGGTGAGATCATGGAGAAGTGAACAGCAAACTTGACCCCCGTCATTCGGAACGGCGTGAGAATAGCCCGACCTACCTGTTGCAGGTTTTCTAGGGTTAACCCTAATTTCTGTTATGTTTTTAACTTAGCCTTAAACTATAGCCCGGGGGACCTAGTCAACCCTTGGCTACCCTTCTCTACCTTCCATATTCCCCCTTTTCAATTCCCTTCTTAATAAGTTAAAAATGACAATCATTTAAGTTCTCGACTTTCCTGACGATTGCGCCTGTCATTGTATAATGATAATATTTCCTAGTGCTATTGACGGCGTTAAGCTTGATTTGAAGTTGTGATCCCTAGTTAATTATAATGTTAGACAAAGAGATTACTGTAGATTTGAATACTGTTGCGAGCTAATTAAATGAATTTCAGAAAACGCCGGTCACTCAGCTAGTTATTAAATATATGAAACATTTTAAAAGTCAGTTTAGGTCAATGGCTAAAATAAATTATGAAGATAAATTCTCAAATTTTTGAGAATGGTGCCGGAATTTTACTTCGCGAAATCACCGACAAGAGCGCCACCGACTGTAGTAGCTGAAAAGTTTTCAATTTTTGCTCATGCAACAACTACTATCAGTTTCTATTTTTCAATCAGATGGAGTCCCTTCATATTTCCACAACTGTGTACGAGACTACTGATAATGAGGCAAAGTAATAGAATAACAATTTCAACTGTTCTTATTACTTCACATTTGAATTTAATCATATCTGTGTTCACCGTGATCATATTCAATATTTCATTGTCTCTAGCATGCCAAACAGTTAAGCGTTGTAAGGTTCTTTGATTGTTCAATAATATTTAAAAAGTTTAGTTTTATTAACACTGATTTATATTCATTTCCTTTAAATCATTTAAAGTCCCGGTTTGACATGAGTCACACAATGAAACACTTAATAGTATAATCAGGTGCTTGTTCGATAGAGCATTCCCCTTTAGGACATAACCATCTTATTATGCCAAGTTATAAATGTATAGAATGAAGCCTAAAAAGATGAATTTTAACAACATGCATAAGAATAAATTAATTAACATAAGTATTTGTTAGTATTTAATATTCACGTATCGTTTTAGTTATGTGTTTACTGTGATGTATTTTGTGAACTCATTACAGCAATTATGAAGAATATTGGTACCTTATTAATTTCTTGGGAATAGGAATGCAGGTATTTTGTAACACTGAATGTCAGGTAAATCAGACTACTAACTCAAGTCGATTTCAAACAGAATACTGCAAGCGCCCTAAAATCTTTAATAGCATGGGACTGGGTAAAAATAAAGTAAGAAATATCTCTGATCTGGTAAAATTAGTCGTGTCGGGTGACAAAACCTGTTGAGACGGGGCTAATTGGCTTATCGCCTCAGCAGAGTGACAATTAGCAAGCATAACCTCGTTTGTCGGGTCACAACTAATTCACTTAAACGCGTTACATGGCAATTAGGGCCCACCCTGATTGATGGACTGTCCCCATATGGTATAAATTTTCTCTTTAATTTAATTGATTCACTCGAGGGAGAAACAAATCAAAGGTGTTACTGTATTGTTTCCAGCAGAATCGCTATCGAGAATTTGGATTTATTACAGAAATAATTTACAAATAGTATCATGTTTTAGATGCGTAAGCATTCTTAGTTATTACGCTAATTATAAATAGCATTTTTACGATGAATATCCGGTACAATTAAAAAAAACACATTTTTCAGCCTTTGAATTAAGTTTCTGGTGTTGCGCTGGGTTGAAACTCCGGCACCTACGGAAATGAACCTCTATTGGCGTACTTCGTGCTCCCTCCATACACTAAAATAGATTCTTCACCTTCGTGCCATTTTATTGATTCCACTTATTTGGCTAAAATAAATGCCCTGTTTTCATTTAAAGTGATCTACCGGGAATACTGTGCATTGTAAAGCGCGAGAAGGAACATCAATGTATATAAATAAAGGACAATGTTAAACGCCAGAATTGCACAAACACCCTGCAAGTACAAAGTTTGACCTTAGGCTCGCCTTAACCATTCGCCCGATTGCCGTTATTTTGAGTGTTCGGCATTGTTCCAAAAATGATTCTATGGATCTGTTGAAGATTTAGAACCCTTCGTCCCACCCACTCTTAGCCCAAAAACGTCTCAAGCAAATTTAAGCTTGTCCCTAATGAGTTCCTATAACATTAATTGCCATAAAATTTTTATGTATTGTAGTTCCTTACCCTGATAAGGTTTCTGTCGACCGATTGAAGATTTAGGTTCCTTCCTTCCCCATTTGAGGCCAAAAATGGTCCTACCTTAAAGACTGGTGATTTGTGTTCTACTTTAAGAAGGTGGAATAAATGATAAGGAATTTTACAACTTTAAATTCATATTTTAATAATAAATAAATAAAATAAAACTTATCTCCCTGATCTTTCAAAAGGAATTAAACATTTCGAAAGTGAATTGACTTTATCAATTGAAATAGGAAAGCAAGTTGATTCTGTCTCCCAGGGGATGGTGGGCTTATATGCCTCGGTCTTTACTAATTGATGGTGGCAATGGCTTCTGATGTGAATTTCAGTAGACGGCTTTGAAGGATTTAGTGTACTTAACCGACACCGAAACTTGGCTGCAACCTTTGCAATCCTTGAAGAGGTAGCTTCTGATCTGCTACCGCTGGCCCAACACAGAAGTTCTCAACAAATCTCCAAGTGCTCTCTCTCCTCCACGGCTCTCCACAACTAACTCCTCACCCTTCCATCTGCTTAACAACTCCGCAACTGCTCTTCATCCCTCTGTCTTCACGACAACTCAGAAACTGCTCCTCATCCTTCCATCTTCACGAAAACTCAAAAACTACCTCGTTACACCTCCATCGCCACGAAACTACGAAACCTATGATTTCCCCTTTCCGAATCAAACCTTTGTCAATAGGAAATATTGTTACATTTTATATTTCGTCTACCGGAAAAATCACAAAATAACACTGAACCTTTTGTGGGAACGTCAAAACGTGAGAAAATATAGAAACCTTAGATTATTATCCATCACAAATATTTCTGACAGCGGCTACTTAATCTCTCAAAGTGCTATTTCGACAGATGCTTTGATGTCCCGAAGGCCAGGCCTTTGGGGCGTTTACCTCTCGACATTTGCAGCTCGGACAAATTAAGTTACAAAATATTTATTCAATTAAAATGAAAAATAGCCCGTTTAATAATTTAGAATGAAGTGTACTCTACAAGACATACAGACATTGCAAATAGATAGATTATAACCTCACGTAACCTGTCCAACGAGATGATGAAATTGCTGTTTAGCGTGAAATAATGCTTAAGTTTACAAACATTTAATTAAGTAATGATACATTTTAATTGGTAATAATAATACTAAATCTTTTATGGAGTTGTGACTCGGGCGTTCGAGACGGAATTTTCTCGAAGTCACTAAATGTGGCCCGTAAACACGCAATTTCACTTTTCGAGATATGTATATATACATAAATTTTTAGTTCCTTCGTTTCCCCTTTTCAGACCAAAGACATAAAGAGTTTATAACACGATATCTTTTGCACTCATGTTTTGCCAAACGAGATGTTTATCAACTTCGTGCGAATGAATAATAACGATGTTAATACTATGTAGCGAGTCATCGTTGGTGCCTAACACCAAAATACTCAAATGCTCTGTTGCAACATCCAATATATGAAAATGTGTGTATCTGTGTTCCGCATAAAATTTTAACTCGTAGTGTATTTAAACAATATTTTGTACTTATTTTATTTACGATCCGTGAATAAATAATGTGGTGATAAGGCTGCTCTGGAACACTTTCAGAGAGGGGATAGATGACTGTCATTTGAAAATAAGCAAGAAATAGCAATATTATGGCCGAAGAAATATTTTTTCGTATCTCTCAGACTAACAATGTGTATCTCTGTGTAGTTAGTGACTAATTTCAATCTTTCAGGGGGTAAGTTAGCACTACTACTGATGAGGTGCATGCTGTTGACATAAAAATAAAGTGAAAGGAACCGAGATTTGTGTCGTATCCGTGTGATGGTAGTCGCTGACTTAATCTGGCCTTTACCTTAATGTTGAAATTCAACCCCATAGACATGGATCTGCAATGAAAGTGGAAAATTGTAGACAATGACCTATTTTAACATTGATTCAATTTTTTTTGCGGTTGTTGAGATGAGCAATGACGACAGTTAAGTTCAAGTGTGTCCGCTTCAGTATGGGGTGGGAGTGGGAAGGCATTAATTATAAATTGTTTAAGTTGTCGGAGGTTGCATCCATGTAGTCGGTTTTAACCACGATCTCATTATTAGTGGAAGAAATGAGGGGGCATGAAGGCATAATCGATTTTTGTCTGTGTCGTTGAGATAAACAGTACTAAATAGTAGACCAAGAGATAAGTGTCAAATTAATTACTGTCCGAAATGATATAAATAAATACTCGATCAATTAAGATTTCATGATTCAATTCAGATAAAAATTTAATACCCAAGCATGCAGTTATCTTAATTATGTGAAATTTATAACTATATTATGTAATTATTTTGGTATCTTTATGTATTTATATAAAATTACAGCGTGCGTTCGTTCGTAATTATTCTTCCTCTAAACGGCTTGACTGATATTGACGAAAATTATTATTTGTATTTATGGAGTCGCCTGGATTGTTCTTAGCTATAGTTGAACCCGAAAGGTGACGTTGTTGTTGAGATTTAGAAAATTATTTATTTTTTTAAATATACATTTTAGGATTTCTCAATTGAAAAAATATATAATCCCAAGTCTTCAGCCTGACCGTTTAATAATATGACGTTTGATTTACTCAAGTTCATAGCATCGTAGCTTGGGAATGTTTTGACAGATTTCCGATTGCTGATTTCTAATATATTCCTTGTATAGCAATCGCGTGCATACCTAGTGAATTATTTATATATTAATTCGACATTGAACAAGGGAAGTGTAGTTGAAATAATATTTTGTCAAACACTGTACCTCGTATAAACTATCAAACGCGAAGATTAAGTTGTTGTTAAGCTTGAAATATAACAAATTATTTATTTAAGTAATGATATTTCTAAATTAGTTAGTAAATATGCAAATTTTTTAGAAGTCGCAGGGTGAATGATTATATATATATATATATATATATGTATAAATATGAAGACTAGAGTAGCAAGGGTATCCCTGTGTGAGAATCTCACACAGGCATTTCTCCACACAGTCATAACGGGACTTACCTTCGGGGTTTACATCTCTTTAAGGATTCGTATGTGCTGGGGTCGAAGACCTTGGCTATACACTAAGAGTTGTCCGCTGCTCTCATTGGATCAGCCGGCTTGATACCTCATAAATCTGACGGAGAAGGGAATGCTGCGACCCTAGAGAAAAAAATTCTCCCGTCATTCGGGAGGGTCTGAGAATAGTACGCAATAGCCTAACATACCTGATACAAATTTTCTAACGTTTTCCCTGCATCTCTTTGAGGTGAATAAACGCCATCTATTTCATTTACTATAAATATTGATACATTACAGCTCGGACTGACAAAATCAAGATAAATCTTTCACCAAGTGAGCTATATCTCCGTCGCTCACCCGGCGAATGATCTAGAAGGGAAAGGAAGAAGTTCGAATAGGAAATAGGAAAGCGGTAACGTGAGGGTTCGGGTTCAACTGAACAAACATAGGGTTAGTGGTTGGTGTGTCGCCGCACTTCAGCCAATTAAGAGTTCCCTCCAATCAGAGCTCTTGGAGAATGGAATATTTCCAGCTACGGACTCAGCGGTGAGCACGGGACTTTAACCTGCTGATTAGTCACCCTGCCTAGACCGCAAGGTATTTAGACGGCTAGAATACAGCCAATTTCGGTTCCCTGAACGGGAAGATAATAAATTCCTTTAAGAAATTACTGTTATTATATTACAATACATAGATCTACACACACTATTTCACAGTAATAAGACTGAAGAGATGGTTCAAGTACCTTATCCTTATAAATATAGTAGACTGTTTCAATGTGTGGTCTAGTGACTAGCATCACTGCCTCCTACCACAGAGATCCCAGGTTCGATTCCTGGCAAGGGTTCGGGTGTTTGATTGCTGCTGGCCAATCCCCAGCACACTTGAAACTCAAACTGATTAAAAAATGGCGATATCTCTACCAGAAAATATAAGAGGACAAGATTAATAAAGGAAGAAAGCTTCAATGTACCTGTAGTTATCAACGATCGAAGGTTTTCGCGGTGTATATTCTGAATAATCAGTTTTTGGGTTTCCACCCGGGTGAAATGAAGCATAAGCCACGACGTTTCGATGGTGTACTCTGCCATCGTTCTCAAGCAGAGTACGCCATCGAAACGTCATGGCTTAAGCTTCATTTGACCCAGGTGGAAACCCAAGGACCGTACTTTTAGTTGATTAAGATACTGAGACGTGGCTTATGGTCTTTATGAGGTCACAGAAGTAGGAGAAGGGCGTGAAAAGGTAAAGTTTCAATTATGTAACGCTCTCGCTGATGGTTTAATCACGTGTAGACAAAGAAATTAAATAATGTAGCGGGCTAACGTAAATGAATTCCTGGGCCTCGCCTGCACCCAAATAGTTAATAATGAATTTCCCAAGTCCTGCTTATTCAGTATGAAAGTCTCCTTTGTCCACTCCTTTGTGTAATGAACAACTCCCAATATTAAATTAAAATATACTAGAATAAGTACGATAATTAAATACTAGCAAGCCGGTTTTGTGTTCCCTGTATTGTTTAAATTGAAAAATTATTCTATCAGAATTTCAACCAGCGCACTACTTTTCTGTGAGTGTTACCGTATACAATCTTCAGAAAGTCGTTTGAAATGATGAATTTTACACGAAGTGTTTTAGTTTTCATTCCGAACAAATTCAATTGTGTCCCCCGCTTGACGCACATGCTCATCAGACGAAATAACGAAGTTGACAATGGTCATATTCAACTCGAAAGCCAATGTCAAGCCATCGATGAAATGATAAATGTTTACAAGCCAACTTTTGTAAACAGAGTTGTTATTGGCTTACACATCGTTACGTTTGAATACGAGGGAAGTATGAATAGTTCGCAGAAAGTCAGAGAGATGGCAGCACTGATGCGTATCCAGCAGCAGCTGCAGAACAATCAGGATCTCGCTTTTATCTGTCCAGGAAAGTCGACTGTTAATAAAAAGTATGAAATATGGTTTCGTGTGTTGATGAAATATTTTTATGTCTGCCGGTAAAGAAGTGAGGAAAACGTACGAACAAAAGTAAAACTGAACGTTCCGCACATTCAGGTAGTGTATATATATATATACTTAAGTACTAGTTTTATTTCTTTTTAATACTTAGGCATACACTTCAGTGAAATTCCACTTTCATTTTGTGTTTTTAATGTCAATACCGGCATCACAAGATTTCAAATTGTAGTTTGTAGTTAGGTCAAAGAAGTATAACATTCTCTGCTATTACATCAATTAAAAAATTACGTGTAACTTTGCAAAGTTTTGCCAATTTAGTTTTGAGTCAAAAATATTAAAATATATAAACAAAATTTTATTTCCAATTCCATAACAATAATGGCACAAATTAGAATACTTAACAGTTGGTGATCACTTCCATACTAAATTCTCGTTTTATCTGTAACGATGATGATTGTTCTTAAAAATGGGTTAGTGTGGGTAGAAATGTGGTACATGTATTGAACGTTTATTAGATCATTTAAAAATGACTTGAATAAAACATTAATTATGATTTAGACTTGCTTATTTCTGCTTAGAGCGTACTGTACACAATACTCGGCAAGAGCCACGCGATTGAAATGTAACATACATCATTATGAGACAGAAATGAAAATGAATAAATATTTATTTCAACGTTTTAAGTTTCGTTTCGGTGTGATAATCGTAGCGCCAATAAACATTCATCGACGCTTAAATATTTTACTTTGTAACAAATACTTAATTGCTTTCAAATTATTTTATTTTTGTTCCTTCATATATAGAAAATTTATTGTTTGTATCCGCGATATATTTATGAAACCGCAATAAAGACAAAATTATTCTTAAAAAGGCACTAATTTACGGAAGCTTTCTACCCTGCAAAAGATATTCAAGAGATAGCAAATAAAATACATTGCATATATGATTAATTTAAAATTTATTACTTATTGACAATCAGAATACAACAATGAACTTGCTTTTTTAGGGTTATAGACTATATTAGAGGGTATTAAGGAGCGAAGGCTTTTCCGGTAAATTTGATTCAAATATAATTCTCGGGTTTCAACCCGGGTACAAGTTTGTACACACAACGTTTCGACGGCTAGCTCCGCCATCGTCATCAGGTAGACTGCGGTGCCGAGACTTTTTTTTTAAATGGGCCAAAGGCCCAAGGGCGGTGCCCCCTGAAAGCACGCACCGCCAGCATGGGGGTCTACCATATTCTACACCCCCTCTGCACGTGCTGTTAGTACACTAACTGGAACACAAGGATCGGGATTTTGTGTTTGATCCGCACCTGATTTTTTTTTGGTTTGTTAACATGAGGGTGATCCTGAAACAGGCAACTCCCCTTTAATAGCATAGGAAGGGAATTGAAAAGGGGGGATGCTGAAGGTCGAGCAAGGTAGCCAAGGGTTAACTAGGGCCCCCGGGCTATGGTTTAAGGATCCTACCCGGTGTTTCACCTAAAGAGATGCAGGAAAAACCCTAGAAAACCTGCATCAGGTAGGTCGGGCATTGGGTATTATTCTCACGCCCTTCCGAATGACGGGAGACGAGTTTGCTGTGGGGACGCAGCATTCCCTTCTCCGTGTCTCCACCAGTTTCAGGAGGCAGTTGGCCGACTAATCCAATGGGATCAGCGGACAGCTCTTGCCATATGCCCAAGGTCTTTGACCCCGGTACATATACCTCCCATAATAGGTGAAGGTGTCTCGTGTGAGAGAGACAGAATGAAGAGCGTAGGGCTGAGGGAAAAAAGTGCCTATAATTTGACCAGAAGGGTCTCCTTACCGGGGAAAAAACCTCAGCGATAGTAAGAGGGCCGTGACACCCGTACTTATACATGGCCGCGCACCCCCTTCTCCTGTGAGCTGTGATCGGTCCTCATTGGTCCGTTCTCCCATTTGTCCGTATATTAGAGGGTTATACACATATTGGTAAGGGATTTTGGGGGGATGTGGAAGGTAGAGAAAGATACGGCCCCCAGGCTATAGTTATCTATTGTATACTTAACTCACACACTTCAGAATGACGGGAGAGGGTTTGCTGTGGGCACGGAGCTTTTCTTTCTCGATTTCTCAAAACACTTAAATGGCAGTTGGCCGACTGATCCAATAGGATCTGCAAACAGCTCTTACCATACGCCCAACGTCTGCGTCCTTGAAGCATAATGCCTCTCAAAAGTGACCGTGGAACCTCGAATTGTGAGAATCTTAAAAATCAGAGACAGAAAAAGACATTTTCTATTGTGACTCCAGGGAGAGAGCAGCTCCCACTGGCGACTTTGTATTCTTCTACTGAGATCGTTTAATGAAACAGCATACACGAGGGTGACCCATTAAATGAGAATTTCCCGTAAATGCATGTTTGGGCGTGAAGGAGAGGAAGGAATCAAGGATTGATGCTATTTATTGTCGTTAAGAGGTGTCTCATCAATCTTGTAGGTGGGTGGGTGGGTCACCTGAGTTTATAATAGTTGAAGTGCGGCATTTGTGTGTTCCTATATCTTTCTGTGGTGCTAGATACTAATGATGTGCGTATGCAACGTTGAACGTTGCTTACGTACCACGGATTGTTCGTTATCATTAGAAGTATTTTTGACTGTATTAGCTGTATTAAATTGCATACACACAGAGGGTTTAATTATCTTCTTGTATAGAAATATTTTATTTAGCAATTAAAGTTTTGAGTTTCTTCCGATATGCCAGAAGAAGTCTACTGTTTTTAAATCAATTTGTTTGCGATTTTTGCTATGTAATCTTTCCAACTGAGCCTACTATCCAAATGAATACCAATGTATTTTGTGTTCGGAGTTTGAGGTGTATTAATGTCATTTAAATGCTCTTGGAGACATTGTTTCCTCCTGAGTGTTAAGATGAATTGGTTTATATTTTTCCTCCATTTTTGGAGCCATTCTTGTATGTTATTAAGATGAAGATTAAAGAATATTTGATCCCATGTCCAAGTGGTAGTGACCCCGTTGATTGGAAAGTCTTCCGTGACATTAAATATAATAATCGACCAAGCCCACGCCCTTGTGGCGCACCAGAGTTTGTTTGTAAATGGTGGGTATGGATTCATTTATATTTACTCAAAATTGTCTGTGGGTCTGGTAGAATATCAGAAATGCAACGTACTTGCAAAGTTATAGAGGTTATGTGGCTATTTTTATTAAATATTATTTAATATAGCCCGAAGTTGGTGACAATTATGATAATTAGCGTTTAAGTTATTGGTTTAAAGGGATATATTGATGAAGGATTCAAAAGAGAAAATAAAAGTTTTAATTTATGATTCTGAATGTAACAATAAAATTATGATTAGATTTGCAAACAATAATAAACTTGAATAAAATGATTTACTATGAACACGGTAGAGTAGTAATAATTAATATACTGAAACTCTTTAAAATCATGCCTTCCGAGGGATGAACGAAAGGACCAATAATTATATGATAAATAGGTCTGGCATAGTGAATTTCTAAAAATTTTATATCAACGATACTGTAGAATACTGCAGCTGTTTTCTCTGGTGGTAGTCTGTTTAGGGTTGGTGAATGCCGACTAAGTCGATTGCCTTCTCGTTTACTGCATCGTGATGATCTAACTGTGTGGATGACGTCTTGGGCCAAAGTAATAAAAACTTCTATTAAACATTCTACATCTCTTGAGGTTTCGAAAGCTTCACTCTGCTCCAGCCATCGTCCCGTAAATTAATGAATCTCTCAGTCCCAAACTTCCATCCATTTCGCCTCGTATGGCCTCGAATTTTCAGCTCCCTTATCTAATAGCCAATCGTCTGCAATTTCCATTAGTAACCATTGGTTGGTATTTACACAATTACAGCCATCAGGAAAATTTTTGCTGCAAGATGTAAACAAGTTTCCTTACATACGTTTGGTATTAGTTACATCTGTTTACAACTATCCACGCGTAGCTTCTGACTTGACGGCAGCAATTTTTCGTGAATTAGAAACATATGCCATTTATTTAAGAGATTGACACCCATTATCAGTTAAAGCCCTCTGCCGTATATTGTGAATAAAGGTTGGTCTCAACGTCCGGGGAAGGATGTAGCGCTGACCACGCACACACATAAAATACGTCTCTGGCCTTCAGAAGATTTCTCGCGTACTTTAATGTATTACATCCTTTTGATTTTAAGTAATGGTTCTCCATGCCAAACCCTGTCAACAACTTGACTAATATCTGAAAATATATAGATAATTTTTTTGCGATCTAATGACTTATTTATAACGGGACATACTTGTTGCACTATTAAAATTATATCATTTTAGTGGAGAGTCCGACATAAAATAAGTCGCATTTGCACCTCAGCCAAATAGTCTATTACCGGGCGCATGTCTAAACAGTTCCCGGACACACACCTAATTAGTTTCAATGTATAGTGGTTCTCTTTACATTTTCTGTGAGTATTACAATCAAAGATGGACATGGATTTGAAAATAAATATTTTTTAAGTTATAAATGATGTATCCAAAGTACAGACACTAAATTAGTGGTTACATTAATACCACACAACGCTAAAACTTGAAGCTGTCTTATATTACTCCAACCAAAAATCATTAAAGTCCTGAGATGAATATCACAAAAGGATGGAAAGCCTCTACAATTTCTTTTAACAAAATAAATTGATGACCTTCTAGTGTGATTTTATAATTTTAATTTATATAGAAATATTTATAGTTACAAATAAATGACAGTCATAAATTTGTGGTTCAACATTTCTCGTACCCTTCAGCAAACAACTCAGTTGTACATGGAAGACATAGCGATTTTAAATATACTTCACACTTCTACTGTGATTTATTAATTGTGATCATTAACGAAAGAAGATTATATTCTCTTAATCTTAAATTGAAAGTAGATGGAAGTGGTGTAACGGACAAACATGTCTGCTCGGTTATTGGCGGCATGGAGTCAAAAGAAAGGCGACAGCAGTTTGAGCCAGAGACCATAAAACCGAGACACCATGTCACGGTTTCGGAATTTCCCAATCTTTGTGAGAATTTGGAAACGTCGTGTGGTGTACTTCCCCATTTATCACAATAAATGTTATTGGTGGATATCCATCCCTGCCAGCTTAGTAAAATAGACTAAAGAAGTGGGAAGGAAGTTTTAAAAACCCAGGCGGAGAATTTTTGAGACAGATTGGTGATGTAGATTTTACAGATTGATAATTGTCCGAGAGCGGTGAGGGGAGAGATGTCCAGCCGGTTTTTGGAGGAGATTTCCTGGGTGTTCGAGAGGAGTGAGATGCGAGAGCTGGTACTACATATTTGGTGTGAATTTCCGCTTGGAGCTAAACTTCTCACTCATGACTGTGATTGGAATTGCGGCAAGGGGAGATTTTTAAATTTTTCCTGAAACGGGAAGAATAGGTAGTCGGTAGCTTTGATCTGGAGGGAGGACGAACCAAGAAGAAGCTGAAACCTGCATTAAGCCGACACGGTAATTACATCTATAACATTTTTGCTGATTTCCTGTACTACCAGGTCCGAGTAGATTAGTGTAAAATATTTCTGTCTTTTGCGAAGGCCCATAAATACGACCCTGAGATAGAGTTAGAATTGTTTAAGTAATAGATTTGTATCATGTTTGTATATATATATATATATAGTTTAAATTGACGAAAGACGTGCCGGTATATAATCTAAACGTTAAAAATTGTAATTCTTAATGTAAATTTGTTTTTTTTGTTAAAGTAAATTGTTTAATTGATTTTATTAGAAAATCTTAACACCTATTTAATTATTAATTAACATCTCCCCCTATATTCATTATAGTAGTATCTGAGGGATACAAACTGTTTAGATAGATGTTTTAATTATTACATCCACAATCAGCTTAGTGATTCGACATTAATATCATATCAGCCCCGTTTTCATAGATGATGAAAGCGTTCTTAAATGCATTCGGGGAGCTAATATTATCTCCCGGAAACGATTGATTGAAAGCTATCATTGGTAATTTTGCATTATTAATTTTTGTGTGCCACTTACTATTCGTCGAAATGGGTGCTAGGTATGTCTTGCTGCCAGTGTTTATTTCCAAATTCAAGCTAATATATGTACCAAGATTATTTATTCATATAAAAGACTTTTATCTTTACGATTATTAGTTAGCACAATTATTGATTCTAGTATATAAAATAACAAAATAATGAATTTAAAAAATTTAAATAGTGTATATAATTTTCTAGTAAACGTGAAGGTAAATTAGTCCTTTGGCTAGCCTACTTCGGCAGATTGGTTAATATTAATGTGTGAATATCTGAGAAACATACTATGTTGGTGGGTGTGGGCTGACAGGTGGTGAACTGATTATTGGAGGAGATATGAGAATGTGGTCTGTGGGCATGATGGTAAGGTGGGTTAGGATGTGCCTGAATGATCAGGGGGAAGGATGAGGTCAATTGGGAGTTTTCTTTTGAGCCGACGGAAGCGTGGAGGAGGATTGTCATGGAATTGCTGAATCGTGCGGTTTAGAGAGATTATGGATTTGGAGGTTACGGAGTCAACTTTCGAAAGTTTGAATGTTATTGTGGATGACGTAATTTCTAAGGTTCCAGGGAGATTTTGTAATGGTGTGTAGGATTATGTTTTGTTTTGTTTGAATTTTGGCTGAATGAGTTTTGGCTGCTTTTCTTCATATGCACGAGGCATACGACCAGGTGGGTTTTATTATGGAAAGGTATAGGAGATGTTTTGTGCATATGGTAACAGGGGCTTTTCTATTTAGGAGGGGATACAGGGTTTTGAATTTATGGTTGATTTTGAAGAGAAGATTAATATGAGGTTTCCACGAGAATTTTGAATCAAACATGATTCCTAGATAGGCTTCTGTTTATTTTTAGGGATTAATGAATTGTTTAGATAGAGGGGGATTTGGGGGAGGAGGGTTTTTTATAAGTGTTGATACTGATTCGCCATTGTTGTTGAGCGCTGATTGGGGTGGTTGGAAACTGGAGATGAGAGATGAGGTTTCATAGGAGATGGTTATGTCGTCTGTGGAAAATATTGTGCTAGTGTTGGGTTGTGGGATATGCTGGGAGAAGATGTATAGGAAGGGGACAATGACACTTCATTGGGGGACGCCCGACGCGATTCAGTGTTTAAAATTACTCGCGCGTTTCGTACTTATGCTGAACTGCATCTGTTTTATTATTAGATACCCAAGAACATTTTCATTTAATAAGAAATTATTTAATGTTCATTTCTGGATTATTAGGAGACACATTTTAATTATAATGAACAAAACCTATATACGCTCGTCTGTTATTGTACTGTGACTGCATATTCGGCAAAGGGCGTCGACCCTCAATGCCCACAGTTGCTCCCGACACATAAGTAATTTACGGTGCCAAACAGAGACAGCGGCCAAAGGCCAACAGCAAGGCATGTCTCCTATGTTTAACTGCCAGTGACTAACTTGGTCTCACGTGCCCGCCATCACGACATAATAGTTACGTTCAATTTACTGCTTACACGCCCGCAATCAAGACTTGTCAAATTGTTCTCTGTTTCCCTATTCTCCTATTCTCCTATCGACCCATCTGATTATAAGTATTCTACTATAGCACCACATTTCTAAAGCTTCTATTCCCTTCCCTTCTGCAACTCTTACCGTCCACGTTTGGCACCCATAAAACGCCACACTACATACGAACATTTTTAGTAATGATTTCCTAATATTCATAGTTAGGTTAGCCATAAGTAAATTCCACTTTTTTTGCGAAAGCCATCCTTGCCTGTGTCTTCTACGCTTTATGTCCACTATACTTCTACCATCCGTAGTTATCATATTGCCCAAGTATCAAAATTCCTTAACTTCCTTCAACACATACCTTCCCAATCTTTGTTCTTACATTATTTCCTATAGTACACTCCGTTACCTTGGTTGTTCCTGTATTAATCCTCATGCTATACTCTTCCTCCATGTTCATGCCATTTATTATGTTTTCCAAGTCTTCTTCTGACTCCCCTAATAACAATGTATCAGCACTTTCTGTATCGCCTGTTTTTTATATACGTTAAAGACTACAGACTGAATCCTTGACTTACTCTTTTCTTTTCTTGCCCTTCAGGCTTAATTATTACTGACTGCGTTCTGTAGCCTGTTGATAAAAAAATAATGAGATTAGGAGGTACATGCCTGTGGGAGTTTTATCTTGAAGGTATTTCTCCCCAGATTGATTGCGGGGTTCACCTTTGGGAATGACTCGTATTTTCTCTGGTTTTATCAAGGCACCTTCATCTATTATAGGAGGTGTATAAACTGGGGTCGAAGACCTTGGACACACGGTAATAGTTATCTGCTGATCTAATTGGATCAGTAGGATAACTGTCTCTAAAACTGGTGGAGACCCGGAGTGACCCAACAGCAAATTCATCTCCCGTCTTTTGGAAGGGCGTGAGAATAGTACCGTAAAACCCGACCAAACTGATGCAGGTTTTCTACAGTTTTCCCCTTCATCTCTGTTAGGTGCATCACCGGGGGCCTTAGCTACCTTCCACATCCCCTTTTTCGATTCCCTTCCTATGCTGTTAAAGGGAAGATGTCTGTTTCAGGTTCTCCTTCGTGTAGCCTATTACTCCCTCCCTCCATCCCTCAAAAAAAGAGACTTTGGCCTATATTTTAATTACTTGTCGAATAAAGAACTAAATTTATTGATTTCTGTGGAGAGCGAATGAATATCGTTTTTTATAATATCATGCACTAGATCACCGAGAACAGGAAAGGAACGCAGGAGAACGGTTCAGAGGATGCATAAGAACATGCATTGTCTATAATACATTAGATAAATTAATTAGACCAGGAAATCGAGTCTTATAACATATTGATTAACTGGTTTCTAATAATCAATTCGACTCACATAAATGACCAAAAACAACTTGATTTACATTTTGAATAGGTTGATTTTTTAATGTTAATAATTTTATTGGTATTAAAGAGAAAAATACCGTTTCATTTAATGTCTTCAGCTAACAAATCAATAATTATTGCATCCATAGAGTTGATTTTGTGGTCATTTCGTAACGAATGATTATGTTCAACATTACATTTAAATCCTATATTGGGCACAAATTAAGCGCGACTCTTGTGTAATCCCTGCTGAGCCTCAACATTCCTTGGTTTCCATCTTAAGCCGGTGCAATCCAACTATACGGACACCGTCCAACGTTGGACGCTTGATGGTTGGACATATCGTGTGGCTGATGCTCCAACTACGTAGTCGAGCGTCCAGCGTCCAACGTTTGCGCTGTTGTCGCATCAAAGGATCTTCTCTTCACTCGGCGACTCACTTTGAAACTACACGATTCGTCCAACCTAGTGAAATCAGTTGCATAAGTATCAATGATTAGCCAATTGACAAGTATATTATTTATTACTTATATATTTTAATTAATATTTATTAAAGAAAAAGTTTTACTTTTCAACACTTGAAGTTTATTTTTGTATATTTTCCTAAAGGAAATAACTTTTTTTATTGAAATTGTACACTTAAATGGGTAATAGGAAAAAATTTAATATACAACAATGAAATTACTTAACATGAGAGCTTTATATTACACTTGAATATAATATCACTTATAAGATTCAACGTTTGAATCGAATGTATATGATCAAACATTCACTCCACATTTAAGTCTAACGTTCACCGCATCGTGTGGCACTGGGTTCAGCCTGTCCAATCGTCCAATCGTTGGTGTCTTCACCATCAACGGACATCGCTACAATTAAAAATGTTGTTATCTAGCTCTGTTAATTAGAATTGGTGACAAAATATTGATAAATTATTTTGAAGCAATCCCAAACCCATAATACTCGGGAAATAGAGGACTCATGCGAATATTTTCGATAATAATAGTAATTGACCGGTTTGAAGATTAAACAAGGGGTACCTTAAAATGTATGGTAATGAAATTGTTTTTTCTTTGTTTATGATTTTGATGCCACTATAAAAATTGTTATATTTTGTAAAGTCTTTATTTATGCCTTTTATAACGCTGAAATGTGCTAAAAGAAATATTTGACTTTCACTGTGGTTCAACACGAACAACCAGGAAGTTTCTAAAAGATTTAACGAGGACAAGAAACAATATATAAAATTGAATTTAGTAGAGGACGTAAGGCCTAATGCTCTATGCACCATTTGTTGTGGATTACCATGGAATCCGTCTTTCATACAAGAATGAAAACGTTATATTCTGTAAAGACATTGTCGTCAATGTATATCATCGATGGGACAGGACTTGATCAACCAGTTTTCCGTAAGGCGTTTCTTATAACTCATTATCCCACTTTGCATTAAATAAAATTATGTTCCATGTGTCCATTAAGAGAATAAACATTGAACAGTCTGATAAATGTTAAATTTAAATTTTTTTAAATGATGATTCATTACGTATGCAAAAAAGTAATTTACCTCTTCATTAAGTTAAAATGAGGTTTCGGAACCATAGTTATTGTCAATATTCCAGAGGCAGTCTGATATTACAAAAATACATATCTATATAAAAAATGTAACAATTTAGAAGAACAGAATGGGAAAAATCTTGACGGGACCCAGGTCTTGAACCCAAGACCTCCCTTTACTGGGTGTTTGCTCTACCACTAAGCCAGTCAGGTTGGATGTCAGTTCCCGATACGATAACCATCTACCCTGTATACCCGAATCTGAGGTCACCTAGCTGAGTGGTAATGCAACTGCCCGGTAAGAGGGAGGTGCCGTAATGACTTCCCGGGTCCGGTCTAGATTATTATACTCTTTTCGTCGAAATTCTATTTTATTGCCCTTAGTTTGGGCTTGAATTGAAGCATTTGTTCTCCGTTTGAAAGAATTCATTTATCAGTTGGTTCCTACCTGAATTTTTGCTCGAAGACCTTTAGAAACAGTGGCACTATGTTAAGGACGGCATTGGTTGGCCGCGCGCATAACTACTTTCATCACTAGCGTGCTCAGGGTCGCCCCGCAGGGAGGAGCTACACTTACCGGCCTATTCCAGAAAACCAGAATGAGATCCCAAGTTACGTCTACATCCTTATACTAACTGCTTGGGAAATAGTGTTAGATGATTATGACCAGGCGGTTTCATCATCGGATAAGTGTGCATAGAGTCAGCACAACACCGGAGGTCCCACGCCCGATTCCGGCAAAAGCATATTGGCGTAGTAAATTGAAGACAATAATACGCAAATTACTATAGTAGGATAGTGGAGTCTTGATTGCTGAATTGTGTTTACGAGGCTTGGTTGGAGACGAATGAGATAGCTTCTTGAGTCTATTTTTACATTTTGTACCTGAGAGTCTGTAAAATCTCTTGTTTTTATGATAATTGATGTCTCTGATATTGACCTGTTCTTACTCTTCGAGATTTATTTTATTTTGAACTTGAGAAAGAACACATATTGGAGGAGAAACGTAAAAATTGGGTGTCTTCAGGTCGACAACAGATTAAAGTGGAATCAGCATATAGATCTGCTTCGAAAGCTCAGGCCGGCTTGTCATTTTCCAGAGCATCAAAACTACATTTTGACAGCAACATAAATAATGACGAATTTTTAACAAACACATAATATAAATCGCTCAGCACCACCTTGCTCTCTGCCAGAGTATTCACTATTCGGGAATAGTTTAAGTAACTAGAAGAGTTTTGCAAATCATTTTACTGAAAGCGCTTTATACTCAGTATAGGAATTTCTTGATGCTTTTCCTTGTAAACAAAATTTTCGGTATTGGTTTTTGTGATTGCTATTGAACCTATTTACTTCAGAAATTACTTTTTCTGGTTAGTTTCCTGCTCTTTTCTTTGTGTGTTTCATGTGAGGACTGTAGTTTCTACGGGTGTACCGATTTCTCTTTGATAGCTCAGTGAAATGAATTCTCAGATCAGAAATGTATCGAATAACAGACGTAAATATAATGGATAAAAATTTACCTTAACTTAATTCACTATTTAACTTATTAAAGTTACCTCGTTTATTTATAGGTTCTGTATTATCATTTTAACAAATAACTTAGTCGTAATTTTGGCGGTGAATATTATTAATGCTTCATTAATTTAGATGGAATGAAATATTTAGATAGTAATCAGACATAATTTTTAGTTTTAAATTTAACGGTAGCATATCGAATTGACTTTAACGCTTTGAACTATGTGGTTGGGAATAGAGGTAACTATTCCCGACTCTGTATATGACGGCATGAATTTTATGTTCCGTTGCGTTGCAATTCTTGTGGAATTATAAAAGCGCCGCATTCCTGACATAGTTCTGCTATTGCTTTTTCCGCTCAGGTCCGATTGTCGCATTCATGGCTGATAGAACTTTTCAACTGGTTTATCCATCTTTTTCTTTCAGTTTCAGGTTACTTGAAGGTAATAAACTTTCTGGGTATTGCCTGTAATAGTATAGAGGCTGGATTCCATCGAGACAACTTTTCAGGCAATTTGTAGCATGCGGCATTGACGCGTACTACACAAGTCTTTCCATTGAAGAAACAAAAACAAACTCTCCTTACCGCATGCTACAAGTTGATTGTTGTTGCCGGACGCATGCGTTACCTTTCGTCACGATTCAACGTGTCGTAAAGTGTCGTCTCTATCCAACAGCTATCGGATCGGTGCATGCGACATGGAATGGGTTATGAGAAAACTACGACGATGTCCAGGAATTCAATTCTATTAAGGTGACCATGCGCACACGATTTCCGGGATCAGTCTCCGGTCTCAAACATTTGTCCCCTGCTGCGAGGCGTATACTCGGCTTTGTGCCTTGACCCTATTAGGACGGATATTTAGGTTACGTGTAACAATCTGTTATTAAACCATTCATTTTATCTGATTACTGATTTACGAATTTGCTTGGAGCTGAAACTAAATGCGAACATATGCTTACAGTCATATATCTGAAATGTCAACACTGTCTGAACAATAATGTCACGATCTCCAATCAATACTCATAATAGATGAAGTGAGAATGCTTGCCACTGTCTCTCGCTCATGCTGCCAAAATTATGCTTATTATAACACAGATGCACCTCCCCCGCGCGGTAAAAATGTGCCCGAATCGGAAAAATAATAATATGATCACCGTATTTATATTAGCCCGCTGGAAAAAATATTGAGTGTATGGGGCCCGGGTAGTTATATAACCAATCTGAATTGGGACTTATAAAACATTTTGTATTCTTAATGTTAGACGAAACGTTGTGGATCATTACATGTCTGAGTCAAGAAGACAGTCGCCACAGTGCCGTCACACCAAAAAATTCAAGACCACAAGTTCGGACGAATAATCTTGATCACAGTGTTTCGGGGACGAAAAGACATCATTTTGATAGAATTTCTGCGTCAGGGGACAACATCAATGCACAACGATATTATGAGCCCCCAAAAACACAAATGGAGAATTCAAATCAAATGGAGGAGAATACTGTCGAGAGGAGTGTGCTCGTTGCACGATGCCGCCCGTCCTCACACTGCCTTAGGCTCCAATACATCCTTGGACTAATTTGGTGTTTCTTTTTTGAGCCAGGCCACGTGTTTCCCTGACTTAGTACCTTCCGTTTACCATAGTTTCACATCCCTGAAGGCACACATAGGTGGAAATAAATTTTTAACCGACGAGAAGGTGAATAAAGAAGTTCCGAAGTGGGGGAATGAGCAGTAGGGAGAATTATTCGAGCTGGGCATAAAGAAGCTTGTTCCACGGCTCGCGATTGCATTGATATGAATTGATTATGTAGAAAAATAATCAATAAGTTTATCAATGATATCCTGTAACTGTTTTTTTGATATTCTCTAAAAAAATATACAAACAAGTCACTTTATGAAAATTTCTCGTACTTTAGAAATCATGAGTGCCATTAAATTGGCAGTGTGGATATTTCGCTTACGATATTATAATTGAATTTTAAAGCGGGGGTGCTCAAACTTGAACTGCTGGAGATCTACCTCAATATTGTTGGAGTCCGATAGATCGACTCTGAGAGTATATGCAAGTATATGTGATGCAGGATTGTCGTCTAGGTAGGAAGGGTATATAATGGTGCAGGTTTAAGTATATTATATATAGGGACGTTGCAGAATTTCATAGCCATCAATTAATGTAGAATTAGTACGAACGATAGAAATTAGTTTTCCGGAATATATATATATTTAATAAAGGTAGGCTTTAACTAAAAATTCAATGAAAAAACTCGTACTGTGAGTTTATTGGTTCTTACATAACAAACGAGTTCTAGTTTCTAAACTTAACTAAAGAATAACTTTGGACAATGAAGCGTGGCACTGCATGTATTCAGCATATTTTTCATAAGATGGTACGCAATTACCGAGTGCTAATCTCAAGATGATGACATATTTTCGTCAGATAGTCATATCTGCGATATTTAGACTTAATTATCTTCATTTCAGAAAATGCAGACTAGCACAAGTAAGCTGACCCAAACATTGCCATCAACTGAAGGGCGATTCGGATATTTATCTTCAGATATAAAAGAGCAGATGCTGTGGCTTTAAGATGTAAATCTGATATAATCTGCACTACCTCATCTTCAACAGAAGATGAGTCGACGTTAAACTGACTTGCTATTTCAGCAACAAATTCCTCATTGTTTTACACGAAAAAGGATAACTCATAAATGATGCGATATTTGCCAATTTACTGAAATCATAAAAATGTCTTTCGAATTCGCCCAAAATATTTAATAATAAATATCAAAATTTAACTAAGGAATCCTTTCTTTCAAAGATGGAAAATGCTTCAGATCATTTCTTTTCAGTTGATCATAAATAAGTTGCAATTTACTTTTGAATGCTTTTATTGCGTTAATCATCTCAATAATGGGTTTTCCTTTACCTTGAAGCTCCAAGTTAATGGTGTTTAAATGCATTGTGTACCTGCCAAAAATGCTTAATCAGTCAGCCATTTTCCGTTTTTCAGCATCTGAGTGTCATCACAGCTTTGGTCCAGAAAAGCTATTATTTCGGACAATAATTCTTTAAACCTTTCTAGTAATTTGTCGCGACTTAACCACCTGACGTGTGTGAAGAACTAAATCAATGTCTTCAGCAGATTCACTATCTTCCATCCGCAATCCGAAGAGCCTTCATTACAAGCTACGGGCACGGATGGAATTCAAAATTTTTATTGCAAAGCCCATAATCTACTTCATGTTTAGAACTTTTGAACACAAAACTTAATGATGACTAATGCAATGGAATGAGAAAAACGAAGGGAAATCGTCATTAGCTCGATACAATGTCACAAAACTGACTCCCACTCCCACAAGCGCAACATGTATATCGGCGCGGACGAAGTCACGAATGTTCTCAAGTATGTAATGTTTTTTCTTTTGTAAGCGTGCCGCCAAAAACTCCGCCCGAAGTTTATAGAAAAATCGGTGGGAACAAAAAACGTCGCGCGTCGCGGAATTTCTTTGACAAGCACCGCGCCTTTCGCTGCTAGCAGGGGATTATTACGATAGAAGACAGTGATTTAGGGATTATTATAACCTAATTCAGGATCAACCAAGACAAAATCTGTGAATAGATCTATATCGGTAAATTTTTCTCGAGATCGACTTTAAAAGTGGTCGACCATTTGAGCACCCCTGTCCTAAAGCATACGGATTTGTACTTAACCAAGGGAATATTTTTATGCCGTTTAAATGGTCGCACCATCTTTTCAAGTGACTTACTATCCTATTAGTTTTATATTTACACAATCCACCTTTACACTACAATACAAGAACGAACTAATTGGGGAACTATATATAGGTGTCTTCCAAAAGGGCAGCTTGATGTTGAAAAGGAATAAAATAAGCTGTGTGCGAGGTATTAAGAAAATTCTTTTTTATATGAAAGGCCCATGTATGCTCATTCACATAAAATAACAATTTCGCTAAAACCTCACACAGACTTTGTTTTATTCCATTTAAACATCAAACCGCCAGACGCAACTATGATGGACATTTTGAAAAAAAGTATCCATGGCTACGAAAAAAATTCTTTCGTATCTTTAAATGTTAGAAACGAGGTCCAGGTAAGCTTGAACATGTACGAGACCCACCGACGACGTGGAAATTCCAAGCTCTTAACATCTAAAGCATGGATAAATTTGAAAAACATTGCTTTATAAAAGGCTCCAGAAACACCTCTCTACCTAAATCCTTTAAATAATTTAAGAATAAATAGACAGGGCCGTAACGGGCGTGAAGCACCCGTTCCTCGCCATGATGAAAATATTTCTGAGATCATTTATCAGCTGATCCATAGGGCCTCGTAAAATTGAAGGTCTTATTTTCCTCATTCTTTATTTATTCTATACGAGAAATATCATTTATATATAGATAGGGTCATGTTTCTGTATCCACAATCTTTAGATTTGATAACTCCGGAAAAATACTTTTGTGTTAAAATGTGTGTTAAATTTGTACTCAAATCGTCTGCTTTTAACAGTTAGAAACTATTGTAAACTACGCTGTCAGATTTAAAAAAGTAGGTTACTATGGTTCGGTAGAATATTAGTAACACTAACGCTGTTGTGATATTAATATTTTAGTTGGTTATTCTCGTAAAAATTGGGGTAATGTAACAAATAATTCACAAAACTCACGGTCTGCCTCGTATTATATGGTCTTTCAATTCCACAATAGCAACTTTTAAGTCTTAGGCTTCCATGAACATTGGCTACACTTGAAACGTGGAAGCCTTCCGAAGATTGTGAATTTCTTTAATTATGAAGGGTTTTCAAACACCTACAACGCTGAATGAAAGCATAATCAAATAAATGCTTGGAGTACAAAGAAACTACAGTAAAAACGTCATATTGTGACGATGTTTTGAAAAAATGATATTTGGATTATTTTCAGTGTTGCTATAATTACTATAAAGGTATTTCAAGATCGGTAATGTAAAAACAAAATGAAGCAATAAACCTAATTATGAACTAAGGATTATTTATTTATCGAAAGAAGATATATATATATCTGAAATATTTAAGGACGATGGAGAAAATACGACCAGTTAGTGTTTCACGAAAATACTATTGGCATACATTTCCCGATTCTAAATAAGTTAAATAAAAACATGAAAACAATCAATGTTTGATAAATTTATTCAAAACTAGTCAGAAGTCATTTTGCAAATCTTAGAAAGGAATTGCAGCTGTGACCACTTCAAATCCTTTTCTAGTTTTGCGAACCACGAAGCCGGTGGAAGTTGTTGGGTGGAAGTAGATGGCCTGAATAAACAAATATAATCAAATTTAGAAGAAAGACAAGAATGGAAAATGCAAACCGGACCAGGGAATTGAACCCAGGAGCTCGCGATATCTAGCCGCATGCTCTACCAACTGAGATAATCCGAGTCGACGTCCAAGGACCGACTCAACACTTCTCCATTCCGTAAACCTAATCTAGGCTCACCTATAATTTTTTCATTCTTGTCTTTCATCTAAAATTAACTATATGCTTTACTCGCCTCAATTCAGCATTCCCACTAACTTAGATTAGAATTCAATGCACCTATGATCAATTTACGCATTGTCCGTCTTCACGTATTTCCTAGAATTAGGACGTGAGGATTGTGATTAGTGAATTGGATATTTTGAATCGTCAGGAAACAACTGGAGTTTCTTTTAAAATTTTTGGATAATTTACCGATTATTTGTTCATTTTACGAATAGGATAAAGCTATAATATCGATACATAATTAGGTTTGTTCGGAACGTTGTTTCACTTCGCTTTTATTTACATTACTAATAGGGGAAATAGTGTTATGATAATTTGGTTTCGGTAGTAAATTAGGTTTACAATATATATTAACACTGGAAGTCCTTAGAAATATCTTTATTATGATGGTAATTTAATCATTTCCATTTTAACAGTAAATCGTTGGTTGATATTTAAAGAGAACTAATATGGTCGTATAATTAAAATATAATAAATATTGTTTTTGTTTTGTATCAGATAAGTATCGTACGTTTGCTGGTGTTATTATTGTGTTAAATATATTACATCATAAAATGTTTGTGAATTTTATAGTGTCAAAGGAATTAAAATTAATGAACGTAGACTTTCTCGGTGAATAATTAGAATGAAATCTTCACGGTTAACAACCGGGTCAGGTATTTAAAAAAACACAACGTTTCTGCGGTCTGAAGACGGCGGCAGAAAATGGCCGCAGAAACGTTGGGTTCTTTTAAAAAGTTGACCCGGTTGGTTAACCGTGAAGATTTCATCTGAATTAAAATTAATCTACAAAAAGTGGAGCCGTCAAAAAGTAAGAATAAATTTAATAAAAATAGCACAAGTTCTCCTAATTATTGCATTAACTTATATATCAACAATATCTAAGGAGCAACCAATTACATTAATTTTGTTTCTTTCAAAATTAGATTTTATATAAAAATCAATTAATGGGCATTTCTCCACCAAATTTCATGCTTTCATGTTATTAAATTTTAAGTGGATTTTCAGTGACGATATTTAAAACTTTTCACTTATTAATGTCCTATCATTAGAAATAAGATCCTGAAAAATCATATTAATTTTGCTAATTTGACAGAAAGTTTGGAAATTCAAATCTGAATTCGATGTAATTATTAGCCAATTAAACATTACAGGAAATAATTTTAACAGCAATCATTTAAAAATTATGATTTGTTTAATACATTAAGTAGCGTTCTAATGTGGACAGTTAATTATAAAATTCGGTTTCAATACGTTGAATATTACATTAAATTGACTCCTCGAACATGGGAAAAGTAAAATATGAAAATTAAAATAGAATAACACTTTCTATTTTTTTCTCTATGGCTCTACAGCCCATTGAGGGCCTGGGCCTACCAAGTTGACTGCGGACTGTCATCTTGCATGACTTTTTCCGAATTTGGGGTGACACGTAGTCAGCGTATCGATCCTTCAACAGTTTTAATCCCGGTCTTGTCGACCATCACAACACAAACATCCAAGCCCATGCCAGGATTCGAACCCGGGAACTCTGGGTTGTGTGGCAGCAACGCTAATACTTTCTATATTACATTATATATTATACTCTCAAAATCTAATTGGCTCAGTTTTTGAAATCTCGTGTTAAATATATGTATAGCTTTTGTTTTCAGAACTAATGAGCTTATATTTCTTAAAATACAATTTCTAAACGTATTTTGTGCTCAATAAACAATGCAACCATAGCGCGCTTTATTTCCCGTCCATATGACATTTGTACCGTATCAGCAAGGGTTAACTTGGCTATAAATTCGGGATCATAATTAGAATGAGGCAGGGGATGCTTGCACCAGATAGGTTAAAATCTTTGTACCAATTGAAACAGAGGACAACTCTTACCCTAGCCCAGCCTCTAAATACACGCACAGTGCCTCAGCTAAGGGCATGAAGATGACTCCGGCAGCCAAACAGTTTATATAAAACGGTGGATAGGAACAAATTTTTATTTATTCATTTCTTTCTTCCTCTCCGAATTTGATGTTACACCTTCCAACTGACGTGATATGTCTAGGAGAAATTTGCAACTGTCACGCAACTTGTACTTCTTGATTCACTCAGTTCCCCGTACGACGATTTTTTGTTGATAATACAATTATTTTAGTTACCAAAATATTCATTTTTAATTAGTTAAAAGATATTTATTATATTTTAAGTGATAGCAATAGGAGACGATCAATTTGGTTTTAGGAATAATGTAGGGACAAGAGAAGCAATATTAACTTTGCTACTTATTTTATAACAGAGGATAAGAAAAAACTGGCCTACGTTTATGGCATTCCTAGATTTAGAAAAAGCGCTTGACAATGTTAACTGGAACATACTATTGAGAATTTTTAAGAGCACTGGAATAAAATATCGAGAAAGGAGACTTATACATAAACCTCTACAGAAGACAGGCAGCAGTAATTAGAATAGAAGATCGATAAAAGAAAGCCGTAATCAAGGAAGGAGTAAGACAAGGATGCAATATATCGCGCATGCCGTTTAACTTATATATAGAACAGGCGATGAATGTTAAACATTAATACGGGAAAGGAATCATACTGCAATTAAAAGAATTAAAAACCTTACGCTTTACCGACGATATTGTAGTGTTAGGGGAATCAGAATAAGACTTGGAAACCACAATATAAATGGCATGAACGGTGTCCTGGAGAAAGAGTTCAATATAAGGATTAATAGAGGGAAAACAAAGGTAATGAAGTGTAGTTTGGGAAAAAATGGAATAACAAACGGTGTTAGATTGGGAATGATATTTTGACGGGAGCTAAGGAATTGTGCTACTTGGGTAGTGTAATAACTAGGGATGGTAGAAGTATAGTAGACAAAAAGAGTAGGATAGCACAGGCAAGGAAGGCTTTCGCGAAAAAGAGGAATTTACTTACGGATAATATAAGTGTGAATATTAAGAAATCTTTGCTAAAAATGTTTGTATGGAACGTGGCGTTATATGCGTGCTAAACGTAGACGATGGGAGTTGGGGAAAGGAAAAGAATAGAAGCCTTTGTAATGCGCTGAAAATCAAATGGGTGGATAGAGTAACTAATGAGTAATTTACAAACCGAATAGGGGAAAAGTGAACAATATGGGACGTTGACCAAGAGAAGGGATAGATTAATAGGCCACGTTTAAATAGAATACGCTAAGCTTATTAGGGAGGATGTAGGTTGTGCTAGTTATGATGAATTGAAACGGCTTGCACAGGATAGGTTAGCATGGAGGGTGACATCAGACCAGTCTAACGATTGAATACCAAACAAACAACAAGCGATCTCGTGTGGTGTAATGGCTACCGTCGCAGACTTACAACACAGAGGTCCCGTGTTAAATCCCCGGCAAGGGCAAAAGATGTTGTGCATGGTAGCTGGGTTTCACTTGGAACACGGGCTCAAATCTCGTCGAGGGAATAGATGGATACTCACCAGCCCAGTTATAAAACGTGCTCAAATCCCGTAGAGGGAATCCGGCGGAAGGCAACGGGAAACCACCTTTGGCAATAAATTCCCTTAGAAGCGCGCCCTAGAGAACTTTCCTCACTTGGACCTGCCGTTAGGCAGAGCACTGAATTTATTATAATTTCAGTATTGTTAGGTATTTATATAACAATTTCATTTTAGTTCACGACAATTATGGAAATATATCAATGAATTTTGTATATAAAATTTAGAGTTATTTTACAGTAAAAAATGGACGTTTACAATTTATTTTGAAATTATGGATTAAACAAATATTTATTCATATCACATTTCTTCCGTAATTATAACAGTTATCATGTAGAACACCGTCATCAGTGTAATCAGTTTCTGTAACCTAGTGTTTTTAGTTTTTAAACACTCTGAGTCTCCGTGCATGTGGGATTTGTTTGAGATTAGGGAGGATGTGGGGATGTACTAGCTATGCGGTTATGAAAAGGCTTGCGCATGATAGCTTAGCGTGGTGGGTTGCATCAGACCAGTTTTGGAACTGAATACCACAAGCTACTAAATAAAATTGCCTGCAACTTTTTTTCGAAAACTCAGCAAGAAGCTTATGGAGCATCTTATGTGTTTCTTTATAAGTAAATTGGATGGTTTCATTTATTTATTTTCTTTAAAATTTCTGTCTCTTTATTAATTATCACATATGGTCTGGTATTAAATGTTAAATAAGTATGAACTTTCAATTCAGGACAATTTTCGGAATATCTGCGATGATATTTATATAATCATTTTTTGATGTGGCTACTCACGGCTCTTTCTACTTTAAAAAACACTGCTACTTACTCTTCATAACTACCAGCGACACGCAAAAATCGCTAGATTTTCTACCTATTATAAAATTTCTGTTCATCTTAAGTTTCGACGTTTTTTGTCCTAGACATCTGAAGTAATAGATTGATGTGCGATTTGCCCGCCTAGGGATTTGAACGCGCTGTTTAGCTTTCCAGCCATGAGCGCAGTTGACATGTCGGCCCGCGGAGATTACCCAGTTGTGGTGCTCAGTTAAATTGTTTATATTAATCTCTGACGGAGGCACAGTCTGTTGACTGATACTCACGAAATTAGTAATTATGTGAGTGTACAGTTTCATTGGCTGCTCGGATACAATGACACAAGTATCAATTCCCATCTGACCACTTTTATATATTAATTAGAAATCTAAAATCTAAAAGTATTTAAATTATTCTTAGCAACTGAAGAAAGACCCCATCAGATAATATAATATGCGAATACCTTTGCTTCATTGTGTTGCTACCTCACTGATTAATTAATAAGGTTGACAACAATATTTCCAACTCATTAAAAGCTTTACGCCAGTTCATCACAAAATATCAAGTTCATATTAACCATTTCACTCAATGAAAACGAATACATAACACAAGGACGTGCACACTGGGCTCAGACGTTTCATGAAACAAGAGGAAACGGTTTCATTTTATACCTATATTTCGTGATATCCTATTTCTCGTAGGCATAATTTTTAAGTAAGGGGGCGACTTTCCATACTTGACCTTGAAATCCAATTTCTAACGTTTTTAGTTTTTAATTTTTTTCATCCACGCCTTGTTTAAACTAGAAAAAAATGGTTAAAAATTCATTTTTAATTTTAGTTGATTATTTTTGAGTTTCACCAACCATACAGTTCTTAGCGACTGTTAAGAGTTTGTTAACAATAATCAAAAAAATTAGTCTAGCTTTCGGACCCTGAGTCAGGTAGATCGAGAAGATCCAATTGTCGGTCCAGTGAGGATGAAGACTGTCTTCTAGAAGTCATTGAAGATCCTAACCCTCTATGTGAACTCCAGGAATGTGACCTCTTCTAACTGCGATGACCGCTACGAGAATCGAGTCACCATAGCTCTTCTATAGGATTTGTAAAGTAGGCAGTCATGGACAAATTGGGACACGATTAGCACCGTATAACTGTTGGAAAAGAGTTATAAGTGAGTGATGTGAGTTTTGCGGGACCTTAATCTAGCTAAACCACTTGCAGCTGTTTTGGTTTTACTTTTATCCAATGATCATTTACAGCGACATATAGACATCAAGATTGTAATATTTTACTGTTATCATGACATGAGGTAGTGTGAATGTCCAAATAAAACATGTTCCATGTATCGTGTTTCATTTAAATGTGTTGCTGCAATGAGCAACATGCCTTAGGCTTATAGCTTCATATTTCGTAGTAAAAATTTGAAATTTCGTGTTTTCTTAATTACTCCATCTCAGTTGTTTATTTCTCATTTTATGAATGAATAATATTATATTTATGGATATTTTTTTAAATAACTAGAAAAGCTCTAAGTGGTTTCTCGAGTACACTGCGCCTGAACTTCTCATAATTTACGTTCATTATTTTGGTTCTCTGCTAAAATTTACAAGGAAGTTTATAATTAATTGTTGAGGATAATTAATACTTCGGGGACATAAGCTTCAATCTCAACATTTTAACAAGTCTGAAACTTTCCTACTGAAAATTTCAATAATCTGGTGCGTGAGTTTTCCTGACTTTAAAGAAAGGCATGTGAACCGCGTATTTAAAACTCTGAAAAAGTAAGACAAATTGCTTTTGGTTTAAGTCGTGGGTAATTCGCATCCAGAGGGGATAAGAGGTTTTGAGGTAGTTTAAAACAATGGAGAAATGAGTTGTTAATGGAATTTCAGAAAGTATGATGCGGACAGAATTTGTGATTTAGATTTCTGAGAGACCTGTTTTTAATGGATTTTCAGAAAAGACAGCAGTTGTTGGGAAGTGATGAATAACATTTCAAACAGAAGAGTTGTAGACAAGTTACGGATAAGATTTCAGTTAATTGAGTTGTTGAGTAAACATGAAATACTTAGTGATGACGGAGACTTTTGGTCAGCCAGAGATTAAAGGCAGCTGTGTCAGCCTTCCATTTCCAGAATATTAGATGCTTCAATGACTAAAAAGGTTCCTGTGATGATCTATTGGTGGGCGTCGTTTGCAACGTACTAATGAAACTATAAAATCCTTAAAGTCGTCATCTAATTGACACAGTGATCATCGCCACCAACAATTAGTGTTTGCAATAGAAAGACCGATGGCATTTGAGCCCACCATTCCATGAGAAAAGAATCACTTTGTTTTGTTATTATTAAATTTTAATTTTAAATTCATTACGTAAAATACATATTTTTTAAAATTTAGGAGGATAAGTTTTTATTTGTTAAATGTATTATAAAATTGTTAACTTTTTGACTATTTATTCATCCTGCTCTATTAATTAAAGTAGAATAAAATTCCCTATTAAAAATATTACAGTAGGTAACTAAGTACGGTGAGTTTCAAACGATTGCTTGCAGGCACTTTGCTCCCGAGCATTAGCAACTAGATATATAGATTTTTCGCTCTACTTAAATCGTATATGTGGATGGAAAGACATTGCAGGCTATAATAAGGTAATAATAAATTAACACTAAGTCCGAGTCAGAAGAGAACGGAAGAAAGGAAATTAAACGATGGGAAAAATTTAGGCTCATCACTGTGTCAGGAAAATATTTCAAGAACAAGGCTTAAAAATACTCTGAATGGGTTATTGTTTTTTTTCTTCTAAAGTAATTAATTATCAGATTTTAATAAAATTAAGTATTTATAATTACTCCCAAATTGAAGGGCATTTTACAAAACATCTAAGACTTCTTTTATTTCTTTTTACACTTCCTTATATAAAAAATTTAACTGCTACCGGGATATATTCTACCTGTAGAAAATTATATACATACAAATAGGAATAATTTTTACTGTAATATTATACAGAGTTGTAAAAATAATCTACATTTAAAAAAATGTCACATCACTGAGTTCTGCGTTATCAAGAGATCAAAGGAAAAAACAGAATTAAAAATTTTAATAGCTCTGTGCGATATTGGAAGGGCCAGAAGAACATCACGCTGTCAAAACTGCTCTGTGTAAGTGAACACGAATCACAGCCCCTGCGGCCAAAATCCCCCGGCGGAAAAGAGAGGCAAACAGAGTCGAAAAGTCTGCCTGGAACGCAAAGTACGGAGGTCACCTATTGATACGAGCATATTTTAACAGCAGGATACTCGCTTCGTTAGGTTCGTTAATAAGTGGAATACATATTACCTGCAACAATGTTCTTCTGGAGATAATTTGTTTCAATATAAACAAGGTATAGACCCTTCGCTCAAGTAAACTTTCTCTTTAAATTTAATGAGTGCAGCGAAGAGCATTGTAGCGCAGTTATACTTACATTTAGTTACTTAATTCTTAAATTATTTAAGAACTTATATTCGACTACTTTATACCATAAACTCATTATGTTTTTAAAAAGTCTGGGTCATTATACTCCGCCTCCATTTGGGTACAAGAAATTATATTCTTGCTGTTTGATAAAAAAAGAAATTATGCCTTTTTAGCAGTAGTAAAATTACTAGAAAATTAAATCGGCTTTCTCAACATCTAGTGAATCTTCAACTATACAAATCACGCCAAAATAATTACATTATTTCTCACATACATGAGAACCTATTTGATCAACTATGATAATAAGAAAGGAATTTAGATTTTCAGTTTTAATCTTAAATAAAAAAATCAAGCAATGAATGAAAAACCGAAACACAAAAATATTATACGTAAGTTAAACCATCTATCAAAATTGTATAAAGAAGGCATTTTCACTGCTTGCACCAAAATAAATTCATCTATCAAGAACGAGAAGCAGAAACTCGTATGCTGCTTAGTGTTCGTATTTTAAAGACAATCATTTATTTTAATATTATCAAGATATTTACATTATTTAATATATCACACCAAGGTTATTTTTTCAGGCATAATCGTCTTTTTAAAATGTTTTTGTAACAGGTTACATGAGGGTGATCCACAAACAGATAACTCCCCTCTAATAGCGCAGGAAGGGAATTAGAAAAAAGGGGTTGGATGTGAACGTAAATTAAGGTAGTCAAGGGGTTGACTAAGGCCCCCGGGCTATAGTTTACACGATGATGTACCTAAAAGAGATATAGTGAAATCCGTAGAAGACCCTTATCAGGCTATTGGGTACTATTCTCTCTCCCTTTCGAATGACGGGAAAGGAGTTTTCTCTGGGGTCACAGCATTTCCTTCTCCGTGTCCCACTATGTTTGATTCTCTACGTTCAATCATTATATTTTTATGACTGCTAATTAAGTAAATAAAATATAAAAAATAAGTTAGGTATTTCAATATAAAGCTCTCTAAGTAGAGTATTTCAATGCTAGTGAAAATATTATATACTGAAACTTGACCTACTCAACCGACTTGAACGTATTCTAATTGAATTTTATTATTTCAGAGCTTCTGTAGCAATTACCCCAATTCGGAACATCTGACGCATAATAGAGTGAAGAAACGCAACGCCAATGATTTTCAAACCAGTTCGTGTCAACACGCCACTTTAATGACCCGATGGAATAACAAGCAGATCTGAGACTCACTGCAAGGAGATCTATAGAGTGATTTCACAGTTTAACGTTCTAACAAAGATGTATTGCGTTTATTGTAAGTAGTTGAGTGGCCGGTGTTTTTCAGGAACTTATTTGTATCAGCCCAGTAAAGTAATTTGACACATTTTTCTTGGTCAAAATGAGATTTAACCAGCATCGAACACGCCATTTCTTTAAAAATTTGCCGTTGCACACCTTTTATTACGGCACGATGATTCACAGTACACTTTAATCGAGTCAAGAAATCTCCTGGAACATTGAATAAGCACACTGCCTGAGTCTAAAACTCTCCGGAGTGGAAATATCCTCGGCTTTTTAATGAAGGTAACAATTCTCCTGTCTCCGGAATACACGCAAAGAAATATACTCCCCGTATTTTAATGACACCAAAAATTCTCCCCGTACCTTTTTGGTGTCACAAACTCACTACATACATATGCCGTTAGTTATTTAATTCCCAAAATCTTGCTACAAAAATCAAAAATCATCTAATCAAAAGGCGTTTTTGAATTTCATGATAATTAGCGTCTAATGAAATTCTTTTTAACGAATTGCGTACGTGAACTTAAAAATACTGCGAGCGCAGAAAATTTGAAGCTTATGAATTATGTTTCAAAATTCAGAAAAATAACGAAATCCCCAAACACTTTAAGAAAAAACAAATTAAATTTGTGTAATGTAAAAGTCTTTGAACTTATTTGCTCAGATTTCACACATCGTGAAACAAATCTATTAAATTATAACGATTGATACGCCTTTTCGTATTAAACTATTATGAAATGCACAAAGTTCAGATAACACACATAACCTAAGATTCTCAATAATTGGAAGTTTAATTATTTCATCAGACCGGGCAATTGAGAAGAAATATATTAAATTATAATAATTAAAAAATGTTACCTATGGCTTTCTACTACTATTTGATATTTCCCAAAGCCCATATTTCTGGATAGAATTGGGGAAATGTTGAGCTCTAAGTCTTCCGCGGCTTCGTGAAATGTGTCATACTGAAAGGCGGTTCTAAGTAAAACGGAAATATAGGACTTAAGTATTAATTTTTTGAATATTGCTTAACACCATCGTTCCATGTGTTCCTGGTGTTTGTACTTAAGGATATAATTGATCGAATGTTTGTTTAGCGGAACGAAAACAAACAACAGCCTTACTGCTCGCAATGAAATATGGTGGATTTCCTTTTATCTTTTATGTATCAATGTTCGGTGCCGTCTCAAATTAAGGCATATTAAAACATTCGCATGTAACTATAACTATAAATCCTTACAGATTTGTTCTAGGGAATTCTTTATAAATGAAGGAAACATATATTGTAAATTTTCAGCTTTAGTTGTTAATATATATATATATATATATATATATATATATATTAAAAGCCTCTCGTATGTAGTTGTCGAGTGGTCTTTCCTAAATGCAAATTGGTTCTTCTCACGTAGGCAGTATTTTTCCAAGAACCAATTAAGTCTCGCGTTGATGATTTTCTCTAAGATTTTGCACATATTACAAGTAAGTGAAATTCGTCTATAACTTGCGGTTTCTGATTTGTCTTGGCCTGGTTTAGGAATTGTGATGACTATGGTTTCATTCCATTTGCTTGGTGTGATTTGACAAAACCTTGTTGTATATTTGAGATAGAAGAGATAGAAGAATGGTTACTTTAGGTGGAAGAGTTTTAATAAGAAGATTTGGAATGTTGTCAGGGTCTGGAGATGATTTTTGTTTAAGAGTTTGTTCATAAAAGCTTTAAAGGTTCAAAAATTATTTATAAAGAGTTGTAAATCTCTGTTACGAATGGTGCGTATTATTCACTGAAAGAGTTCGTAGATAGGAAGGACTAAAACAGTTTTCTGGTATCCTATCAAATTCTCCTATTATTTTTTAACTATACTCTACTAGAATTTAACTGCTGACTTATTTTCTTTTTCATGTTCAACGGGAAGCTACTCACGATCTTCTGCTGCCTCCTCCGTCTACTGAATATTGAAGATTGAATTTTATCTTTCCTCTTTTTGCCCTTCAATTCTTAATTGGAAAATTTTGAATATTTCTTGTAATATTATATTTGACGTATCCTATTTCCTCAACCGAGGACTAATGGATTGAATAAAAAAACAGTTTATCTGGTGTGATGTCTTGATTGAGGAAGAGGACATCAGGGTTATTAATGTTTGACTTGGTAGATACTGGCTGTTTTTCTCGTTCCATTTTATATTTCCTAAAGGTTTTGTTGTGGTTCGAATAGACCGAGTTGGATGCAAACGTATCAGCTAATATGTTGGCGATTTATTCTTCGTTGCATATTCTCATTTAATTTACTTGGCTGCTTTTGAAGTTATCTGATTATTTTATATCCGACTGGTGGTTCAGTCCTGCAATTTTATTTATCCATGCGGTTTAACTACAGTTTTTAATTGTTCTTCTATATTTTGCTCTCATTTTTTATATTTAACTTTGTTGTCGTTCGTCTTGTGTTTCTTGTATACATTGAAGGCGTGCTTGAATTCATTATTCCACTACGGGGCTGTTTTTTTCCATTTGGCTGGTATATAGGTTTTCATAGAGCCGTTGTCCGCCTTGGTAATGATTGAGATAATTTTTTCCATAACTTCGTCGTTGTTGTCTTCTAAATTTGGTTTAATTTCGATATGCGTATCCACTAGTTCTCTATAGGTATCCCAGTTTGCAGAGTTGAAATTCCATCTGTTTGGCGAGCAGAGGTTATGTGACATGGTGGCGGCTAATTTCATTTCAGTAATGATTGGGAAGTGGCATTTGTCGGCTAAGTGGCTTGTGCATAGTGTAAGGTCAATGGCGCTGAGATTACCGTTGGAGACGTTAAAGTGAGTGGGGGACCGTTGTTTAGGATTATAATGTTTTTAAAGTTAATTAAATCTACACTTTTTGGAAACTCTTGCATCAAATTTCTCAGATCCCCTTGCTTGATTCTGACTATTGAAGTCTCCTAGTATATTTAAATGGCTTGGGAAGTTGATTTACCATTTATTAGTTCCTTTTTTTCAAATTTGTAACTATTCGGTAAGTAAATATTACATATGGCTATCTTTAAGGGGGAACTCGCCTTAATTGCTACTGCTTCAAGATTAGTATTGAGTGGGATTTTTTCTGTTTTGGTGTATTCTTTGGTGTATATTGCCACACTTCCGCTTGCATAATATATACTTGGTAGGTTTTTATAACAACATTTTAACACTTTCATTTTACCGTGGTTATTATCCTTAAAATTAATTTCCTGTAAGCATACACAAGGACTAAACGGTTATGAAGTCTGGTATAAAACCATTACTGTGCATTGTAGTATTTTGAAGTTTGAATTATGTTTCATTATAAGATTTTAGTCCATGTTCGAGATTCAGAGATTTCCTCGTGTAGGGGTCGTTATAGCATGTTCTTAATTCTTGTAATTCTTGCTCGTATAGCTCTTTCAGAGATAAGAGGGTACAGTATTGTTAGCATGTCAATTAGTTCTTTTATGTCATTTGTATAGTCTTTCGCAACATGTATAGGGTTATTATTTTAATAAGAACCTTTCGAATGGTAAGAAGTTGAGTATGACTTCGTTTCCATGATCATCAATGAAAGCTTTGGTTTGTTCCAGTACTTCATCTATATTTTTTATCTATTGATTGTTATTTGGTTGTTTTCGTTTTCCTATTATGCGGGTTACAGCATTTCTTTTCTTTATTGTGTCCTTTGGTAGGTTAGGTTTGCTATTAGCGGATCTGATGATGATGATGATACGGGTGAAAGGTGCTTTTAAAATACATAGGTTTGGATTATGTTGGTTATAATGGTGTCTACGTGTTGTTCCTGTGAGTTGTTTTCTGTCTGTGGTGGGATAGTTTGGGGACTGGTAGTGTGTCACTTCATTATATGTATGGTTAGCGGAACACTGTTTAGCAACATATCCTTCTTCCTTGCAAATGTAGCATGGTATTGTGTCAGTTGAGAGGAACATACATATGTTGTATTGTCATAATTGAGGATTATGTAATCTGGAATTTTATTGACGTCTTCTGGGTCTATGTATACATGCCCATGGAAACTCAAAATGTGAGTAAAATTAGGTTCCTACATTCCTATTCTTATAAAAGATATTTTGATGGTTTGTTTAATACCTCATAGTTACTTCCTTTTCTATTTCTGTATGTGGGATGATCGGGCACACGTTAGACATAATGATACGTATGTGTTTATAAGGGGCCTCGCTCCATACTAATGTTAATTAATTATTTAAGTTTTATGGATGGTTGTAAATTTCTCTGCCTCATTTTTGATAGCCAAGAATACATATACTTTGTTACATGAGATTCTTGACACAAACTATATGTTCTGTGGTCCGGTAAATTAGGCCATCTCATTTGTAATCCTTGATTGAGATTTCGTCTTTTTCCTCTATGATCATGGCCTGATGCTTCTTTAGGAAGATGACGTCTGTTGCTGTTGCATACGTGGGCTTCTGTTTGTGAAGGTTGCTCCATATTTTGATGTGTCTCCTGTAGTCAGAAGATACGATGGATGCACTGATAATTAATTGCTATTACAGATTAATAGCACTTTGATATGTCTCGCAGATTTCACTCTGGGGTGAGCCCCACACACTTTCTGGCTGAACGAAGTAAACATAACTCGGCACTAGGACACGTGTTTACTTCTCGGTGGGAATTTCTTGGCTAACAAAATTTTCTTGAATTAAATCTACTCCTCTCTCGCCTAATAAGACGTGTGCACGTAGTTATATAACAGCTTCCAATGACTTTTATTTATTGTTAACGTAAACCAAAGATATTTTTGTCATATACATTAACTTTAGTGTGTCACTTATATAACTAATTTAAGAACAATAAACAAATAGATGCGAATTTAATATTTTTCAAATCTGCCCTTAAACAATTTTATGGCTACTTGATGTTATACGGGGATAATAGCTATCAAACAGTTCAGCAAAACATGAATATTTTATAGAAAGAATTATTCATACTGTCAGTGCCTTCCATGAAATTTTAAGAGGATATTGAAATATTTTATGAAGAGTCCAAATATGTTGTGGAATAAAGAAAAATTAAATAATTGCATCAATTTACAGGGAATAAACTAACGTTCACGACAAGAATTCTTTTAAGGAACTGTTTCTAGTATTTATTCGGCACGGGGACCACGTTGACAAATGAAGTAGTTGTAATTACAGACGCTGGGTTTTAAATAAATAATCTAAGTTGATTGTTGTGTTGTAGGGTGGCGTGGCATGACGTCGATGAGGTCGGGGACGCCGTCTCCCCGAGACTCGCCGTCGCTGCTGCAGAGGCCGCTGCTGGTGCCTCGACGTCCAGCGCCATCAGACAGCGGCGTCCGCTTCGAGCTGCAGAGGTAAGTCTCCACTTACATTCTCATCTAAGTCCACTGCAATCATCGGCGCAGGTAACATTATTGCATGAAAACAACTTTCGTTTTGGCGATTATATTGTTTCCTCTGCTGATGCAATCTCTTTTCAGACAGCTAGAAGGAGCAAATAGATTTTTAGGAAAGCAAATATGGTTGTGGAATAAGTGATTCATTTTTGTTCTGATTATTTAAAGTCTGATAATTATTTAAGAAAGCTTACATATTTCTTCTTGTGAATAGATACAAACTCAGCTGTGAAAAAGAAAAGGAAAGTATGATGTTTAGCTTGAAAACCTAACGAGAAAACTTTTTCGTAAATTTGGCTTCCGGCACATATTTTCACCAATCATACAAAAAAAGATTAATTCGTAACAACGAGACAAAATTTATATTCCGGCTGCAAATGCAAGTATTCAATTTGATGAAGTCACTCTTTTTTCATCAGGCAGGTCAAAACAGAAATGAAGACAACATTTTAAAAGAAATAATTACAGATATCAGGCATGAATTTCATTTTTATTTTTTAAGCTGTTTAAACTTTGTGCCGTTGAAAATATGTTATCCGACAAGTTTTTTGTGCCTCCACCCAAAACTTTTTCCTGAAGATCCTCGGAATGCTGCAAAAGACACACCGTGGTCGCCTCTTCAGATGAAGCTCCTCGAGATGATTGCGATACTGGCAGAACAGTATTACAGTATTATTATTTATGATCGTTTATATGTCATAATGGGATAACTTCGTGAAGGGTTCGAAAGAGAAAAGTCATAGTTGGTTTTGAACAGGTCCCGCTGTCACGTGTCTTCCAGGCAAACAGAAAGTTATATTATTTTATTTGCCATTACTAAATATTAAAATTTACCTGACGCGACAAATAAAACCAATTTACATATAAATCGTATCGACCATCCATTCTGCCAACAATAGATTGTTTCGGCGAGAATCCTGATGCAACAATAGATGAAGTGAGAATACTCGCTCCCCCCTTCTCTGTATCTGTATGACAGAACTCGCCGTTGGTTCTCACGCCACCTTTCGCTCGGAAATTCAATGGATTTATTAATATTTATATTAATATCTTCTGAAATTTGTAAGATATCGAAATGGAACGTACAAGAAAATTGATGTTATAATTCCTGTTTCCTTTCCTGAATTTTTCATTGAGATCCGTTGAGTCGTTTCAGATCCTATTCAACACTAACTTCCAGACAGAGAGACACAGGGGTGATTTAATTACAAGGAAATAAAGACTCTTGTCACTAATCTGAAAAACGCAAGCGGTCACGTCCCTAACATCAAATTTATTGTCCCTTTGCGAAGCGAATTCTAAGGTTGAAATACAACAAATAAAGGGGAAAATACTAAAGAGCATCTCTCAGTTTTATGCACTCTTGCCGGCGGCTCTCAGTTTCCCGTTTTGTAATCACCTCTTGCCGGCGGATCATCATTTTCTGTCTCTCCGCCTCAAAATGTGCTCACACGACACCTCGAGAGGAATGCAAAGCCGTCCTACTTAATTACAGCAGCCAATCGGCTGCAATTTGCAATAGCATCTATTGGCTTGCATTTGAAAAATTGCAGCCAATAGGATGATTTTAGTTGAAGGACGTAAACAAGTCCCATCGCACAGGTTTCCTATTAGTTCCGTACCTAGTACTCATTTATATACAATTTTATTAAATATTTTTTATTCTTTAGTAATCAAAATACTTTCTTATCATATACAAACATCCTTTCATAATCAATAATAACCTAACTAAATTCATTTCAATTTTTATATTTTGAGAAAATTTTTGGCAAATTCAAATTCAATACTTGGTGTTCGCCTAATTTCAATTAAAAATTTTAAGTAATATAAATTAATTTTATAAACATTGGATTATTACAGTAATCGAATTTCTAATGTGTGAAATTTAAATATTAAATTTATTGAAATACGAGAGATTACAATATGTATGTATAAAATTGTATTATTTACAAACTTTGCTACAGTATTGCGCACTTGCTGACGTCATGAACAACTCTGGTGCTTGCAGTTAAGTACGTCACACAGTCTCTATGTAATTAGTTAATGTAGAGGATATACGTTTGGTAAACATTGTTAATAACTACAATAAATTTAGGAAGTTAATGAACATGAAATTTAATTACATTGCAATAAATCTGTTTTTTTGGGTACCATTATATTTAATCCAATTCTTTTTGCAATAGAACGCATTTAACTCTGCCGCTAATTTAATGCGAAATAATGAGATGCTCTTTTACTACAGGCTATTGTAGGCTAATTTCACTATTTTGATAACAGAGTTTTTTTGAATAGTGTTATGCGTAAATAGTTATATCAAAATTAAATAATGAATATCGTTGACCTTAATTTCTTAAAAGATCTTTAAGTCTATCTATGAATTTATGTTTGAGCGCACGGCTCACATCCAAGACTATTGACGTTTGCAGGTGTCCAAGGGACTCCAATGGTCTAGAACCGCCTCCATGCAACCTGACAGGTTCGTATAGGAATCTAATACAGCTCTCGGATATCTCACTGTAAGCATAATAGAACTCCACAGAAGGGAATCGTTCGGATGTCCAAACGGGGCCAGACTCGAACCCACACACGACATGGCTCGTTATAGCAAATTCTATCATTGCGTAAGTGCCTCAGGTCCGCTCAGATCTGCTTCTTGCAACGTGTGACTTAAATTCGTATTGCTATTTAAACCTACTAGCTGATGTGCCCGGCGTTGCTCTAGTTCACGTAAATAATAAAGCAGGAATTTAATTAAAGATAAGTTTATTTAAGTACTTGAGGGTAATTCTACTACAGAGGGGTCATTGTTACCTAGAGAGGCATGTAAACGCTTGTGTCATTTTTCAAACAGCCTAAATCTATTTCTGTTGTCAAATCTAACCTATTTCCAATCCCAGATTGTGAAAACGGCGAAAAATCTCTTACAGAGACCAGTCGCTTTTTCCCATTTACGGTTGTCTGAGAAGAAGTGGTCATATAACCAAAATCGTAGACAAACCTATTTCCAATCGACTTTGTCCTCAGAATTTTTATAAAATCATCAGTTTTCGAGCCTAAAGTTGTAGGGTTTCCAAAATTCAATTTTTTATTGGTTTTTAGCTCAAGAGGGGGAGGGAGTTGTCAACATTGGAAATAAATATATCTACTGGTAGGTAATGGATGGGGAAAATTCTACAAGTATATTCGAAGGTGCAAGAGTAATAAGAGTGCTGTTCCGCCACTAAAAGGAGTAGTAAATACTCTAGAACTAGACGAAGCAATTATAGCCAACAGTTATAGCTAACTACTTTGCCATGGTATTCGGGGAAAAGATGGATTTACACACTTGGGAAAACTGCTGATCTACGTCTGTCTTCAAAATCAATGCCAGGAACTTACAAAATATTAGAAAACTTAAGGCTCATAAGTCAGCTGACCCAGATGGGATTTCGGGAGAAGTGCTAAAATTAGGAGGGGAAGCCATGGTTACGTACCTCATACGGCTATTTGAAATATTTATAAACAATTCTGATGTTCCAGACGATTGGAGAAAGGCGATTGTAGGTGCGCGATCAGAAACAAGCAATTACAGGCCTCACATCTGTGATGTGCAAGCAATTTGAACGCTTGATAGCTGAATATCTGCGTAAGCACCGGGACGAAAGGGGGTGGGTTTACGGTGGGCAACATGGCATCAGACCTGGATTCTCTTGTGAGAGCCAACTGGCAACTGGCAACGGTCTGCCAAGATCTGTCGGGAGGGAGAATAGACGCTATAATTATTGATTTTTCTAAAGCCTTCGACGTCGTGCCGCATGATCAATGATTAAGTAAGTTAAAAAATACTGGTATAGATTTTCGGGTACTGAAGTGGATTCGGGAATTTTTAAAAGATCGTTCACTCATAGTTCGCGTGAATGTCAAATTGACCATGTGAAAATCACGTCAGGGTCCCGCAAGGAAGTGTCATCATGTTCCTTGCATTCATAAATGACTTAACAATCGGTATAAAATCACAGATAAAAATTTTTGCCGATGATTGTATGGCTTGTAGGGAAATCGTAAACGTTGAAGATGCACAGATTCTGCAGGCTGACTTAGACAAAATTTACCAATGGTCAGTTAGAAATAAAATGCAAATAAATCAACGAAGAGTAAAGCAGTCGTTTTTACAAAAAAGAGAAATGTCCCTCCCACTAGATATAAAATGGGGAACGAAATTGTAACAGAATCAAATAACTGTAAATATCTTGGGATCACGATTACTAAAGATTGAAATTGGGGTAATGAGGTGAGCGAGGTAAAGGGTGGAGGGCGCTGCTGCTGCTTCACTTTTTAAACAGGGTCTTGAGGAAAAGCACGAGAAAAACCAAGATTTCGGCTTGCAAATCTCTGGTCAGGCCAGTTTTAGAAAATGGGGTAACGTGCTAGGATCCATATCGAAATGAACACACTAGCGTTGGAAAAAATACAAAAACGGACTGAAAAAATGTTAGGGGGTCGATTCGCGAACAATCCTCACGAGAATTGAGAAGGTCTCATTAATAGAAGGAAACATGTGAGGTTGTGCGCAATATATAAAGCTTATAAGGGTGAACCACAGGGCCTGGAAAGAAATAACAAACCATCTAACGGCACCAAATTATATTTCTAAAATTGACCACTCGTTGAAAATTAAAGAAAAAGGGCAACGCACAGACGTAGAAAAATTTTCATTTGTAAATAGGTCAATACGCGTTTGGAATTCCTTGCCTGCAGAAATACTGACCACTTTTCCAGGTAGCGTAAATCAGTTTAGAAAAAAGCTAAGAAAACTTAAGTGAATATTTTTTAGAACCAATGAAGTGATAATAGTGAAGTGCAGTGAAGTGAATTTTGTGTGGCTCCTTTGTTTTCTTTTTCAGATAAAAAACTACACTTTAAAATTCTTCCTTAGTGTAAACTTTTTGTAATTGTATTTGTGTTTTATTTGTATTTTGTGTTTTCTTTGTATATAGCTGCCACCGGGCAAATGTCCAATAGCAGCTTAGTAGTAATAATAATAAGCCTCTTTTCTCGAAATTTTTTCCGGTGCTCTTCAAAATTCTTAATAGTGTGTTCCAGTCCACATCGTCAAACGCTTTTTCTAAATCTACTAATGCCATAAACGTAGGCCGGTTTTTTCTTATCCCGTATTCTAAAATTAATCGCAAAGTTAATATTATTTCTCTTCCTAAAACCAAATTGATAGTCTCCTTAACTTTGTCATAACCATCTCAAAGGATAAGCGAAAATTTTCTATAAATAAATCAGGAATAACCAAAAAATACACAATAGAATCCCATTTGTACATGGAATTTAAAATCATGTTACAAAAATATATTTGCCTTAAGGGAGTGTGACTAGGTTGGCATATAGTGTGTTCATTACTCCTGCGTCATTCCTAACATTCATTATGTGGCAACGAAATTTGGAGTTATAAATTCGTTCAATGAATCTTCTTTTCCATACATTCGTTTCCTTGTGTTTTATCTGAATGTTTTCAAAGTCTATTTAATGTTTACTTTGTTTACTGTGCAAGGAGAGGGCAAGATTGGCTTTAGAGGGTACTCTTAAGACAATAGACTAACACGCACACTCATTCCCGAATGTATAATATAATTCAGTTCACAATTGTTACAACCAATTCCATAGAAAAGATGATTTTGTTTTAAAACATCAATCTTATATTTCATGGTATTAATATAGCAATTCAATTTATTTACCAGTTTATAAATTAATCTATTTTCATTAAAAACATGTCTCTGGAATACACCACCTATTTTTTCAGTTAAGCCCCTAATAAAAGTGATGCTCCTATATTCTAAAAAGTGTACGAGAGGTGTTGCATACAGAAAAAGTATAGGGAAATGCGAAATGAGGTGGTTTAGGAGAATGCTAAAAATCAGATGGGTGGATAAGGCAACTAATAAGGAGGGAACAATTTGGAGAACTTCGACCAAGAGAAGGGATAGATTAATAGGCCACGTTTTGAGACACGAGGGTCTTATAAATTTAGAATTAGAGGGAAGTGTGTGGGGTAAGAACAAGAGAGACGCCATGGATTGAATACGCTAAGTAGATTAGGGAGGATGTGGGTTGTGGTAGCTGTGTAGAAATGAAAAAGCATGTGCAGTTTTGATTAGCATGGATGGTTGCATCAGACCAGTCTTGGGGCTGGTTACCACAACAGATTAGACGTGCTCCTGCTGCTCGTGGCATCCGAAAAGTCACTGCATCACCAAATCTCTTATTGGCGCAGCATATCAAATTAATGCATCAAAATGCCTGACTTCGCTGATGCATGGAAAAATACGTTAGAATCAGAACAATTCAAAAATATAATTATTAACCGTTTTGCAGCAATACTAGATTATTCATTATTATATACAGTATTATAAATAATAAAATTAAACATAATTACATTTTCAGGTATTAACATGCAATAAATATTAAATTCAATATCATTGGGTAACATGAATTATATTTTTGTACAATTTAGGTTTAGCATATGCTATATCCATTAATTCACTTCATGTCAATGTGAAATGCCCACTGTGATTTTTAAGAAATCCTATTTGCAATCACTATGCAGCTTGTTCACGTGATATTCTCAGAGTAATGTGATTAATTGCCATTTTCCAAGTCTGTGCGTTGTGGGTGGATCAGGAGTTGAAGTGAGAGCGAGGAGTAAAGTTAGTGAGCCTCAGGGAAGATAGTTGAAGTTGAAACCGATAGCGGGTGGATGTACAGAGTTTAGCTCCGATAGCGAGCGAGTACAATACAGGTTCTGCAGAACCCCGAGAACGGGTGCGAGGATTATAGGAAATCGACTCTCGGGAGCAGAGCAGGAAGCATAAAATAAAGATGGCGATATCTGGGGAGCGGCGCTGAGATTATGAAATGAAGGGGAGTTCAGTATGTGAAGTAAGATAAATGAGAAGTATAATCTAATGTGACGGTAATGCTGTTTGATAATATTTTTATCATAGCTTGACGACAATACACTTCTGAGGTCCGTTGGAAAATTGAACACAATTTGAATCCAAGACTATATTAATTGATGTCATCACATTACCCCTATCCCAATTATAAAACTAAACGCTTTCCACACCACGCATAGTCCTCCCCATAAGAGTGATGCTTATCACTGGGTGATTATACACGGAAATCGTCCGAAGCATCCTTGCCAAATGTTTCAACAGGCTTCGTTGATAAAATTCTACGAATATTCGGAATTTTATTACGTCTGAACAAGAACTATAGTTTACAGTAAAATTTCTTTAACTCTACGTGAACGAACCGGTCGTCTATCTCCAGTATTTTTGAAATCCGGACTGAGGCTAAGCATGCCGCAGCTACTCCTGATACTACTTTGGCTTCACCTCCATCCGACGACTTATTCTCAAACGGAAACTTCTTATTAGTTCGTACTATGTCTTAAATACACCATACAACGCATACATTATAAAGTAATTAAATTAATAATTTTATCAGACATCTGAATTTGGCGTATCCATTAATGGAAATGAGTTGGCATAATTCCTTCACTTCTGGTATTTCAGTAAAAAATCTAATTTAACGTCTATTATATATGAAAAAAAATTAATTACTGTAAGAGATTTTTTTAAAAGTAACAACGTTTCGGCATATTTTCACGCCTTCTTCAGGTTTTCTTCGTATAGAGGAAATATTTAACATAAACTAAAAACTTAAAACGGAAACTAAATCAAACTCAAAAATGTTTTTTCATTTCGATTTGGTGAGTTTGATTTAGTTTCCGTCTAAATTTTAAGTTTTATTTAATGTTGTCTTTCTTGGTTTTATAAATTACTGGAACGATGAAATTTTAATTTAATTTATCAACAATTATTAAGTTAGATTTTAAGCAAATTAAATTTATTAACAGAAAAAACAAGAAGTACAAAAACTTAGGGTTCAATAAAATTTACTACGGCTAGCTCAAATTTCCTCGGCACCAGAAAGTGACGCGACCGGGATTTCACCTTCGCCGTCTTTCAGTTTGTCTCCAGATTCAATCAAACTTTTGAATATCCTCTCCACATTCGTGCTTCAAAGCTCCATCCCGACTTATCAATTTCTAATTACTCTCGTGCCGTGGATCAACCACCACGCACTCTACAGATTTCTTCCTTGTTCAAATTATCATTGCCCGACTGATCAATTTCTGCCTCTTCACCTCTCCAGCTCAATTTTTCACCTCCCACCATGACGAGGATGGCGGATACATGACACCCAGAACCAATAAAATGTCCAGATTCAAGTTAAAGTTTCTTTAATCCACCAAACTGTGGATCTGACATGCTCGGGTAGCTGATGTCCCGTCTTGCTGTCGCCGATATTATGTCTCTAGTGGGGAATTTCTCAGCCACAGATCAAATAAAATGGCTATTGCCATGTACATTAATTACAGTTTTTAACTTGTTTTAAATATTTCGTCTATAGGGAGAAAACCTTAAGAATGTATCAAAATATACAGAAACGTTGTTAGTAATCAAATTAAGAAACGTCTGTAAAAGGTCATAAATTGTTTTGACAGTCTAAACTTAAAAAATTGTAGACTACTAAATTTTAGGGCCACATTTATATGTTCTTTGACCGCCTCTGTTGCTAGCGTCGCAACTCGGATTCGATTCCTGGCATGGGTCTGGGTGTTTTCACGTTCCCTAACTTAGAAAAAAAGATTAAACAGTAAATCAGTTACTGAATTAGATGCGAATATAAACCAAGAAATGAAAGAAAATTATCTTTGTCAAAAAGTATTTTTAGGCGGAAAACCATCTTAAACAATCAATAAATCTATTATAAATAACCACACATACAGAAATTATTCAAAATTATTAAATATCATATTAATGAATAATTATACGTTTTAAATTATCTACGATTTAATTAAATACAAAATTTCAATTAATGAGATATAAAATTATCTTATTGCACATATACATGTTTTGAATAAATGTGAAAAATAATTAAAGAATTTTAAAGAAATTTTATGACAAATACTTGTTCACCTTTTATGATAACACAATATTGTTAAATCTTCCGTCTAAGCTTTGAGAATAAGGCGTTACTTACTGATAATTGTTAAAAAAATTATTTCATTTTTACAATTGGATTCAACTCAAACGTTTCAATCCCTATAATCACCAATTCGGACCCGACTATAAGATTTCTACAATCGATATTAAAGTTTTACATGATGTTGGAAGTTAAAGAAACAGAATCAAAGAAGACACGTGGAAACAGCTATGTATTTCGGTTTAAAAAATTGATTTGTTTGTCAATAAAAGTAAAATGAAGAAGGCAAATGATAATGACGGTATGTCAATTCGAATCGTTTGCGATTCACAGAACTGTGCATTTTTAAGGCAGATCAAACCACAAAAGAGAAGAATATCTCTGAGTCTTTCACATACTTGTTTACATATAAATAAGTTATGTGCATACAGGTAAACCGCCGTCTATGGCGTTATCGGGAAAATCAATCACCAGGCGGAATCATGCGTATATCATAGAATATTCCTATAAGGAATTAAGATGGTATTCTTCAGACTGTAAAGTAATTGGAAGTTTCGAATCTTGATAGCAAAAACGAAGTGAAATTAAATACTATAAAAATATTACTAAATAAAACAAGGTAATTTTGGAAAGTAGAATTGGTTAAGTAAATAGTAATAATGTGTTTAGTGTTGTGGTTCAGAGTATTCTACAATTAACCGATATTTTTATCATTTATGTAACGGTAATGTTAGGGGAGAGGGTCAAGAATATGAAATAAATATAAAAGGCTTTATAAGTTGATGATCCATACCAAAAACTAATATGAAACGCTGGTTCAGTCGCATTCTGTTAGTGTAGAGTGTGAAAGAAGCTCAGTCGATAAGATACGAGTATACCGGGAACACGAACCCTGAACTCATCACGAGATTGTGCATGTCTTTACCTTCAGAGTAATTTAACTTTCAAGTTAGAAGAGGTGCATGTTAGAAGACGATAAGATGCACGCTCGAGCAATGGTCTTTCCTTTAAGTAGTCCAATACGGTTGCATTAAAATATCGGCGTGCACACTGACCTACAATTGTAATTATTCCTGAATTTACGGAAAAGTACTATGCTATTTTGGGTCAAGTTTACTTACAAATAAAAATTTTATAATTTTAATGAATTCACATATTAGTGAATTTACGTTGTTAGTTTTAAGAAAATTTCGTACCTAAATATAGATCCTGTAATTTAAGAATAACCAAATAATCTACTTGATACTAAACTTTATATAATACTATCTGGGGACCCGGCGTTGCCCGCGTATTTATTTATATTATCCGGGTACATTATTTAATTTTTGATCAACACATTAATAAACCCGCATCGAAAACGTCACAATGAATCTCAAACATGCTCCAAGTATCTCCGGAGTGTCAAAAGAATTCCCGGTACAATAGCAGGGCTTAAAATATTTCAGTACTCTTAACAGTATAAAAATTATTCCCCACTTAAGAAATAAATTTTTACTTAAATTTAATTTTAAAGGTGATAATGCAACACAGTGACCAGTTTCGATACCAAAGTCGATAGTTTCCTTGCTATTTTCATATGGCTTTATTCCACACCCACGCCTCACATTCTGGAAGTTGTTGAAATACACACAATTATTGTCAGGGAAACAATATAAAGTAACTGACCTCAATTTTTTTTTCGATGCATATGAGCCTTTATTACATATAAAAATTCCGCTAATTCCACCTTCTCCCCATAGGGATGATAGCCACGTCTTATCTCGAAAGAGTTTGGTTTTGAGTTGCGATGTATATGGAAACAAAATTTTATCAAAATTGTTCTGTCCTTTAAATGAAATTACGCAGAAGTATGTTAAACCCCGTCCCATCCCCCCGTTAGGGAATTAAATGTAATTTAATTCGCTTTATAAACGTCTTAATAAAACTCAAAGACTCGCATAGCACTTATTTCGACATCAAACTTGGCCATTTTATTTTTATTATGACCCCCACCCTTTCGACTATGTATGGGCTGAAATTATACGCTAACAGCATCGGAAGACATACCCAGAAACATATTTATTTGATGGAAATATTGACTGATTTTGAATAATTAAAATATTTTAACCCTCCACCCCACTCCAACAGTGTTGATTTCTAGGACGCCAAGCACACTATAAAATTAATTTACCCAGAAATTAATTTATTTGATACATATATTAACGCTTTTGGAGATTTAAAATTTTTCTACCCTCCACCCATACCAACTATTTTGATTACTGGGACGCCAAGCACACGTGTGCAAAAATTATTGCATCCGTTAAAAATAATATGTGAAAATCTGTTTTACCCCCTTTCAATCCCTCTTCGGGGATGAACTATGACATGAATCGCATTTTTTTATGTCCGAATTAAACTCCGTGGCTCACATTACAGCGGTTTGGAGCCCGAACTCGATTGTTTTCAGGTTATTTTTATGTTTTGTCCCTCCACCCTCTCTCCTAAGAATACTTCCCTTCGGTTATGGATGGGGTTGAAATTATACGCTAGCAGGATCGCAGGACACACTATTAATCCAAGAATGTATTTATTTGATTTTGGCTTATTTAAAATTTTCCACCCCAACCCTAGGGATGGTAGCCAAATTTTACAACAGTGCTAATTTCTTTGTCGCAAAGAAGTTGTATGCCAAATTTGGTCGACATTGGTTCACTCGTTAAGATTTGTATGCGGACAATACAGACACACTACATAATACAAACTTACAGACATTTTTATTATAGAGATAATTGTGGATTTCTGTAGTTATTTATAATTAAATTACAAGTGAATTAACAATGCATAACTGCAATATTTTCCACATTGAGACACCAATGATAATTTTTTTTATGAAACATAAAATTTGTGTCACGTAAGCATAAAAATTTAATAGTTATTTAGTCTTACATTTTATTAACTAAGCGATTTAAAACTACGAACAAGGAACAAGAAAATATCCTATGTATTTATTTATAAAATTATGACATTCGAAAGTTTCGACCTCAGGTCATAATATTTCCAACAAAACAAAGATAATGAACATATTTTTAAGTTAAACGAATGTTGTCAATACCTTAGGAATATCCTCACATTACTGAAATATTGTAGTCCTTTGAAGCATTAGTGTTATTCATTTATCGATTCCTTCGATAAAATCTCAGAATTGTGCATTGTTAAATTTCAAGAAACGTATTATCACTGAAAGTAAAATACATTACACTGTATTTTTTTTCTTTAACTGGCTGCAACCTGGTGTGGTGTAGCACTCGGGGTCATCGTCAGAGATCCCGGTTTCGTTTCCCAGTATGTGCATGGATGCCTGTGTTCGTCTCGCGTGGTTACCTACACTGATCACGCTGATTGCATACAATTAAAAAAAACATCCGTAATGTGTCATGAAAGATGTCCGGCGCTCGTCCCATATGGGGAAGGCTCTAAATTGGGCTGTGACGCAAATACAAACTGGTCATAGTTGTTAATTCGAAGACATGAATTTCTCAGCCAAGAACCACATGAAACTGAATTTAGAAGATCAGGGTAGAAAAGTCACGTTAGGACCCAGGCTAATCCAAGTCGACTTCTGAACCGCCCTGACATAACATTTCTCGTTTAGACCGATACACTTATTAACAGAAAACTGAGTTACAATATTTTAATAAACTATTAGTATTATCAAGTACTGTGATTTAATTTAGGGTCCCTCATTCCTGTTTTTGTTGGTGTTGTTGTGGTATTCAGTCCTAAGACTGGTCTGATACAATCCTCCATGCTAACCTATCTTGAGCAAGCCTTTTCATTTCCTAATAACTGGCACTACCTACATCCTCCCTAATCTGCTTAGCGTATTCTATTCTTGGCCTCCCTCTTCTGTTCTTAACTCACACACTTCCCTCTAATGCTAATTTTACAAGACCCTCATGCTTTAAAACGTGGCCTATTAATCTATCCCTTGTAGCGACATGCATTGAAGTTCAAAGAGTAGCGGAGTGGCTGACGCGCGGAGTGACAGTTCTTTGCCGCAACAATGAATCTAAGTTTTTTGTAGTAGTCTCGGATTTAAATACGTGTAACTTTGTACCAACATGAGATATAGTTAAATAAAACGTTGTAGATGTTATATTATATTATTGCGCGTTATAAATCACTTAGCAATACCCTTCTCTTGGTCAACGTCCTCTATATTGTTCGCTTTTCCCCTATTCTGTTTATAACTTCCTCGTTAGTGATTCTATCCACCCATCTGATTTTCAGCATTCGCCTATAGCATCACAATTCAAAAGCTTCTATTCTTTTCCTTTCCCCAACTCCTATCGTCCACGTTTCGCACCCATATAACGCCTCGCTCCATATAAACATTTTTAGCAACGATTTCCTAATATTCACACTTTTATTACCCGTAAGTAAATACCTCTTTTTCGCGAAAGCCTTCCTTGGCTGTGCTTTCCTACTCTTTATGTCTACTATACTTCTACTATTCCTTAACTTTCGTCAAAATATACGTTCCTGTTATTTACCAATCATTCTCTAGAACCAGATCGAAAGATTATGATAAACAGTAAGAGAGATGCTTTCTAACGTGTAAGCTTGTATACATATTTCATAAACTTTAAGAAATTTCAAAGAATCATTGAAAAGGCATCGGTGAAATATTTAAGTGTTATAATGAATTTTTTGTCATTGTTTAAATCGGACGTAATAATTTATCAGTTTCTTAAAACCAATTTTTAAAGTTTGTAATGTGTGGTATTTGTAAGTTCAGGATGAAATACACCTCATAAATGTATTACATGCTAATTCAAAAGTGTTTGCATTTCATTTTATATTAAAATTTGTAACAGGTATTTAATTTTTTAACTAAATTTTCAAGTTAGAATAACCGATTTGATTGCAAATCAAGTTTGTTGTTATTGATAAAAACATCATCTCATTTGGGTTAAGAATTAAGGAGTGCGCCTACATCAACCTTCAGCAAACTCGATGATAATAACGTACCTTTACAAATCACACAGCTCATTACAGAGAAAAGACGTGAAAAGCCCATATGGCAAAGAACTCGGAGTCCTGTCGATAAAACTACATACAACAGACTAACAAGACAACTGGATCTACACAATTCTACATTTGAAAGATATATAACCACTCTTTCAAAGGACGATCACTCTGTATGGGAAGCTACCAAAAAATATAAGAAACCTGTAAACCATACACCGTCATTAAGAAAACAAGACGAAAACTGGGCACGGACTGATGAGAAGAAAGCAAATACTTTTGCAGAACATCTAGCAAAAACTTTCAGCTCTCCAGAATCCAACCATAACGTTAATTATGTAAACATATACACTTTTCTGGGTGGATCTTGCATATTCCTATCAAACGATTTTCATAAGACGTTCAACAAGAAATGAACTCCTGAAATATCCATCAATTTCGTGGGTTTGACCTCATAACAGGGCAAATCCTTAACCAGTTACCACGAAAAGCAATAATACAATTAAACAACCTTTATAATAACATGTTAAGAGTAACCTACTTCCCAAAATCTTGGAAATTCGCACAAATAATACTGATACCTAAACCCGGCAAACCACCAAACTCTCCATCGTCATACCGTCCCATAAGCCTTCTACCATAGCTATCAAAGATATTCTTAAAAGAATAGAAACTGATTTCAATATGGATGAGATACTACCGACAAATCAATTTGCATTCCGCTCACGCGGAATGAGTTAATAAAGGGCTTAGGAGGAAACAAACTTTGCGATGCAGCTTTCTTAGATATTGCACAAGCAGTTAACCTAGTCTAACACGTCGGTTTACTACAACCTTAAACTTACCATTCCCATCTGATTATTGCCTCACCTTAAAATACTATTCAAGTGTTCCCTTTTTTCAAACTAAGTGTAACAACTATATTTCCACAGTTCATACAATTGCCTCTGGAGTACCACAGGGTGGTATCCTGGGGCCGCTTTTATACCATATACTTACAGTGGACATACCTGAAACAGATTACTCAATTATTGCAACCTACGCTGAGGAAACCGCAATTTTATCTGCAGATAGTGACCCTCTTACAGCTGCTGCTGTTCTACAAAATCATTTAAATAGCCTTGAAGAATTGCTAAACTTTTGGTGTACAACTGTAAATCCTAATAAATGAATGCAAGTAAATTTTACCACCAGCAAAAAAAAAACTAACCTAATACACCATTACCTATCACCTTGGTCTACTATTGGACTCAAAACTTACACGGAAACCTCACTTAACATCCAAAAAGGTTCCTATCAAGAATAAGCTTCGCCAAATGAATTGGCTACTTTTCAGAAATTGCAAATTGAAAACAGAAAACCAAATACTTATAAATAAATGAATATAAATGGACATATAAGATCCAACTGTGGGGTGGTACCAAGCCTTCTAATTAAAAAAATTATTCAGCGTCTTCAGTCAATAATCCTTCGTACCATCTTAGACGCACCCTGGTTTGTGAGGAACAAAACAATACCTACTATAGAAAGTAAAATTCAGACTCGGCACTAATTACCGTCAAAATTTCCCACGATCGACGACGAAGAGGTCGGCCATTTAGCAAATTAACTAACAACACGTCACAGGTTGAAGAGGAAGCGGCCAACAGAAGTTTAATTTTATTGCATTAACATATCATTTTGTTTCATTCGGAGCGTGATCACTGGACCACTTCTCCCCTCATTGTATTCCCTGTATCAAATTTGCTTAATGTTGTAAATTTCTTAATAAACAAATCAAAATAATTAGGGAAGAGGCTACACGAGGGTTATCCTGAAACAGAAAATTCCACTTTAATAGCATACGAATTGGGATTTGAAAAGGGGGATGTAGAAGGTAGAGCAAGGTAGTCAATGGTTCACTAGGCCCCGGAATATAGCTTGAGGAACCTACCCTGTGAGAGATGCAGGGAAATCCCTAGAAACCCGCATCAGGAAGGTCAGGCTATTGGGTACTATTCTCACGCCTTTCGAATAACAGGAGATGATTTTTCTGTGAGATCGCAGCATATCTTTCTCCGTGTCTCCACCGGTTTAGGAGGCAGTTAGCAGACTGATCCAATGGAATCAGGGGACAACTCTTTCAGTATGTCCAACGCCTTCGACCCCAGCACATAAACCACCTAAAATAGATGGAGCATCGATATGTGAGAACCTTGAAAAATCCAGAGTATGAGGCAACCCCGAGGTAAGCCCCGTAATCAATTTGAGAAGAAATACCTTTGAGAGAAATCTACCACAGGCATCTCGTCTTATCATTTTTGTATCATTTCTCTACCGGAATAATTAGATTGAATGATAGATTATGAGTGTAATGATCGCTTATGTAACCAGCGAAATAACATTAGAATCATGTATTAAAATCAATTCCGGGGATAGGCAATACTTGATTTTGCTAGAATGGAGCTCACATTGTAGATATGTAAATTTGTAATTTTAATATTAGTTAATAACTTGTAAATAGTATTTGATTAGTTTATTTCAAAATAAAACCATAAAAATCAAAAGTATTATCAATTTCAAAATATAATAATGGAATCCTCTTAAAGAAAAAATTAAGAATAATTAATAATACACCCCGCTCATCACATGAGCAGAAACTTGTAGTATAATAATTAAATGTTTTCAGTTTCTATTTACGTGTATTTGCATACACATTTCGAAAAAATATATTGTAATCATTATAGTTTAATAGATTTGTTGTCATTTACAAAGTATTTTTATCATTAATTTTGCGGGCTAATGCAAATATTCACTTGGCAGCAACGCCAGGCTTGCATGAAATGATAAGTGCTGTAGATTTAATCATCTTTAAATACTTTTAAAATTGCTAATGTTTAATAAAAATATTTGATTCCATATTGTTTTAGAATTTGTGAATTATAATAATACAAAAAATAAAAATATTAGAATTTATATAGTTTCATATATTGAACAAAATGTTCATGCTCTTAAGGTACCCTAGTCGATTCGGAAACGATTTAATATTTTGTTGAAAATATAAAACCAACCCCATTAGCTGAAGAACAGTTGGATAAAATGATTAAATGTAAACTGAATATAGATTCGTCGTACACATTTAATTCTACATATTTAGTTGTAGAGCCCAGTACGCACTCACACGAGTTTTTATTTATTTGTGTTGAAAATTATTCACCAAATATCTAGGAGAATAGCTGCTTTTCATACAGACTAATTCTAGTGGACCAGCCAAGGAATATACTTCAGATGTGTCCTTATAAATAGTACCACGCCTGCGGAAGTTGGTCGTGTGTACAAAATATTCGGCTGTAACTTACTTTGCCAAACAAACACAGGCAGCTTGTTACAAATTCAAAATAAAAACAAATGCCCTGAGTCCGCCTTAAACAAATGTCCAAGGCTAGAAGTGCGGTTTAAATTATAATAAACACGTAGTAATTAAAATATTATCAGAATTATGAAACATTTTAAGAGGCCTTCAAACCTAATTCACCGCCTCTATTTAATAATTTCAAAATTATCTCATAATACGTATGCAGTTATATAAACAGACAAAGAACATAAATTAACAATAAATAAAATTGTATAGTATATTAGATAAGTGTAAGTAGACTAAATATTAATATTTATATTCTTAAGCTATTAAAAAACTCTATTTCAGTCTGTGAATTCCGAATTTCCAGTTCTTTTTAAGAATCTTGTACGGATATGTAAAATGAACGTTGAGTATTCCCTTTTGAGTTAGATTTATGTCTGTTTTGTGACCATATTGTTAAACATTAATACTATAAAAATATAACTTTCATAACCTTACTTATAAATAACATATTTTATAATAAATTTTATTAACAATTTGATTTTCTGGATACAAATCTGTTAACTAATATTACAATTACACACACACATATATTAGAAAATTGTAAGTCTTGTCTGGAAGTGTTCATGCGTTAGGTCTGGTGTTACATCTTTCTAGTATTTAGACACTTCTGTATAGTGCAGGTGCACTCGAGGCTTATTCATATTTCTAGAAGTTGAGTATTCGTTTTCGGTTACTAGAAAGCTACTTTGTTTCTGGTTAAAGGCTATATGTTGGTGAACTGGCAACTTCCCTTTAATAGCACAGGAAGGGAATTGGAAAGGAGGTAGCGGAAGAGAGAGGAAGGCAGGCAGATGTAACCTACCCTGTGATTAACCTGAAAGAGATGCAGGGCAAACCGTTGAAAACCTGCACGAGGTACGTCGGGCTATTGGGCACTTGTTTCATTATCTTCCGAATAACTGGAGAGGAATTTTCTGTGGGGTCGCGGTATTTCCCTCTTCTGGCCTCAACCGTTTATAAGGTATTTGGACCAATAACAACAGTGAACAATTTTTACCATATGCCAAAGATCTGAGACTCCGGAACATACATCACCTAAAATAAGATCGAGGAGCATCAAAATTTGGGAACCTTGAGAGAAAGAGGCAGTTTTTGGGGAAACGGTTTACATGCTATGAGATTGATACTGAAACAGGAAAATCCCCTTCAATAGCGTAGGAAGGATACGGAAGAGGGAGGATGTGGAAGTTTATATGGAGGTATAAGATTTTTTTTTATAATCTACGCTAATAATTTGTTGAAACAGGAATAGGACTGTAATAGTAAATAAGTAAGTCACAGACGTGCATCATCGACCAACAAAATAAAAGATAAAAACTATTGGAATTAAAATTAATGTAGATGTATATTTGCTGATATGTAAGGGTAATGTAAGAAGCTTTATTTAATGTGCTGCAAGTTGTTTAATAATAATTATCTTATTGCGATTCTAGCATCAATAATAAATTTATATATGATGCTAGAATCGCAATTTTACATACCAAAGTGCGTCTGCGAAACTTTGGTTTTGCCTGTTAATCGGAAGCGATTATTGGTACTGTGACTATTCAACTTTGTCGAAATCATAAAGAGATGTTCTACTATTTTATAGGGTACTCTCTTGGTCATTAACTCATGGATCCTGGGGCTGTATTAACCCCACAGTAATCGTTCCTGGATCATAAGTAAAATGAAACATGTATACGAAATTTCGTTGAAATTTCTCAACGCGTTTCATATTTTATGTGAAACAGATAAATATTTTTATTTATCAGATACATTCATTATGGGATGGCATAATTTGTGCAACTTGTCAATTATGATTTTTTTTTAAATTCTATTCCAGTCAAGATTATGAATTTCGTCTGTTTTGCTTCTTTGATCTCCATAGTGAAATTTCAGACCTCTACGGAACGATCTCTGAAGAAAGCTCCCACTGCCAACACAATCCATGGATCCCAATCTCGTTCCATACAAACTTTAATATTCTCCTTAAAAACTGTGTTTGTTGGTCCCGACACAGATACATTAAATATTATCTATAAAACAACCTAACAAAGATGCCATATGGGTTTCACCACATGTGACACTTTATCAGAATAATGTTTCCTGTCTAACCCTGTCTGATCTCATTATTAAGAAAAAAACTAACGAAAAGGCCACGTGGTTTTTACTCAGGGTGGGAACAAACAGCCATGTGACTGTCCCCAAAAACAGATGCAAGTCTGGTCTTTGCCCCTTAGTCTGATAAGACTGTTGTATAAAACTAAGGCGAGCTTCTGAGGAGAGATCAGACTGCTTATGTAAATCCGACTGAACGATGTAAGCTGTTCCTAATAAAATACTGTTAAAAACTCCTCGTCCCTCTCTCTCATTCTGCGAAAATTACGGTTATAATAACATAGTAAATAGGATGAATGGTATAGGAACTGATAATAGGACTGTAACTCTCAGTTGATTTTTACATCGCCTTTCGCATGACAGTTCCTACAATTTATAAATACTAATATTACTATTTTCTGAACTTTGCAAAATATCTAAACGAAACATACACGAAACTTTAAGTTAAAAACTTTAAGTTGAAATCCCAGAAATTTTTATTGAAATCCGTTGAGTTGTTTCGGAGCATAACAGATCAAGAGCATGGGTAACCTACATTCACATAAGAGATCCAAACGCGCAGATTTCACGTAGAATTTTTTCATATTATGACATTCTGAAACTTATACGTACTATTTTTAAAAAATTATTTGATACATACCTTGTCCTGACAATAACGAACGCAACAAAAACGAATTGTTGAATTTGGTTCAGTCGTTCGGTATCTACGCGCGTACATACATTACGGCGATTCATTTATGTATATCAAATAACTGTAAATATCTTGGGATCACGATTAGTAAAGATTGAAATTGGGGTAATGAGGTGAGCGAGGTAAAGGGTGGAGGGCGCTGCTGCTGCTGCACTTTGTAAACAGGGTCTTGAGAAAAAGCACGAGAAAAACCAAGATTTCGGCTTGCAAATCTCTGGTCAGGCCAGTTTTGGAATATGGGGTAACGTGCTGGGATCCATATCGAAATGAACACACTCTAGCGTTGGCAAAAATACAAAAACGGACTGAAAAAATGTTAGGGGGTCGATTCGCGAACAATCCTCACGAGAATTGAGAAGGTCTCATTAATAGAAGGAAACATGTGAGGTTGTGCGCAATATATAAAGCTTATAAGGGTGAACCACAGGGCCTGGGAAGAAATAACAAACCATCTTTCGGCACCGAATTATATTTCTGAAAAATGACCACTCGTTGAAAATTAAAGAAAAAGAGCAACGCACAGACGTAGAAAAATTTTCATTTGTAAATAGGTCAATATGTGATTGGAATTCCTTGCCTGCAGAAATACTGACGACTTTTCCGGGTAGCGTAAATCAGTTTAGAAATAGGCTAAAACTTCAGTGAGTAGTTTTTTTTAGAACCAGTGAAGTGATAATAGTGAAGTGCAGTGAAGTGAATTTTGTGTGACTTCTTTGTTTTCTTTTTCAGATAAAAAACTACACTTCAAAATTCTTCCTTAGGATAAACTTTTTGTAATTGTATTTGTGTTTTCTTTGTACATAGCTGCCACCGGGCAAAGGTCCAATAGCAGCTAAGTAAGTAATAATAATAGTTGACTATATATATATATTAAATCGATTAACGTCTGTTATTAAATAACAAATTAAATAATTTCCGACCGAGTTTTACAGACAGTTTTTATTTTTTATTTAAACGACGTTTCGGCGCATATTCGCGTCTTCTTCAGTTTTATAATCAAATTATTGTTAAAATCTAATTATCGAAAACTACAAAATTGTTGTAATCGTTAATTTCTTTTTAGCAAAGTGAGGTCCGAGGTAGTACTAAGAACTTTTCTAGTCAACAGTTTGCACAATATATATATATATATATATATATATATATATTTGTAATGTAGATATGTTAATAATAGGCGGTTTTAAATCATGTTATGACATTATTGATTAAGGTGCCCAAGAAAATATTATAGGAATGACTGAGAGAATTAAATGTGTTTTCCTCGGACGAAATATATATAAATATATATAATATCAGTGACCACTTTCATAACAAAAACTGAAACAATACCCGATGAAACGTAACCTACTGAAATGAAATTCGCGTAATGAATCAAAATACTCTGGGCCTCCGCTAGCCATAGGATGTTGATGTCGATTGAAGTAAGCATGAGTATTCAAGAGAGGACTATGAAGCTCTTTTGTAAATATTAGCTCTCCTTCGATTGAAGGGAATTCAGTGAGTCAGTCGTTGCTCCAGTAATGACTCGAGCATGAAAGGTCAAAGGTTCATCGGACACACACGAACTTCGCTTTATATGCTACGACTTATTGTTCTCTAAATGTATCGATGTCACACCGTGTGACCTAAATGTCCTTCTTCCAATAAGATTTCGTTGTGGAAATGTTTTGCATTATATTTTCTTGTTAAACAACGTCGCAGGTAATATTAAGTGTCCGACCTTTTCCAAATCATTATTGTTGTTGTATTTAGTCCTTCGACTGGGCTGATTCAACCTTCCATGCTAACCTATTCTGCGGAAGCCTTTCCACCTCTACATAATTAAAACTCCATTAAATAACATCGCTAACCATAGGCATCGATTAAGTTTTTAAAAACATTTTAGTTTGAATTATAATGGAGAATACTAATTCCAGTGTGTCCTAAAAGTAGTTTCACTATCGGAAATAAGGCTGAATAATATTTCAATAAACAATAACTCGAATATTTCAAAACCTATGAAAAAGAATAATTATTAGTTGGAGCAGATTACGCACGTTCCAACTTCATCACCAGTTCAGTTCCGATCAAGATTTAGTCCTTTTCATTTTCTAACATTCAGTTTTAGCTGCTCTTCGATATGAAGAAATTCTTATTTCTTTGATTTACGTTATTGTTTTAATTAAAGGTTTAAACATTTACTACGCCCCATAACATATTTTAATTATTTGATTAATTACAAATGATTTATCGTATGAAAATACGTTTTTATCTCTTAATTATTCATATTTTTTATGCTTTTATGAAGCTGCTAACACCGCCAGTTAGAAAGATTTAATAATCCTCTCAAATCAATTGAATGTATCGTTCAAATTATTTCATAAGTAAATTTCATTTAGACGCGTGGACGTATTGCAGAAAAAATTGGTGCATATATTCTTACAAATGCGACGAAAAACTCTGATGGAAGCATTATGGGGGACGGGTGTACTTTTAAGGAATTAAAATTAAAGAAAAGATGCGGATTGTCAGCTTATAATATTCTGTGACGTCACCGACCATTAGGTTGGGAAATTACATTCACATAATATGCCTGCCATGATTATTTTCTGCTACTATAAGATTTGATTAATTATATCCTGGTGTACAAATACCAGGAACAATACGTACGAAAAATATTTTTAAATATCTAAGTTTTTATATTTCCGTTTTATTATAGCCATGTGAAGGGCTAAGTATTTCACGGGAACACGGGATATTTCTAACTCTAATTTACCCCAATTATTAATACAAACTTCAGAAAATATAGGAGGGTGATTAAGTATCACAGGTATGTTTTTTAATCTTTATAGAATAATAGATTATCAATTGTATAAGTGAAAATAGGAGGCAATCTTAGGTTAAACGTACATTTTTATTTTTTTCGTTTTTTTAATTCTTTGTCAGACCAATTATTTTCATTTGAAAATTACAAATACGTAAAGATTTAGATATATTAAGTACTAGCTAACCCCCGCGCCTTCATTCGTACCGAAATAGTTATTTTTATTTTTCCCTATAAACGAATCAACAGATACAGAATTTCCATAAATTTGAATTCATTAAATATATAAAAAGTACGGTATCTATTTATGATTGCTTCAGGTAAAACCTTATAACTCGCATTTGTTTTTGAACTGGTTTGGGAGTCAATAAAAATGAGTTTGTTTTTATCGGGTGCCTCGTTCTATTCTTTAGATTATTTAGAGTTTTATAATTTTGTATAGGAGTTCCGTAATTTGGGGAAATTTATTATTTTGTTTAGTTCTGCTATTGGCGTTGACGACTTTTTGGCGGTAGGAGATTCTAATTGCACATCACTTGTGAGGGATAAAATAACTATCTAAGAAAAAAATAAGGAAGAGGATTTCCTGTGGGAGTTTTCTCTCGCAGGTTTTTCTCCCCAGAGTGACTGCGGGGTTCACCTGACTATGTCGGGAATGCCTCGTACTCTTTTTTATTTTTTCAAAGGTCTCTAATGCCGAGACACCTTCACCTATTTTAGGAGGTGTATGTACTGGGGTCGAAGACCTTGGGAATAAGGTAAGAGTTGTCCACTGATCCCATTGGATCAGTCGGCAAACTGCTTCTTAAACCTGCGGAGACACGGAGAAGAGAATGCTACGACTCCACAGTAAACTCGTCTATCGTCATTCGGAAGGTTTTCTAGGGTTTCCCCTGCATCTCTTTAGGTGAAACACGGGTAGGATCCTTAAACTATAGCCCGGAGGCCCTAGTCAACCCTTAGCTACCTTGCTCTACCTTCCACATTCCCCTTTTCAATTCCCTTATATGCTATTAAAGGGGAGTTTCCTGTTTCAGGATCACCCTCATGTAGCCTGTTAACGGGAATTTTTTTTAAAAAAGAATTCGAGCGGCAGTTTAATGGATTTAAGTTTATATAAATATATTCTCATCTGTTTAAGATATGGAAAGAAACGTACCTGAAAAACTAAGTGTTTGAATCTTTTAAAGTTTCATTGAAACCTGTTAAGCCGTTACTAGGCATAAACAGGTCGATTATTGGCAATCTGTATTCATTTTTGAGATTTTATCGCACGGATAGAAAAGAAACCTTCACGTAGAATTAATATATATATATGTTTATTTATTTATATTATATTAATATCAATATCGAAATGAAATATTTACAAATACTTAAGTTAAATTGCCTTTTTTTAAAAGATAACATTTTCATTGAAATCAGTTGAGCCTTTTTGGAGCCTATTAAATACAAACATACGGACAGTCAGACAGACAAACAGACACACTAATTTAATTTATTGGTACAGATTCTTAGTATAAACTTGGCATATTTCGTCATTTTTCATATTTGTTTTACACAGTTACCATAATTTTTTTTATGTATGATCCGAAGGTCCGTAATATATGACATTTTGTCGTAATTAGAGACTGAAATAATTGCTCACATACTGAGTGAATTATTCATCGATTAATTAGACAGTCAACAAATAAAGTGTAATTGAAATAATATTTTGTGAGAATGTAAAATGTGGATTGTTTGAATTATGATTCACACACATGCTCATTCGGCGGCATTCCATGTAACCTCCTAAATAAACATGTTATATTCAGCGTTCATTTGTAAAAAGTGAAAAGGTAAATTTGCAAAAATGTGACGATCTATTTTATGGTTTAATCACTGTTGACAAATAGATTATTGTCGAATTAACTACTGCAGAGGTCTAATATAAATGAATTACCGGGCAACGCCGTGTACCCAGCTAGACATCCTGGTTTAATACGCAGTATTCATACGGGGGCAGTCATGAGACCCAGTGATACGGGCATTATGCATACTAAATATATTTTTAATAGCTTCTCCGCATTTGGTGCAAATTCATCCTGATCTTTTAATGCTAGTCAACGTACTATGTTGTGATCTCATTATACCTCAACGGATTTCTAGATTACTTTCGGTATCTAGTTCAGAATTCGGCTGATTAACTGTTAACTGCTTAACTTAAAATAAAATTTAAAATATACCGTTTTCTTAAAAAAAGAGAGAAAAAAAGTAGGGAAAATATAACATGGGTTCATGGGCAAAAATTCCGCAATCATAATTTTCGATGACAATTATTTATTTAAAAAAATTTATTAGTCCTAGTAGTTCTCAAATGAGAAATATAGTTACAAAACAATTATTGGAGTTTGTTTTTACATAACTGAGAATCGCTTAACACAATTATAACTAAAAGTACGATACAATATTAATAATAAAAAATCCTTTACCGTTTCTAAGTATATAATGTAATTTAATATTTACAGTATGCATAGAAATTAAGGTCGCACTCAGTACAATTATTATGTAAACAATTAAATATCACGAATAAATAATATATGAAGCTACACACCACATGCACACTAGGAAGAAACACAACCCCCTGAAAAGTTCCTCTACGGAACGACGAGGAATCTGTCCTTCCTTCCAGGTAGATCATTTAACACACAAAGAAAAGAGCAGAAAAGGCGTAACAGAAAAATGCTAGTTATGAAATAAATAGGTAAAAGGGCAATGTCTACAATAATTTTGCAGTAGAAAAATTTTAATTCAAAGGGGAACTACTAAAATTCTCCTGTACTGAGAAAAACGCGTATTTCAGTAAAATATTCTTCCACTGACCTCCTCTGGAGGAAAACTATCCATGAATGATACAGAACAAGGCGATGTTTGTCCGGTTTTAAGAGCTGAGAAAGTTCTAATCGCATATTCGTTCAATTCGTCATACGTTTGCAGCAGATTTCTGTTCCGTCTTACGAAGTTTAACTGTCGAAAATATATACACTAGGTGGAATTAATATTTCCTAACTATTGAAAAATAATTTACAACTTGATTTACAATGCTTTTACGTTTTTACAACTAGAAAACTTCAATTCTCCTCACGTCTAAGTCCTTTGTCTGAAAAAGAGTGGGTATATATAAACAATTACTTATGCATTATTTACCATTTCTGAGACAACTAGGCACCGAGAAACAGTAAAATTAGCAGAAAAACGTGAAGGCGATGTGATTCAACGAGCTTTGAAATGCAAAAGAGTGGAACTCTGAGCTTCAGCAAGATTGCATATCTTTCTAGAGATGAGGTTGCCAAAGCCTAGAGCGACAGCCGTACCAGCTTCCCGCTTGCACAACTTTAACACTGAGAGATTTATGTAGCCGGAGGGAGGAGGAGGGAGGAGGGAGGAGAGGGTAAACTTTGGTAATTTTTTATGCTCAAAATCCAAGGTGGAGTAATAACTATAAACCAAGGATCAATGACGGATGTAAAAGCTAGAAAAATTACTGAAAGTTATATGTTATGGACATAAGAACTAAGTATACCTAGAAATTATAAAAATGCATACACATCACACAAAATAAGTGGAAACTGACGTTATAAACGCTTGTTTAGTTGCAGTGGTTGGATCAAGTGAGAGAAAGCCATTAGTTGTTGGGATTGTACAGCGCTATTTATGCCGAATTTATGACGGCATTTCCCTAAAAATTTCCAAATTAATTGAATACTTTATATTTTTTGTGCATTTATATTTACTGTATATATTGAACATTTCGTTAACTTTTCTAAAACTAGCATGGAAATTCTGTATCAGAGGAAAATTCACAAACCTCCTTTAACTTTATAAATATACAGCAACCCCGGAACCTCAATAGCCTCACGTTTCTCTTGAATGGAGATCATTTAGTAGAATTAATGGTTCAGGGACTGTTCGGCTCCGTTTTCTGTTATTCTTTTAGGAAGGTGAACATAGTTTCTTACGTAACGTGTCGTAAGGGCACTATCTTTTTTCTTCTTAGACCAGTATCTCCCAACCTTTTTTAACTCGACCCAGCTAACCATTCTATGTAACATATAGTTTCTTTGCTAAATGGTTGGATTATTTCCTAAACGGCGCTTAATTACAACTTGTTCATGAAAATTAGGTTTGAGGAAGAAATCACTTGGACATTATTCAGAAAATCTACTAAATAAATTAAAAAATATTGTAAATATTTTATTAATTAGTATTTAACTGTTTAGTTATTTCCACATTAATGTGACGTTTTTCGTGTGATTTTATGGCCCCTCTACAGCCTGGTCCAATGCATGCAATAGCTATGGTGTGGGCATGGGGTTGGCTTGTATAGCCCGATATTGATGAAGATTGGAAATGGACTTGGCCAACATTGGCTTTTGAAGCGGTTTTCTTCACGCATCAAAGGAGGCCAAAATGCGCAAAAAAGTGCGTAGTGTAAAACGGTGCGTTACGGCCATAACCGTCGGTGGCTGGAGATGGTTCGCGACACTAAATTCTTCATACGTACATTCAATAATATTTTAGTCTGAGGGAGTCAAGGAGTAAATATGATGAATTGCTAAATTTTACGCCTGAGGAAGTCTCAAAAAGGAGACGAAACGGTGTTTTTTTTAATAAATAGTGATAAATTTATATGCTGACTTTATATGCCGTCTTTTCATTTATTGTAAATTTTAAAGTCAAAAAACTATGTTGTCATTACTAAAAATGTTTGTATGGAGTGTGGCGTTATATGGATGCGAAAGGAAATGAATAGAAGGTTTTGTAATGTGGTCATATTGAAAAAAACCTGAAAATTTGATGGGTGCATAGAGTAACTAACCAGAAGCAGAATAAGAGAAGGGAGAAATTTGTTGAGAACTTTGAGCAAGAGAAGGGATAGGTTAATAGACCACGTTTTGAGACATGAGGACCTTGTAAAATTAGCATTAGAGGGAAATCTATGAGGTAAGAACAGAGAAAGGGGGCCAATGATGGAATACGCTGGAGGATTCGGGGTGTGGTAGTTATGTACGAATGAAAAGGCTCGCGCAGAATAGGTTAAGTTGGGGGGAATTTTTCAGACCAGTCTAAGGACAACAAGAACAACAACAGCCATTAACTGTATAAGTTGAAAGTTTCATCAACTTTTCTAAACCTAGCCTTAATCTCCTGGAAATATATTGAATATGTAACCTTTACAAGATTATTTACTTTATTGTGTTTCGTGTTGTTCATTTTGAAAATACAATAGGCTATACAGTTTAGTACACTCAACTAAATTATGTACAAAATGTAAACAAGGCTTCAATCATAAAGATCTGATCGTTAAGCCCATGTGTATTCTACTATAGTGAATTCCTTGTAACCTCAGATATTCCATTTTTTAATATAATTTGCTGGACTTTCCTTAATTTTTATAATTGTGCTGTCGGTATCGTTATCACTGCTTCGATTGTCTAACATTCTATAAAAATAAAATACGTCTAAGGAAGACAACACACAAAATATAGACTGCAAAGAAGCATGGAAGTGACTAATCGTTAGTGGGCACGTGTTCACCCTCACAATGTATTTAATTCCAGACACTAAAATGGGTCCGGTTCCTTATTTAATCCCTGCGTTTTTTCGTCACAGGTGATCGCATTCACATTTAAAGTAGTGTAATGTGTTCCATTTCTGCGTCTAAATAACAAATCGTTAGTTGGGTGTAGCTTATGGGTTCACTTTACTGTGCTATTGAAAAAATGCTTGAAATTTGGATTTACTTTATTTAATGTCCTTAAAATGACTCACTACTCAAATACGAGGTGTGATAAAAAGTAATAGAAACTTTTTAATTTTGTTGAATTTATAAACCCATTTTCAAATATTTGTTTTAAATTTGTTGGTAAAAATGTTCCCAGAATGTAAATCGTACGTGTACCAAGTTGTAATTTTTCCCAACATTCAGATGTTGAAGGGGTTGACCTTTAGCCTAACCTGAGTCGGAAGTGACAGTTTTCATCTCATACATTGAAAACGACGAATTCGTATCTATGAAGGAAATTATTGGTAAAGCTATAACATCACATCTCCTTTCTGTAAAAGCCTTGTTAGAATATAAAGGTGAAGAAAGGAGCTGGTTGTGAACTCATTTAAACTTTCGTTTAGGACACGATGGGGAAGTAAATCATGCCTCCAGAAAAGCGTAGAGATCTCTTTACGTCTTAATGAGAAATTTTAAGTGGGCAGTACCAAATCAAAAGACCCTCCTTTCAAAACGCTGGTTAGCTCCGCAATCGAGCGCATCATGAAAGGAATTCACAAATTCAGAAGTTCCAGGAAAATGTCACAAAATTTACAAACGGTGACATGATATTTATCTGTAAAACTATCTTCTTCATCTTTCTTCTCAGGAAAACAATCCTTTCATTTATACTGAGAATATGGGGAAATGTATAGTGACTCATAAATATTGTGGAACTCATTTTGTAATTTGTAAATGTAAGAAATGCAAACATAAAGTATTCATAAATTATTTATCATGAACAGATAACGTATTTAAATAATAGAAACAAATCTGTATTTTACGTAAACAATATCTCAACCTTAGAAGAAACGTTGCAGTATAAACTTATTCAGCCGTTTATGTATCACAACTTTTTAAGGATAGTTTTACAGTAAAAGATTATCTGTTCTCGGCATATAATTGTATTTGTTGTTAGTTTACAGTTGGGCGCAAGACCGGTGGCAGATACAAATGACATTTCTTAAACATAAATACTCGTAATCTAAAAAGAAAATCACAGTCCTTTAAAATTTCTATTGCCCTGAAAGAATTATATTATCTAAACACTTCACTTAACTTTGACTTCAATATTTAAATTCGAATATGCATTTATATTAATCAAAATATCCACTTCACTTCACACGTTTTTGAGATTTGTCCTGAATTTATTTTCCTGAAGAGGATTTCCTCCAAACACTCCCACAGCTAAATTATTCAAGTCGTTGATGATCCTATTTAGGAATGAGAATTTGCCAACATCTGTTTTTTGCTTTCTTGATTTCACTTTGAATTGATGATCCCATCTACCTATATAACTGGGCTTTTGCATTTTGGAGCTAATTCCAATCCATGGTTTTTGCTCCATATAAGCTTTTAATATTAAATGCAGTTTTTCTTTCTCCCTCCCTAGTTGTTCTACTCCCACAAAATTAGCAGTCCTTTTATTAACTTTCTCTAATAATTCTATTTGATATTTTCCATAGGTATCCCAAAAAGTATTCCAAATTTGGTCTAAGGATAAATATGTCACCTCCTTTTATTTTGAACTTCCCTTTTTGAAGTTCCTCATTATGAATTGTAAGGAATTCCACGCTTTTCGGGCTGTGAAATTACCTGTTCCTCCCACCCAAGTGTTACCCTTGAATTAGTTCCCCGCCTATTCTATACTCTGTCTCATTTAACAGCGTGCGTTTTGTAAAGGAGATTAAGCTGCTTTCATTTCCATTAATATTAATTTTATTTTCCTGAGCCCAGCTTCATGTAATAATATCGCGTCTTGCTCTTCCCTTATCTTTCTGTAGATGATGCAGTCGTCAGCGAAAAGCCTTACCCCTAGCTTTAAAATTATAGTAAGTCATTAATAAATATTAAAAACAGTAATGACCCGATTACAAAGTCTTGAGGAACTCCCTAAATTCGAAAATTGTTCACCAATTTTGACTTTTTGTGATTTATCGCTTAAAAAAATTTCTACCCATAGTACAACTCTTTTATCTATACCTGTTTTATTTAATTCATCCAATATGATATAATGAGGCACTACATCAAAGGCTTCAGTGAAGTCTATGATAACCCCATCTACTCTACCCCCATTATCTACTTCATCTGCTAACTCCTGAAATAGATTTATCATTTGGCTTTCGCACGAGAACCACTCCCGAAAACCATGCTGTCCATTAAAAATCCACCCTTTTCTATCAAGTTCAGATCAAACGTACGCTGCAAATAACTGCTCCATAATTTTACACACTACTGAAGTAAGACTGATGGGTCTATAGTTTATGACGTCTGTTCTTTTACCAGATTTATAAATTCGTATAATAATAGCAGTTTTCCAATCCGCCGGAGAAGCCGAATTGTTAATTGATACGTTGAAAATTCTTATTAAGTACGGAATTATTGCCTCCCCTTTAAGTTTCAATAATTCTGGGGATATATCGTCTGGACCCCGTGACTTGTTGATTTTTAATTTACGTAATGTGTGTCTGATTGTTTTTGCCTTTATATAAAATAGTTAAGTATGAATTTAGTAGATTTGCCTTTTCCCTATCCGATGTTACCCTGTAGCCGTTATTCTCCAAGACCGCCACTGAGTCATTGTTGTGTTTTCGCTTGCGAACGAATTTGTAAAGTTTCCCCCGATTGTTCTAGCTAAGCTAACCCTTATTATTTTGGATGGGAACTTCTCTTGTGCCCGTTTATTTTCTATTTCTAATAATTTTAATAAACCGCTGAAGTTTTGGGAATTTGCAGTATTAATTTTCTACGGGCATACGAGTGCCTAACGCGCCTTTTTAACTGTTTTATGTATCTGGTGTAATATTTTGGATCGTTATTTACTTTTAATATTTTCTGTGGAACGAACCTGTTTCTAGCTTCTTTTAATATATATTTGAAAGTATCCCAAATGTTATTTATATTTTCGCCACTACACATAAGTTTAGATAATTGTTCCCATAGAAATGCTTGTAATTCTGAGGCGTCGGTTTTGTGATATTGCCAAATTTTTCGTATTTCCCTACTCGAGACTTTTTCTTTTGAGCATTTTATTTCTAAACGTGCGGTTTTGTAGTCACTCTAACGTGGAAGAATTTCACAATTAATAAGTGTTCCGGCCAGTATATTTTCGTTTCGGGTGGGATTAGTGACTACCTGCGTTAACCCATTATCCCAAATTAAGATATTCACAAGCTTTTGCTTTTCTGAGTTCCCTACTTCACCCTCCCAATTAGCTTTCGGCAAATTTAGATCTGCAGCCACAACAACTTTCCCGGAAGATCCAGTCTGTAGTGTTTTCTCCTGCAGTTTCCTTAGAATTGTATCATTATCCCCAGGTTGTCTGTAGCGTGCTATTAGCACGATTCTTTATTTTCCTGATTATATTTATAGGAACATTAACTCGTCTTCTCCATCTGACTAAAGTAGTAAACTAGTTAATTTTAATTTTGTTTAACTAATATTCCCCCTCCCCTTGACCCTCTATCCCTCCTCAAAATTTAAATTGGCGTCTACATATTTCGTTATCATGTATTTCTTATTGCAACCACGACTCGGTACCGATTACAACATCCTGATTATAAATTTCTACGAAATTCCAGAGTTTTTCTAGTTTATTTATTATACTGCGACAATTTACTTGTAGAAAGCAATCCTCGCTCTGACTCTGCATCGCCAGTCTTCTCTCTCGTCGGTAAAATTGACGCCAGCGATGTCGCGATGTCCTTCTCCGTTGCTGCCATCCGCGATGCCGTGTTGATTTCCGACGTCTGCGGTGTCGTGTTGTTTACCTCCGTTGAAGGTCCTCACGAACCAGCCGCTACAACTCGGAGAAAGGGCGCCCAGTTCTGCTGCACTTCTTCTGTTTAGGTGCAGACCATCACGAGCAAAGTTAGTCTCGCAACCACGAATTTGCCTCAACGTAGGAAACCCTTAATTTTTGTGCCACTGACTGAATAGTGTCATTTAGAGCACCTACTCTGCGCCAGTGTACGTCTCTCCTCCGAAGCACTCCACCAATAACGAGATTTTCCCTCTGATACTGCTTCTTCACTGTCTTTACCAAGTTCTGCATTTCTCCCGTTACATGGTCTCGTGAAAAATAATGTTTTGAGCATCATCTACTTTCAAACGTTCGATTTCTCGTTCTTATTCCTGGGAAGCAATTTACATTTACGTCTTCATTTTCAGATCCCTCGTGCCTAATTATTGAGTCTCCATTATTGACGCATTTTTTATTCGTTACTTTTCCTTCACGGTCGGTCTTCAGCTTTTTATTTTCTTCTTCCAGCAGCTTAACATCATCTTCCGTCAAGTTAAGTTTAATACCTCATTTCGTAAACTTAGAATAACCTCATTTGCAGCTCTATTGCCATCGGTGCATCTCTTTACAGTTCGTCATTTTCAATTTTCTGGTCCCGTTTGACTTTTTGGCAGCGTAAGTGAAGCCAATTCAAACAGATGCTGCAAATAATTCCCGTCTTCAAATTCTTTTTGCAGCTGTCGCACTTTATTACCGAGTCACCTTACACTCCTGGTCCTGGATTGACTTCCACGCCTCCAATCACCAACAAAAACTCATAATAATTGTTATGTAAGCGTTCATAGCCGGTCTGTTCTGTTTGCTCGGATTCACCCTCGCCCAGTAAACTACCCGTCGCTCCCTAATCAGAAAAACACTTCCTCTCTGTTCCAAGGCTCACTAGTAACCATATTAAACATGTGGTAATTTACTCCGTAAAAGAAACATGCACACGAATACAGTTTTAGTGTCTTACAGAAAAATGGATAGAAATTTACAATTACATTCTAAAGCGAAATTGAATTTTACCAGTTATTAAAATTATTCCTTCAAATAAAAATTATTTATTTATAATTTAGCTAGTAATCTAAAGTTAATCCAACACCAGGACTTCCTCTTACAACAATTAAATTATATTTTCGTTCTTTCTTTATTCGTTCTTTATTTGATCCGCCCATTAATTAATTACATAGCAAATATAGGCTTGTACGGGGTGGGACAGTAATATCTCCACAGTTTCAAAAATTCACTGTAGGGGATCGAGAACAGGTTCCATTAAATTAGAAAAACAATACCGTTTTCAGAAATGAGCCAGCAAAGCTGGGTGAAACGTAAAGATGTTTCCAAAGGAATCCTTAAAAGCTGCTTTATTGGATGATGCGGTGCAGTAGGAAATTTTTTTAACCTCTCGTGAACCGCACTGAAGACCACTTCACATTCCGAAAGTGACAATTTCGTGTTCTGGATTGGTTCATATTTGTTTAAAGGAGAAGTCTCAAGCGTAATTGTGATTTAAGAGCGTTATTGTGAGATGCTGCTGAACGTTTTACGCCAAAAATTGGAAGATTGTGGCAGGGAATATGACAAGAAGTCTTCTGGTTTCAACGGAATGGAACCAAGGCCCAAACAGCCCGTCGTTCATTTGAAGATTTGTATGAAATGTTTCCGGGCCGTCTGATTTCCTTACGCAGAGATGTTATATGGCCCGCTTGCTCCCCGGATTTAGCCCCCTGTGGGGTACGTTAAAGCTGCGGTTTACGAAGTTCGACCCTGGAAGCTATGTAGGAGGCAATTGAGGAAGTAATTACCAGAATTCCGCAGGATAAATTGGCAGAAGTGGATGAAAACTTTTTGAACAGCTTAATAAGCGCATCGTTCGCCAAGGTCCCCACTTGGAGAAGATTATCTTTTAAAGTTAAGAAAAAATATGTCTTATTATGTACTTTTAAAAAACAAAACCATTCTTTACTATAGAAATGTTTCTTTCACGATTCACCTGCCAAATCAGGGATTCCATTAAGTCCCACCATATAATACACATTTTAACATGAAGCTATGTTTGAAGTCTGCTTCACACTGGAATGTTGGCGGCTACTTTGAGAGAAACCGCCAGTACATTGTTGTTTTCTGCGAGGCGGGCGTAAGCTTGGCCGGCTAGAGAAGTCTAGGGCTAGACATGGTGCAGTAAGTTTGTTTGTGGGTTCGTGAGTACGGACATGGTTGTAGGGGGACGTGTTTGGTCTCAGAAATTCATGGCATTGAGACGCCACACTGACATTTGATTTTTATAACATAACAGACACTATATTCTTGTGGGAATGGGAATCTTAGTAGGTTAATAATTGACGGTCATCCTTGGATAATATTTAGAGAAGGATATTTGGAATAAAATTTGTCAGTTGATTTGTCAGAATCATAGAAAGCAGACGCATTCAAAACAAGAAGTGTTTGATTCCAAATTCACTTGATCAGTATTATTCATCGGAAGCAGACAAAGTCAAGTTTGGAACGTCTAATTCCATTGTCAGCTGGGTGTATAATTTTGCACTCAAAAGATGTGACAACGTTTTCAAAGTCACAGTTTGTCATATTTCTGCCCCACCAAAAAAAATTTACTGTTTAAGAGTAACAGAAGTATTTTATATAGTAATTAACAGTAATTTTGTTGAGCTCTGGGCTAATTTGAGGGCCACAATAAAATCTGAAATACAATACCGCTGTTATACTCTGGAGGTGGTGACCAGGGAGAGATACAAGGAGATACTAACTGGTGTACAAGGTTGAAGTTCCACCATTCCCACTGGTTAGCAAGGCTAACGAACTGCCTGAGTAAAGTTGTAGTTATGGGTAAAGTGAAAACTGTAAATGTTTTGTGCAAAATAACGCACCAGGTCTGTTGAAATTTAATGAAACCGAAATCTTAATATTGTTATTGTACAATTAGATAAGTGGTATTGTAAATAAAATAGTGCAGAAGAGGGTAATTTATTAATTATTTAATATAATATGCCCAACGTTGGTGGAAGCAACTGTAAAGAAAATTGTGGATATGGGAGGTTAATTTTACCTTTTATGATTAATAATTATTATAGTATTAAAATTAAGCTCCACAATTCGGTGACAACTTAATTTATAAGTAATAAAAGGATAAATTACCGAAGGGTTCGAAAGAGAAAATAATATTTTTTATTTATATATTTATATTTCTGGATTTAATAACAGTAAAATATAAACAAGATAATTAGAATAAATTATATAGAAATGAAAAACAAACGTTAGCAATAATAATTTTATATTGGGACTAATTAAAAAACAAGGTCACCCGTGGGGTTAACATAATTTATGTAAATAGGTCTGGGAATGTGAATTCATGTACCTGCATTTTTTGCGGGCTTTAACTCTGGTCTTCTTCGGTCTGCTTTGAATGCGCCTGATGTCGATCCTCGCTGGCTGCATTGGGGTTGATCTCACTGTATCGCGGACAGCGTGGGTCAAAATAGCGGAGCCCTACTAAGAACTCGTGAAGCTCCTGAGGTCTCAAGAGCAGTTCTCAATAATATGCTCTCTTGCCGCAGCTCTCAATTTTCTACCTTTAGATCACCTCCTGCCGGCCGCTCACCATTTTTCTTATCCTCCACCTCAAAATCTGATCACACGTAACCTCTGTAGGAATCCAAAATCCTCATACTTAATTCCAGCAGGCAATCGGCTACGATTTCCAATAGCACCCATTGGCCTGCATTTTAACAATTGAAACCAATAGGAAAAAATTAGTTGCAGTACGTAAACAAGTGTCACCGCACATGTTTGTTATTAGTTCTGTAACCAGTAGCAATACCTAATGAGTCACGGTGAACTTTCTTCTTCGGAAGCAAATTTGTCTCAAATTAGGAACGGATAACTCCTTTGTTCGTGAAAGGTTCCTTTATTCTTTTATACAGAAAAAGGGTCGTTACAGTACATTAGTTTTGTGATAATTGGAGCTATTGTAAAAGAAAATTGGTCTCGATTAGAGTATGTGGAATTTAACATTAAATTATTGTAAACTATAGCATACTTTGTGCCGTAAGCTTTGTATTACGGTAATTAAAAATTTTAAAATATTCATATTTTATTATATATAATTTTATCTGTATCTAAATGTTTGATATACAATTAATGAAATTTTCTAAATATTGAATCAATTAAAATTATGGTATTTTTAGTTCGTGATCCTGTCATTATTATTTTTGGACGACAGACTACGTTAGGGTGAACCAATAACTGGTAACTGTCCGTGTATTGATTAGGAAGCGAATTTGAAAGAAGGGATTTTGTTTTACAATTTAAGTTGTACTGAAATATGTTTTACTGATATAACAGACTTTTAAAATTATGTATTTCATTCAACTGATGAAAAAATGTATTAATATATTTTGGGTTAAGAATTTATATTTGATAATTCAAATTGCGCAAAATAAACATAAAATTGAAATACGCATCTCCTTAAGGAATGAAAATTCAAAAGTACATGCTATCCTGAATTTTGTTTATACAAATTAATTAAAAACAGTTACTTACTAGGGGATAAATTTACAGTATTTCTATTAACGGAATTTGATTTGGAAAGTTTCGTGCTGCATAATATTTTTCTGAGGAAAAATTGTTCACATATTCATATTCGTTATGGAGTGATTAATAAACGGGTTATACAGCAAATGAAGTCAATCGTAAAAAGTTTATCTTTACGTAGTTATTTGTGGAAGAGTTATGTCCCGTAGCAGATGACGGTGAAGGGTAATTGTAAACGTGGTTAACGATGTGCAGTGAAATTGTTGAAATCTAATAGCCTTTGCATGACAACCAGCATGCCTGCTTTTTGAGGCATATTGAACTCGTGCCTCTCCCAAAATTTACATATTGCAATTTCACAGCCATTTCTACCTCTGTACACTACCAAATGTTCTTAAATCCCTTTACCATACGTATTTATATATTCGTAGACTAAAAACTGTAATTGGGGTATAATATACGTATTCTAGTCTTCATCAATGTTGGAAGTAGGCTATTTTAATGAAAAATAAGAATAATTAGTGAATATTAATAAATAAAAACTGACAATGACAAAGAGAGAAACATAAATATTGAATTTTTCTCACTAAGTTATCACGGCGAAGTGACGCGATATGATATAATTTTTGAGTTCTCGTGGGAAACCGAGGCTAGTTACGTGATTTGAAGGGATAGCGAGGGGAAGGATGATGAAATTCCGGTAGTTTTCCCGAAGTCGAGTGGGAATTTCGATCAGCGACGGCCGTGCTTTAACATTTGGTTGGGTCCTTATTCAATAGCATTCTGCCAAGGACGGAGTTCCGAGAGATAATTACGTATTTTGAACGAAAATTGGTTTGGAGATTTTATAGGTAGCCTCAGTCTGTGATACTTTGTTCATGACTGAGACATCAGAGAATTGGAATAGTTTTCAGGAACTATGTTGGAATGCTGAAAGGGAGAGGTTGACCCCATTCATTCTAGTTGACAGATAATAACAATATGTAATAAAGACATGAAGCCATATCCTGTTGTTCGTATGTTTGACTGGTGTACGTGGGTCAAGTTGTATCCAGAGAAAGTGTACTCGCCATCATTAAAGTACGATCCTTAACCCACAGTAGTGTTAGTGAAAAGTAAATGATTTTGTAAAAATTATTGCATATCATGCCCTGATATTTATGATTGTGAAAGCTGATTTTGATTTTTAATAAGACTGAAGAGACATTTTAGTTTTATTAAATATTGTTTAATTACAACTAACCCAAATATATTTATTTCATTCAAGACTCTCCTTTAATAGCAAGAAGCTACTGTTAAATATATTTAATTTTGATAACTTGAAATAAACTTTGCATAATCGTTTTTAGTAATAGCTGTTACTTAAAATAAGTGTACCATCATTAATTACAGTGAAAATAATTAATAATACTTTTAATGGCTATAGTATTGATAATTAACTTATTATTACATTAAGTAGTGACAAAGATTGTATAATTTTATTTATTGAGTAAAAGATATACTTTTGTTTATTACAGGAAATCATTCCTTAACGTGAAGCTATTAAAAAGAATTCAATAAATATGTGGTTTAAAAACACGATACAAATGCTTTCTGTATGACATCATATTTTTTCAGTACTTACATATACAAACAATCGTTTCTACCAAAGTCCGCTGTAGAACATTGTGTTATTACTGCAATACCTCTCAGATTTTATTTAAAAAAATTGACGAATCATTCATAATCATAATGCAATTACGTCTGTAACTAATGATTTCATACTTATGTTAATACAATTATTAAGCGAATATGCAAAATTTCTTTCAATTTAGGAAACCTGAAGTTGTTTAACTGTATATGATGTAACATGTTGTTTCAGCTCCGTCGCTAAAGCAGTCAAGTAGGTCTAGACAACGTTGTTGTCGAGCGTGTTTGACTCGCCGACATTGGAAGCCGGCAATTGTTGATGCTAAAAGCGCGGGACTGCCTGAGTGCAAGAAGATATTAGTCGTCGACGAATTATCATGGAGTAAGGACGATGGTGACTTCACGAGAAATCGCGGCCGTAAGTGAAGGTTCTCGAACATGCTGCAGAATTAAATAGTGAGATGCCGACACGAATTGATGTGTGATTTGATTTCTAATTAAGTTCGCGGCGAGGTGCCGTGGTAAACGGCCGATAAAGTATTGTATTGACGACCATGCCCTGTGGACTTATTATGCATAAATAAATTAGCTGTTGATTAAATTACAACTTTTTTGGTAGTTGTCATTTGAAAATATTACCAGGTGTCATAATAGTATCAGAATGTCCACGTGCATAACATTGCCTTCAAAGTGTGGAAAACAATGTCAACGAAACTACCAATGCTAATGAAAAATGCGTCTAATCGGAGATCGCTCCTTTATTGTTTTAACATTTTACTTCTACCTTTTTATATAGTGTTACCTTGAGGGATGTGATCTAAGTAAATAATTGTCCACGCCGTTTCAGTTTCATTAATTCATTCAGGTTCATTAATTTACGTGTAACACTATTCAGAAGGAAACATTACAATTTTACATGTAACCAGTAATATTCATAATATTTTAGAAAGAAAGTTTATAAAAACGGTGAATTATTCAAATGTATTCTAGATTATTGAAATAGCTGACGGAAGTAAAATATTTAGAATAATCAGATTTTAAATGCAATTTTTCAGACAAATATTTTATTTTTATTGATAAATTTGTTTTTACATAATTTGTACGTCAATTTCATTCAGTAAATTTTTCCCACTTTTTGACAACTTACTAACATTTCTGCATTTGTACAAAAGGGTAACTTGTTTTATACTCATTTAAAAAATGTTTTATTCTTGTTGTTTGAGCTTGGTTGAAGCAAATTTTTGACACCTTTATTGTTTTGGATATTATTCTGACGCAATGCATGCTTCAGCTTTTTCTTTGTTATGTAACAGGTTACATGACGGTTATCCTGAAACAGGCAAATACCCTTTAATCCCATTCGAAGGGAATTGAAAAGTAGTGATAGGAAGCTAGAGAGAGATATTCAAGGGTTAAAGGGAACCCGGGCTATGGTTTAAGGATCCTACTCGGTGTTCAGCTAATACAGATACAGACCCTAGAAAAACTGCACAAGGTATGTCGGGCTATTGAGTACTATTCTCACGCCCTTTCGAACGATGCGAGAAAGTATGCTGTGGGGTCGCAGCATTGCCTTCTCCGTGTTTTCACCAGTTTTAGGAGGCAGTTGGTCAACTGATCCTATGGGATCAGCGGACAACTCTTACCGTATGCCCAATGTCTTCGATTCTAGTACACAACTCCCAAAATAGATGAAGGTGTCTGGGCATGTGAGAACCTAGAAATAAAACAGCGAGTACGAGGTACCCCAAAGGTCAGACCCGCAATCAGTCTTGGTAGAAATACCTGAGAGAAAATGCTTTACAGTCATGTCTTCAATGGACAGCAGTTGTGAACTAAACACGTGAAATTCAGGTGAGAGAGAATGAAGGACTATCTGCAACCCCATTTTATGGGTGGTTCCTCGTTTTGTTCGAGTATTTACTTGTAATATGATCTATTTTTCTTTCATTGTTGGCTTGACTTTTTTCCTAGGAATGTCTGAGTAGAAGTGGTAGATTAACGTATGCTGCTCTTTTATATAATCACAGAAAAGAACGCCAACGTGACCTTTAGTGCCGATGGTTGAATGTATTTTATGAAACGTTGGCTGGTATGCATCTTTTCCAATTTTTTTCTAATTGAAGAATCTAATTTACGGTGAAGGTTAAAGTTCTTTTCAGAAAAGACTGGTCATCTCCTCGTTAGTATCGCTCCTATACCTTTGTGAACTCTCTCAAGCTCCTTTATTTGTGTTATAGAGATAATTTTTGGGAAAAATTCTGTATTTTGGTATTATAGATTGATAGTTTTCTGGTTTCCAACCGGGTAATCTCCGCATTCAGCGATATTTTGACTCCAGCCTGGAAGGTGATGTAGTTGCTATCCGAGATATCAGTAATCCAATTTCATTACTTATAAATTTTGACAAAATTTTCCGATTTTCGTTTAAAATAGAGAGACTTTGGGTCTGTTTCAGTTGATCAATATTTCTAAATTAAGCATCGTGTTTTCATATTTAGCTATATTCATATTTATAGACATGTGATTTACGTAACAAATATGCATTTTATTAAATGGCATAAAATTATTTTATTGAAGATCGTAGATTTCCCCAAGAATTATTTATTAAAATTTACTTTATTCAAAATAATAATATTCAAAAGTGCAAGATTAAGAAAAATCAGTAAATATTTGACCTACTTTGAATATGTTATGGAGGGCCCTTTAATGCCACATAAAATCTAAGGAAACATTAATGTCAAATAATTTCTATGGGAGTCGTGTAAACCCTGTATCTGAAATACAGTATACTGCAGTATTTCAAGAATTGTTCCTAATAGGTATGGCTGTCATATATCTTAACGAATCAGGTAGCATGCTTCGTGCAATACAGCAACTAATTTGACATTTCATGAAGCAATTTACGCTGAGACTCCCGCAATTTCAGTTAATTCCAATCGAATACATCGATTGTCCTATTGCAGTGAGCGTATCGAAATTGTGGTCCACTATTTGTTTACATGCAGCGTGATAATTAATTTCAAACAATAGCTCATACATGTGGTAAGCAGAGTCAATAGGCAAAAAGTCTTTGGTTGCGCTTTTTGGTTCGTCAGAAGTGTAACTGTAGTCCAACAAATTAATTTTAGTGCTTTGTATGTGAGACAGCCTTAATTAAATTCCAACGGATTAGGTGAATTATTTTAAATTTTAAAGTGTCTTGTTCGGATTAAATACTATCTCTTTTGCCTTGAATATTATATTACAATTTCATTTTTGGTATGGAGCGCTTGTCGAACAAAATTTAAAATCATATTTACTTCAGTTTATTTTATAATATATTATTATTTACCTACATTTACCAATGAAAGATAAAATATTTAATTAAGCTGACAAGCTACAAAAATTGGTATGTTTGCTCATAAAGTTAATAAAACAATAATTTTGTGGCCAAGTGTACTATTTATAACATTTGAACGTCTTCTGTTAGAGGTTTTCTGAGACTCCGTCTCTGATTGATCTTTATTTTATTTCCAACACGAAGTAATTATATTATCTCGTTTCAAATAAGAAACAACCCTACTCACTTTTTTCAATAATATAGTTAAACATCGATCGATCTTACGTACTGACATCAGTTACACCCACAGAACATTCGACTTATTGGAATACCGGATGGAATACACTTACTTTGGTTAATTCGTTCAGCAGTCGAAATATCTCCGACAGAAATTATTCATACTGTGGCGCACTACGTGCTCCGTAAATTAAATTAAATTTTACAAAATTACACTTATTAAATTTGATACTCTTTCCCACAAGGTTACCATGTTTTAGAATGGAAAAATTTAAAAAAGGAAAATGACGAAGAAGACAAAAATTAATAATTATCGTTGCAACACTCCCAGAGTAGAAACTTCCAACGGTTTACCAGTACGAATTTCTGCCCCACGACTTGGAGCAACACCCGGTTCAATCTGCCACATAGTCTTCTGCTTCTGTAGTCGTTCTTCCACCAACCCTCCTCCCGTCAAGTCACAGCCAAGAATGACTTTTGTGAAACAATTTTGCCTAGCTCGCCCTTCTCCCTCTCTCATTTTATTGGTGGATAGTGGCCTCGGCATCCTCAGTTAAATCTATTAAAATTTTCCAGGTTGGCTGGCGAAAATGTTGCAGTACAAGAGTGATTTCCAGGAAGCTTCTTCCTACAATTGTTTGCCTTTACTTGGCCATGCTTGTATCAACCCCACATTTAAAATAGATATTTACGCTAGATATAAATTTAAAATAATAATTCAATAACTGGGGTTAGCAACTCTTTACAGTAGGCACATACTCAATACGGCTACGTTATATATAGAGCTATATAATAAAGTCAATTAAATTGAATAAACTGAATTGTGCGGTATAGTACTTTCCACTACTCGCTTTTATATCACTCCAACTTGCTGACTGAAATTAATAAAAGTACAAGTGAACGTATTCATACTCTAAAATGATTTGAATTTGTTAAGGGAAAATTATTTATTGGTAATAAAGACTAGTTATAATGATAGGAACTCTTTTTCTATTAAAAATGCTTTTACTACAATTAGGCCATTTAAGTTCGTTTGTAAATTTCCTTCTCCTCCTTGTCCTGTCCTACGATTATTCATCAGCCAATAAAATAATTTCTCTCCCAGTCGTCTAAGAGCTGCCCTACTATTCTTCAACTCCATCCAAATTCCTTTAGCTGGCGTCGTAAAGTAAATAATATCTCCTTATATGTGACAAATGCAGTTAGTTTTTCATCAACACAGATCTCTCTTTTTTAATTTTATTAAAGCCTGTTAATATCGTAGTTTTGCCGACTTTAATGTTTTGAATTATTTTCCAACGCCACATTTAACAACTGCTATTGTGTTAAAGATCTAAAAAATTCTAAGCACTAAATTATTAGTAATGACCTACAACGATACAAGTATTTTGATAAAACCGCTAATTTTATGAGTTCGCGTATCAATGAATCTTAACTTTCGTATAGCCTGTTGGCCTAAATTTATGAATGCAGATTCAGGGTATATGGGCTTCAAACAATTGTTAACTTTTAATTACGTATAGAATGTAGACATTCTCAGTAAATTAGTTGAATATAGAGTTTTCGGGTTGCTCCCTGAGTTATACCAGACGAGATACCCATCGAATCGTTATGTTTCACAATAAATATAACCCGGGAAGAAACCCAGAATACATTGACTTACGCATTTGTTAACAACTTACCTACCAAATAATGCACTATGCTCCTTACCCAATTTTTTAATAACTAAAAATTTCCTCACTACCAGATTTTCGATTTCGAAATATTCTTAATTGAAGTTGCGTTTCGATCGATTTCGTATGTTGAAAAAAAGCAAAACAAATACAAATTTACAAAATAAGGAGTAATTAATTTTTTTTTAATTATTTTAGGGAAACTGCAAACTTTCAGAATTCCTAGTAAGGTTATTGATTGCAGCGTCAATTTGACTGTAGCGTCAACGTTTTTCCTCAACTCAAGAACCAGGGCAATTGCAAAATATCAACCTTTCATTCTATCTCATTTTTATCTTGGTTGTTTCATGAAAAGCTCAACCATAATATCAACACAACGTGTTGTTGTATTGAGTCCTAAGACTGCTCTGATGCAACCCTCCGTGCTAACTTATCTTGCGCAAGCCTTTCCATTACTAGATAGCTACCACATCCTCCTTAATCTACTTAGCGTATTCTATCCTCTTCTATTCTTATCCCACACACTTCCCTTTAATGATAATTTTACAAGAGCCTCTTCTCACGACGTGACCTATTAATCTATGCCTTCTCTTGGTCAACGTCCTCCATATTGCTTGCTCTTCTCCTATTCTTCTTAGAATATCTTCGTTATACAAGTTAGAGAGGAGACAATAATAGTATACGTTTCGTTCCATCCCTGACCGCTGAGTACTCTTGTTCAACTTCTAGAAATTTCCCTCTTTGCAGTCCGCGCAGGAATTCCCCCGAGTCTGTAGCGAAAGCCGTTACGGGATAAATTTTTAATTTAATTTAATTTTCGGTAAACGTTGACCTACTTTCCTTTCCGCCTCCTTAGCGCCGGTGTTCTCTTTCAAATGTCGTCGGAAGAAGCCGTAAGCGCTAAGTGGACTCGGGAATTGGTTCAAAGAGTCTTGTAATGGCTCCGCAACGGATGGGACATGAAAGAGTGGACAAGTATAGATTGCTCTATAATACATGTTATTTAGTTTACAAATCTGAGTAATATATGTAGACATCTCATATTATTAATATAGTTCTTCTTTGACTCATTTCATATCCATGTTAGAGTGTGTTTATTGGGTGGATGTTATGAAATCAATAGGAAAGGGTTTAGTGCTGTTGTGTGATACTTATTCAAACTCACAGCTTATGTCAGGTCAGTCTATTACTGTTTCGTGCACTTCCCAGAGCGTACCCGAAGTATTGGTTAAATTTGATTGGTCATTTGTTAATTTTATTCCAAGTTCAGATTTTTTAACAAGCCCTATTTTTTGTACTATTTTCACAGTGAAATAAATATCAGCAGTTTTACTTTTAAAATGAAGAATTATTATATGAAAATAAAAAATACATGTACTTAAAATTCATTAATTTACAATACAAAAATAATTGAATCCATTCTAATTTCCCAAGAGTTTTTGATTAACACAAACTAATTTGTATATTTACAATAATTAAAAATATAATTAAAGATCTATTCTAGGGGTCGTCTTAGCGGTTCTTCTCATAGAATCAAAAACCCTAAGAGGAATTGGCAGTACGAGGAAATCTGCAAAATATTAAAAACAGAGTAATTACCGCTTTTCGTCTTAGCCTGGAACCACAGCTCAGTCATAGACGTTATATCGGTCCCAACCAAATCCTTTTTCTTCCTTGTTGAACTATGAGCGCCTTATGCCTTTAGCTTTTTTTGTACCGCCACGGACAAGAGCAAGCATTATTCAAATGTTCATAGCCAATTGCAAACTAAAATCTCTTACTTTATAAATTATTACTCTTTAATTCCCACCGCTTACTGTCAACTCTCGATGTTCACTCTTGTTAATTGCTGTATCCTGAAATTTTAATCCCCGAACCACTTTTCCTCAGTTTTTATCAGTTTTATCCTATTCCATCTTTTGATTTACTTTGAGGACACGGACCCGATCCTCTTTCGAAATAAAACGGCATGAATCTAAACAGACAAACATATAATACTTATCTGAAACGCACAACATTTCCTCTACCAATCAGTAGACCTCATAAAGTGCATAATACGAAATAATTATCTCACCAGAGTCCAGGTTTCCCGGATTCTCAATGAATTCAGAAAACCCAGACCGGCGTCAATATGTCTAAATTTTATTATCCTGTGTGTTCTTCAACTTCTCTCAAACCGCCTGCCTTCGATTTTGTACCGCTAAATTCCGCTTTTCTTTGTGTTTTAATTCTTACCATTACAAGAGGATGAAGACCAATTAAATGGGCTGAGCCCATTAACTATATATTTCCTTCTCTGATGCGCACGGACGTTCCGGTTTCTCACCCCAAAAATACTAGGCACACCCCTTTTTTGCTAATAACCGTAATAATGAAAGCTAGTTTATATAAATAAGTTTGAAAGAGAGTTATAAGCCTTTAATATTAAAAAAAAATAAAATATTATTTTTATTTCAGAAAATGGGAGTTACTGATATATACATCACGTTGAAGGAGGGACAAAGACCTTTGTGATTTTAATAAGTTTGATAATGGAGTATTTGCAAAACGTGATGTATTTTATAAATAGTGAAGTCATGCCGTATCTGATGACTGTCACCATTGCAGTGTTCTGTAACGTCATGTGAACAAGAAAAGTGTGTTTCATTAGGCTCGTTACCAAACTGTACTTGCTTCCTTTTTACACAATCTCAGGACAACAACAAAACCTCTACTGCTAAATAATGGCGTTTTTTGAAATACGACACTGCATTGCCATCCTTCCTATCGAGGAGTTTAAGTATTCAAAGGAGTAGCAAAATCGAATAGATATCCGCAATAGACGATTTACCATTTTATTTTGGAATGTGCTTTTGTTCGATTTGAAATATACATATGTATTATTTGTAACTATCAAGAGGCCTAAAACCACGTATCGACCTGTAGTTCAGTTCTGTTGTGAAATTCAAAGCTCGTGGAACATGCTCGATCAACCTGTTTGATGTTCCCCTCTCCTGACACATCTCCATCTAATTTTGAAATAAAGAGCGGTTTAAAAGTATTATTGTCTCTTCGCACTTTTTCTCTGCCCGTGTTGTCGTTTTACCACACCTTTGCAATTAAACTACAAATCGAAGTTACATTTGGTAAATTAGTGGTATTAACTGATCAACAAGTATTTGGGTTTGATATTGTTGCGGTGCGCCGACGCCGACGCCGTCGTTTGTACGCATGCGCGGGGCAGAGATCGCGGCGAACGCCGGTCAGTGGACGCCTGGCGTCGTCACGCTCACTCCTCCGTCGCTCACAGGTACGGTACCGCTCAAACGCTACGTAAAGCATTTCACTAAATAAATGTTTTAACGCAGTTATGAGTTTGTTTATTAATTCGAAATTACTATAACTTTATGCAATCGTATGAAATAAATTTTGATTGTTTACTGTCAAGACTGCACAAATTTTACTATTATTACAACTCAGACAAATTTGTTATCAGTGACATTTCTATATTCTTTATCATTTCTGTGTGCTATTAGTTAGCTTATTAAATCTAAAACTTTCAAAAAATATTATATTTCAGGGAATGTTAATTAGTGTCACAATTTTTCGGAATAGTATAAAATTGTTATTATTCCTGAACTGTACTATTACCTTGTGTGATAAATTTGATACTAATTTTTCACTTATTTTAGGCGTAGCACTGTCACAGAACACTTATGCGTCTTAGTAAATAAATTCTTTCGAAATTTCCGGAGGGTATTAATATTTGTTTTGTTATAACCTACTACTCTTTGAAATGTGCTACGTTTACTAGCCTTATTATTATTTCCTTCATTTCCGAATTTATCCCACTATTGGAGAAAATTTGTTGTATCTATTTGCTTTGGTGGTAAAATTTTTCAGGGTCTTTGCTGAAGCTTTATTTAGTAAAATGCACCAATGTAACATAAAATTAGTAAAATTTACCCGCTATTAATCAGTTCTTTCATTGAAATAAGTTTAGCCTTCAACTTCAACACTACTATAATTCGGTTGTTTATGTATGTGTTTCTCTTCAACCAAATGTATTAACATTTGAAGCACACTCAAACGTATGTGATATCCTTACTTTTAACTTTTTTGTGCCATTGCACATTTAAAGATATTCAACTTAAGACCTCAAACTTTTTCACTTACTAGAAAACGGGCAATTCATTAGGGTAATGGATACATTTCCACTTAATTTGGTCACTATGCACGCATACAAGTACAAAACGTCGTTATTTTATATTGTTATTGAATTTTAATATATTGTTCAGTAATAAATGCTTGGAAAGTTTTCATTTAACATTAGCGACCTCAAAAACGACATAATTTTTCCTGTTTGCGAAAACGCATGATTAATAAAGTGTTATATTTGAAATACATTCTCTTTCTTCATCTTCATTTACTACTATTAGTGACTACGATAGGAGAACTTGTTTCTTGATAAACTGCAATAGTTTCACAGTGAGAAAGAACACACACAACGTCCATGCCCGTCCTACTTTACGAACTCAGGACCTTTGTGACGCGAGGCCGCAACGCTGACCACCACACCACAGAAGGTCGGATACATTCAGTTGTGTCGTAAATAATATTTACAGTAATCAGAAAGAGAAAATGTTTTCTGGATTAGAAGAAATTTTTTGCGTTGAACAGTTAACAAAGATATAATGCACATTATCACTTTATTATAAGGACACTGTCTTTTGTTAAGTCTTTGCGTTATTTAAATTTATGTCGCTTAATTCAAAATATTTCAGGTCTCGTTAATTAAGTCAGAACCATATTTTTGTAACTAGTTTCATTCCAAGAAGTAGACGTCGAGAAATTGTGGCAAAGAAATTGCAGTTTAATGAATACAATACAATCCCATGAGAAATTAGAATACTTTGTTATAAGCACCTGAATGTGAAATAGCTTTTACGAACGACCTTAAAGTTAGTGACACTGACAATATAAGTACTTATTCAGCCTAATGGTGGAGTCTGTTTCAGTGAGACTATAATTACGTCAAACTATTAATGTTAACATTTTTGTTTTCCGCGGCAGGTCTGTAAAAATTTATTTATGGAGGCCCATATTGTTATTGTATTCAGTCCTAATACTGGTCTGATGTAAACCTATCCTGTGGAAGCCTTTTTATTTCTATATAGGTACCTCATCGCATACTCTCCCTAATCTGCTTAGCGTATTCCATCCTTTTCCTCCCTCTTCTGTTCCCACCCCACAAACTTCCCTTTAATGTTAATTTTGTCTCAAAACGTGGCCTATTAATCTATCCCTTCTCTTGGCCAACATCCTCTAAATTGTTCCCCTTTCCCCGTTCTGCTTAGACCACAGGCTATATACAACAATAATTTAATCAGTTTTCAAAGGTACGATTTCGTTGACAAGATTTCTTTGCTTACAATTACATCCAGAATGAAATCAGTTCAGTTCAATGGCCAGAATTTGTAATTTATTATACATAATTTTATTACAAATTTAAATAATCATTTAAACGCATTTCATCGCCGAGTTTACGGACCTAATTACATTCATATAATTGAAAAATGTAAGGAATTAAATAAAACATTAAAACAGATTTAGACTGCTTCCAAAAAGAATAAAGGGTAATTTTTGTGAATGAATTTTCAGCATATTTTCCTGTTTATCAATTCCATCCGATTAATTCGTATTGAACATTAGCTAAACGTATTAATCAATGTACAATCCTATTTTCTTGAGTTTTCAATTCCAATTTTCATTCTTTAATTGCAATAATAGGTTTAATATTGTTTTATACAATGTCAAACGTTTGTAACAAAGAATAATTTGTTGAGATACACAAATATTCATTACTTAATTTAATGTAGTTGCATTTCTAGTAATACTTATAAAATTTTTGGGACTGTTTATTTAGAAAGTTACGAATACGTGAAAAATCGGAGGATGAAACGGTTATAAATGGCTGTAAGAAATAAAAATAGCCAGAAGGGTTGTTATTTACTGTATTCACGTTGATATTCAAATTAAAATATCTTAATTATTTAAACAACTTTATAAAAAAATTAAACTGTAAATTACAAATTTAGTCGCAGAAAACCGCCTGATATATAATTTTGGAGAAATGAAATAAAACAATTTTGTAAATTGTACCCTTTCCGTTTACTTTTAAAGAGTTGGATATTTATACATGTTTATGGTATGTTGCCATTTATGTAGTACTGTTACGCAACCGGGAGAAGTGTAATTTATAAAGCACACACGTCTATACAGAAATAAGCTTAAAGTTTGACCCCAGCCAATGTTCCATAAAGTTAATGAATAAAGCAAACCATTCCAAGAATTTCTATGGGTGTTGAATCTTTTACAACGAAGGGCTAACCTTTAGAAGTTGTCGCAGCGTATTTTCCTTTCTGTACCGGAGGAAGAACATACCTTGTTTGGTCAGGTGCATGTTTAAAGTATCACAAACTACTTGAATACTTTGCTACATTCAAGCTGACCCTGTTTTCAGTTCGTGCAGAAAAAACTTTCATAGTGACTTTCACATATTATAAATTCATGTGTTAGCAATGTAACAAATGACAAAAAATAAGTGTAGGTATTATTTTTTAAAACATGATCTTATATTAAGATTGTTCGGCTTGTGTTAAACACCTACAAACATATATTGAATAGTAGGACTAAAATTATTCGAACACATATTTGTACTCATTCTTTTATGTTAAAGTTTAAGTAATGAGAGAAAAGTGATAATCATTTAAGTGTTATATATTCCTAAAGAGAATGTCATTAATTAAAAAATTATCACTATCTTCACTTGAAATTTACAGTCTAATATCTTCAGAGAGTAGAAATACAAATGTGATCGTTAATCAAATATGCATTTTATCTACATATACGAGGTTATATTTATTTGAATCAAATCAACCAGTCCCAACGTAAGATATTTTAAATAAATGATAATTACATTTTCCTTTCAGGACATAACGTTTCTTTATATCTATAAATATTCTTTAGCAATTTAATACACAAGCTGTACTCTTTTTACAATGTGATATCGCTTCGTTTTATATTCCTTTAACAGTATCTGCTCAATACTTTCTCTAGTATATTAGCATTCATCGGCAGATCTGCTTTAAATTCTTCCAACTCTTCCCCCACAACGTATCATTTTAATTGGTTGCAAATAGCAGCCAGCTTCTTAGTGGCCGCATTTCCCATCCACTTTACGTTGGAGATAGTCATTTCCGAATGCTTTCGCAATTTGAATCTCAATTTATTCATTATTTCTTGAGTGAATGGTTCGTTAGCCGTTCTGATGATTTGACGTTTGTGCCGTATTTTCCGATTTGAAAGGCTTTTATACGCTTGATTTCTTATGGATTTGCTACAATAATTGCCATTCCATATTGCTTTCCCGCTGTCAGAGCTTGTTAAGGTTTTCCTTCCCTCTTTTGTGGTAGTCCGTATATATCTCAAAATAATGGAATATAACAAAACATAATAAAATAAAATTAATTTTATTAATTAAAATCTATCTTTAAGAACTTAATAAACTACTGTCACAGTAAAATCTAGGTGAACCATAAGAATAGTGCCTATATTTGGGATCTCTTTAAGTGCTATGTACTGTATACAAAACACGTTGAAATTTATTCCAAATACCAAACGATTTCTTAATCTACGCATCGGCTTTCTTAAACAATTTTTATGACCGAAATTACTAAAATTGTAAACTTTAGTGTAATGTAACATTTAATTAATAATAGACTTAACAGATTTACTGGCTGTTTTAGGGATATTTCGATTATTTATACTTCATAAACCTTTATATAGTGTTCAATATTACGTATCTCATATTCGCAGCATCACGACAACTGACCATATTGTAGCACAGTAGGATCCTTCCCAATTTAATTCGTATTATTTGCGTAATTAATTACAGTCTGTAGTCTCTCAGTTTTAAGATATTAAGTTTATTTTTCTTTTTGGGTTACAGTCAACATGAGGATGATCCTGAAACAGGCAACTCCCCTTCAATGGCATAGGAAATTAATTGAGAAATGGTTGGAAGGTAGAGCCAAGTAGCCAAGCATTGACTAGGGCCCCCAGGCTATAGTTTAAGGATCCTACCCGGTGTTTCACCTAAAGAGATGCAGGGAAAATCCTAGAAAACCTGTATCAGGTAGGTAGGGCTATTGGGCACTATTCTCACGCCCTTCCGAATAACTGGAGAAGAGTTTTCTGTGGGGTCGCAGCATTCTCTTCTCCGTGTCTCAACAAATTATAGGAGGTAGTTGGCTGACTGATCCATTGGGATCAGCGGACAGCTTTTGCCTTATGCCCAAGGTCTTCGACCCCAGTGCATATACCTCCCAAAATAGGTGTCAGCATGTGAGAACTTTTGAATACCTCCCAATTTTATTTGGTTAACAGGCTACATGAGGGTGACCCTTAACATGGTAACTTCCCTTTAACAGAAAAGGAAGGGACATGAAAAGGAGGGATGCGGAAGGTAGAGCAAGGTAGCGAAAGGTTTCGCTCGGGAGTTGTATGTTTCCTATATATGATCCGTATATAAAACTAAACGTGAGGAGCAATTTCAACCAAATTTTGCAGACATGTTCTTTGAGACTCGGAAATCAGCAATGTTGGGGTAAACGCGGCTACCAAACATCGGGGCGGAGGTTGAGGAGACGGAATTTTTGTTTTAAATATGCCAAATCGGCTGATATTCCCGTCCGGGGTCAATTACTTTTACGGTGTTCCCCGTCCTACCCTAATGATATATAGATCTTACTTCAGGAAACCTTATGCCTTTAGGCAACCCATATGCAAGCGTCCTGCGCCGGCGGTCGCGAGAATATTGAATAAAGTTATAACTTACCATTTTACAAGTTTAGACTTCTTGTTGGTACTGAATTGAAACCTCAGGTAAATCCACTAACAGTGTTTGTTAAATTAAAAAAAATACTTTATTACCTTTTTCAAATTACACTGTTATTCAGACGTCATTAAACATTCTTATTGCAGAAATAAATTTTAGTAATTTTATGATCTCCGTTTATTGCTACTTCCTTTGTGTAAAAAATTATCCCTGTATACTTTGAAAAATTTACTTTAATTTATTACGTGTGGAATAGTAACGTCGATTTTACAATTACTGCCTACTGGTTTTTCTGCTCTTGTAATCAGATAGAAGTGCGTTCGTTTTGTATGAAAGTTTCGAATTCTGCTGATTATTGCTTGCGGTTTCCTAGATAGTTTCTCTACTCCTTTCAGGAAAACTCAATTTTGTTCTAGCATTCTGTTATTAGTCACTGTATATTTCAAATTCGAGATTATTCTCGCACTTGTCTTTTTTTTCCTTTTCTTGTTGATTATTGTACGGATCTATTTAATTGATTTCTTCTTTTACCAGCTTTTCTTCAGCTTCCACTCCAATTTAGTTCTTTAACAATGGGTACCATGTAATCGTTATCTTTCTTCCGTTGGTTAGTAAGTTCATTATATGTTTCTTACTTCATGGAGTACTTCATTTCCACGGACCTTATTTCCAATTCTAATTACAACTTCAAATTGTTTACATTGCTCCAAACTTTCAAGAGAGGTTCCACAGAAAGTATCACTTTTAACAAACTTTTTTTTTTCAAATTGACATTCCAACAATTTTTCTTTCTACACTAGTTGAATAATAAAAAATAGTTTTCTTAATTCTGGACGTGCAATTGTCTTCCAGACAATTGAATTGACTCTATGTGGGGCTTGGGACTCAGCCTGCTAAACAGCGATATAGTGAAAACTTGTGCATTGCCACATATCTCTATTCAAGACCTACAAATCCGGTGTTCTTTTTGAAATAACCATCCAAAGTAATGTGTTTTCGTTGTTTTAGTTTTATTTCATTCAAAGTGTACATTAACGGCGATGGATGACCGACTGCTACCTTTGGTGAAAGGACCGTTTCCCGGAAAGTGATTTATTCTTCTGGAGTGAAAGAACAGATAAAACCATACACTATAGGTCTTCACTCATTTCCACGCGTTCACCATTCAGCACCTCACATCCGCTGGACGAATCTCTGTCGTGGTGTTAAGCTTCCTCTTTATTGCGGCAGTTATTTAATGACAATGTCATTAAAGTGGACAGGCGACTTAAGACATTCTTTCTCTAACATACTAGAAGCGCGTGTACATAGTTCTGCGTTCCTTTGCATCATGGCACATTAAAGCTCAAACAAACTTTCAATGAAATAAATGGAGAACTGGATGTAGATAAGAACGATTTAAGATTTGCCAAAGTGGATTCAATGTTAATCCGACCTTAATACCTTGATTCAAACTACATGATTTAAAAAAACTGTTATTTGTTTCATTAAATATTTCTTAATTGAGAATATTACTCTTTGCTTCAATGCTTAGACGTTAATAGTGTTAAAATTTACCTTCCACTGATGGACATATATGACAAAATAATGTAACAAGGGTTTGCTTTCTTTGATTCTAACTTCCTGTTTATTTTTAGTTAGAGTCAGTTACTGTTCTTAAAATGTGTGTATAATATTATTCAAGTCAGGAAAGGAAAATAATAGAAAACTTTCAAATGTGTTGATAAAAATCATATGGTTGTAAACAATTATTAACGAGGAAGTTCTAAGCAGAATAGGTGAAGAGCGAACAAAAAGGAGAACATTGAACAAGAAAATGGGCAGATTAATACGACACGTTTTAATTCATGAGGGTCGTGTAAAATTAGAGAATAGTCTGTGGGGTAAGAACAGAAGAGGGAGGCAAATGATGGAATACCCCTAGAAAATTAGGGAGGATGTTGGCTTTGGTAGTTATGCCGAAATGAACAGTCTTGCGCAAGATAGGCTAGCATGAAGGGTTGCATCAGATCAGTCTTAGTACTGAATACTACAACAACATTCCAGCTGAGATAAAAAGCATTAACGCTAAATTTAGAACACAAGAATGAAAAATACATTTATTTTATTGGTCATCAAAGTAAAGGTATTATGAATTATTGGAATCTACTAAAGTGTTTCACAAAGTTGGCGTTAAGGTTCAATGAAAATTTTTGTTAAATCTTTTACTTCACTAATAATTACAATTTATTCACATAAAAAATTACAGAAAATAAATCGTTAAGAAGACTTTAAAACTAAATAATAAATTAGCTACATTTTGGTAAGAATTTTTTCAGCCAACTACTTTTATATGTATTAAACAACTTAATGTAACCTCTTACTAAAACTTACTTTTGTAATTATTTATTTAACATGACAAATAAAACCACGTTCTGGGGCGTTTTCCCAATTAAAAAAGTTCTTTAATCCTTTTGAGCTTTATTACACGTTGACGGTTCTTGAGAAGATTTCTTTGCAATATTTATTTTTTAAACACAACGTTGTCAAATTCAAAGGAAACACATTGGTCTTGTTAAATTTTCAACTTCTCAAATGCTTACGTTTCGAGTCCCATCAACTATTGTAAATCCCTGATCGAAATGTATAGTAAAAATGTAAATTTATTATTCATCAATAGGTTGGAATATATTACATCTAACAACAATTTTATAGAAGACAGAATAATATGGAGGACTTTAACTAAGAGAAGGAATAGATTAGGGGGCCACGGTTTGAGACATGAGGGTCTTGTAAAATTATTGTTAGATAATCTAATCTAGAATACGTTAGTTATGTAGAAATGAAAAGGCTTGCTCAGAATGGATCAGCATAGTGTTGCATCAGACCAGTGTGAGATCTAAGTACCACAACAACTACAACACTTAAAATTAATATTTATGGATTGTAAATCTGATTGATTTTACGAAGCACTATCACTTCTCTACACTACACTAATATCAACACAATATAATTAATTATGACTGAGCCTAAATTAATTTCTGGTGCCAGACTTACTCCAAACACTCTTGGAGGTAATTTGTTCCAGTCATTCAATTCCCTATTTAGAAATTCCGCACCCTCTTCACTTTTAATATTTTCCTTCTATGCTATTAAAGGGGATTTGCCATTTATTGGCTCAACTTAATGTAGCCTGTTACTCTAAAATAATAAATAAATATTACCCAACATCAATTTGTTGTTGCCTATTATTATTGTATATGTATTGTAGCATAATTTACCAGCTTACTGTCAAAATAAATTGCCTAAATATTTTCAGTCAGTTTCTTTGGCCACTCCTTTCTCTTCAATTTTATATTCAAGGCATTTTGTAGACGTATTTTAGTAGATCTGTTTGCCTTAATTTCTTTTCGCTTGGTCCATGTAGTCAGTCTCAGCCATTATTGATAGTTTTGCTGTCTTGTTAATAATTTATATCCCTGTAGATTACAAAGTCAAATGCAAAAAGTCTGACCTTCGAATATTTACCAATTATCAAACCCTTAAAGAATTTAACAAAGAATAATGGGGCTAAAACCCATCCCTGTGAGACTCCCGTCGGTACACATTTGAATTCAGAAGTTTCTTTCTTGACTTGCGCAATATTTTTATAGACTGTTTCTTCAAATTCACATACCCAGAGAACTATTTTTTTCTTATCAATGACGGTCCTGTCAAACTAATGAAGCAAGATGTCATGAGGAATTAAATCAATTGCCTTTACACAGTCAATGACAATAGAATCTATTCTATCCCCAATATCAACTTCTTCAACTAAATCTTGAAACATATTTATTATTCTTTTTACAAGAAAATACTTATCGAAATCAATGGTTTTTTTAAGAAACCATTGCGAATTTCCCAAGTATAAGGTGCTCCATGATTTTGCACATTACTGAAGTTGGACTAATGGGTCTATAATATCATATGACAGTTTCATTTTCCGATTTTAAAATTAGTACAATACTCCCCGTTTTATAATCTATTGGTAACGTAAGTTATTTATGGATTTATTAAATAATTAAATACGGAATAATTGCCTCCCAGCCAAGTTTAATTATTTCGGTGATGTAGTTATTCGGACCCCGCGATTATTTTTTAACATTTGCTAATTTTCCCCCTGATTACCATGACCGTTAACGGGAAGTTTTCGAACTTACAGTCATTGTTTTCTACCGTATACGTGCTATTAGTTTTCACAGGAGGAAGATTTTAAAATAGAATCAAATAGGGATGCAGAAAAGAAAGATACACTTCCTGTAGCACCGTTGATATAGTCTTATTCAAATATCTGGAAATGTAATTTCTTATATAGGACTTATCTCAATATCTTTACTTTGGCTTGACAAAATTTTGGAGCAATCGCAGATCATTTGTAAAATTTTCCAAGCATTTACAAATTCACAATCTTGTACGTGGCCAAAGGCTTGTGTTGAGTGTAAAAAATCATTAGGTAGCAAATGAAGGAAACTTAATTGAGCTGTCAAGCATTAAATTATTATATTAATTGAAATTTCACAATTACAATCGTTTGCGTTTCTCTGAAGTAGGAAATTGTTACTAGAAAATGAAATGGCAGGCAATTTCAGCAGAAAACGTGGCTAAATACAGGCATGCTACATTGTTATCATCTTTATTCACCATTTTGTTCCAGCATCGGAAAGTATATTGCATTTCTGTCACCTAATAACCTTTTCCAATATTACATTCCCTTAGACTTCGTTCCTGAATCTCTGATGCCAATAATATTAATCACGAGCTAATGGTAATCAAATGAAATCTGGATGAATAAACACGCCAGTAATATTCACTAGGTACTTAAATAATCTATAATGTTTCAAATATCTTATACCCCACCAACATTAATAATTTAATTCATAATAAGTAAGTGTGATTTAACTAAATCAATGTTTGATTTTCTTACAATATTTATTACATTTTAAAATAAGGTATTAGATGTTTTAATATACCAGTCTTTTTAAATTTAGGAGTAACATAACTTAATTAAGATAAATCATATAATTTAATGATACATAAAGAAAGGGTGAAGGTTAAGGACGTTTGCCAGCAGATCATTCTGGAGCTAAGTAAAACAATTGTACATTCACCTGAAAAGACTCGCGTAAGGATCTCATTTTATATATTAAAAAGGAGAAGAGTTTCATTTCCTTTTGAATATTATTAAGCTCTTTCATTAAATTTTGACATTTCTCTCCTTTATATTCTTATATTAGCAACACAAAAACTCCATATTTCCAATACACTATTTTGTCACTATAAGTCTACTTTACGAGATTTGACTGGCATAGATCGTTGTCTTATTTTATGATAAAGTTTATGAGGGAAGAAATCGTTGGAAACTTTGACCGTCTTGCCAAATTATAAAATACTCAATTATAAGTATATTCACGTATCTTCGTATCCATCACATTCTTAAATAAAAAAAACTGCTTTGTCTGAGGCCGGAACAAATAAAACTCTTCATTCACAATAACAAAGGTCTCAAATTGGAAGATCTATCTTAAATATAGAAATCCGGTTTTCTGTGCGGACCAATATTCAGCTTTATTCCTACATACATTCTAATTAAATACACGTTCTACTTCGTTAATTAATCTTTCCTTTTCAATTATCCAGATATAAGGCAGATTTATATCTTTGAAATATGGAGAAATATATCCTTTATCAAATAACATGTGCTTTATTACTTTCAACTTATTATCTATTGCCTTCCTTTTTTTCATATACTTATACCTGACCGGATATTTCGACGTTAAGAGAGGAAACGATACTCTCATACTACCAAACGTTCCTGAAGTTTTTCATTCTAATAATGATTAATAGGGAACTGATATGCTCTCACTTCACGATGACGTGAAACCTTATTGACATTATTCTACACCTAGATGGTTGTACACGTCACACTCGCGACAAGAGTTCTTGCTTTCAAGGCAAAGGTCAAATGGCAGGACTCTGAATGAACGACGAGTCCTCCTCCCTTTCCTCACGACACTGTGAGTCTGAAGTACATGATAATTTGAAGTGAATTCCATAACAACGAATTCGACACCTATATAATTTGATTTAATGTTACTGATTTGCAAACTCTCCACCCCACCCCTCACTTTGGGAGGAATGTAGAACGTCGAATTAGGTTTACATCCTTCCAATTCTCTTAGAGGCTGAATTGAAAGTTAATCAGCCTGTTTAATGCCATAATCAGACTCAGCGACTGAAATTACACCAGTTTCAACGATAATTTTATTATTGTTTTCGACTGACACCAGTCCGCCCTCACCGCTATGAATTCCCCCCTCCCACACTGTAAAGGTTGAGATTATATACAAATAGTGTCGGGGAAAGGACTGTAAAAGTAATTGACTCCGAAAAGTATTTATCCAACAGAAGCATCAGCCTACTTTGAATATTTAAAAATTTCTGGTCCCTTCAATTCCGCCCCTAAGGGCGGGAGCCGTGTTATACCCCTATAAAGATTGATTTTTAGATTTCAAAGAACACGTGTACAAATTTTGGTCAACGTTTGTCCACGCTTTTACATTTTTATGTGCACCGTACACACATACACAATTTCCCTCTGACCATCAACGGGTGTCCCGTCGCTTCTCAGCCGTCACTGCGCTACCTGGGAGTGGAACTCGACGGCAGGCTATCATTTAAGCGCCAACTTGAAGAGGCGGCTAAAAAGGCGACAAAAGTTTGTACGGCACTCTCAAGGTTAATGCCGAACCATATAGGATCCCGCCAAAGTCGTAGACATCTGCTGACCGACGTCGTAACGTCAATCCTGCTGTATGGTGCACCACGCAGGTTAAGGCGTACATTCGGCCCTCTGTGCAGCGTACAGACTCAGCGCATTGAGAGTCACGTGCTCCTTCCGAACCGTATCCAATGAAGCTGTGTGCGTCCTAGTTCGAATGCCACCTCTGGACTGCGTAGCCAAGGAACGGCAGAGGAGAGCAAGTGGCGACATAAACCCGAATGAGGAAACCATGCGCAAAGGGCATATGGACGCATCGCCTCATCCCTGACATCACTCTCTGGACGGGGCGGAAACGCGGAGAGCTGGACCACTACTTGGTTTGAACATGTGGAAAATCCAATGTGCCCTCACTGCAGGCGAGAAGATGTTCTTCAGGTGCCCCTACTTCCATGACCTGAGAACCGCACTCAAAGATGAGGTTATGACAACCATCTTACCTGAAAACCTGGTGGCGGTGATCCTCAAGAGAGAAAGCAACTGGAAAGCAGTCAGCACGTTCGCCGCCATGGTCATCAAGGAGCTTCGTCGCTTATAAAAGGAGGCACAATAGTGCGAAACTCTAAGATGTTGTATATATGTACAGATAATAAGACTGGTAGTTAGGTATAATAGTAGAGACAATATGCTAATATAGGATAGGAATGTAGGTATAGGTCCAATGGTAAAATATTGTTAATAACAAAGTGATAAATTGTTTGAGTAATGTAAAGGACGCATAGCGTAACGCTTCGACTGCTTCCAGTGACGTAATGTCCAACGACGGTTCCACAGGAAGGCAAACACGGTCACCGTTGGAAAGAGAGATGTTTTTAATGGGTAAAGTCCCACACTACTACCCAGTGCGGACCCTGGGTTAGTGTCTTTGTAAGATTTTCACCTGCCCTCGCATAGAAAAAACATACATAAGTACGATATTTTAGATTTTTTAACATGAAAATTGAAATTAATTATTAGGAATAAGATAGCTTTCCCAAGTGCTTGATCTGTTTAGTGCGAAATAACTTGTAAATTTAATGAACCTTCTGGTAGCATTTGTTGGTACGAAGTAATTGAGCTGGGACCTTTTTAGAATGTAGCAGTAGAAGATGACACGCCGAGATATTTCCACGCTTCATATTTCTTGGGAGGTAGCTCGAATTTCTTACCGTGGTTTCTCATAAATATAACAAACGTACATACGTTTAAACAGTTTACTATAATAAATAATTTAAGTTTTGATTTGAGAAAACAGATTACACATAGTCCAAACAATTGGCTAGTTAAAGAGACCAAGAAAATAAATGTCCACATGCAGCGGTGAACGTCAACGCTAGTAGATGAGAGTCGTCAGAAAGCTTCTGGGACTCGCCCATTGGAGTGCGGTACACATTGCCTAGTTAAATACACCATTTGACGGGGAGGCAGGGTGGTAGCCTCTAAATTAAAACAAAAAAATTCTCTCCAATAGCGAGTAGCTCGGGAATAAATATACCACAGATTATCCGTCAGGTGGCAGGAACTATGCCGAGGGAAGAGGCTCGTATTAACTGAATGGTACAACGTTTAACTAACAATATATTTTAAGTACTTAAAAATATTCAAAAATGTTTATCTCTCGAGTTCGGCATACACGCTGCTCCATATACATACGACACGTTAGGCCACTTAGTCAATTTTATTTTATTTGAGATTAATATTCAACCGTGCCTAGTAACATGCATTAGTGAATCCAATATAAATTTCTTCCAATTTCTCGTCGGACTGTCTCACTTCTTTTGATTGCATTCAACAAGGAAATTACAGAACCGATATCCATGAAACTATTATAGTTGACATACATAGCCACAATTGTTTTAAGAAAAATTAAACCGTTAACGGACACCTAGGGACAAAATGGTGAACGTTTTTATACATTTGTCTTGTTTTTATTTCAAGGTAGAAGCGATATCGATAAAATGTTGTAACAGCAATAAGTTGACGGCCTGCTGTGGTGTAGTGGCTAGCATCACCGCAGAGGTCCCGGGTTCGAATCCTGGTATGGGATTGTACGTTTGTACCCCTACACGGATATACAACCTTGCAGTTGGTGTCACTCTGTCCGTTTCTAAATTTTAGGAATGAAAATACACAGAGAACAATACATTACATTTATTTATTTCCAATAATTCTTAGCATTCGATACTATTAATGACGTTGAAGTAATTTAGATTTTCGCATATGACATAGAATTAAACATCAGTTAGTAATTAATTGCTGGAGTCTTGCTACTACTGAAACAATTCGCAATATAATCACCATAAACTTCTAAAATCCTCTAACGTTACATCACTATTCTTGCAGAGACGTAGAATGGTGATTGCCTAATATTCATAATTACATTAGCCATAACTGAATTCCTCTTTTTGCGAAAGACTTTCTTGCTAGTGCTATCCTACTCTTTATATCTACTACACTTCTACAATCCCTAGTTATTATGCTGCCAAGTAGGAGAGTGCCTTAAAATTCCTTCAAAATATTTCGTCCCAATCTAACACCGTTTGTTATTCCAATACTACATTACATTACCTTCGTTTCCCTCAATTTATCCTCATATTGAACTCTTTTTCCAGGACCATGTTCATGCCATTTATTATGGTTTCAAAGTCTTATTCTCACTCCCTTAATACTACAATACCATCGGCAAAGCGTAGGGTTTTAATTCTTCTCCTTGCAGTATGATTTCCTTTCAATATTTATTTTTAACTTTCTTCTTCGCCTGTTCTGTATGTAAGAGTATGGGCGACAGACTGCATTGTCTTCCTCCGTTCTTCATTTCTGCTTTCTTTTCTTGTCTTTGAATTCTAATTCCTGTTGATTGTCTTCTGTGGAGGTTATGGATACGCCTTCTTACTCGATGTATTTTACCTGTCCTCTTCATAATCCTTAATTCTTTGTTCCAATTTACATTATGAAAGGCTTTTTCTAAATCTACGAATGCCATAAACGTAGGCCTATTTTTCTTATTCTGTCTTCTAAAATTAGATGCACAGTCAATATTGCTTCTCTTATCCCTACATTATTCCTGAAACCAAACTAATCTTCTCCTAGCTCGCATTATGTTTAATGTTCCATACTCCTATATACAATTTTCGTTAACATTTTACACGCATGAGATACTAAATTAATGGTTCTGTGCTGTTTGCATATATCATCCCCATTCGTTAAAAATGTAAATTTATCTAGTAAATTTCAAATAATTACAATGAGCTATTGCAAAAAGAAAAAGTTTTAAATGTTTAAAGAATATTAACTTTTAATAAATGTTTGAGTTACAAAATAGAAATGCCTCACTGCTTGTATTTTTGTAGTGCATCATTGATTTCCTTTGAACCGATTATAGTATTTTCGGAAAAATTTATATATTTTCTTTGATCATATCAATATTTACACAATTTGGTACGGAAATTTGAATTGTTTTATTTTTAATTCCGTTTGGTATCGCCTACATTTATATTTTTGTTCTATATATTATAGTACCTTATTACCTTTACCCTTTGCTTGAAATATATATGGCTGGAACATAAATTTATTCTGGTAATAGCAAAAGTTGTTAGTGTATTCTTGTTACCGTTTAAACTTCCGTTTCTTGCAGTATGCAAATATATCACACAGAAATGGGAATATGTGTCACAAATGAATGTTTATCCAGTTAGTTATTGTAACGAGCTAGTAACAAAACATTAGGATTTATTTGGATGAATCTGTATCATTCAATTAAAGGGAGAAGGATGAGAATTAAAATTATTATAAACACGAGTATACTTTTAGCCATAGTGAGACTACTGTTTCTGAATAACACGAAACAATCTCTCTCGCTCTTACTGTGACTGGGCTGAACGGTTGACCTGATTTATATAATTCGCGTGAAAACAAATACATTTGCAATGTGAATTATGATTCTCAGTAGATGAATAAAATCGGTAGCCAAATATAAATGATTGGCTCCAAGAGAGTAATATAATCGACGAATGTTTCTCAACGGGTCTATTATGTACTTGAATCAGCAGCTGTTGAGAAATATTCTGTTGTTACGTGATTTAATAAAGTAGCGCTTCTTTGATGCAGCAGAAACATGACGCGGTGCCGCCGTGAAGCAGCATCGCCATGGCGAATGGCCAATTCGTGAACATCTTCATCAGACTAGGTAAGTCAATGCCACCAACTCTGTGAAATTAGACAACGTTATTGTCCTTTTACCTTTTTCTTATAATGCTTAGTACAGCTTAAGTGAAACCGAATGCATCGGAACAGGGACACGCTTTATTGGATGTCGTCTACTCGAGTACGAAGAAGTTAGGCTTCACCATCAACTATTGCGACTATGAGAAATAATGTAGGTTTATACATCTTCAGATTCACGTGTTTTTGTTTATATAATCATCATAAATCCACGTTAATACATACCACATCAGCTCTCGCAATTACACGACTTAATTCCCCCTTCCCTCAGCTCACACGTACAAAACAATAAAATATTCTTGTTCATATTGCCTCATTTTCTATTACAAGATGTTCTTGATGATGGTCGAGTCATTTTGGAATAGAGGGAGGATAAAAATTAATCCAAATAATATATCAACCCTAAACGTTGCCTCCTTTCATGGAACATGGGTAAACTAAATACATCAGTGAAATTTTCCTAACCAAGATCAATTTTTACTTGTTTAGTATAGGTAAAAATTGATTTATTCAGAAATATTAGAATAATGTTAGAATATTACATTGCGAAGTTCATGTCAATACTCGTCAATATTTAGAAATACATCGGAGCAATTGTCATACGACGGCTTTGAGAATATATATAATTAAATATAAAGAGAAATCGGTGTTTTGTTTCAATCTGATGTAAATTGAAGAAATTCACGCAAGAAAGTTTGACTTCTAACAGAAAGAACATTTAATGTATTATATTTCAATGAAAGATGGGCGTAATAATTATTCAATTCCATTCAGAAAGGCGTGAGAATAGTACCCAATAGCCCGACCTACCTGATGCTGGTTCTATAGGGATTTCCTTGCATCTCTATAAGCGAAACACGGGGTACGATTCTTAAACTATAGTTTGGGGGTCGTAGTCAACCCTTGTCTAACTTGGTCGACCTTTCAAATCCCTCTATTTTCATTTACCTTCCTATTCTATTACATGGGAGTCACCTGTTTCAGGATCACCTTCATGTAGCCTGTTTACCAAAAATAATTCTACACTTATCAGAAAAGATGCCTGTGAGAGGTTTTTACAGATTGATTGCTGGGGTTACCTTTGGGAATAACTTGTACCAAATACGTCCTAAAAGACCTGGAGACACAGAGAAGGGAATGCTGCGATTCCACAGCAAACTCATCTCCCGTTAATCTGAAAGGCGTGAGAATAGTACCCAAAAGCCAGACCACAAGATGCAGTTTTATAGGGTTTTCCTTGCATCTCGTTTAGGCGAAACAACCGGTGAGAAGGATACTTAAACTATAGCCCAGTGACCTTTTCAATCCTTTTATACCTTGCTCTACTTTCCATATTCCTCCCTTCCAATTCCCTTCGTATGCTATTAAAGGAGAATTTACTGTTTCCTAATCACGCTCATGTAGCTTGTTAATGTAAAAAAATAGTTAAACCTTGGCTACCTTTCTCTACCTTTCACATAGACCCTTTTTCAATTCATTCATTATGCTATTCATGAAGAGTTGCCTGTTTCAGTATCACCCTCATGTAGCCTGCTACCAAAAGAAATTCTAGCCAACCCTTGGATACCTTTCTCTACATTTTCAATTCCATTCCTATGCTATTAAAGGGCGGTTCCTTGTTTCAGGATCACCCTCATGTAAACTGTTAATAAAAAAATTTAAACACTAAGCAGTGGTGCCTGTGGGAGGTTTCTCACGCAAGGTATTTCAGACCCTGGATTGATTGCGGGGTTTACATTTGGGAATGCCTCGAACTCTTTCTGGATTTTTCAAGGTTCTCACATAACGAGGCACCTTCATCTATCGTAGAATGTGTCTGTACTAGGGTCGAAGACCTCGGACATACGGTAAGAGTTGTCTTCTGATCCCATTGGATCAGTCGGCCATCTGCCTCCTAAAACTGGTGCAGACACGGAGCAGGTAATGTTGCGACCCACAGAAAAATCATCTTCCGTCATTCTGAAGGGCGTGAGAATAGTATTCAAAAGTCCGACCACTTGCTGCAGTTTTTATAGGTTTTTCCTTGACGTCTTTTAGGTGAACCAACCGCGGGAAGGATTCTTAAATTATAACCTGGCTATCTTACTCTACCTTTCATTTCACATCTTTTTCAATTCACTTCCTATGCTATTAAATGGGAGTTGCCTTATCAAGTAGCCTGTTAGGCAGGGCGCAAATTGAAACGCGCGTGCAGTGCAGCGCAGCACAGCATAGCAGAACCTTCTGCAGCGCACGTGAATGAAGTGATCAGTGCATATTGCAGACGTGCCGCAAGGTAGCGCAGGAAACGTATGCTGCTACCTGTGAGGCGCAGTTGTCGTAACAGAGCTTTCTGCCCAGCTGTGCGGCGCAAAAATTGAAGAATTGAATGACCTAAAACTAATAACCTTTGAGCCTGATTTTCTCCAAAGTGTTAATATTGTCAAGATGCTGGTTCCCCCACTAATTCATTTTTAAAAATTCAATAATCTTTATCATGAGTCAATATTTTATGTAATCATAGCTTTTATATCGTAGTGGGTGGAAACATTACAAACACGGAAAAAGATACTGAGTTAAATTCATTCCTAGATGTCTTCCTGATAAAGCTCTTGAAACTATTCAGTAGTTCAAACGAAACGGAAGTTACTCACCCGGGAAAGTAGCCCTGGAATTTTAATGCAAGAAAGTATTTTAGCAGAGACATTTGCCCTACAATGAGCAGTTCATTATAACCTTAAACAAAATAAAATTATACATTTTCGGCACCTAATTATTTTTTCTCCAAATTTCAACTATTTTATCTTTATTTATATTCGCATCAACTCCTATGGTTATTAGCGAATACATTTGAGGAAACTCGTCTTCTTGTTAACTGTAACAGTTTCACAGTTTGAAGATACACACACAACATCCGTAGCCATTACAGGATTCTAACCCAGAAACAGAAGGTCGGATTAATTTGCAAATTGATTTGAGCCTATTGTCAACAATTAAAAATTGAAATTATTTCAGGAGAAGAGGCAAATTCTATATGGTTAGCTATCGTGATTCTCGACGTCGACAGCAACGATGTGTGAAAAGTAGTACTGCTCCTGAGGTCATTAAACCGTGGAGGTTTCAAAAGCAAACATAATTTTTGGAACGATTTATGACAAGTGGACAGCGTCAAAGTTAGCATTCACGACAACAGTGACGAGTCTCAAATTCGCTTTCCTGGAGAAGAGTCTCCTGCAACGGGAAATAAGGATTTACAAGAGAACCATAATCTCCAAAATGATGTACCGGATCAAATAAAACTTATTAACGAGAACGGAGAGGAATAAGGCTGCAGAACCCACCTTTTCTTTTCCCGCAAAATATATTTATCTGGTTTTTTTCTTTTCTCGTTGAAATTCAACGAAATGAACATGGGATGTTTTAATTCATCATCTGTATCCGATTTGGATCTCAATTTAAATTATAAAGACTGTTCTGTCGTAATGGACATGTTAAGTCGGCGAGGGTCCAGTGTAAACTGCGTCTCAATTTGCGCAGCCTTACCCAAGAAACAAATTTAATAATAATTCACACTAAAACATTTTGAAGGAAACGATAATTATAATGAAAACTTCATAGATAAGTATCACAAGTTCAAAAATATTATGTGTTCATATAGACCAGGGGTGCCAACAGGCGAAGACATTTTTTTGGCCCCTATAAGATATTAATATAAATATTTATAAATCCATTGAATTGCCTCGCGTAAGGCGGCGTGAAAACAAACTGCGAGTTACAAATTTTATTACGCGTTCTTATACTATTATAACGCACTTACTGTGTTATTATGACATATTATAAATGAAAATTACTGAAGAATTATTGGAAATTTTTCCTCTTTATGGAAATTTATCAGGTGAAAACATATTTTACGCTGTAATGGAACATTTTAGGAAATTATAATTTTCTCCTGATGGCTTGTTTCTGTAACAACTGACGGGCCTAAAGCGATGACGGATGAACGAAAAGGATTTCCGTCAACACTGATAGAAAAATTAGATGGTATGTATCCAAATAAGCCAAAAATAAAGACTTTCCATTGCCTTCTTCACCAAAAAGTTCTCTGTTTAAAAATATTAAAAATGCATGAAATACTAAAAACAGTAACAGTGACAGTTACCTTCATTTGATCGAGAACTCTCAGCCATCGACAATTTACATCGTTCCTCCAATATTTAGAATCGGAATTCAAAGACCTTTCTTAATTCACAGCAGTTTGTTGGTTGTCATGTCACAAAGCTCTGAAGACTTTATATTAACTTTTGGAGGAAATAATCTAATTTTTTGTGATAAAAAATAAATAAAGCAAAAATATATATCGATTATAAAAACCGCTGTGTTCGTAAAAGATCTGGCATTTTTAACATATATTACAGGTCATCTGAATAATAATAATATTACGTTTCAAGGCAAAGATCAATTAATAACAAATACGTACGATGCAACGGCAAATTTTTACAAAAAATTGATTTTGTTTAAAAATCATCTACAAAGAAATCGTTTTGACGTATTTTACTACGTGCTAGCAGCTTAAATCACAAAATGAAACTTGCTCATATTCACAATGTGGTAAAATTGAAATCAGAAACGAAATCGATAAAGGTTATAATGATTTTAAAAAAATCACTTTTAACTGGGTCCTTTTTCCTTTGAAGATGTAATGATTCGATTTTAAAAGGCAAGTATAGAGAAGTAGGTATATACTAAATAAATTTTTATTTATGTGAACAATACCGAGACACTAAAAAATTTGCAGCACAAAAGTTTATGATATTTTGGGAGTACATACTTATGCGAGGAACTATTTTCATTCATGAAATTAAGTAAAACGGCCTGAAGATCAAAATTAACAGATAAAAATCTGCCATAATGAAGTCTGTCTGTTCTCAGTCTTTGAATCCAGATATTTTAAAAAAAAGTAGAAGGAAATTTCGGTGTTTTTGGTAAAATAAAATGTAAATAAAATTAATGTTTAAGTAAAAAGTGAATAGTTAAATATCATTATTATAAGTTATTAACTATCAAGTAATTTATTTACATAATTTGTTTTAATTATATTTCCCATATGCCTGAATCCTCACTATAACTTATAATTTTAAGAAAATTTGTAAGTGTTGCCCGCGTGAATCTTACCAGTTGCATGAAATGGCCCGTGTATTAATTCAATTTGACACAGCTGATATAGATTGATGGGAAAAGAAAGTGAGGGCAATTTCTCAGTTAAAATCATAAGCCTGAATGTCTGTGTGTGCGTGCTATTTAAATGACACTAGAGATTAAGCCTCATATTCCTATGACCCGAGCGTGAGAATTTGTTGGGAAAGGTTCGTCGAATTTAAAGACGAAGCTTCTAGAAACGGGGTTACCATCTCGACAATCCCGAAAACTACTTAACGTTCAGAAAGTGCTTCGCGAGCTTCTAACACCCCTCCCCTTTAAAAAATTAACTTAGAAAAGGATTATTCTCAAACCTTACAGTTTATTTTACAATATATGTACATATGTCACAAGCCGTCATCAATTAAATATATTTTTAATTTTCTTATCAACGTCTGACACACTAATCAATACATTAAATTCCAGACATTCCAAAATCATATTCACAAGAGAATTAAGTAAAAGTAAATAAATTTAAATGTGAAATTTATCTGTAGCGGCTTTGTCTATTTCTGGTGAGCATTTTCTCACTGCCTTCTATATTTTTTCCCCAGATTTATTTGTAGTTTTGAAGGCGGAGATGAATTTGCTCTCTTACATTATTTATAATTTCTATCACATTTCTGTTCTAAAAGGGCTGTGGAAAGGCGCGTTTTTGAAGACAATTCTTCAAGACAGGAAAATATTTGAAGTTTACGAAAACTTTTTTAAAATTCGAATCATTCTGATCCACCTTACTTCACGATATAGAAGTCAGATCCTGCACTGACAGTCTTGAACAGTCGCCGATGGAAATTTAAATACCCCCCAGTTCTTTCAACATTCCACAGTTTCTGGAAAAAAATTGAGTTTCACCTAAGCGTAATCTCCACTATACGAATACTCCACTATACTTTCTAAAAACACTTTAAATTAAACGTCTCCAGATCCGTTTAAATCTAAAATGATATCTAATCTAATAATCTAATATTCTGGATATTCCAGATTCAGTGGACGACGTATTATACTTTCTGGTATCTTGAACGCTTCTAAATGTTTTCCACTAGTTCCAATTTTGTCTTTTGGTTAACATAGCAACGTGTGTCCTATATTTGATTTTACAGTCAATTCACATCTGCACAGCATACGCCTCTTTTCTGGGCATTTTTGTATTCAGATTCTCTACTCTGGCTTCATAATACTCTAGCCTAACTTCTTCATATTCTTATTCACATTTTGAATAAAATAAGTCATCGTTTATATTAGATAATTGCCATTACTCATTGCTCATTATATTCCTCTAATTTCTAATTTCTTGGGCCGTCTTTGACTAACGTCATCCATGTTACCCATATAAGACCTCAAAGGTTTTAAATATTATTTTATACCTTTATCTTTCAAAGATTTTCCGCCATATTATACTGTAATGTAGATTACAATTTTTCGAACACTTAGACAATGCTCTCAATTTACTCGAATATGTGTCACATTAATTATATATTATTCGTTCTGACGTGAACCTAATAATTCATTGCAGCAGGCGGGCTTGTTACTAATAGACCAGTTCATTAATTTCTCCTATCCATTTAATTTGTGGTGTCTGTTTAGTTATACATTCGTTAAATTAGTGTTTTGATTCTGCAATACGGGATAGGCGATTGTCAAAGAATTTAAGTTTTAGTAAGGCAATGCTGATACATAATGCCCGAAATAAACTTTGTACATCATCCAACTTTCACCTCTTGTTGTTACGAATAAAATTGCAGGGCTGTCTCTGTAGTATGCACGTGTCTTCATACTATTTCTGAAATGATGTTCCGCCTAAGAGAATTTTTAATCGTATAAAAGGGTAAGAAAATAGGTGTAAAAAGTGGATCTTAAGCAATATAGAAAGGTTAACAGATGTATGTTCCTTCTCATTATTCTCTTTATATTTCACGACTTTTTTAATACTATCAATGGCGGATTCTCTCGCCTGAAGTTTAGTTTATTGCAGACAACAAAGAATATATTATTATTCGTTGAGTTATTATGCATTTCTTGTAACTGTTTAATTTCTATATTATAATGCAGTGATAAATTTCGGATTTCTTAAAAATATATTTAATAACAGAATAATATAATCGTTCTGCTCGTATTACGAAATAACTCTTTTGCTCAGTAGATGGTTGGCTCAGAATACAACCGTCAATCAAAAATATTTTTAAAAGGTTATTGTTACTTTATACTGTGATCTTTGCTGGTGAATATTGTCTCAATACTTTAGCGGGACTTTCCGGAACCTGTCAGTCAATCCCCAAATTTCTGCCATCTCTCATCTGCTAAGACGCATTCCAGCAAGTGGGTTGGTCGTCTTGGAACTCCTTCCGAAATTACGGAGCTTATTCAACTATTAATTCCTCTGCCAACTCTCAACTTCAATGTCTTTCTACCGACTCTCAGTGTCTCACTAATTACTGAAATATTCAGCTCATCTCAACTACTGTGTTTCTTCTACATTACTGTCTCTCATCAATCATTACTCAACTCTTCCACTCTTTATACGTCACTGTACAACTTCTCCTCTCAACCACTGAAGATTGAACTTCTCCCTTCCTTGCACCTCAGTGGGCAAGTATTCCTCCAATCTAGTTCTTTAAATTGGTTGATACTAACAGATGGAAATTGTGTCGGTGCTCCCATAAATCTCAGCATTACCGTTAGCAACTGCCTATACGGGGTTACATGGCTAATTCCGAGTCCCTAGGAGATCATACTTTTCTGGGAACCACAATTATTAAGTAGCATAGTTGTTAAAATCTTGCGACCAGAAATTTGTTTCTCCACATGTTTTTAACTCCTGTTAACATTATTGACCATCGTCAACCGTCTTATAAGAAGGCAACTGATAGCGGTTTGCTTTCGTTCAGTATCTGATGAGATCTACACCAAAATTTAAATTGTTCAAAATTGTTACGTAAAATAAAATAAGCACAAATTAATTGTGTTGGCTGAGTACACTACAAAACTGACCTAATAAATTACCTGAACGCGCCACTTTTTATATGATTGGTAAAATTTCGAGCTGCACCTTTCCTGCATCACGTGTAACATAGTAGAGCAATAATACTTATATTATGTAGAAAATAGCCCAGAATTCCGAGGCGTAGTGCACGTTAATAATATCGTGATCAGTCCCATTCCCCTTCCCATCTTCGTTGGTCCTCATGGAGGAAAGTGAGAGTTATACCAATGATGTATTAACAGGCGATTACTGTACCTTTTTAAAGTGTAACTTTAGATGACAGGGAAATAGTTAAAGAAGTACGTTTAGTTAGAGAAATAGACAACCAAAGATTAGTCGAACAATTAAATAAATTTTAAGGTTTTCCCGGTGTATATTCTGAATAAACAATTCTTGGGTTTCCACCCGGGTTAAATGGAGTTTAAGCCACGACGTTTCGATGGCGTACTCTGCCATCGTTCTTAAGTGAAAATTTTAATTTAATTTGAATGCATGTATTACTTTAACGCTTATCACTCTAATTTATTAACCAATTCAAAACAAACGGTAGGTTTCGGCTAATATAAAATTTTTAATTATAAGCACTCAACCATTTTTTAAATATTTACTCAGTTTTTATGAAATAATGAGAATGGCAGGAAAGTCAAATCTATTGTTTTCTACTAAATAAAATTTAATAAAAATTATAATAATTTTTGGTCCTGATGTGGATTCATAATCCGGCATATAAAGACAAAACTAATTATTTATAGAAATACTATTACAAAATATCATTTATTGCAAGAACTTAAATTGAAACTAATTAAATTGATAAAGAATCCAATTGGGGAAATTATCTGGGTGATTAATTTTCAGAATTAGAAGTTAACAATTTTGGGTCATAATTTTCTAAATATTGATTAAAAATTCTGTTTTGTTTTTAATATTAACTGAATATATAACGTGCTTAATTTATAATATTTCAATACGAATATTTACTGTCTATATGTTCAACAGAGAATTGTTATAATTGATGGTGATTAATGTACGAAATGTGTTAAGAGATGATAAATTAAGCTATGAATATTCAGGGTTAAGTGCTGAATGTAAAAAGAGTGCTAAATAAGGTATATAATGATTTTTATATTATTATTTTTTTGTATTTATAATTTCTCAATAAATGAGAGTGTTAGAACATAGTGCTCTGGTCAGATGGTGAATATAATAGGAAAATTTGATAAATTATGTGGAATGCCCTAAAAGGTTAACGATCACTTGAATTGTTTCAAGCAAAAGAATGTTTAAGAATTCCGTATACCCCGTTACCTTTGCTTAGGTAAATTCAATTGTCATTCAGGAAGAGGTTATCTGTGTTGCTGCTGTATACCGGTTTTACGTCATTAATCAAACAGTGATATGAAATATTGCAAAGATAAATCCTTACTCCATCCCGAAGCTTTCCTTTAGCACGGACCTTTATCAAACGGTGATTCTCTCCAGATGTGGTAATAAATCTTATTTCCTTGAATTAATTTCACACAAGAAACTAGTACCTGCATTTTATCTTCCAACCCATTTTTCCTTGGCGAGATTTACGAAACGAAATACACGAGTAACGATTCCATTCAATCGCAGGAAGTTGTCCCGTCTTCCAGCCAATAAATTCAGAAGTCAGATATTCTGGCAAAACTCTGCAACGGTCGGTCGTAATAATATTCTCTGATCGTTGGCATAAACAAGTGCCTGAAGTTCTGTGGATTACTGTACATTTCTCGACTAAAAGTGTCCGTCTCCTGGGGTATGCAACACGCTCTGCTTATTAACTGTCATGCCATGGGACTTGTATCGTGAAAAACATAACGAATGTGTTTCACCTTACGAAATAAACTGAAATTCAGTTGCGGAGATGAATTTAATCGAAATGTTGTATCTCAATAATCAATTGACAATTATGATGAAACGAAATTCATTTCTAAAATCAATACTCCGGGTAAGCATATATTATTTGATAATAAAATGAAATATCTTGAAATGAACATAAAATTGTACAATACTACAGTAAGGTATGATTATAAAATGGTAAGCACGAGTCTTTTTTCTCTATTATTTCTTAGAAGAGACCATTTACATGCTGTTTCAAAATTAAAAAACTACTTGCAAACAATTTTCCACTAACATATAGCGTGTTTTCTAAGTGAAAACATGTAAAATATTCAATTAAACAATTGTATTTGAGTCCTTAAAATATTTCTCTGATAAGAATCCCATTTATGGAATGTTTTATATTAGAACCGTTATTCCAATTCCCCAATGCATGATGTCTATATCGATGAAATCGACTCATTATATTAACGTAAACGACATGGTTTTTCAATAAATGATCTCAAATTAATTAATGATTTTATTAGCACTAGACAACTCGAGAAATAAAGTTTAAACTCAATGGCAGCATTTATGATTAAAACAGAGAGATTCCTTGTTAAGTGTCCTGTTTAACATCGTTTGTGAAATAAATCATCCTAATGTTGAAATAACCGAAATAGGGGCAATATTTACTATAAAAAAACCTATCCAAAATATTTCGTTACATTTGGCTGGTCGAATTGGAAAGTAGTCAATAGGTTGAACAGTTGGACTAATAATAAAACAGGAGAAAGTAGTAAGACAGACGCGTGAAAGTTACTGGTCAGGTCGAAGAAGTTCAAAGTTTTAAATATATGGATTCTTGATGATGTCTTTAACTCCTATGAGATGAAGGAGATTTTAAAACTAATATAACAGTTGGTAATAAATGTTATTAATTTTTTTAACCTAGAATAGTGAAATAATGTAAAATTAAAACTATGCAAAAAACAGAGTTCTGCAGGGAACGAGATCTGATCAGTGTGATCAGATTAATCCTCATGTTGTAATTTTTCTCCGGGACAGAGTTCATGCCATTTATTTTGTTTTAAAGGCCTTCTTCTGAATTGCCTAATACTACAATATTATCGGCATTCTGTCATAGAAACGCTCTAACCAAAGGAGAACACTAAGTGACGTGGCTTAACTGTGGAGAAGTAGTAGGAAGTAACGTAAATGATTGCTATTCTTAAAAGAAATATCTGAAAAAATCTGTTCTGTAATTTTTAAAATAAATATTAAACTTTTAAATAAATATCAATACTTATATTTAAAAACAGCTCTAATATACTAGAGGAGAGGGATAACATGCTGAATGACCTAATATTGGATGGTTGTAGAATACGGGAAATATGTTAAGAGAGTTGACAGTGGAAAAGTGGAGAAGGAAATTAGAATATATAAAGGGGAATAGATAATTATTCTTAAAGAGACATATTGGTTTTTGGGAGTTGTCGTTTGCGTGTTCTGGGTTGAACATTTCTAAAATAACTCTAGTGGAGTTAAAATATCAAGCCCTTGCATTTATTACTTACCCAGTAATTTCTTGTCTGGCATTAATCGCGATTTGAATATTATCTTATGAGTTTATAGTTATATTAGTCATAGAAGGTGTATAGATAGCATATTTGTTTTATTTTTCGAAGCGGGAGAATATAAGGAACATATGAACAGATGTAAAGACTGTTAGCTCTAAGTGATAAATTTTTCATTTAATATTTATATTTCAAAATCCTGACTACTTTATTTCATTTAACAGTTAAACAGGAAAACGTTCGCATGTGCTCCAAGCCTAATATTTACATAAAGGGAGAACTAATCAAATTATGCAAATCCCAGTTGTGCGCAATTGGGTAATGACCAAAACCTTTCTGTAAAATTGAATTTTAATTAAATTAGTTAATCAGTTGCAAATTTATTACTTTTATTTTCTGAAGATTAATAAATTTTTCTGTGTTCAGAATAATACCTCATTATTTTACATTAAAATGTTTATCTTAAAAGGTAATGAACTACTGAGACGACATGTGAACTTTACTCGTTGACTGAGTTAGAATTTCAAGATATGGTAGAAAAGCTATGTTCTTCCGTGGGAATTCACTTATGGCTCTTTTCACATGACCCGAGAAGGAAGGATTTAAAAATATTTTCAGGGCGACACACACATATACGTATATAATAATAAGTATAAAAGTTAAAGGAACTGAAAATCAAATTTATATAAAATTCCCATTAGAGCAATAGTAACGTATGAAGCAGGGGCATGATCACATGAAGTGACAATGATGTAAAAATATTTTGTAGATTTGAAAGAAAAATTAACGGGAGAATTTATGGAGCAATTAAGGAAGGTGAAATATGGAGGATACGCAATAACGAAGAAGTGAACAATTTGTAAAGGAGAAAACATAGTTAGGTTTGTGAAATCACCTAGTTGGAACATTAGCAAAGACTGGGAGATGAAATAATTCCCAAAAAGATACTTAAAACCAAAATTCTTGGTTTTGCAAGACGCGGTAGACATTGGAAAAGATGGCTCCAAGATGTAGTGAATGACCTGAAGAAGATGAAGATTGTCGGATGGTGGGACGAGACACAGAGAAGAACCTAGGCCCACATCGAATTGTAGTGCTTTGGAAGAAGAAATGTTAAAGATATGAGATTGTAATTCAGGAACCACAATTTCAATATTGCTAACAGGAAAATAATCTTGTCTTCATTTCCGCTTTAACAACCTTCCGTTGTGGTTTCTCCACTGCATTCGTTAAATCAGTGAACCTCGCCCTAGTCTCTGCAGGTCCTTCCTCCATCTCTGATGGAGGAGTAAATTTTATGTTTTTTGGCGGGTAACATGAGGGTGATTCTGAAGCAGACAACTCTCCTTTAATAACATAGGAAGGGAATTGAAAAGTCGAGTTGTAGAAGGTAGAGAAAGGTCTGACTAGGGCTTCCGGACTATTGTTACCTAAAGACATACAGGGAATACCCTAGAAAAACCTGCATCAGGTAAGTCGGGCTTTCAGGTACTAAAATCACGCACTTCTGAATGACGGGAGAGGAGTTTTCTGTAGGGTCGCAGCATTCCCTTCTCCGGCTTGAACGTGTCCAAGAAATACAACTTTTAATTTATGTCGGTCAAAATTGTGAGAGGCCTAATACTAGCCCAAGGTCTTCGACTCCAGAAATGAAGGTGTCTCGTCATGTGAGAAGCTTAGAACCAGAGAGAGAACGTGGTATCCCCATCAGTATCCCGTCTTCCCCCTGTGGAGAAATACCAGAGAAAGCCGAGAGAAAGCTCCCACAGGTATTCCCGCTCTCTTGATTTATTAACTCCTTAAAACGATATTATGATTTACGGTAATATGGATGCAAGAAAGTGACAGGTGCCGGCTCGGGTAAGACAACCTGTATGATATTGGCTGCTTTTAGCCGGTATTGCTGAAGACTTAATCTCCCACATTAATCTTGGCGTCTTCTATTTTGACTACGCACCTGGAATGACTTTTCTAATTACGGCTAAGCCTCCATCTTACAAGCTTATTACAAACCACTAGAGTGACATTCCAGAAACTGGAATCTCGTCAACTTGAATATATGTGTGAAATCGTAAAACAACCATAACAGAATTACAAAGAAAACCATTTACATGAATTACATTGTACTCCTTCGCAGTACTAATTTGAGGTCGAACATTGGAATTTTATATATTTCCTCATTGTATGCTTGTTGATGTTGGAATAGATGCATAGATAAACAACTTTGCAGAGCGTTACTCTAATCTGTTGTACAGCTTTTCCATATTTAAAATGTACTGATATTTTGCCAATTCTGCCGAGTTCGTTTGAAAATCCCAGCTATGATAATCATACATTAATTTTGAATCGGTTCTGCACATTCGAGGTTTTGTACCTCGTTTTTAATGCATAGCATGCATGTTTGTAATTAAAATCGTTAAAGCCAACGAATTTGTTAATTCCTGAGGTTTCCTCGAATGTGCTGAGCTGAGGTAATAAGGCCGTTGGACAATCAATTCTTAATTATCAATTAATCAACAAATACAGCCCTTTATTTATGTCGGTAAAAATTACGCGAGGCCTAATACTAGTCAGATATTAATGATAGAGTGTATACAACTATATAAGTGCTGCGAATAAATTAGAGGGGAGGTTGGGGGGGGAGATAATGGAGTAGAACGCGATACGTTTTCTTTTTGACTGGAAAGTGCAGGAGTTTAGTAAATAAGGGTGAAACATTGTAATTTGTCAAGGAAGAAGTCCTGGCAGTTGACTTGACCAAATTCAGATTGCACATTACATCTTTTAATTTTTAATTAATGCAGCAGAGGATAATCTAGAAACCTCCTTTCTTTTAAATCTTTAGTGGTATACAGTCGTAAACTACGTGACTTCAGTTGCCGACCTCATGTGGTGTAGTGGCTAGCATCGCTGCCTCAGGTTCAAATCCTGGCATGGGCTTGGATGTTTATGACGTCATGGTCGAGTACCGTAACTGCTGTAGAGTCGACACCCTGACCACGTACCACTCTACAAGTTCGAAATGTATCAGGCAAGATGACAGTCCACAGTCGACCCGCTAGGCCCAGGCCCCCAATGGGCTCCAGAGATAAATAAGAAGAAGGAGGCGTCTTTAGCTGGATATAAGTTACACATAATGATTAAATATGCTTGTATTAAGGCTCCCTGAAAAAAAAATATCTGAGTCTTTCGTGCGGGGTGGAACTGGATACTATTGTATGAGATAAAATGTAATGTGTACCTTATAAGAATGAGTTCCAGGTTGCTTTACCAAAAAAGAATAGATTAAGAAGGAAAAGGAAAAAAGGAAAAATTGTTAGCTCAGACTGTGCAGTTGCAAAAAATATTTCTCTGCGAAAGGAAAAATTGATGAAGCGATCAGCCGTACGCAAAATAAATTTAAGAAATAAAACAAAAATGTGTTGATATTTTTCTTAAAATCAATTTTATTGCACAAATTCTATATACAAACGTCCCCCGGGGCAAAACGGGAAATTTGTAATTTTTCTTTTTAAAAATTCATAAAAAGTGTAAATTCGTTATTTATACTTATATTGATATTAGATTCATTAAATAATAGAACAGCCTAATGTTTCATACTATTATGAATTGATGTTTCTTTTTCCATAATTTTACACAAATTGTTAAACGATCTGCATCTACTTCCCCTATTAGTTACAGAAGAACTTGCCGCGTGTTATTAACATTTCAGACTGAAATGTACGTAGCTAACAATTTTGTAAGATTGAAAAATTAATAAAATAAATAAAAACGCAAGTCACAAATATTATAATCAAGAATTTATAAGTTTTTAATAAAATATAAAAACTAGTTACTTAAAGGTAAGTTATTAGAATAATTTCTTAATATTAGCTATCGTTTGTAATGATTTATTTGAGCGACATTATAACTAAAAAGGTCCAAATTTAAGTCTTTCACGTAATGGAATTCGACACGTTCCTTCTGAGATGTTAAACATATTCATATTCGCAATAGTTATGTCCAAATTGCTTCACCGATTTATGTTAAAATAATTTATTGGATTCCTTTACGTATCAATTTGATCACTACAATAGTTTTCTAAAATACACACTCATTGATACTACGCTAGAATAGGATTTTTTTTGGTCCGCGCTTGATAACGTCTATCAATTAAATGTTTTTTCTGAAACGTGAGACGCATATTTCGTATGTGAACACATTTTTCGGTAACAGGCTACATGAGGACGATCATGAAATAGATAACTCTCCTTTTATATCATAGGAGGGAATTGAAAGTGGGGATGCGGAAGGGATTTGACGGGTTATAATTTAAGGATCATACCTGGTACTCACTTGAAACAGATGCAGGGAAAACTTTAGAAAACCTCATCAGGCAGGTCGGGCTATTGGGTACTTGTCTCACGTCCTTCAGAAAGACGGGAGAGGAGATTGCTGTGGGGTCGCATTTGTTTTTGCTTGTTTTTATTCTGGGGGTGGGAAGAGGAGGAGGATGGGAAAGGGGATCAATTTCCTCAGACACCACCTGACTTGCCTTCCATTCTCCATTTCATGCTCTCTCTTGTCCAGCTTGTGTGTTGGCGTCGTCTCATTGATGGCTGTTCGAATTCTGTCAACTCGACGACAAATTATTATTGGTCCCACTACTTAATTTTCATCAAAAGCAAATTCGACGGCTGAAAACCTGAGTCATATACACGGAGCTTTTATTTCATTGATAGTATGTACTCCCGCCGGAAATTCCACAACATGAATCATCGAACACAAATAAAAACATTAAAAATCCACAATATTTGCTTGTGTGTTTCATAAAGTGAATTTTAAAAAAAATTTATTAAGATATTTACAATCTGTTCAAAAGAACATTTAGCAAATTGGATGGATGAATGACACAGTGACCACGCTCCGTGAAACATGAATATAATAAAATTAATCATCACAGATCTGATGGCCGCTTCCTCTTCAATCTGCGACGAGAGGTTAATTCTTTTGCTAGATGGCTGACCTCTTCGTTATGGTGTCCTGGGAGATTTTGACGATAATTAGTGCTGTTTCTGTGTATTTTCTCTTCTATAGTAGGTATGGATACGTCTTCATGTATTGTTTCGTTGCTGACGAACCAAGGTGCGTTTAAGATAGTACGAAGGAATTTTGACTGAAGACGTTGAATAATTTTTGAATTTGAAGGCTTGGTGCACCCTCATAGTTGGCTAATATATGTCCATATGGGTTTAAGAATACATTTATATGAGTATTTTATTTTCTGTTTTTAATTTGGAGTTTCTGCAAAGTAGCCAATGCATTTGTCGAAGCTTGCTCTTGATGTGATCCCTTTTGGATATTAAATGCGATTTCCACGTAAGTTTAGAGTCCAATGGTAAACCAAGATATTTGACTTCATATAAAGTGAAATAAGACGTATTACCCAACGTTTATCATCCCAAATTTTTATGTACGTCGCGCGACGTAACAACGAGCTTTAATTATTTCTCTAATGTATTATTGCTTCATAAAAAAATTCCGAGCTACAAATTTAACTGTTTCCATAATAAATTTAATCAGTTTGTAAATTGATCAATAAATTAAGATTTTCATATTAAGCGTATTCAAAGACGGACGGCTTCGTATTCACTGTGCCAAAAACGACTCATATATACGTGAATGAAGTAAGCAAATTAAATTAGGTTAGGTATCTTTTATATCCTTTTGAACAATGGATTGCAAATAATTTAAAACAATAGGACAAACTAAATTATTTTAAACCATGTCGTTTATAAATAAGCACATATCTAATTAATCGGTATTTCTAAGATTTATTTCGCTGTAGTTGAAATGTATTGAACCGTCAAGGTACCAGTTGAACACAGAATATTTTTATAACTAGTGACGAAGTACTTGAATGTACAAAAGTTTTCTGGTGAAGATTTAACGTTTTAATAAGGTGTGGTCTTCTGCAATGTTTTATACTTAATAATCATATAATAAGATTAATTATAATATTGTACACACAGACCAAATGTTGATACATAGTCGAAAGTTACGAAACGAATTTTTTTGATAAAACTTGGAGACTATTTACGGTTGTTCACTTCCTTCACGTAAGAATTTGTATTTGTAGCAGAAAGAGTTTTTGCGTTTTCCACACGGTACAAAGGCGATAAAGGGGGCACATACAGCTTAGAGTAGGAAAAGTTTGACTAAATAAAACATTTTTTTCTTATTAATTTTGTTTTCCTATGCCAGTGAAAGTTAGTACGTTATAAAAACGGACTTTAATATACATTAAACAATTTTTAATCTGAGAAAAAATATTTATTTACAAATTTATACAACATTTTGAATGTCTTGTTTTTACACTGCAGGTATGAACCTTTACCTGGTAACACAGTTATTTTAAAAGATTTTTGTGTTCTTTTTATTTATCTGATGCGTCTGCGTACAACATCATGCTTTTTGAGTTAAATTCCTTAACAGATAATCTTTTTAATGATGTGCTAAAAAACATTGATTGTTCATCATTTTTTGAGTCCACATTATTTCTATCTGAAAAGCTGTTATAATGACACAAGTGATGAAAAGACCCACAAAAAAGTTTCACAATGATAACTTTAATAGGTTTTGAGTTATCAAGGAAATGGTTCTTAAAAATGCAATTTTTGGAAAATAAGCGTTTCACATTCATTTATGTATCTTGCATACTTAAAGAACCATTTGAAGTCAAAACTTCCCCTGTAGCACAAGTTTCAACATGTAATGCTGAATTCTGATTTGTCTCCTGCAATACAAGCATCTTTCTACATTTCCTGGCCTCTTGTGTGGTTTACAGTTTCCTTTTTTTCTGAAGTCCTTATACGTGTCTTATCCTCCAAGTTTAATGAATGTTCACAATACTTCCCAGTCTTCATTCTAATTCTGAAATCACTTTCAACCAACCTTTTGTACCTTGATTGACGGTAATCGCAACATCTTTGGTTGCAATTTTGACTATTGTCTTTCCACAAAATCCAGTTTTAGAACATTTTTTACAAATTGTTTTCAACGACTCGATATTTTGTATGTTCCTACACACCTTTTTAGAAGCTCTGTGGTAACTATTTTGTTGAAGACTAGCTTTATTGCATTCATTACAGATTCTGGCAAAGTATTTTTATGTTTATAGCTGGCTACCGTTCCTGCAATTACATCTCTCTGATATGGGCACCAAGAATTGGCACCTTTAAGGCATAAATAATGCATGATACTAACTGGCCCATATAACCATTCTCATCTCACTTACTGAATTATAATTTTTCTAATAGCATTTCAATAGTATTGAGTAAGTGTATTTATTGCACTGTCAGGCGCCCTTTATTACCGCTCTTGACTTTTAAATTACGTTGCAGCATTCTGTAATTTAAATCATAACTGAAAACCTACTTAAGATATCGCGTAAATTTTTTCAGAAAAATAATCTAAAATTATTAATCCATAAAATAAAAAGTAAATTAAACATTCGATTTTTTGAAGGTCTTAAGTTGTATGTGACCCCTTAATCTGCGACTTTCGATGACATAGCTTCCTGTCCTGGACACGTTGAAGTTTAATCAGTGTTGTACCCATGTGGTCACCAGGCAACTCTATCATTAAAGGACTCATATTTTTAATGTATATGAAAATAAAGTGATCAATACTTATAATTGTTGAGGGTATCGTGCGGCTTGAAGTAACCCCACAAAGTCTACTGGGGTCAAATCCCACGAACTTGGGGGCCACTTCATGTCACTTCTGCGAGATAGAACCATCCCATCAAATCGTTCGTTCAGAACGCCCATTGTGGGGCTCGTTGCGCCTTCCTGCTGGTACCACATGTAGTCTATGTCCATATAGTTCAATTTGGCCCAAAATAAATCGTTTATTATCGCTCTGTAGCGTTCGCTGTTGACGGTGGTGGTCTAGCAACGTCGCTTTCACAACATACGTACCAATAACGCCGCCGGACTAAATTTACCAAACGGTAACTTTTTGTAGATGCATTGTATTTGGTGAACCTTGTGTGGGTTGGTTTCGTCCCATATATGGAAATTGTGCTTGTTAACGCAGCCTTTCATCCAAAGTACGCCTCGTCACTAAAGATGATTTTTGGCCAAAATGGGGTCCACTTCCGAAGCCCAGCCAGTGAACAAATGGCGTTGTCCATGGTTGTTAACATTGAGCTCCTGGGCCAGTTGGATCTTGTACGGGTGTAAACCGAGTTCTTGTGCATTGCGAAGACTGCCTCGGGTTCCCCTGGACACTCGCCGACCGTGGCGATGTTCTGGGCCGATCTAGCGTTTATTTGACGTGCGGGAGGCGGCTGATTGTTCACCGAACTGGTCGTCTTGAATTTGGCAACCAAACGACTTTGAAGGGCCACCGCGGTCTGCCGCAAAATGGGCGCAACCCTCGCAACGTTCACGCTACCGAAGACTCATTTTGATAATGAAGTTTTATCATTTGGACGTGCTGCTCAATCGTGTAACTTGCCATGTGACGGAATAATAAACAGTAGACTACACCGTCACCATCAAAACGACATGGCTCTCACAGGCTGCCAACATCGACCCATCTCAATTGGAAAACCGTATAAGTAGTATTTATTTAAAATAATAGTTTTACATCTCTAACTAATGAAAAACTTGTGTTTACCTTTCTTTCGCAATATTTGGTGTAAATGAGCTTTCCCAACTAGGATCGGTAATAAACAATAAGTACTGCTGAAGGAGCATCATTTTACATATAAAATGAATTAGATTTGTATATTGATGTATGCAAAAATACCGTCGGTACGACGCGATGAGCCGTATTAATATGCAACAGAGAAATATAGTGACGGGCTAGGACAAAACTTGCACGAGGACCGGATGTGGCACAAGGGTCATGGGTTGCCTACCGTTGATTTAAACAATATTGTTTCGGAATAAGACGAGTTTTATACCATCAGTGACGTGAAAATAAAGAGATATAATCAATATAGATGATCATGATTTTATATTTTTACATGCGTGGCCGAAAATTTTGAAAATACAGTGCTAAATGATATATATTTGATTATTTACAATATCTGTCTGTTTGTTAATAGATAGTGCAACAGACTATACTTCAGCGTACAAGTGAAGAGGACGAAATAACGGGAAAACAAATAGCTTATAAACGTATTGTTAATGTTCAAAATATATTATACATATTATATTGTATTCATAAAGTCTAAATCACACCAGATGAGGTTTAAATTTTAGGAACGAAACATCAGGTTCTAACTACTATTAAATATAAGCTTTTATTCAATTTTTTCTAAGGTATAAGCTTTCGCTATATTTTCAAATATTAATTTTATAAATATTACAATTTAAGTGATATCAGTTTAAAATTCTGGTTGGAGAGGTGGCATATCGTAGCGTAATTTGATAAACAGAATACTAAAGGATTCTCTTGTAATATCTAATAAGCAAAGATGATTATCATCTGTTGTCTTCATTTCGTTATACTTCAAATTTCTGGAAGATATGACAGATGTTTCACCTTATACTCCTCGGAAATTGGTAATAACACCCAAACTATAACCTTCGACCAACATAGTTTCTTGTTTTGAATAAGAAACTTCTAGGAAGCTTTATATCCTGTTGAGCTGCGGTGGGTGGCAGTGCAGTGAGGAGTGTCTCTTTTGCATTTATTTTTGTGACTATTTGTAGTCTGAATCTGCGTCCTTGGACTTCGGAGAGCCCTGTATAATGAATAAGTATCTAAGCTAAAGAACATAAGCCCAGCTATTTGTCTTGCCTACGAGTAAGTCTCTAGAGAAAACGTAAAGTGTAGGAAAGGAACACCGAGAGAACTTATTCCAGTGACTCTGCTGAACTGAAAGTTGTATTCCTATCTCTATAGACAGTTCTTTTAACTTTTACGTGAGAATAGAAACATAGTTATTTGTTGCTTCTTTCTGGATTCCAGTTCTGGACGCCCACGATTCTAATGAAGACTTAGTTTCACGTGAAAAACGATTCGAATTGAATCAACGCATTTAGAGACTTATTGGGGATTAATAATAGAAGAACTGATCTGTAATGAGGATACGGTGTCCATTACATCACAAACTTAATTAATATATTTATAATATACATCACAGGTACTCATATGATACGTACTGGCAGTGGCTTGTTGTAAACGCTTCCTTACTCTATGTTTTAACATCACTCACGTTTAAGTGAAGGATGCCTGTGGCAGTTTTCTCTCGCAGGCGCTTCTCCCCGGGGGACTGTGGGGCTCACCTAATTATGTCGGGAATGCCTCGTACTCTCGTTTTTTTCAAAGTTCTCACATGCCGAGACATCTTCACCTATTTTAGGAGGTATATGTACTGGGGTCGAAGACCTTGGGCAGAGTTGTCCGCTGATTCCGTTGGATCAGTCGGCCAACTGCCTCCTAAAACTGGTGGAGACACGGAGAAGGGAATGCTGCGACACCACAGCAAACTCGTCTCCCGTCATTCGGAATGGCGTGAGAGTAGTACCCAATGCCCTACCTACCTGATGAGGATTTTCTAGGGTTTTCCTTGCATATTTTTAGGTGAAACACCGGTAGGATCCTTAAACTATAGCTCGGGGGCCCTAGTATACCCTTGGCTACCTTGCTCTACCTTCCGCATCAAAATCCCTTCCTATGTTATTAAAGAGGAGTTGCCTGTTTCATGATCACTCACATGTAGCCTGGTAACAAAAAGAAACGTTTAATGGGATTAATAATTAATTGTTACAATAATTATTCTATGGAAATACACACTGAATTGGACCTAGCGTTTTGTAATGACATTCAAAATTCGAATTCATCGGCTGTTCTATATATGTTAAACAACATGGGTGACAGACTGCATCCTTATCTTACTCCTTTCTTGATTTCCGCTTTCTTTTCTTGATCTAATTACAGCTGACTGCCTTCTGAAGAAGTTTCTTTCTCGATATTTTATTATTATATTTGATAGTGTGTTCCAGTTCACATTTTCAAATGCTTTTTCTAAATCTACAAATTCCAGGAACGTAGTCCTGTTTTTCTTAGTCTGTCTTCTAAAATTATGCGCAAAGTCAAGATTTCTTCTATTCTCCCTACATTCGTCCTGAAACAAAACTATTTTTCCGTAACTCTCGTTTTATTTGGCGATAAATAATGAACCCATACCGTTAAAGATGTAAGATGTGTAGAAAATCTTTGCTTGATGGCATAATTTATTAGTTTATATGAGTTAGCATTCAAAAACTATAAGAAATACTAACTATTACATGTAAGACGCTGAAATCAATCATTTATATGAGAATTTTTCTATGTTATATTAACGTTTCTGCAAGTGAGTGCATTGGAATATTCTTTCATTGTTAAGTATCTGCATAACTATTTAAGCCACTGGGTTTTTCCGCATGCCCCCTTTTCAATTCCCTTCCTATGCTATTAAAGGGGAGTTGCCTGTTTCAGGATCACCCTCATGTAGCCTGTTAACCAAAAAAAGCAGCCTGTTATGCACTAATATCATAGTAAACATATATATATATATATATGTGTGTGTGTGTGTGTGAATCAAAGACTAATGAAAATTTACACTTAGCGTTGTAAAGCTAATTGTGAGTAAGCAGCTTGAATATAATATCGCTGGAAAATAAAGACGAGAATAATAATGTGATTGGTAGGAAAGTGTTATATTAAGTTGATAACCGAATCCAAGGATTTCCTGGATAAAAAAATACGTAAAATCGCGCAGATGAGGTACTCATTACTCGTAGATAATGAAATGGTGTATGCACAAACTTTAATAATATCTTCTTTAAGGTACCGTATGAAACCTGCGTATATGAAGGCGTTTGATGTGTGTGGCCGTAATCTGAAACCATTCTGATCCATAGTGCAACGAGAACTGACCAAATAATTGGCGTGCGGCTTCGTCATGCGAAAACAGGACTTGTTAAATTTTAACGGTGCAATTTCCGGCGTTTAACGGCATGTTTGGATCTATACTCATTATGAGCCATCAAATGCGTCCTCCATGGGCGGAGTGGCCAAACTGCGATCTATTATGACTGGGATGCGAAGCCATCTAAAATCACTTCTGTTTCATGACTTTAGACACTTCCTTTCTAATTATAGGTGCCAACAGAAAATCGTTTGTGTGCTTCATCAGACATAAATGATGACTCGGGAAAAAATATCCACCGATACGCCATGTTTAGAGAAAAGTGTTGATGTGACATTTGTAATGAATACGAACATTATAAATATAGTATGGTTTTCTGTTTTAGTTTAGTATGACTTTCGCTGCCTATTTATAATGAAGTACGTGGATTTTTTCATTGATGAAATAAATTGAAAATACAAAACTATTTTTTAGTTTGAAATGACGTTCCTGGGGACTAAAACATTTTTTTCTCATTTCACGCCCTAATAGATAAAAGTGATGAATACCTAATTCATTATACATGCGATGGTTTTATAATGAAAACACTCACTCTTCTTGTAATCAATACAATACAACTAATGCCAGTATTATTTCGAAATTCCCGTACCACGCAGGGAATACTTAGTATGGATTTATTTTAATTACTAACACTTATATAAAATATCATTACATTTTAATTGTAGTTTATTTTCTAGACCCATAAAACAAGTACGATTTTTCGTTCTGTTACCAATGCTATTTTAACAATTATTTTATGAATTTTGTCCATTGGTAAGGAAAAATAATAAATAGGGAAAGTCGGAACGGAACAGGACACTTATGGTTTAACAATTTTTGTAAAATTATGGGAAAAGAAATATGACTTCATAAAAGTATAAAACGTTAGTCCTTTCTATTACTTACTCAATCTAATATCAATATAATTTAAAACAAGGAACTTAGATTTTTGATGAAATTTTAAAAAGAACCTAAAAATTTCCCGTTCTTTCCCACTACCAGGGAAAGAACAGGATAGGCTGTTTAGTAAATTACAATTATTGAAAAACATTTAATTTAAGGAAAATCTTAACTCATTTTGTGTTTCCTTTCTTACACTTATTTAGAGTACGGTTGATCGCTTTATCAATTTTTCCTTTGCCAAACTTTTTTGCAACTGCACAGGTTTTGCTAACATTTTTCTCTTTTTCCGTTCCTTATCTTTCTTAGTCTATTAGTTTTCGGCACAACATTCTGCAATCTGTTGTTATAAGGTGAGTCTGCCCTTTTTCCTTGAGCGATGCATAGCATTTTGCCTATGTAGTAGTATCCCGTTCCGTCCCGCACGCTGGTCTCAGTGGTTTTTCACCAAGCCTTAATATAAGTAGAGTTACACCTTATACGTAACTTACATGCAACTAAATATACCTATTTTACCGATATATACCATTAAAGAGTTAAAAGTGAGGAGTTTATGAATTACCTTTTGTCGAAGTGCTGCAAAAATTTTAAAGCCACAGATGTAAGACAATAGTTTATTCGCAAGGTGGAGACCAAACTTGGCATAGTCGATTGCCAGGAATTCTTCGTTGACCTGTTACAATGTTGCACCCCTATTTCATGAACCTCCAGCACTATCCATTAAAAAATAGGGTATCCCGTTCTACCCCAAGTTCCCCTACTTATAGTACCTTTATTCTAGTCCTCCTTTTAAAAATCAGTCACACTGCAATTTATACAATGATCATCCTCAATTACAAAAATCGGTGAGCTTTCATCCTTACGGACATAGTAATCCATTTTTCTTCATATTACACATCTTCCGTGAAGAATAAAAATGATTTCCCGTAAGGATAAAATATTGTTCTTTCTTTCTTCTTTTTTATGAAAAATAATAAATTCGAATTTCAATAAAGAAAGAACACAACTTTTAGTCCGGAAGAAATTGTGATCCATTTGTAACTGACTTTGTCTCAATCTGGGCAAAGAATACTATTTGGATATTTTCAAACGTCTCCTATATTCGCGGACTGTGCTTCTAGTGACCGATGCTATGAGTTAAATACATTGTCAAGGGAACTGTTTATAACGTACGTTTACTTAGTCTTCTAACCGGCAGTACAAATTAAAATATAAAAAACTATGTAAAGTTAAATATAAATACATAGATTGCCTTCAGTTAGAAAAATAAACTATTTATTACAAAGAAATAAAACGTTTCGTTCTCCTTTAGGATGTATATAAACCAAAAAAATAGTGTAGGACGGAGTGTGGGGATAAAATGAAAAGGTTAATTAAAAGATAATGGGAATTTTATTTACAAAAAAACTTAACTAGGAAAAAGATCAATGAAGGAAATATTTACAAAATTTAAAATTCGGTGAAGCAATCATATCTATTACAAACTTAGCATAAAAAAAAGTTGACGATACCCTCCATAGACCTTAAGGATTGGAAACCTCACAGCGTACCTCCTGCCAGATTCTCGGCACGGCGTCTTCTTCAGCGTCGCAAGATGCCCTCTATATAAGTCCGGGACCAGCGTCGGTTCCCGTCCGTCTGCTTCAAGTACTCAGAACCGAATGATAATTCACACAGCCTCGATACCGCGTTAAAAAGTATGTAAATCGATTTTAAATGGATTTTTCTTTAAAACACTTAACCCCAATGTCTGTCGCAGCCACATGGTATTTAAAATTTCGTTGTCTTCGTGGGTCACTGAATCCCACGCGAGCTGTTTGCGGGATTTCCGCAAGTCTTACTCCTACGTACCCAAAAACCATTCTAAGGGATTATATGCGACCTTTTGGCTCCAATTCCAACTTTCCAATCCTTGCTAACTTTACATTAAAAATAAAATACAAAATATCGCACTATATTAGAGGCAAGAGCCTGAAATTGATGTGTAGATGCCCTGCACGAAGTAAATGTAAAACGAAAATTGTGTATGCTTACAATATAATTTGTTAGAGTTAAAAATGGGCTGAAGTCTGAAAGCTTCTGTGTTTCAGTGAAATAACGAATAACAAATAAAATATTTGTTTCTTTTGAAGACTATTTTATTGGTTTATATAGATTGTGTAACGGTCTGCTCGGATTTTAGCGGTGCGGAGTCAAAAGAAAGGAGACAGTATGTGAGCCAGGGGCAATAGAACACAGACATCATGGCGCGCATGGGGCGTTTCCCAATTTTGGTGATATTTGGTGGCATAGGCTGGTGTATTTCCCCAAGAGTGACCATAAATGTTATTGGTGTATATCCATCCCTGCCACTTTGGTGGTATTAGCTAAAGAAGTGGGGAGTAAATTTTTAAAAAGGCTTGCAGAGAGATTTTTGAGACGGATTTTCGAGAGCGGTGAGACGAGAGGGATTGCAAGACAGATTTTCGATAGCGGGAGATTTGGTGTGAGATTTCGAGATAGATTACTGGACAGATTGGAATTTTGGCAAGGGAGATTTCAAGAAAAGGATCGGCACTTTCGGCATTAAGGACAGGAGAAAATTTTTCCTGAAACGGGAAGAATAGCGGTGGCGGCGACTGTGATTTGGGTCAAGTACGACACAAACAGAAACAAGACGCCTGTCATTCTGACGATACGCTAATTACCCATGTGACTTCTTGCTGAATACCTATACTGTCGGGTCCGACTAGATTTTATGTTTAATATTCAGATCTATGAGAAGACTCGTAATATACGACCCTGAGTTAGAGATAAAGGATTCTTAAATTTTAAGAATTCATTTGTATCAGTTTTTGTAAATATATTTGTAGTGTTAGTTAACAAAGAATTGCTGGCTTTAAGTTTTAAAATGTTAATATTGTAATATTCATGTAAATTGTTTTGGGTAAAAGTAGATTGTTTTTTGTTTTTACTATAGAAGTTTATTTATTAATATTATAATAAAATAATTAATACCCCCATATTTTAAACTGAATTCTTCACTAGGTTTTCATATGAGTTTTCCAGAGTGGACTTTTATCGAACATCTTTGCTAAGTATTCATCCAAATTAGGAAATCTGAGTTTTATTAATTATTATAGGAAAGTTCAGACGATTGTAGTTTCCCGGTGGGTTCTTCATGATCCTTTACAACTTCAAGAGTTATGGTATCCTTGGCAAAGGTGACGATAGTTCCTAGTTCAGGTTAGGGAATGTCGCTGGTGTAGAGCAGATACGGTTCTCGACGTGACTCAATACCTAGTGAACCTCCTGCATTGATTTATTTCATTTCACAATAGCTGTTTTCTTTCTATACTCTGAAGTATGATATTGACAAGAAGGATTTAAAGATTTTCGGATACTGATGAAGAAGTATGTGTGTTTTGTGCAGCAAACACCTGAACGTGCTCAGATACCATTTTAGACTTTTAGAGGCTTGCTTTTCATTTTCCTGTCTCTTGTTAATTCACTTAAATACTCATCAACTTATTTTTATAACGTTGGATATCCTACTTTAGCTGTTGAGTAACAATATTTAATGCGTTTCATTCACAAGACCTGAAGTTTGTTGCCGGGCCGGATAAGGTAGAGGAAATTAGGATGGGAATCTTAGCCAACTAGAATGAGTTAAGCTCTGTTTCAGTCATGCACAGGAGGAAAATCTTGGCATCATTTACAGTCAAAACTTGAAACCCAAATTGTATCGACAGAGACAATCATAAATTTAAAATAGAAACGAGGCCAAAAGAGGGGGAAGTAGGAAAACTTTCAATCTTAAAATGATCGATGTGAACAATTTGTCTACATCACTGATTGAGATGAATTTCTGAGTATAAGAAATTTTAAAAAAAACCATAAGGAAATTCGTTAAGCGATTAATTTTCTTTACTGCTAAAATAAATTAAAATTAGACTTTGTTATATTTTATTCATTTTCTTTTAGTGGAGTTTTTAGATGTGATGACATATTGCATAAAAATTGAAAACATCAAAGACTTTTTATTTCAGAACTGTTTACAAAAAATACTTAAATGTGTTTCTAAAACTGTCACTGGAATCTATCCCATTCCCAGGAAATTGTATATAATGTACATATGCTCTGATAGTTTCTTGTATGAGAAACAGTATACGGTCAATCGCGGAACCACGTGAGGAGCCAGAAGCTGATGTTCCAAGTCTAGTTCACCTTTACCCTTACTTGTCGCCATTCAACAATTACTGAAACAGTGCTCGTTTGATAAAGTCTATTCAGTATTACTTCATTCTTATCTAAATCTACGACAATAGTATTCAATTTGTCATCAGTTCCTTAGGCTGACATCTTAGGGGAGGTTAATATGAGGAACCATTCCGAATCCCTTCTATATTTTCGAAAATTTATCTAATTAATTTTAAGCGAATCACCAATTAGGTGTTCCAATAATTTACCGTTTAAATTAAAGCTTAAAAAATGATTCTCGGTTGATCAGCCAGGTGTAATATTTGAGAATCATTTACTAAAACTATTCAATCCGATAGCCAAAGCCATAAGTTAAGGGTTATTGACATTTTTAGTGTATATATGCATATTGATGGCTAATGCTTTTCCCCAAACTTTTGAATTACGTTTAGTTACTTGTGGGTATATGGAATAGCCACATTATGTAAGAAATTATGGCCAGATTCAATAAGCTCTGCGGGAATTTCGTCCGGACCTCTCGACTTCCGCTTCTTTATTTCGGTTGTATTTTATTCTCAGCAACGGAGGGTTAGTTGCAGATCCATTTCGATCCCAATCCTCTTTATGCATCTTTAGTACTGATGTTTCTTTTAATGACACAGATAAAATGTAAGTTTAGGGGATCTGCGTTCTCAGAGTATATGTGTACGGTATTATCAATAATGGCTAAAATAATAAGTTGTCTCTACTTGCATCCACAACAGCCGGACAAGAATTGTTGTTCACATTTCGGTTGATATTCGTATATTTCAGCTTCGATTCGTTCATCAAAATATAACATTGAACAAATTACCTGAGGAATTTCTAAACACGATAACTAAAATTCGGATTAAATGAAAACAACTTTATGCCTACAGTTTGTTCGTAAATTTAATCAAATTAATTATTGTACTTAAAGCTTATTTTAGTACATACAAAATTATGATGAACTAAAGCGAGAAACCAATGCAGAATTTGCAGGATTGGTAGCTTCTTTTAAGAACTTGTTTTTTAACTAACCTCTAGCTTGGAGCCCGGCGAAGCACGGGTATTTATTAGTTTTTTTTCGGTGGCGTGTTTAATTGAGAAACAATGTCTTTGACAACACGTAATTAAGAAAGAAGAAGGAAAATTTTTGGGACTCATCTTTTCAAGACCCCGTCCCTATCTAATCTCCGATTTTGAGAATTTAAATACAATCGGTGTGATGAGTCATACTCTACTCTCAACTGAGCAACCCCAAAACTTTTCACTGCATGGTAGTAATTGCCATTTTAGACTGTTATTATAATGCACCCTGATAAGTGTTAGGTGTTCTGTTTTACCGAATCACTCTATTTATTAATAACTTGTGTGTAAATTTTATAAGAATTGCTATTCGCTATGCAGAGAAATTTGTATTATTCCATTTTACCCACTCCTAGGGACTCAAATGTAACAATAAAACATGCTGAATATCAGAATTAAACTTAGAGACACCCAGAAACTTGGGTTTGACATAAATGATGGTAATTTTCCAATTGTATTTATGAAGCAGCATTTTACCCTCTTCCCATGGGGGCTAACTTAAAACTATTTTTTTGAATGTCAGAATACGTCAGTGAATTCCATAACCGCAGGATGAACACCATTCTTGTTTTATTCACTTTATTTTTATGTAATGTGCATCCATCCTACACTCAAGGTTCATCCCCTCTCAAACGGAGTGGAGTATTAATTATACCTCAAAAATCGACATAACAACTATAAATCATATTGACTCCGAAATATATTTATTATACGCCATTATTGGTAGGATTTGCTTATTTCATTATTTACATTCCACTCATGCGGTTGTAGTAGTGCTTTACCTCTACAGTGTTTCTTTCTGGGTCGAATTTTCTCCTCGTGTTTAAGATTTAATTCGCAAGTTTTTACCCCCTTCCACCGCACTTCTAGGGGTTGAAATACAACTTAACCGGAATGTTGAGTGTCAGATAGAAACTAAGTAACTTCCATAACCCCGCATTCGGTGTTCTTTACGCGTTATTGTCGCATCACCATTGTAGCGCAGTAGAACCCGCGTCCAATTTTTTTATTATTTACGGAAACTTAAATAACAAATATTTTGGCATGAGCAAGTCGCTGGCCAGGAAGAAGGGGTTTTTCCTCGCGCCGTCTTGGCGGCTCGGAATCAAAACAAAGGAACTGCGGCTGACACTTAGACCATAAATCTTAGACACCTCGTCGCCGGTTTCGGAATGTCCTAATCTGCCTAGGAATTTGGTGACCGAGTGGCGTGTGTTCCCCAAAGAAACAAGGGAGATTATTGGAGAATATCCATCCCTGCCACCTTAGTAATAGGTGTCGGATAAGTGGGGACGAGGTTTTAAAGAGGTTTGCGGAGACAGTTTTGGAGAGATTTCTGGCGATACAATGTGGTGGCGAAAGGAGATTGGCAGCAGTGGTGGAGAGAGGAGATTGGTGGCGAGAGCAGATTGATGAGGTGGCAGCGGAGAGGTGGACCATGCTTTGATCAGTCGAGGAAGCAGGGAAGAAAGGTCTTAACAACAAGGGAAGAAAGAGGAAAAAACGGAGTTTCCTCAATTTGGCAGCAGCTATTGTCGACCGGCCGCTTCAAGTTCCACAACACGGAAGTTACAGCGAGACGCATATGAAAACAACTCAGGTTCGTCAACGAACGGAAAATCTGCTACACGTGGTCACCCAAACCATAATTACCCTGAGATCTTTAATATAACCCCATTTTAATTCATTATTTTTGTACATAATATATACACGCACGACCCATATTAAAATTATTGTGTTTACAATTAATAAATGTATATATTTAAACCCAATTATTAAATTCATTAATTAATATTCCCCCCATCATTTACACCATGGACCAGAGCTACGCCCCCGCAATCTCCCGAATGTGTGCTACGTGTTACAAATACGTGAAAAATTAAATTATAGATAATTGTATAAACCTTTTGTATAGCAACCACACGAAACAAAATAGAAAATTCGTGTATTTATTCAATTGTCGTACGACTTCATTGTAATCAACATTTTGCTTATTCAAATCATTTAAAGAGCGACAGATTTTAATAACGTCATTTTAAGATATGTAGAGTCTACACTGTTGGGATACTTTTAATACGTTTATAATATAGACGTGATTTTATAAACTCACCCGATTATACCTTACTTCAACTCAATAAACACGTAACTTAACTAAATAAACAGCGGTTTCACAATTTTCTCTAATGAGCTAAATTTAAAATCTGAACAAATATGACTATATAGGGCGAATGATCTACCTGGAACAAAACCGCTTTGCTGAAGCTAGCGCCTCTGGTTACAGTTTTAGTGTTTTTTCTCTATAATTTACTTTAATGCTATCGGAAATATTTAAAATTGTTAATAGAAATATTAAGAAAAGTATTTTCATTATTATCTATCATCAATATTAATATATAGAGCCAGAATACTGAATTAAATTTTCATGATATTAATTCCTAGGAAAAAATACTTCTTTGATGATAAATATACATTAATTTGCTTTCACATTTGTAAAGAATGTTTATATTCCGTCTACTTCGTTTACGATTCGCCTTCAGCTTGTAATTTGTTTCTTTAGACAGGGTGTTTAAAACTAAACTGAAGGAAAAAATTATATATCTCCTCTCTAATCTTAACGCGACTTAATAAAATGAAGAAATTAAAACTATCAATGTTAGTTAAAATAGTGGTTAATTTTCCATCACATTTTGGACAAAATACTACTATTAGCAGGATTTAAATCTGATTTGACGGTAAAGGTAAGGAAAGTTGCCCTAAAAACAGTGTATCAGTATGTTATTTAAATACAACTCCTGTATTTTATTTAACTGAAAATTGAAGTATTTTTCGAGCCTGTATCAAGTATTGTAGTTAATTTATCGTATAATTCGGTTAATAGGATAATTATAAATATTGTAAGATTTACTTAATTCTACTTAACCGTATATCACAGACTTTAATTAGAAATGAAGTCAAGCAAGAACTGGCTTTATAGAGTTGTAAAAACATATTACATTCACCTGAACTTATCTACAGGGGCTCATTGTTTTAGTTTTTTCTTACTTTTGATAGGAAACATTAATTTTTTTTCTAATACGTAGTCGTTTTAATACAAGATATCTAATAATTAATTTTACATGTAGCTTAGTTTCTGCATCTGTATATTCAATTGTTAAAAAAAATTATATTAAAAAATGTCAAATGTAGCTTACATAAAAACAGATATTGGCGATTTTCTAAAATTTCATAAATTTTTATTTCCCACCAAAGAAACCCCACACACGTTCGAAGAATCTTTTTTACCCCGGGAAAATCATTGTTTGTTAACAGAATTTCTGGATACAATATATTTATGTAAGAGAAAGTTTATATTTTTACTAAAATACATAGAAGAGGTTTTATTAGTAATTCCCTTCCACCCCATAGTCCTTTAGTTTATTTATAATTCCTACCCTCTATGTTTCTCGTTTGGTGATATCGAGGTTTACTATTAATGAATGCTGTTTCGAGTTGAAGGCCTGTTTGATGTGTCTATCTAGGTAATTGTAGAGCGAAATTGGCGACTGGTCCTTCCTAAAATCAAATTGTTTGGGGAACATAATTTTGTCGATTCTCAGATTCTAGTCCCAGTGATTGGCTATTAGTTTTTATAGGATTTTACTTGAATTTGAATTTAGTATAATTATCCTGTAAATGGATATGCTAGTTCTTCGATTCCCTGCTTTAAGGATTGGAAACATAAAATGATCTTTTCCGTTGTCCGGGATTTCTTGCCTCTGCCAGATTTCGTTCATTATGTCTGATGGTTTAAGACCTGCATTTTTTTAAGTTTTGCAACTCTTCCTTAAATTCTTCAATCCAAATCTTATCGTTTAGCGCTTTTCCTCCAACTCTCATTGTGTTTACCTGCAGAGCTCCGTCTTCCGCTTCTGCTTTGTCTTTTCTTGCTTGGAACCCTGCATGAGATGAGCTAGTGCTGCAAACATCTTTGCGTCTTGTAGCATTTCGTGTTCCGTCTAGGACAGTAGGCTTATAGTCTCCTGTGCATGCTATCCTTTCAACCAATAGATTTATCAGCTGCCTTCATTACTACACCGAAGAACATCCCCACTTTCAGCTCTGTACTCTGCTACAGTCACGTGGTGCTCTGTCAGGCATTTCCTTATTGCTCTTTTATAAGAGTTCCAGTCAGCGTCTTTGGTTTTCATCTGTCAGCTAGTGTTACTGTACCGTGATATCTATAATCAATGCTTTGGCGTTGGATGAGTTAATATGGGTGTTAAATATAATAATGTTCTGTGATAATAAATTCCCTTGACCAGACCAGTTTCCCTTTCCGATCAGTCCTTTCTGACGCCCTGTTGTGGGTATTGACGTCTCCAAGAATTGCGAAGTTAATTTTTAGCCGGATTCAGCTAGACAACTTAGTATTAATGCTAAGTCCTTATTCGGTACGAGGTAAGTATTGGATATTCTTTAATTTGCTTCTCAGGCATATTCTAACCGTCGTCAACTCTTGTTGGGTGTTACACAGTATTTGTTCCACAGGAAGTTTGGTACTTATTCAAATTGATACTCCTCCGCTGGTATGGACTATTGTCATTCTCGTGAAGTTCATATCCTGATATCCTGTTATTTCCTATTATATCCAATTATTTTTGCCGACTTTTCTTCTTTGAAGCTAGTCTCCTGAACTGCTATCACTTTCGGATTATATTCGCCAATCAATTTTAATTAAAATTTTCTTTTAAAAACCGTTGATTATCATACGTAGTTTTGATTAGTTAAGCTGATGAGTCGGGATAAAAGGTAAACATTCCGAGCTGTTTACTCTTTGCCTTCATTAGGCTCGTTATTTTGGTTTTTGCATTATATCTGTGATTCATTAGTAGATGATCTGAAATGATTTGAATATCTCCTCCGCCGAGATTTGATAATCTCGTAGTACGTTTATCGGAGGCTCTTGGATCCTATCATGCTTAAAATTGCACATTTCGATTGTTTAGAATAAATTATAGATGTGTGCCTCTCTTAAAAAATCTTATTTGACTTTCTTTAAGCTATTTATATGCTGCCTTTCAGGGGAGGGGGTTTTGTTGTTTGATGTTTCTGGTAGGACTTATTGGGTGATTTGTTCTTGACATTGGATTTCCGATATCTCTGCGTTTTCAGCTTCACCTGTCTTTTCTACGAATTGCTTCCAACTTTCAGTTTGTTGAGGTCAGCAACCGCGTCTTCCTCCCCATTACTCGGTTTTGTTTATTAACTAACCGCCTGTTCTTTGCCCGTGGGTTGTTGCAGTCTTTATCAAAATGCCCTTCCCTCTCTCGTCATATGGTTCTAAGCAGATTCTGAAAGTCGTGTTGTCTTGAAATATAAATACAGATTCTCAGATACTGTATATTTTGAAGAGCTCCAGGAAGAATTACCTCCTAAAAGGCAAAATATGGGTAAATCCACTATCTCTCGCGTTTTTTTACACCAAATATTTTTGATGATGGTCTTATCCCGTATTTCTTTAACTCCTCCAATATCATCTCATTCTGCATGATGAAACATACAGCCGCTATAACTATTCTGATTAGTTTTTCCATAAGTGTTCTCACATATTCTCACCAAAACTGAGAATATAATTATTCCACTGTTAGCTATTTATGAAAAATATTTTATCTCAGTACGGTTAATGATTTTAGCTAAGGCATCTGAATACTCATTTGTATGAATCTTTTAATGCGTCGTGGATGATGTACGGTTGGTAGCTGGCCGCCGAAAGCCTCTAGTCCATAGTGGGTTGCCTCTTCTTGGTTCACCTACTGCTTTTCTTTTCAATTAACTGATTAAGTTATACCATTGATACAAGCACATATGCTTTCCGTTTAACGTATACCTTAGCACCATTGGGTCATTCCGAGCCGCTTTATCGATAAGTACCCAATGTGTTCTGTACCGTAGCTGATGACAAAGTGATGATTTTTCATTAAACAATAAATTAAGCTGTAAACAGAATGTCAATACGTAACTAAAGTAACTCGGAGACCAGTGAGAAGTATGCAAGAAATTGTGATTCTGATCTTATTTTCAGTGCACGATATCGTATGCGATTCTATTTTGAAGTAATACTCTGGTTAAAATTTCAATGAAGGGCATCCTTTTTTATTTTGCAAGTTATTATGTGGATTCCATCAGAGTGAATCGTCAGTATGCAAAAGTAATTTACTTCTAAATATTTAAACGATTCGACTAATTGCACATGCATATGCCATTCATTTTTGTTTCTATATAGAGTTGTGGATTAATTCATTTTTATAAAATAACCATATCTCTATAATTTATTAATGATCTTATTTCAATATGCAACATGCGTAATTATTTTAAATTTGTCGTTGTTTTGTTCTCATCCCTGTCTTTGATGTTTGAATCACTATTGAAGATACTGGTTTCCCTAGTATCGCAAAGCCACATTTTTGGAACGTTTACATAAAATGTTTACTAAACGCTTATGATCCCATAAAAAGCTCATGGTTTTCAATTTGGTTGACCGCGAAATCTTAATGTCTAATAATAAATTTCACCCAAGTTTACGTTATTACCACACTCTTACACCTGAGTTATAAGATCATTACCATATTTGAACTTTTCGATAATAAACTGTTGACAAAAAATCCATATTATTTTTACCTTATACCCACAACTTCATTCTAGATTACGTCAACTATACAAACATTTTATGTCAATTTTGTTTACAAATCTTCCAATTCTCCAGCTCTTATATAGTAAGAATTGTAACGATCCCTTAAATTCCGGTGATATCATTTTGTGGTTTACAAAATTTGTTTTGCTGTGATTCCATTCTTTTGGCCAAACTGAACGTGCCTTAAAATTGTCGGTTTAAAGCGCATCGGGCTAACATTAGACTTTCAGATGATAAACACAGTCATCACCAATCGTAGATCACGGTTTTGGTTGGTGTGACGTGACAATTGTTGATATAGACTGAACGCAACATGATAGATTGATTTCCGAAATGGTTAGTATAACAACAACGCTATTAATATCATAGTAACGAAAGTTCTTTGAGCTGTATCTGTGACTCTACCCTATATTCTTGACTTCTTCACTAAGTGTTTGATCGTTTAAAATTTTGATTGTTTCATTAAAGATCAGGCCATCAGCGTCGAATGAACGTTTTGTGTTTGGCTTCTTGTTATGAATGACTAAAATTTTAACCTTTCTTTTTTGCATTAACATGAATAATAATCTGAGCGTTGGAATGGATAATATTAATTGGGTTGCTAAGTAGAAAATCAGATTTATTTTTAATGCGTCGGTTTCACCGTCTAGTTGTGATATGTATGCAAACTGGTTAAAACTATTTTTGGAAATCGTGAATATATCCTAACATTATGCAACTTACCACTTCATCAATTTTCTTTTACTATGTCAAGCTTAAACAATCCACTTTGAGTTGAATGCAGTAAGCAGGTAAATTGTTTCTTGTTAATTCCTAAAATCAAATCGTAGCTTGATTCATTCATCTTAACACAGACTGTATTGTCACGCTTTGGCTCATTATAAACACATGTCTTCTGACATATACATACGACTTCGTTTACGGAATGGCGTAAGAGTGTTTAAAAAGGGAAACCACAAAGTTGTTTATCCGAACGAGTCACAAGCGTCTTTTAACCTTCATCACCAGCTGCTAAGTGTCTTTCTCTGACACGGACGTTTCACCGCCTACAAAGCATAGTCACTAGATAACTTCAGAAAACCGAAATTATACATTACATAGCAGAAGTAGTTTTATTACTTAGTGTTAAATAAATGAGGTAATTCTAAAAACGTAATAAATTTTAAATATGATCCACTCCATATTAATGCTTCTCAGACTGAGCACTAGTTATCGGAATATAAATTTTCACTTTCAAAATGTTCAGTACATAAGCAAAAAATACAACTTCAGGTTTGAAAAGCGCTCATGGTTACACAAATAAACGCGTGAATTCACTTACTTTCACGGAAAACGTATTTTCACGCACAAATAATTCTCATAAATAAAGGTTGGTAAACATCACGTTGCGAAAACATGAAATACAAGGTTTTTAATGAACAACGAAACATTTTAAAGGACCAGAATAAAGTAAAAAAAGTGTCTATAATGGAACAATAAAAAATTTGACTTTTAAATAAGGTCAAAAACAAACTATAATTTAATTATGATTCACTAATTAAGTTATTATTATTTGTTTGGTTTTGGCCTTATTTAAACTTTAATTTAAACTTACAGACATTAATAACTATTATAAATAATAACGTTTATTGAAAGAATATAATTAAATGAAATAAATTAATGACCAGGTTTTCATGCACAGTATTTATTATGATTTAAGCTATTTTAATGAAAATATTTTAAGTACTAACTGCTGAAAAAATCTCAAATGTGGTGATGAAACGTCGTTTAATCTAAATAAAAACTGCTTCTAAAAATTGCCAGTTTATTTTATTTAATTATTTGAATATCAGACGTTAATTAACTAACTACGACAAAGCATAATATTCTAGCAATAATGCGTAGGAACTTAAATGAAATTTTAACGTAAAATTATAAACGGTATTATGGTTAGAGAGAAACAAGAACTCAAATCGTAATTTTAAAACCAAAATGTTCATTAACAAAGGTTGTAGCTTTTAGTAATGTTTCATGATTTTATAAACAATAAAATGTCAAAGTTATTAAAATTGGAAACCCCGTTCAAATGGCTAAAGGATAAGATAGATAAGATAAGTGATTCAAAGAAGACCACAAAAAAATTACTTTTATAACATCTACAACTAGAAATTAAATTCCCACTTAAATGAAGTCGTTTCTGACTGCCTGACGTATATCTCCATTCTTGCACGACATAAGTAATTGAACAATTCACGTTCGTAGTAATTTTGAGGTAATAAGAGTAATTACTTTAGCTTTATATTAAATCATAGGCTAATATCTTGTGGTAAATGTTAACAATGATCGGTCTAGATACGAAGTTAAAAGGAAAAGGTTTATTTGTAAATATAAGAAATAAATTTATAAATACATTTTACACCTCACTTCCAATATGTATCAAGAACGTCCCTATATCAATTCATTCTTGCTATCAAGAAATTCCCTGTAGTGTTTACTATGTTCTCCGAAATTTTATCATCTGTATTTGTTCTATTATTATTTGTTCGTAATTATGACTCCACAGATGTAAAGGTAATTATTTTCTGACAAAAAATTAAAAAGGTCAAAATATTAGAATTTAAATGTTTATACGACACTACTTGAAACTTACCCGTATTACTCTTGCCTACATGAGCGTTTGACCCACAAATTGTTTTGCGAAGCATCTTTGGGTTAGCCCCAAATTCAAGTTAGAAGCCAATTTCTATAGTTTAGAATTCCATTTTTAGTTATTAACTATATTATTTAGTGAAAGGAGAATTTCTCTTAGAAGTAAATAACAAGAAGTTGGTAGTACATATATTCATTTCGATAATATGCCTTAATTCTGACCCAACAACCTCTAGGTATTATCGAAAAAAATTATTTATTCAAGTATCTATTCGAATATGTGTAGGCTTCTACCATCATTATGCCCAATGTCCTTTCAGCTGTTAATAAAATATTATTTATTGACACTTTCATTATTTTTATAGTATTTTCCTTTTGTTTAGCACACACCCAGAAAGTCTCGCAAATTGAAGCAGCGGTTATTTTTCAATTCTTGGCTAACATTGACTTTGGATCTTTTATAACATTTCCGTACAGCCGTTACAGATAACATGAATAATTATTACTTGCCTAATGGTACTGAAAAATATGCGTTCTTCACTCATCACCATTTTTATAAATCTTATCGCAGAAAAAAATGAAAAAATTATTAAGTACAGCTATGAAATGTATGTACTATTCATTACCATCACTTATAAAATTATTTCGTGCAATATGTGTAGGGGTAGTCAAAGATAAAAATTAATTTCGTTGCACTAAAGAGCGTGAATCGGGTCAGAGAAATTCTGACGTAATTGCAAAAGAAGTTTGTCATAAAAAATGTACAGAGGATACTATTACTTACATTTTATTATGTATAATAGCAATACCTCTTTCACTTAATATTAACTATTATTTTTTGAGATAGATATAGAATAAGTAAAAATAATATAGTGTTAGTAAAGAGTCCCTCCAAATCTTCTATAATTAAAAAAGTAATTGCCAATCATAGAAAGGACCACTGGAACAAAATAAAACAAGTGTATATTTCAAGGACGAAAAGACACATTGACGAGCAAATTATAATGATTCGCTGGACTCCCTCAAGTGTTTCTCAAATAGCAAATGATTCGAAACCTTTCATTGTGGTAAAGATAATGTTTAGGATAAAAGTTATCTGGGAATCTAATTATCTGATGTTTTGAAAGGATATAGAGAGACAATACCTGAAGCTCACAGACCAACTCGGTATAGCGGAGCTTTAGCCTGTTGCGATTAAATGCTGTAGGAGGAAATGACTCCAGGTTTACTCCTGATTAATAGCTGGAGGCAGTTAATTACAGAACATTCAAACTTGCTCAGAGACACGACGGTGTAATATTAGATGTGTAAATAATTGTTTGCAAAGTATCAGGGTCGATAGAGCTGGGCTACGAAATCGTGTTTTTGTTAAATGTGTAAATGAAATTGGATAAAGGGAAGTAGAGATTTAAATTATTGGAATTGCGTTTTAAAAGATATAAGAACTTTATTCATTTATCAAAATAATTTCTTATTGGGGCCAGCGCACTATTACAATTATACATATTTAGGGTAATTACTATTTAAATATGAAGGGGTCTCAATGTTAATTACTAGGTTAACAAAGTATAGCAGAGATTTTACGTTCCTGACGAACCTGTTTCATCTTCTGTGCGATTTCGTTCCTTGATGTAAGTACTAGCCGATTCTGCAACTTCTTTGTAGCGTTTTTTCTTTCCTTTCAGGTTGAATTGTGAACTTGCCTCCGGTCAACGGAAAAGCCAATCAATCTGGTATTGTCAGGTGTTTTGGTGAAAATTAGTTTCCTCCTTCGTTACTATTGAATCTAACCCACTTTTCCTTAATCTATTATTTCCTACTTCCAACTAACAATGACTTATTTAATTGTTTATTTTCTTCTTCTCTCGTGCTTCCTCCTCCCTTCACCTTCGAAGCAAGATTGAACTTCTCACCTCCCTTCTACTTCAGGCTAAGACTCACTTATCCTCTCCCCTACTTCTTCTTTCCGTCAACTTTCAATCCATACTAACTATTTAATTATTCATTTATTCTTTTCTCTTACTTTCTCTGCTTCCTTTCCTTTCACCTTCCGAGCAATATTGACTGTTTCCCTGCTTCCTCGCCCTTTCAACGTCTTGATCAACTCTGCTCATTTTTTGTCTTCTCACCTCCAAGCTAAACTCTTCTTGTCCTCTTCTCCAAGCGAAAGCTCCACGCCACGTAACGTTTTTCACCATTCACCAAATGCGGAATTTTTGCGCTGACGCAGAAAAGGATGTCATTGGAAAATTTTGCAGGGTGAACGTCCGTGCTGCATAACAGACCTAATATCTTGTTGCTGTTCTACGCGATACTTTGGCGCCTGGGATTACCACCCCTTGCCTGCCTGACTCTGAACATTATTACAGAGTTTTGATAATTTAAAATCAAAAAAATGTGAATTAAAATTAGGGATGGGTCTTACTGCGCTGCAAAGTTTTCTGATATTGATTTTAGTATGGAATGCTAATATAAGTAGGAAAGAAATTTCAACTATTCTGCCAAATTTGGCTTTCTTTAAGTGAGCTTTGTGTACCAAGTTAAATTCACGATTGTTTCTTTTGAATAATTACTTACTATTGTGGAAGTTTTGGAAAATTGTGGTATATATTGGATCATAATGTTCCGACATAAGAAAATTTTAAAAGTTTTCTGGGGTACAAAATTGTGTATTTGGGAGATGGACGTCCCACTGACTTACAAACATTTTGTTTGAGATAACAGTGATGCAATCCAATAACTAATTATGACAATCTATGGCACTAAATGTATAAAAGGCTACGTATGATCAGTGGGTACGTACCATAAGTGGCTTTTACATTTCTTATTAAGTGGATTTCGTTGGTAGTAAATATTAGGGCTTAGCTTTATTTCATGTTTCAGAACTGTGCCTAAGAAGGAGATAAAGAATATCAAACTATAAGTCTGGGATGAATGCTTGCTTTGTGTTTTTCAGCCATGGTATGCAAGTGAAGAATAACTATTGTGATTAAAGTGGCCTTTTATAAAGAATTTAGAAATATCGATGTCATCGTGTTGTTTCGTAACTTTTAAGTAGCTGGGTCATCTGCAACAGAAAAATGAAAACTACCATGATGTGCATTGCGTTCTGGATTATTGGTGGGTGGACGGTCAACGAAGGTTGCTTGGAAGCGAAAAGAAAAACTTCGTTGTTTTAATTCGCTATTTAATCTAAGTTAATCATTGCTGATCCCGATGTTCGTGGTCATTTGCAGCCAACATTTGAGAATCATGACGTAATATTGCATTTGATACAGACACAACGAAACACTAACATGGCCTGTAACAAGCGAGACAGCTGCCAAGTTATTGTGCTAAGTTAACAAATTCCTTGTTTAACAACTTTCCTGTCTATGCCACACAGAACGTTTGCTGACTTTTCTCTAACGATGTGATGTGTTGTCGATTCACAAATTAACGAACAACGAATCCCATGACTCCTCAAAATACCGCGTAACACCATCCTTTTCATTTTGAATTTATTCTCATATTATTATTTACCAAATATAATATCCACATGGACAACAATCTAACTAACCTAAATTGTACATAATCTCAAAAATACAAAATAATTAAAAGGAAGTAGAAATGCTTCTGTTGAAGCTCAAGTAGGAGCGTATAGATAATTTAGATGAAAGACAAGAATGGAAAAATGTCGGCTGTACCTCGGAGCTCCCGTTTTCCGGACGGGCGCCCTACCACTGATCTAATCCCAGTCTTTCTTCTTTGAGTTGAATTCCATGCACATTTGATACATTTACATTTACGCAATGTCCACTCTTCACGAATTTTCTAGAAATTAGGATGTGAAGAATGTGATTAGTGCAATGTAGGTTAGCCTGGTCAGATTTATGGAGGGATCTTGAATCAGTCCTTGGACATCCACTCGGATCCGGCCGTAATTATTTCCATTCTTGTCTTGCTTCTAAATTACAAAATAATTCTGATTTGGTACGAGAACAATATCAACGAGTTGTAAAAGTGTCAAATGACAAAAAAATTAATCAAGTTCCTAAAATAACTGAATTTTAATCTATAATTGTATATTAAAATGTATCTTTAAATTTTACAACTGAATACATAAATATAACGTTAAAATTGTATTTAGATTACTTTAACTTAAATGTATCAGCAATTATAAATTTAATATTGTATAAGTCGCTAATGGCTAACATTATTGATGTGGGAAAAAAACAGAAAAAAACTGATGTTCGTGAGCCACCAGCCACATGGCAAGTAACCTAAACAAACGAAAATTTTTTCGTGAAAGTCAGTCAGTTATTTGAGTGTATGTCGGTCCGTAGTTACCAGGACTACGTGTGTTAAAGTAAGCAAAGGGGCTGGACACAGACTGAATGTGTGCATGTATATAATTTAACGTTCCGTGTTTTGGTAGAAGTCGTGGAAAGGGGCACAGATCCAGGGTGAATTTTAAGTAAATCGTCAAACATCACGGATTGCTTTCTGACTGGAAATAAAGAAGGAAACGTCAGGAAAACATGTGTCTGGAAATGTATCGTTGCCACGGTAGACGAAACTTATGTAACAGGTAAAAGATCATTCTCTCAAACAACTAGGATTAGAGTATTGAAGAAGTAGAATGGCATGACAGTCAAGCAGATGGAAACGATCTAGAGACAGCAAGGGAAATACCAAGTCAAATACCTTGGAAAACAGCACAAACTACTTCACTTATGTGCAGTCATTTTTGGCAGTAGTGTGAGAATGGGTCTTCGTAGATAGATTAACGTGCATGGCGCCCGCGGAACTAGAAAAACATGCTCAATAGGATATTGGAAACAACCCTGGTACAAGCTCCACGCAAGTGGCCGCCAATATTATGCATATCCTGGATGACAACCACTATTATCCCTATCACATGCAACTCGGGAAAGATAATGTCACTGGTTTTCACCAGATCTCTGCCTTTACGGAATTTCTGACGTTAGATCTCTTCACCAAAGAAGTGAACCAACATAACCGTTATCTGTCGTCTACAGAAGATTCTCGGGGAATAGTTGATGTATCTCAGCAGTTGTGGCTTAGCACCAGTGTTGGAGCACGGATTCTTTGGGACCGTCTCCTTGGGCCAATTATTACTACACAGTATCAGGTTCCCTTGCAGCACTCCCAGACATCTTTCGCTTGAGAATGTACTTTGGCAACGTGGCAGACACTGTGACTGCTGTATTATGGAATGTGTGAAAGCTTACATTGCACCCAATGGTGGTAACTTTGAACACCTCTTGCGACAAGGATGCCGTTCAGGCTATGTCTCGTGTGCCAGCAGGATTTTCTGCACACACACACCCGTTCATTTCGGATATAGCCTTTATTCTCCCATTTCCAGCCAGTCCCTAAATTTGAAAATGTAATTAAAGCCCACACTATTTATATATAGAGTGTAACAGTGAGGATCAATAGAAACATCTTTTCCTTGTGATATTTTAGTGTGGTTTTAAATATTATGTAGGTGGAGGAGATGAATTAAAATTTTGACGGTTATTATAATGATAAATATAAGGAATAAACAATTATAACCTTTAAATTTAACAAATGGGATTTATTCAACTATGGATTTAATAGGAACCTTGCTTACTAAATCGGGAAGATGAGTTACTTTAATCTCAGGGAAATACTACAGATCAGTGGGTAGATTACGACACTATGGGAGGAGGGCGAACACTTTATAGAGAAACGACCAGAGGGGAGAAACAATTAGGTCGTCCTTGCTGGCTGGTGACTGCTAATTGATGAGTCTCCCAAGCCTTGCACGTCACTTCAGGGCTGCTCGTCGACTAGCACACGAATTTTGATAGCCCCTGCTGATTGATCACAGATATTTTAGTCGGACGAATGGGTCTATAAGATTGACTCCAATAAAATTAAATTTGAACGACATAACTGGTTGAATTTTTCTCTAATAACTGCCTCCTCTATTTAAAAGCACCCTGGATTTTTATCTCCTCGCCCCGCTCAAATCTCTCCTGGTGGGCGTGAACTTCTACTCCCTCCTTGTGATATAGTATATTTAGACATGTGTCCTTCGGATCCTTGGGCACTACGTAACAAATTGGCCCTAACTGTTATTTTGAAGGTTTCGGAGGCGGGGGGTAAAATACTCGCCTTGTTTAGCCGGTACAATTAGACCCGCTGAGGTCCAGGCGTCAGGTCAATTCTCCTGTATCCACGGGCTGACCAGATGGATTCCTAGTAAATATCATCTGTCATCCAATGTCTTCAGCAGTCTAGCCTTCAAGCTACCTTGTCCAATCAGATCGTACCGAACCTTAATGTTTCCATTTTCTGGCCGATAATGTGACTGTAACTCGTCATTTAAATAACCAAACGCGTTCATTCAGTTTCCCGTTCCATTTCGTCCAGCTATTTAAATACAATACAATAAGAAAAATAAAAAATATAATTAAATTCATCTTATGTGGTACACGACAATAGCATACCACACTAGTTAGGGGCGCTTCGTTACCCCGCTATAGTAGAAAGTAAAACTGAGAAGTAAAGTTCTAATGGCGCGCCTTCCATGCTGCCATCAGACATGATTTTATAAATACGTGAATGGCAGGTAGAATGGTCCAACTAAAACAACTCCGACAAAACCTGGCCACACCTTAACAGAAAAAGTCTGTTAGAAGTTGTACGTGTGTGTGATGGGCGGTTTTGCCTCAGCCCAGAAGTGCTGCTTGTGACAATTGATCAACCCCTAGCGTAAAAGTGGGAGACTAAAGGCCATATCCGAAATATCAAAACCAAGCTTTAAAACTCTGGGTTATCATAAATGTCCTCTCAAACGAGATGATTATATTGTTGTTAAGTGTGAGTTAATACATTTTACTAACACTTAATTTAAGCAATGCCACTTTTAATTAACTAATAATATTGAAAATTTTCATAATTCACAATGAGAAATTCTCTTATAGGGTACGACGTTTACGATGAACAATTACAAAGTTTCATTGATCAAATAAAATGTTATTTTACGCTTATCTTCAATTTAATGATAATTAGTCTTTTTTTTAAATTTGAAAATCTGAGAAACGTTTTATAAATTTCAATGCAGATTTATTATTTAAAGAACAGTGCCGCACAAAGTCAACTTTATCTTTCGTACACATACACATTATTGCACATTATTCAGATAAAAGAGATGGTTGATTTACCTTTTCCTTATAAATGTGACTTTTTAATAGTATTATTTCGCTTGCAGGTTGGAGAATTTTCTACCAAATTTTGTACACGGTTCTTTGCGACCCGGAAAAAGCGAGAACTGTAGCGGCAAGACACTGTTACCAGAATATGGAATTTTTTCGCAGATAGTCAGACCTATAGGGTTTTTCCCGGTGTTGTTGGTATTGCACCTTTTTCAAACTTTTCTAAGTTACTGTTCTTCCTTGACTGGATTAAGATATTGAGTCATCGCGGTGGTTATTGTAAAATTCAGCTCTGATAAAGTAGGGGGCATGAAAAGTTAAGTTTTTTAAAATTTGACGCTCTCGCTAATGGTTTAATAACTTGTGGATGAAGAGATTACTGTTGAATATAAATGAATTCACGGGTAACGCCGGGCACCCATCTAGTAAAGAATGTAAGAGACTTCACATTTAATTTTAGGACCAACAATTGTCGTTATTGTTATAAAAATTGACAGTCATCCGAACTTGACTCTGGTTCTTACTGTTTAGTATAGTTGTAATATGTAACCTCCTTTGAGAAGCGCTGTAATGAAAATAAATTATAGAATTCTCCTCATTTAATCAACCAGTAATTTATTATTGCATTTTAAGTCGGATTAATACTCTTGTGAAACGTATTAGTTTCAAAAAATCAGAAAATGAATGTCATAAGTTACTTACTTGCACTTCTTAACTTAATCTAACAGGAAATAAACTTCTACTGAAACCAAATTATTCCTTTGGATCATCATCATTGTTCTAGAAATAACTTGGCTTCTAACTGCAAGCTCAGAGTGAGTTGGCAGTGCTGATCGTGCGTAGGTCTTATAATAACTTCGCAAGATATAAAACAAAGCCCTGAATTCCATACCTCCGGAGGTTTGACTTAATCTGCCGAGAATCTGTAATACGTACTTATTGATATATTACCTCTATCCAGATATTTTTATTAACTGTATATTCTACTGCAAATATTAAGCTAAGCACCAGTCTTTACACATTTCTGTGTTGCTACTTGACATGCAATACGCAGTCTAATCGAACCTCAATCTGAATGAGAAATTAAATGAAAACTATCTGGGGACCCGGCGTTCCCCGGGTATTTATTTATATTATCCCGGCACGTTATTTAGTTCTTGGACAAGACATGATTAAACGGACATCGAAGGCGTCACAATATGTATCTCGAGACAATCAAAAATACTCCCGGTAAAATAACAGGGTTTAAAATATTTTGACTACTATAACTGAATAGAATTCTCTTAACACTTTATAAGAACACGAAAATTAAAGAAATAAAAATTTCCACCAGTAATTTAAGAGAGTCAAACGTATTTCCGGTAACCGAATAGTGCGCGAAATAGTCACTATTTCTTAAGAAAGGCAAAATTACATCTGGTATGCTAAGATGGTAATAATTAGTTTAGGTAACCTAAGGGGACCCACACTCCTTCTACGATCTAGGGGTTATATTACCCATCAAGTGTTAATGCCCCCCCAGATAGTCACTAAATTTAAATTAACACGAATTTTGAATGCCACAATGAAACGAATCAATTTCTATAACGTCTGAACATACGTCATTGTCCGTCAATTTCGTTTCATAGACTTTCATTTCATTCCATCTCAACCCCCAGACATGCCTCATCTAGTTGCATGTTGAATTTAAGAATCGTTGTCATCGACTTCTACAACCCCTGAATAGTGGTTTGATTATGTCTTCCTCATATTCACCCCTTCGATCCTCACCTTAGACCTGGCTTAGGAATAAGATGCATGTTAAAGATCAGTATTGAACACAATGAATCTTACATCCGGTTTAGACACAAATGTCGGTATTTTTTTTTTGGTTATTTTATGGGACACCCCAAAACCCGAACGCCTATGGTACGGCTCCTCCCGAGTGGAATGGGCTTGAGATGACACACACACACGCAAAAAATACTATCAAAATACTCCAGCCCGAAAATTATTTACGCAACTCAAATATCGACCCTTTTATACATGTTTTGGAATTTCCGACCCCTCCCGTCCCCTCTCCTAGGGGTAGCAAGAGAACCTCGTGTCTTACTCCCGCTTTTGCTCCACCCGTTTGGAATTGCAACTGGAACTTTGTTTTACCCCCCTCCGTCTTCGTCTCAGATATCATATTAAAACTCAGCGACTGTAATATCCACTGCTTGAATTGTTTTCTTGTTATAATGACCTCCTCATATATGAATACTCTCCTTATTTGCTTAATGGGGTTGAAATTATACACAAAAAATAGGGGGAAAAACAATAGCAATGGAAATGACGGGTTTTTGTATTTATTCAGCTAGAAAATCACCCTAATTTTCATAATTAAATTTTTTTTCGTCATCAACTTCCCCTGTTAGGAGTTGAACTGCAATTTAAATTACTTGATGAATGACAGAAATAAACTAAAAGTCCTCCATATCACCGATTTCGATACCAAACCTGACCGTTTCATAATTTATTTTCATATGACGCCCCCTACACCTCCCCCTACACCTCACTCCCCTTTGACGTTGAATGGGGTTTAAATTATACGAAAATTAATTCAGCGAAAACGCTATCAAATTAATTGATACAGATTAATATATTTTAGAAGGAAATAACGCCCCTCCACTCCCGCCCCAGGTAGTAGCCGTATATTATCCCAATTATGTTGATTTCCGTTCGCCAAGTACGCCTGTTCAAAATTTGGTCAAAATTGATCCATCCGTTAAAACATCCATTAAAGATAGTATGTGGCAGCTTGTCTTACCCCCTTTTTGAAAATTTAACTTAAATTGCATTTTAAATGTCAGAATTAAACTCAGAGGCTCACATTACACCGGTTTACGGCCCAATCTCGATTGTTTCTGTTATTTTTATGTTTTCCCCCTCTACCCCCGCCCCTAATAATACTCCTATTCGATTATGGATAGGGTTTAAATTATACGCTAGCAGTATCGGAGGGCACACTATCAAATTAATTGACCAAGAAATGTATTTATATCATGGCAATATTAAACCTTCTTACTTATTAAAAATTTTACGTCCTCTCCATCCCCACCCCAAGGGGCAGTAGGCAAGTCGTACCCCGATAGTGCTGATTTCCAGATTTCAAAGAATACAGGAACCAAATTTGGTTGACATTGGTACATTTGTTTAGATTTTTATGCGTAACATATAAGCTTTTTATTACAGAGACAGTGTAACGATAATGGCAGATAATGACAGAAGCTTTTAAGAGCTTAACTACTCTTTATCAATAAAAACATTGTTTTTTTATTGTTAGAAACGTTAGAACTGCATTTTCTTTTCTCTTCTTGCCATTCCAATTTAGCTCACAAATTTACGAATCTCTAACACAGCCAATGTATTAACTGAAATATGAAGGCACCAATTTTAATTTCATCAAGATTGCATCCACTGATTTCATGGTATCTTATCATAGGACCTCCAAACAATTCCGCGTCAATATTTTTGAAAAGTTTTTTTTTACTTTCCTACTTACCCATTTTATTTTACATGTTCTAGTTGTCTTCATATTTTTTTACAAGCTCCCTTCCTTTATGTTTCATTGAATGTTTTACCGTTTAACTTCCAAAATAATTTAGCAGTATAAGTAAAAAATGATTTTATTTCCAGCTTCCTGACAGTATTATCGCCACGGTCATCATGTGATGATCCCAAAATTTAAATTGAATTGGCAATCATAAAATAAGAATTTATCGATATATTTACGGGATGAAATTGAAAATGCATCATAAAATTTTATTTTTGATTAATAACTAATAACAACGCATACAGTCTGCGATCTATCCTACAACGACCATTTATAATTATTATTTTACTGTAAAACATATCATTTGTAATTAAAAATTATTCAACTTTTCAAGAAGATATTTCATTACGACATACTCTCATGCCACAATTAACTTTAAAAGTCTTCCTTATGTCTTCTAGTATTGCTTTAATTTGAAAAAAAAAGCATGGAAACACATCCCAGTTATTTAATAATTTACAAGTCTGGGAGAAACTGGGAAATGGTTGATATTAATGAGTTAGTTACATTAATTGTAAGTTTAAATTAAATAAAATATACAAGTCTGTCTTTTAATTATATTTAAATAAAATAACGGTTATACATCGGCCTACTTTGAATATTATTTTAAGACAGATGTTTTAAGGATGAGAAATAGTTTCTAGAAGAAGATATACTTCTAATGGTTCCATGAGTCGAAAATCTTTGCAGATCACTGATATAGATTCTAAATCATTGATAAACAGGTACGATTAATAGATTAAATGTACAATCTTTATAGATCTGTCAAATATAAAGTTATAGAGAACGAAAATTTTCCCGGCGTAGATGATGGACGAAGAGTCTTGGGATTCCAATCGGGTGGTGAAGTTCGTTATACGAGTCGTTTCAATGTAAAAGATTTTGTACAACATTGGACATAATCATCTGTAAACACAGTTGAAAACAAAGAATTAAGCCATAAAATTGACTTCGATATTATAACTCTGACATCAGGAAAATATATTTTAGCGTAGGATCTTAGAAGGTAAATCTAAACATTGATATATTTTACACAGACTTAATTATATTAGTATTACATTACATTGAGTTTATAATAAATTTTTGTATAATTATATGGAGAATTGACTAATTGTCTCGTCTATTATAATATGGAAATGATACCACCGATTGATTACTATTATGATTGTTAATTGGTACAAATATTGTAATTAAATATGATTGTTTGTTATGTGAATGTATTATTTGTAATATAGATGTATGTTATGCTGTAATATACATGGAAGTGACAGTTCACAATTTACCCTGTAGGTACAATAATTGGTAGAGTTGATCAAATGTACACATAGTGGATCTGTCTGCGTTTAAACATGTAACATTGTACTCAAGTATTTCACAGATGAATGTGACCCTATATAGTGCATTTAACATGTAAATCTTGTTTTTATCAGTAGATTAACTGGATATAGATGATTACGTCCAAATGTTGGACGAAAGCTGAATCTGACGGACAAATACTGATTCGTGACCATTTTGTGTTTCAAGAGTCAATAAAGCTGTATATTCAATTAAGTAGGTTATTGCAAGACAGTTATGCCAAGTAAAGCGATTACATTATTTACTACATTTTTGTGAAAGGGAAAACTGCCTTCTTGTGATAACGATGAAGTCGCCGTTAAATACAAGTCCCAATAAGTATACAATAATATTTTATTTAATTATTTAAGAAAGGGAAATGACATGAGACGCTTGTTTCTTCAGACGGCAGCATTGTGCGAAAAAGATAAAGGGATTAAGAAAGGCCTGATGGCTTTGAGCCATAGAAACTGATTGGTCTCAGTCACTGGAAAGTTTAACGTGAATAGTGGTAACGATACATAGAAAATATCCGAAGTCGGAGTTCAAAGAGGGGAAAAAGTAACACCTAGATAGCTCCACAAGGGACCAAAATGTAGAAAGGTAAGACGGTGGAACGCGGGACAACAATTATAAAAATGCTGCCACGTGCCTCCAACAGACATTGGCCTGCTGAAGTTCTGACAGTAAGAGAGTACAACAGTATGAATTAATTATAAAGAGCAAATGTAAGATTCAGAATATTCTCTTGCGTTTCGTTGACGACTGCCCACCTTAGGTTGGCAGACAGGACGTTAATCCAGCGAGTTTGAGTCTCCTTTATCCATAATCCCGATGAACGCGATTTGACAAGTGTACGTCTAAAATCAGTCACAATAATGTCAATTTAACCACAAAATTTGGATTTACTGTAAAACGTTTGCATAATGTTTGAATATATGTTATCACTTTTTTTCCTCTAACACATACCATTTTCATTTGAAAAAATATATACGGAAATTCGATGAATCGATTTTTTTCTCGTTGAAATACGTCGACTATTAGCGAATTAATAATTTAAGACGAGTCTAAATTTACTGATTTAAAATAAAATTTCAATGCAATATTTGACGATACAAAGATGTACGTGTATGTTGCCGAATTCGACCGACAAGCACAGGGGCGTTAAATTTGTAGACTTTTCACAAATGCCGTATGTAAGCAATCTCAAACCATGTAAATTTGACGGAAAAATTAGAAATTTATATGTGAAATAATATATAACAAAATTTAGAGATAATAAATCTATGTACAGTAGATCAAATATTTAAAACACATTATAATCAAATTTACTTTTTATAATGTACAGATCACATACAAGCTTAGTTTCAATTAATTTGACTTTTGTATTGAATACTAGCTGGGACCCGGCGTTGCCCGGATATTTATTTATATTATCCTACTCCCACTATCTCGCAAGAGTAAAAGATACTCCCGGTACAATATTTAAGGGATTAATTTTTACTTTACTCACATATTAAAGGTGATAATGTAACACAGTGACTCGCATTACACCGGTTTCGACGCCAAACTCGATAGTTTTCTTGTTATTTTCATGTGACTCATTTCCACCCCCACCCTTCACATGCTGGAAGGGGTTGAAATTATACACAAATATTGTCGGCGAAACGCTCAAGAAGTTTCTTCAGCTCACATATGAGCATTTATTACATATAAAAATTTCACTAGTTCCACCCACTCCCCTAGGGGTGGTAGACGTGTCTTATCTCCAGTGTTTGGTTTTGGGTCGCGAGGAATATGGAAACAAAATTTTATCAAAATTGTTCTTCCCGTTAAATGTATTACGCAGAAGTGTCTTTAACCCCGTCCCTTCACCCTGTTAAATTTCAGATTGTATGTCAGAATCAAACTCAAAGACTCCCATAGTATCTATTTCTATACAAAACTTGACTGTTTTATTATCATCATAAGACGCCCCCTACACTCCCACCCTTATGAATACTCCCTAATTTGGTTGAAATAATACGCAAACAAATTCAGCGAAAACTATACATAAATGCATATAAATATAAATTAGTTGAAAATGACGGCAGTTTATGGATTTTTAATATTACCGCCCTAATGGAGATAGCTGTGAATTACCATTAATCACGTTCGTTTCGCCAAGATCTGCAGTTCAAAATTTGGTTGAAATTGTTCCATCCATTAAATATAGTGTTCGTAAGTTTGTTTTACCTCCTCTTGGAGGATGAACTGTAACTTAAATTGTATGCCATATGTCAGCATTAAACTCAGAGTCTCACTTTACACCAATCTCGATTGTTTTCTGTTTATTCTTGTGTTTTTCCCTTCCACCCCAATCCCAATAATACTCCCCTTTGATTATGGATACTGTTGAAACTATACGCTAACAGTATCTGAGGACACACTATCAAATTAATTGATCCAAGAATGTATTTATAGGACATAAATATTGACCGTTTTTGCTAATTAATAAATTATTTTATAAAATGTGTATAAATTTAAAAACACAATAAACTTGCATGAATGTAAATTCATCCTCAAGGAGTGTATTTAACGGGAGTTTTCAAAACTTTTTGTTTCATAATCATCAGAAATTAATGGAACATTAATTCCATAACAAATGCAATATTGTCTTGTATAACACTTTCTATATCACACAGGACCTCTTTTGATGTAGGCGTTAAAATTCCCTATACCACTAAAGGGGCATAAAAATACAATTCTAATTATCGTGAATAAAGAAATTATCAGTTTTTTAAACTGAGAAAAATGTTTGTGTAATAGGAGTAGGGATAATACATATAGATAAGACATGATAAAAACAGCTAAAGAAGAAAACTTACTAATTTCTCAAACTAAATAAAAAATTTTGCTTTGTCAGCACAAATTGTAATATTTAATAGAGAACAATGCAATAAGAAAACGGAACAAGTATTGGACGACAAATCAACTTCCAGAATAGGTAGAACAAATTCAGGAGTCCAGTAAAAGTGGTAATGAATATGCTAGTAAATTAAAAAAATGAAATATACAGAGAGATTCTAAACCTCTACGACAAACTCTGAAAGATGATTGATCCAACAATAAGGAACGTTTTTTGTTTAAGAACGTATATCTACTGATGCGTCGTTTCGAAGTTACATCTGCAAATGTTTTTTCTCTGCAGTACGTCCTGTAATGTGAATGTACCCAGATTTTTGTTAACTGTAAGAGACGAGGAGGCTTGGGAGACGACCCATTCACAATACAGTATTGAGTCATTAGGATGTAATGTAAAACAAAAAATGTTTCTTATTGTTAGAAAGCATATCAAATAATTTATTCTGGCACCTGAAAGTGATCCAGTGAAAAACGACAACGCGTCGTGCAATTTTCATTACTATGTAATAAATTAATTTATATTCATTTAATATTAGTTCTGACCAATTGGGCTATTGAACTCATTTATTTACAATGAAGTCGGATCGATACAATTTTATTATCTTCTTTACCATACTAACAATTCCAATATATGAAATACAAAACCTCACACATACTATCATACTAAATAAAGAAAGCATAGCTAACTTGTTTTAAGGATAATAAAATAAGTGAGTTTTAAGACATGCTTAGATCAATAAAAAAATAAATAGGTATGCATTTTAATTAGTTATAAGGATTAATTGAATTACGATAGTGTTAAAAACCAACATAAAAAAGGATGGAAGTACAAGATTGGAAAGAATTTGCATTTACAGGGAAAAAAAATAAATTCAACAAATATTAGAAATGTCGGAAATTTTAATGTGTTAAATAGGGTATGGGCTGTTTATTTACTATAGTAGTTAGAAGAGTTTGACACTTTCATGATGTGTTATAACTTTTAAATAAATTTTTAGTTTTATTATTATTGTGATTTTTTATAAGTTCTTCTAAACATTTACTTAATGAATGAAAATTATAAGTACACGAATTTATTACTTGCAGATGTTATAATTTTTATGTTTTTATTATACCGTTTATGGTTAAGACGTATCTAAGAAGGTTTTCTGCTTTTGATTTATTTATTACGAGTTCGGTGCCCTGAGCAGTGCTGCGTTTATATTAACACAAAAAATGAATTAATTCGACATTAACGCGCGATTTAGTTGGTATAAATTCTTGATTGCTACGCACCGTAGTATATTTCATTGGGGGTTTGATTCAAATTAACCACGATGATGTTTCATAGTGTCTTAACCTAGTCAAGACTTCTCCTGGTACATTAAATAAGTACGACACCTTACGAGCGTCTATAAAATCCTACTGTCCTAAGATATTGAATAATATCCTATGTAGTATATTTTCAAGGTACTCTAGATGGAATCCAAAATACACACGGTACATTAATGAAGTAACAAATAGTCGCCTTATCTTATAGAAGCCCGTCAAAGGGATGAAAAATATTCTAGCTTGGCTACTCGAGGGTGATCCAAAAATTGGCAGCTTCCCTTTAATAGCATAGGAAGGCAATGTTAAAGGTGGGATGTGGTGGAAGGTATATCAAGGTGGCCAAAGGTTGACCCCCAGTCCCCCGAACTATATGTCAAGCCGAATTCCGGGAAAGGATATTCCTGTGGGATCGCGGCATTCCCCTCTCCTAGCTCGATATACAGTTACACGAGTTTTATTTATTTTCATAAAGAAAAAATACCTGCTACGTTAGTTTCCCTTTTTAGGAAAAGAGATTACCATCTAACTCAGTTGATCTTATACAGACCTGCATCCTCCTTTCTTGAAGTAGCCTGTTCACTTAATATCAGCGACCAGCAGTGTTTCTTTATTGATTTGTGTGCCGTGTACAAAATAAATTGAGTGCTAATATAGCGTTTCATGGTCTGCATAATTAAGTATTAAAAAATTAGAAAAATAATGGTACAGAATTACAAGATGAAAATTAAGTATTAACAATTGGAATAATAATAATCTAAGTTCAATCAACCTGTTTCAGGACTAAGGAATTAATAGCTGTGTCAGCCACTTATAATTTTTGAAATCAATTAGTTAATCATTTATATTAAATTATCAAAGATTGTGGTAATTTATTATTGTTTTATTTTATATATATTTACTATAAAATATTATTTTATTAAATATCGGTTAAATTTGAAATTATTAATTATTTAAAATAGTTCATTAATTACGCCTAGTTATATGACAAAATTAATGTTTGGAGGATATTACGTTTGAATACATCTAATACGCTGATAATCTAATCACTTGACGTTTGGGTGGCATAAATGATTTGACAACGTAAGTAACGTTTTGTGATCACTTTTCCAATGAACTTGAAAAAGGCAACGAACACGCGTGTGTTACTTATCATCAGAGTCAATAGTGTTTGCTGTTTGCACTCGATTCTGTTGTTCAATTCAAGCGTGTGGAAACAAATACGAGACACACGCACTTGTTGATCCCACCCGCAGCTCTCTATTGGAAGGTAATAGAACTAGATCGAGGCAACTCAGGTCCATCTGTTAACGACTTCCAGTAACTAGGTCGAGGGGGAACATTTATGGGCCTGAAATGTGGCAAGTAAGGGACCCAATTCTTTGGAAGATCGACAGAAACCTTCTGTGGAGTAAGCACTACAACTCACCAAAATTTCATTGCAATAGGAACGTGTTCGGCTCAAACAAACATACGTTCATTTTTATTTATATAGATGATGTAGACTGTGAGGTTGCGTTTTTGATGAACTTTGAATTATGAGTGTTGTATGTTATACGTTTATAATTTATGTCAATGCAATTGTATTTTACAGTTTATTATGAATAACAGACCAAAATCTACTATCTTTAGACATTTATGACTATCATTTATAGAAACCAAATAATAAATTGTGTACTGAATTTTGACATTTCAAAACTGTTATTGTCGGTATATTCCCTGTTGTTGTGGTATTCAGTCCTAAGACTGGTCTGATGCAACGCTCCATGCTCCCCAATGCTGCGCAAGCATTTTCATTTCCTTATAACTAGCACACCCAAGGACCTCCCTAATCTCTTTAGCGTTTCCATCCTTGGCCTCCCTCTTCTCTACACACTTCCTTCTAATAATAATTTTACTAGACCCTCGAGTTTGAAAACGTGGACATATTAATCTATCCCTTCTCTTGGTCAAAGTCCTCCATATTGTTCGCTTTTCCCCTATTCTGTTTAGAACTTCCTCGTTACTTACTCTATCCACCCATATGATTTTCAGCATTCGCCTCTAAAACCACAATTCAAAGGCTTCTATTATTTTCCGTTCTGGAGCTCCCATCATCGACGTTTCGAACCCAAATAACGTCACGCTCCTTACCAACATTTTTAGCACCGATTTCCTAATATTCATACTCATATTACCCACAAGTAAATTCCTCTTTTTCGCGAAACCCTTCCTTGCCTGTGGTATCCTACTCTTTGTGCCTAGTATACTTCTACCATCCCTAGTTATTACGCTTCCCAAGTAACATAATTCCTTAACTTCCGTCAAAATATCCCTTCCTAATCTAACACCCTTTTTTATTATTCTGTTTCCCAGACTGTACTCCATTACCTTGGTTTTCTCCCTATTAATCCTCATATTGAACTCTTTCTCCTGGACTACGTTTATGCCATTTATTATGGTTTCCATGTCTTCTCCTGATTCCCCTAATACTACAATATCGTCAGCAAAAGCGTAAGGTTTTACTTCGTCTCCTTGCAGTATGATTCATTTTTTAATCCTTTTTAACATTCTTCATCGCCTGTTCTGTATATAAGTTAAACAACATGGGCGACAGACTGCATACTTGCCTTACTACTTTCTTGATTACAACTTTCTTTTCTTGGTCTATTATAATTTCCATCTCGGCAATAAAATATAAAAAATTGAACATATACACAGGAAATGTAATACAATAAAGTCTTCGATTATTATAATAACCAGCATTAATATACATGTATCCATTATTACATAGATAATACAATTGAATTTGAACGGTCTCTTAGATTCAACAATGGTATAGAAATTAAATTAAACAGTTCGTTTCATTACAACAGATAGGTCAAAGTAGTGCCAGGTTAGAAAAAAATATAAAGTACGCGGTGCTCGTGAAACGGTGTCGGTATTGATGTTCTACTACCAGGGCAAGAATCGAAGATACTTTATACACAGGACACAGAACCTTAACGAACAAACTGTATAGTAGCTTGTGTTGTTCGATCAATACGGGGAGTGGGTGTAACACAAATTCTGTTGAAACAAAACTAAAGAAAGTTCGTAATACGAATAGTTATTTCAAGTTATCTGAAACTCTGAGAATCTAGCCGTACCAAGATTAAAAAAAAGGAAAAAAAAAACAAATCGACCTCACTATTGCTGTACGAAAGGTCACCGCAGATCGACGCCACGATAATTCTACGTGGTCGTCAGACTAATCAACCTTCACAAAGTGAAGCTTTAAATATCACCACAATAAGGTCCAATGTCTTTGTCTATGGACAGAACGTCATAGAAAAAATTTAATCAATAATCTACCTTATATTCTTGCTCAGAAATTATCGACAAATCTGGAGACACGTTTCTAGGGTTCAATCACATTAATGTACGCGTGACTTACTTCGCCAATAATTCATCGTTGCAATCCACAGTGATCGCGACTTTATTTCAATTATCCTATAATTGATACTCGTTTGAATAAACTTTAGACAAGCCTTTTTACGACTGCAAATGAAATCTATTACTGAAAAGTTTCGGTGTCTGTGCTAGATTTATTCTTCCATGATATTTTGCTATCTAGTGCTTGAGACGAGAAAAGGTAGGTTCACTTCACAATTAAAATGCAGCTTAATCTTCTTCCGGTCTTGTGAGCCTCTGAGCCTCTTCATCGTGCGAAACGAAGGCGTGGTTTCAGCCTGAGCTTCATTATCTTCTAGGTTGTAGTAACGTCGACTTCAAACCTTTTATCTAAGCAGAGATAGCTTTTGTTTCCCGAGACCCTATTCCTCTCGGAGAAACCTGTGTACCATTACGAGAGCTATTAATTTCTAGATGGCTGCATCGGACAATGAACGCAATCATGTAACTGCAATTGTTTCACGGAAGCGTTTGATCGACTGTCCGGCGATACTGCCTATTAGAGCAGTTTCAGACTCAACCTCAATGCTATGAAGAATAAACGTTCTTCTAGAAGGACTGACTGGGATAAAAAGTAAATTTATTTACAGATAGTAGAATAATTGAAAAAATGCATTTAATTGGATTACAAAGTTGTACATTAAAAATTAACTTTGAACGGATTCTTATTTATTATAATACATTCATAATATTGACATATGAAATGATTGTTAATTTATTACAGACTAGTTTGGGATCCCGAGCTGCTCGGGTATTTATTTATATTGTCCCGGTACATAAAGTTTGGTCAACACATGATCGAAAACGTCATAATATGAATCTCAAATATACTCCCAGTTTCTTCCTTCCTTCCTGCACGGCACTACAGCCCTGTGTGGGCCTTGGCCTCCATGCCTCTCTATCCCTGATCTTTTCTCTCCATTCTCTCACTTCCATAATCTTCAGATCCTCTATCACATCCTTCACCCATCTCGTTCTTGGTCTTCCTTTCTTCCTTGTCGAATATAGTCTAGCTTTGAATACTTTTGACGGTGCTCTATTTGTGTCCATACGTTTTAGATGGCCCATCCATTGCAGCCTTAAGTATTTTATGTATCATATTATATCTTTTCACATTATAATTTGGTTAATATCTTCATTGTATCGAATTATCCATTCTCCATGTTCAATGAGAGGTCCGCATATTCTTATTATCTTCCTCTCAAATTTATTTGTAGCATCTTGATCTTTTTTTGTCTATGTCCAGGATTCTACCCAATATGTTACCACTGGTCTTGTTAGTGATTCACATATCTTTATTTTACCTTTCCTGAGTAATATTTTCCCTTTTAACAGTTTTGAGGTTGCAAAGTACGTATCTTTAGGTTCAAAAATACTCCCGGTACAATAGGACACCTAAAAATATTTTTAGTCCTCTAACAAAATTAAAATTATTCCCTACTTAAGGGCTGTAGTTTTACTTTAACCGCATATTAAAGGCAAAATGTAACACAGCGACTCGCTCTGCATTGGTTTCGACACCAAACACATCAGTTTCCTTATTATTTTCATATGACTCATTTACATCCCCACCCCTTACATGCTGGTGAGGGTTGAAATTATACACAAATCCTGTCAGGGAAACACTATAAAAGTTATTGACGTCAAGAATTATTTTTCGACTTATACATGAGCCTTTATTACCTATAAAAATTCCGCTAATTCCGCCCTCCCCTAGTGGTTGTAGCCGTGTCTTATCTGCAAAAGTGTTTGGTCTTGAGTCGCTAGTATATGGAAACAAAATTCTACCAAAATGTTCCAGTCCTTTATGTGTATTACGCAAAAGTAAGTTTTAACCCATCCCATCCGTCTGTTAGGGAATGAATTGCAAAATAATTCTCATTATAAGTGTTAGAATCAAACTAGTCTACAATAGCACCGAGTTTAAATTTTTAATATTTTTTTTTCATATGAAGGTTCCTCCACCCCCTCCCCCTCTACGAATACTCCCCTTAGACTATGTGTGGGGTTGAAAATATACGCTGGCATTATCGGAGGATACACTATAAAATTAATTGCTTCAGGAATTAACATGATAAAAACATAGACCGTTATTGCTCATTTAACCGCGACAGTGCTGATTGCAGGGTAGCAAGGAACACGTGCACCAGAATTGAAGTTGGTCCACTCGTTTATTTTTGCATTCAGAATGTTCATACACACAGACAGACACACCCACGTACACAAATACAGGCAATTTTATTATAGAGAAGAAGATAAATAAATGACATTTTTCAGATATTTAAATCGTGTGTGACGCAATAAACTATACTCATCACACTTAAATTCACATCGACGTACAAAATTTGGTATGCATTTTGAAATTATATCATTTAATGTTATTGATTTTACAACACTCGAAGAGGTTTCAAAAATAAAAAATGAAACGTTGTGTATTTTAGGAAACTGAACAAAGCTCACATTGTAGGAATTGAACAATTGAATCAAGGAAGGACGGGGCCGGAAATTGGCCCCCGTGCGGCTACTTTAACCAAGTCGACTCGAAGCCCAGCACGACATTCCTCCCGCCTCTTATAACCCAAAGTACGGGCTCGCTTGGAACATTTTTGCTTTAAATTATCGCAGCCTATTTCAGAACTCAATGTAGAATACACATTAACCTGATGCAGGTTCTGTAGGGCTTTCCCTGGATCTCTATAGTCCGGGGTCACTAGTCAATCCTTGGCTACCTTGCTTTACCTTCCACATCCCCCCTTTTCAAGTCCCTTCGTATGTTTAATTGCTTGTTTCAGGATCATCCTTATTTTTTCTTCCCCCCACCCTAAACACACACAAAAAGCGCGAATAAACTCTAGGAAACAGAACAAAGATCAAATCACTTGTGTATTTTCAAAGATAAAATTGTAAATTGTATTTTATTAAATGTATTATTCAATTCACTCATCTAATAAAATTCTTATTGATTCGATATTGTTATATATATTATTTATCTTAAACTGTAACAGATACATTGAATAATTTAATCTTAACAGTAATTGAGCGGTTTTATTCGATATTATTACACCCTTACCGCTTATTATCATTAGATCTATATCTTGGAAATAAATGCATTACGTATACCATCAGATAGTACTGAAGAGATGGATTACGCCTGCTTAACAGACATTGAATTAAAAAACTAAATTTCTTAACTTACGCTACAAATGAACATTAAAAAAAATTATCTGAGCTTCAAATTCTCTCGTGCGTAGCATTGCGAACATAATTTTATTATTAATTTTCCTGAAATTATTGTTATCAGACGCTATGGTGAAGTTTGTGAAGTGGTGACTTATGCAAATAAAATTCGGTAAAAATAAAATTATTTAAGTTTACTCAAGTTATGAACGATATTTCATTAATAAGATGCCATATTTTTAATCTTCAGAATTGTTTTGAATGTGCCAGGCTACATGATGGTGTTCACATGACGGAAAATACCATTTAATATCATATAAAAGAATTTAAATGGAGGATGCGGAGGGAAGAGCAAAGCACTCGAGAGTTAACTCGGACGTCCGGATTACAGTTTAACCTACCCGGTATTCATCGGAAAGAGATGCAGGGCAAACCTTAGAAAAGGTAAGTCGGGTTTTTACGTACCTGTACCGAACGATGGGAGAGGAGGTTGCTGAGGGGATGCAGCATACTCTTCTCCATGTCTCGACTGATTTAGAAGACAGCTGGCCAATAGAATTTTTAACGGGTGGAAGGGTAATAGGCTATATGACTGTGACTTATCAAATTGTCTCTGCCACAAAAGCGTACTAATTAATCAGCAGGAACTAAAATATAATAGATCTATAAATATTATTTTAAGATTTCGAGGTTGATCTGAAGCTCGACATGGGTGTAATATAAAATGATCGACTATCTTTTTCAGGAACAAACTCGTAATTCAATTTCGAGCAGAAAGAGAACTGTTATTCTGTTTCCCATTCGATAGAATGAAAGTGATGAAAAGCAGAGTAGCGGTATCAGCAAAAGTGATATAAGTAGGTCGTTGAGAAAGATCACAAATGCACAGTTGCAAAACAATTGAATTTGGAAGTAATAAACATTGAAAAACATCAAAATCAAGTAATTGAAATACGAAGAAAAACAATTTGTACAATTTGATGCAGCCCAGTCTTAGAAAATATAGGCTTCCTATAATATCCTCACAAGCAACTTAAAAAAATTGGTGACGTAGTAAACATTAAAACAAAGGACATTAAATGTGATAATAGAATAATAGCCACCCATTGAATGCAATGATGAGGAGTCATAAATATGTATATGTTCCTAATTTAAAATAATTGTACCATTATTTATTAAAATTATTACTGAAATATATTTTCTTTAAGATAGTTTTGCTGCCTTTAAATGAAAATAATATAGTCTCTGCACGACATCAAATGGCAAATCTGAGAATGGATATTCTAATTGAACTCACGTATGTGTGGTGCTGTTGTGAGAAGATGATGTGCGTTGATTTGCGGTTAGCGTACTGGCGAAGTGGGTGACTGTTAGTGGCTACGCATCGCAACAACAATCTCCACAAATTTCTCAGCTCCGCCCGCACGTCTCGCCGACTCTAATTCCTCTCACACATCTCTCTCGATTTACAGCTATGCCACGTCTCTGTTACGACTCACTACAACATTTTATCTTTCAAAGCTCGCCAACTTCTCACCAATTTACTTGGGGATGCGAACAATAAGTACGTTTTTGTCTCGCCCCGGATTTTGTGAACCAGTCGTAAATTGTCCTGGCTTAAAGAAGGGCGAAGTGTCAGCCTTGCGACTTGGTAACAATGCGCTTTCTGTCTAGCCACCAAAGGACGCCATTACGCTCTGTCGATGCTTTTCTCCTTGTGAATACCTTGCTAAATATCCAACACAGGCCAGTTCTTCATTACAATAAAGGACAACAAATCCGATGACGGAACAGTTGGGGGTGCGTTAAACTGCCGTCACTTTGAAAGTGTAATAATTATGTGTGTGACACACCATACTTGAGATGAAAAAAGTCATCTGCTCGAACGTTATACTGAACGCTCATATAACATTAGCCAGAATACGTCTGTCACATTTAAATACTTAAACAGGAAATCATGTGTAACAAAGTTATACTTTTACGACTAGTGTTTCCTTATCATGAAATTAGATGAAAAGAAGTAAAAAAAGGGTTTCATGATTACATATTTGTGCGTTTGGAGGAGGATATTCCAATTAAAGTTAGTTTTATTTTAATGACATCTCCACGAACGTAAAAGCTTATATCTGTGTTGTTAAATATAACTGTTTTTTTTGAGTAATTACGATAATATACGTTTGTATGGACTGGGAATCGACCGTGACTGCTCCGCATACCGGGCGGGCCTTCTACCATCTGAGCCATCGACTCTTCAACACAGTGGAGGTTCTTTCATCTAGATCTTCTAAAGTAAGTTACATAGTTTTCATGCCTGAGCTTCAATTGAAGGAATATCTTCTGTTCTCAAATTAACATAATAATAGCAACATAATGGAATGTACTTTTTGTGAAGATTCAAGCAATATGTTATACCCGTATACAGATACGAGTTTAATTCGTTCCACAATTGAGCTCATATAGCGAATTTCTCGTATCTATAAAAAAACGTCTCCATTGAAAATATTGGACATCCAGTTAATCCGTACCGCACCCCCAAAAATATTGACATAAAAAACAATTTTCGTAATAAATAACAATGTCAAATAATATAACCGTAGTATACCTGGATAAAGAGTCCTGACAGTCGATGAGGATGTGAGGAAGACAAAACGGGTTGCTGTGGTATGAGAGTCCCCATCTGTTTCAGGAAGGTTCTCTCTTATGGGGAATTTTATCCCACTGGAAGCAGGTTCTAGATCAGAATCACTTGACTTTCTTTTAGTTGCAGGTTGCTTTTCCTAAAACACTTGCCTCTGTCTCCTTTTAAGATGCCTCTAAAATGCGACACTACATTGTCATTACAGAAGTTCATGGTGTGTCCACACACTGCTTCATTAGGGTGATTTTCTTCTAAGAAAGTTTTCATTTCTTCACAAGACATACATTTAATTCGACTAGCTGTACCGTGTTGTTCACAGGTTGAGGATCGAAACCAAGTCAGTAATACGCTGAGGTCACAGTTTTCCCATGCTGATTTCAGTGTCCACAATGAGAGTTCTTCCCAAGCCTTAACTACGAGGTTTAAATAATTTAGTGTGTTGAAGTGATCCTTCCCAAATTTTCTGAGAGTCAGGATTGCATTCTCGGTTACTTCAAAACTCCTTTAAAAACTTTTTTACGTTGGAAATAACGTGCTGGTCCATGGACTGGAGAAGTGGAATGGTGTTAGAAGGAAGAAACTAGACTTTTATGAACCGAAATTCCTCCAGCAAATCATCTTAAGTCCTGGAGAATGTGCAGAAGCATTATCAAGGACGAGCTAAGCCTTGAGTGGCAACTTATTTTCGTGAAGGTATTTCTTCACTGAGGGACCAAAACCTTTATTGACACACACGATGAAAAGTTGTCGTTTTACCCAAGCTTTGCTATTGGCCTTCCACATCACATTCAGTTGGTTTTTATGCACTTTCCGCTATTGAAAACTCGTGGATTTTCTGAGTTGTAGACGAGCAACGGCTTGATTTTACAACCTCCACTTGCGATGGAGCAAAAACAAAAGGGTATGCCTATCTTTCATTGGCTTGTGGTCAGGCAATAATTTCTCCTCTTGTAGGTTCTCTTAAACATTTTCTTCCAATAAAAAAGTTTCATCAAAATTTAACAATCTTCTTGGCAGGCATCATGGACTGCTTTTTTTCACGTTAAATGTACAAGAACAACTCATAAGCGCGCACACACGTAGATCAAAGAACACTGACTGATCTGAAGAGAGGATTCATGCAAGCTGCCGTTGCCCGCTGGGGTGAATCCCCGAGTCAAGCCGCTTTGGGAAACGCGCCACGCATACCAACAGCCTGGTTCGTTGCTCGTTACTCGAGTCAATGCTCGTATTTAGAGAAGAATTTTTCACGGATACTTTTCTCGTTTCTGTTATTTCTCGCATATAGAGGTGCTCGTATGTCGAGGTATCTAAAAACTTTTGAAAATGGGTATGTATTTCACATCTATAGACGTACAATTTGACCAAATTTAACACACGTGTTCCTCGCTGCCGGATGCTGTCCACAATATATATTTTTAAATATACTGAAGGTACATACGTGATTAAAGATTTTTAAGACAACTAGAATAAAATATCGAGAAAGGAGACTAATTCATAACCTCTACAGTAGACAGGCAGCAGTAATTAGAATAGAAGACCAGAAACGAAAGCAGAAATCAAGAAAGGAATAAGACGAGGATACAGTCTGTCGCCCATGCTGTTTAACTTATATATAGAACAGATGATGAAGAAAATGAAAAACGGAATATGGAATAAGAATCATACTGTAAGGACAAGAAATAAAAACCTTACGCTTTGCCGACGATATTGTAGTATTAGGAAAATCAGAAGAAAACGTGGAAACCATAAAAAATGGCATGAACGTAGTCCTGGAGAAATAGTTCAATATGATGAATAATAGAGGAAAAACCAAAGTAATGGAGTGTAGTGTGGGAAACAATGAAATAACAAACTGTGTTAGATTGGAAGGGATATTTTGACGGAAGTTGATGAATTCCGCTACTTGGGAACCATAATAACTAGTGATGTTAGAAGTATAGTAGACATAAAGAGTAGGATAACACAAGAACAGAAGGCTTTCGCGAAAAAGAGGAATTTACTTACGGGTAACATAAGTATCAATATTAGGAAATCGTTGCTAAAAATGTTTGTATGGAGCGTGGCGTTATATGGGTGCGAAACGTGGACGATAGGAGTTGGGGAAAAGAATAGAAGCCTTTGAAATGTAGTGCTATAGGCGAATGCTGAAAATTAGATGGGTGGATAGGATACAAACGAAGAAACTCTAAACAGAATAGGGGAAAAGCGAACAATATGGAGGACGTTGATTTAGAGAATGGACAGATTTATAGGCCACGTTTTAAAACACGAAGGTCTTGTAAAATTAGCATAAGAGGGATGTGTGGGGTAAGAACAGAAGAGGAAGTACAAGGATGGAATACGCTAAGTAGATAAGGGAGGATTTTTGGTGTGCTCGTTATAAGGAATTGAAAAGGCTTGCGCAAGATAAGTTAGCATGGAGGGATGCATCAAATCAGTCTTATGACTGAATACCACAACAACATATACGTGGAAAAAGTGAAAAACATTTTACGTAAAGTTTTCGAGTCCCATAATTATACTAAAGTGAATGTGGGTTGCCTATATTCTGAATCTATATCAGTTTGATTTTTGTACTTCGTACACGAATCCCTGTATTTTTTGTGAACCAACAACATTTGAATTAAATTTTTATTTTGTACTTACTGGTTACTACTTACAATATGTAGTTATTTTTAGTAAAAAGTGAACAATTTTATCGGTTTTATTTATACTTGTAAAGATTGAGTAATGTTTTATAATAAATATGAAATTAATTGTCGAAAGCCACCGGAATAATAAATCTCAATTCATCTTATCTTAAAAATTATATACCTTCGTAATGGATTATATTGCCTGACAATCTGGGGAGGACTACGGGAATGGAAACATTATTATGGCTATTAGTATAGTTAGATTTGTATATTGGATAATCTTAAATTGTAGTTATTAAAAATATGAACTTAATTATTAGTTTCATTTGTGGTGGTAAATTAATATTTATATTTACTTGACTTATGTCACTGCAAATATAACAGTTGCCAAAATTTTATTATTAATCACAGCTGTTTAATTGCAAGATTTGCTAAAATATACAATTAACAGCAAGCTACTGTAAGTTAATTTCGGCAGTTATAACTGCACTTCTACTCAAAACTACTGAAACTCGTTGAGCTAAATGAACTATTTACTGTTAAATTGGGCCGAAACATTAATATAACCATTGAACTTATTACTATTTGGTACTAAAAACAAGCTTAATATAATGATACTTGTCATCATATCATACAGAAACCTCCAGTGCATTTATTGATGTATGTTTGTTTGCGTAAAATAAATGGAACAGTTACAGAAATTGGGGATATAATTCACTATCATATTGACGAGGTATTTATTTACGTCGAAAAAGGGGGAGGAGATGTTAGACTTCAGTTATTGGAATTCCTTGGCCCTCACCTATCAGGATCTCCCCTTCCAAAACCACCGATCAATTGGATACCGAGATAAAACTAAGGCTCAGCTCAGTCGGGAAGCCGTGTAGGAATCAAGGAATCTATATTATTTACAAGACATTAGTCAAGTGATAATAAAATAAAACATTTAACGACTCATGTACTACGAATATCTGGGATACGAATAAATTATAACAGCCAATAATAAGTCTAATACATATAATAATTTTGAAGAAAATCCTCACAAAACAGCAGCTTTCATTTTTTTCAAATTAACATCGCTATTCCTTCATACTCCAGGCATCGTGTTTTCTGAGACTAATACCAGTCTTGCTTTGGTCGTGTCTTGTTTGTTATCCAATATTGCCAAGGGTCCTGCGTTCGCTCCACAGGGATGTCATCTCAATTCCGGTAAGAGCTCCGCAAAATCCATTGTAGCCTGCTATCTGAGTCACGAAGCGAACGATTATATTGTAAATGATTGGGGAGATATTAATTATTTAACGAATTTAATAATTGGGTTTGATATGTACATTTATTAACTGAAAACACAATAATTATGAAATGGGTCCAGCGTGTATATATCATATACAAAAATAAAGAATTAAAAGGGGTTATATTAAAGTTCTCAGGGGTAATTATTGTTTGGGTGACCACGTGTAGCAGATTTTCCGTTCATTGACGAACCTGAGTTGTTTGCATATAAGCCTTGCTGCAGATGTCACTGGAACTTCCTTGTTGTGGAACTCTGAAGCGGCCGGTAGACAATAGCGCAAAGTCGTTCTGCCTGAATTGAGAAAACTCAGCTTTTTCCTCTTGTTAAAACCTTTCTTTGCTGCTTTCTCGACTGATCAAAACATGGTACACCTCTCCGCTGCCTCCTCTAAGGGATCAGTCCGTAATTTACACTGTCTTCCTCAACTTGTTAATGTCTCACCCTAGACTCTACTTTCTCCAGTCATCAAACACGCCTCACACTCTCCTCCACCTATCAATCCTCACATCATACTTTATACTGCCAATCTGTCTAATTCTTTCTCCATCAGTCTGCTCTCTCCACCACTCTACTGCCAATCTCTCTCAAAATGTCTCCGCCGGCCTCTTCTAAAACTTCGTCACCACTATTACTAAGGTGGAAGGGATGGATATTCTCCAATAATATCCCTTGTTACATTTTTGGAACACACGCCACCCGTTCACCAAATTCTCAGACAGATTAGGAAATTCCGAAACCGGCGACGAGGGTTCTGCGCTTTATAGCCCAAGTGACAACCTCTGTCTCTTTGTTTTGATTGCGAATGCTCCTGCCGAAATATTTAAGCAATTTAAATTTCCATAAATAGAAAAAAATTGGACCGGGTTCTACTGCGCTATAATATAATAGTGTAGTAAATTCACGGGGAATAAAATATATCAATTGTTGATTGTGTTGCATACAAACGTATGGAGTTTTAAATAAATTAATAAAACAGGAACTTTACAGTATTTTTTGAAGTATATCAAAGAAAATTTATTCAAACACCATTCGATTAACAATAATTTTCTGCTTGAAATAGTATTCACAAATAAATACATATGAGGAAAGTAAAATTACACAATTAAATTTATGCACATAAAATTAACAAATTAAAACAGAGAATTAGTATCAAATACAGGGAAACTTACTAAGCCCCTTGGAGAAATGTAATCAGCTGCTGGCCCTAATTGGCTATATGCCCAAAAATTATGTAAGCATGTTTTACAAAAATGAAATAAATTTCTTTTAGAATATGAAAAATATTCATGCAAGTTATGCTGTCGGCTCCACCTATGTGATCAGCTCAAAAACACATGACTCAAATGTTATAAAACAATTAGAGCACAGCCAACTAAAAGAGTCTCTTTTCTACTAACTTTATATTTACAAACTTTAGAGAACCAAAAGTGTGCTTTAACTAACTGATTCCACAATTTCTCTACAGGAATACACATATATAACGTTACCCAAATAACTTCCACCTTCAATAACTTCACATTCATATTTACGATTTTGTGAGCTGTTTTTAACCATTGCCTATATACACATTTTGCTTTTTTTGGGGGGGGGGGAGTAACAGGCTACATGAGAGTGATCCTGAAAAAGGCAACTTTAACCCCCCTTTAATAGCATAGGAAGGGAATTGAAAAGGGGGGATGCGGAAGTTAGAGCAAGGTAGCCAAGGGTTAACTAGGGCCCCCGGGCTATGGTTTAAGGATCCTACCCGGTGTTTCACCTAAAGAAATTCAGGTAAAACCCTAGAAAACCTGCATCAGGTAGGTCGGGCATTGGGTACTATTCTGACGCCCTTCCGAATGACGGGAGACGAGTTGTTATGGCCGTTTTTTTATCCTCACGATTCGAGCAACTGAACCTTACCAACCTTGTATGTATATAGTTCTAAGTCCAGGAATTAATGCCCCATAGTAGCTAACACACCTGCACGCTGTAACACGTACTAAGATAAAATGTAGCGATCATCCGCCACGATCTTCCACCGCTTTCTCCAATCACGTTCTTACGTGGAGCGATTTCTGTACTCATCGTCGTTTCCCGCGCATTGAAAACTTTATCAATCAACGTGTACCTATCTCACTTCCATCTCTGGGTCAGTCAATTGCACTCCCACTTTCCAGAGCTATTCCAGAAAGTTCTATAACAATTTCGGGTGATCCTTACACCGCGATCACGTGAACGTCCACCTCCGCGCGCCTTTCCATTATTTACTTTGTTGCCGACAAAGTATTAAAATTACTATGCTTTTCCTTTTGTCATGTCACTTACCGCCACTGGCCACAAATTTATTTCAAAGTTAAGGGACTAAGAAAGCAAAAGTCCCCTGTTTACATTTTAAAAACTAATCTAAGTGTCTTTTCACACTCACAATACTACATTGAATTATCTACTATTTACACGCAATAATTAGAGTTCGTATGGAGCACGGCAATTACAGACAGCCTAATTATCAAATTAACCAGAGGTACCAAACTGTATATTCCTATATAAACGTAAAGGTTTTTATGTATGTATGTATGAATACGGTGCAAAATAAACGCGTGGAGCAATTTTGGACAAATTTTGTACACGTGTTCCTTACGATTCGAGAAAAAGCATATTAGGGGTAAGATATTAATACCATCCCTTGGTGCAGGAATGAAGGAAAACGAAAATTTTAAAGTGCATAACCGACGAAAAGAATTGGTTGGTCGGATTAATAGTACCCTTGTCAGTATAGATGTATATAGTTTGAATGCAATTCGTCTTGTGGGTGGAGCATACATAGGGATGCGTCACGTAAAAATGACGCTAAAACAATAGAGCGGCGTGTTTAATTCAGGGCTGTGGAAGTCGCTGAGTCATAGCGCTGGTTACGCTAAAATTAACATTCCGTAAGCTCTCATAAAATAAAGGGCGTGAAAGGATAATGTTTCAAAATTGTGACGCTGGTGGTTTAATCACATGAAGAGATTACTGTCGAATTAAATACAGTAGCAGGTTAATTCTGAGCAATTCTGAGCACCTAACTAGTCAATATTAATAGCAACGAATGTATGTTTGTTTGCTCGAAAGCAATCATAAAACATTCATCTGATTTCAATTAAATTTCGGTTATTTGCAGTGCTTATCTGAGAAAAGATATCCGTCCTTATTTCAAAGACTTTGGACCAATAATTCCCCCCCTCCTCTTTATTTCCCTTTTCTTTGCCATAAAAACTTAGTTGTCTAATGTCAATAACAGATGGTCTCGTTGAAATTTTATATTTAGTATTATTACCTTTCACTAGTTGGCCACAAGCATGCTAATCAGTGCGTATATGTCGTATTTGTTTCCGAGTACGAGCGCACTCGTTTGACAGAGTTAAATTGAACCAAAATAAACAGCAGAATTTCAAGTCGTGTGCGCTGAATAATGTTAAATTAAAGTAGATAATACATATACATTTTCAGTTAATCTGTAACAGTCGTCACAAAGGTCTATTTTCGCCATCGGGTCATTTATGCCACCAAAACGACAAGCGATATGATTTGTATATAACAGTAGTGTGTAAGTATTACAGTGAAATTTTATCTATTTCTTTACTACAATTTAACAACGGATTTGAGTTTATTGAAATACTCTAAAAGTTATAGGCAAAAATGTTTTAAAACTCAAAGAAATATAACGACAGTATAAGATTTTCATCTTAAAACGTGTAACTATTTGAAATCAATCCCTATGTTAATGTAGGTAGAAGTTTCTAATATACAAACCGTAAAAGTTTAAAAAAAAATGTCAGGTACTTGATGAAAAATGTTAAGAAATTTTGTATAGCCAAACAAAAATATTTTTCACCTTCTTAACGTAACAGGATTAATTTTAACTCCCATAAAGTTAAAAGACTATTTTACTTCTTTAATGTACCATATGTATTTAATTCTCTCTGGGATAACTTTAACCCAATTTAAGTAAAGGGAATATTTTTCAACTACTAAAGGAACTGGGACTTTTTAGATGCTCTTAATATTCCGTTATATAAGGGGAATTCTGGAATCGGTTAAGGTGCCATCAGTCATAATCCTGGATAATTTGAAGCTGATGCCTAATCATTAAAAATCGGTGCCGCTCATCAAGTACTTATGCCACTCGGTCACACTGCCGACCAATATATTAATATCGAATTAATTAATTTTAAATGAAATAAATACCCTGGAGACGTGGGCCACCCAGATAGTGGTTTTATAAATTTTGAATTCTATCGTAAATTGTATGCATATTATAGCAATCTGTAATAATTTAATTTAATGTCCTGCTCTGGCGTTAACTGAGGCTCCAATCAGTATTATATTTCTTGGTACAAAGCACACTCATATATTACAGCTAATCTAATTTCTCTGAGTCTGCACTTAAATACCTTCCATTGTGATTCGGATTTTGTTACTTTCAGGTCCCGAGAGAATGTTTCCTATTCGTATCACGATTTCTCCGCTGCAGACAATCATCTCCTCTAACGAGGAGGTCAATCGAAATCGATCCCATGACGCATAAGGTCTTTTAATTTCTTTCTTCATAATATTTCGAAAGATTTTAAAATTCATGCTGCAAATGATATGCATTCATTACCTATTTCCTTTTATTGTACTTTCCTTAATGCGTCGAGTAGAACAAAACTTCATATTTGATTACAAGTTAAGTTTCGCAAGTCTTCAAATCAGGAAGCACCGAAATGTGAAAAACTTTATGAATTCAAAAGAAATAACCGTCCATGGTACTTAACAATACAATACATCCAATATTAATTATAAATTTATAAACTTGCATACATTTGTGTATTATGATATATTAATTTTGTGATAAATCGTATTTCATAAACCCCGTAAACATAACTGCTACGAGTTTTGAATAGTACAGACAATTTTCTGTCAAGTACACTAATGACCATATCTTTTAAGAGTTCTAAATATTGCCACCAGAGCAAAAAATAAATTTTAAATATATTGACGAACCGAGAGTTAAAAATTTTTATAACTTCAAAAAGAAATATTTAGGAAAATTGTGTAATATAGAAGGTCTGTAATTCCACTAGTGAAATGCAAAATTATTCCAGTGTACCGCCATAAAATGTTCTTTTACATCTAGTAATTACAATATATCCGTGCATTGATGCCACATCTTTCGTTTTAGTTTTGAAGTTCGTTTTTAATACATTGTTATTTATATACACTAATGGTCAATATCAGACAATAATTTACTTAAAAAAGCAGATTACCAACTTCACAACATTTCCTCTATAATTTCCGTAGACCTTACTATAAGACGTGCACAAAAATTGTGGAGGAAACGTTGAGAAGTTGGAAAAATAATTATTTAAGTAATTTATTCTCTGACTGTGGCTATCATTGTATCGGAGTAGTATTAAACAGACAAATTAACTATATCAATAATCCATCAAAAAATAGTTCGTGTAAGGTAAAATTCTCTTTAAAAGAATAATTAGAATAGATAAACTAGTTTAATATATCTGGCCCTAAATTTTTCCTTCGATTTACACCACTATACACTTAATTATATGTCGGTCATATTCGTGATTCAGTTATGAATATACAAAGAGTCATTGATGTCACCATTCGTGAACGCAATTCTACAGTACATTGTGTATGTGGAATAGCTTGTGGTATTTTATCATGAGTATGCTTTAGCTAGTCGTAAATGTATATAGTGACACACGAAAGCGTTTAAGTTCTCAACGCGACATCAATCGCTTGGCTACTAATGTACGCCGGCGGGATATTTCGTGCGTGTTAGCATTTCACTTTATATAACCTAGTAGGACGTTGTCAATTTACAAAATATTTCATCTAGAAACATTTTCGAGTTCTCTGGTATGAGGTACATATTCAGCATTTGAGTTTAATTCATAAAGTAAATAAGTTTCACTATTTTTAAATTATTTACTAACCACTGACGATTACATTCTCCGCCTGCTATAATATAATTTTAAGCCAGTAACATCTACATTGATTTGCGGTAATTATTTTTCTTACATTTAATTTATTTACACGGCTGAAGCGTCGGGTGAATAACTTACGAATACATCTAGATAATCAGAAAGTTTACTTTAATACGAGGCGTGTTCAAAAACTAATATCAGTTTGGTCATTAAAATAATAAGCTTACAAGAAAAGGTTTTTTATTTACATTAATATTTTACTACATATCTACTTTACTTTTCCACATAATCACCGTTCACATCTATACACTTTCTGTAACACTGCTCCAGTTTCTTTAACTCGTCTGCATTGAAGTCTGCTTCCTGGGAATGGAACTAGTTGGTAACTCCAGTGGTGAGTTCATCGTAGTTTTAAGATCATTGTCCAGCCAGCCAGTTTTCCAATTTCAAGGAAAGGAAATAGTGGCTAGGTGAAATATCGGGAAAGTGATCAAAAGGTTCTCAACGAACATCCTGAATCTTGTCCTTGGTTTTGGCAGCGGTGTGAGGACGTGCGTTGTCGTGAAGGAGGATTATGCTAGACAACATTTTCCCGCGGCATGGATTTCGGATTGCACGTGCCACTTTGGTTAACGTTTCACAGCATACGTCAGCTGTAAATGTTGTTCAGCAGTCCATGAAATCAATCAAAACGAGGCTCTTCCCGTCCTTAAAAACGGAAAACTTTTGATTCGAGAATGGAGATTGCTTAAACTTTTTTTGGTTTCGCTGAACTTGAATGACACCATTGCATTAACTGTGGTATACAATAGGCACGTCTCGTCGTCGCCCTAGCAATGTGGGAAAACAAATCATCTCCAACTTGTCTATTGAGCTCCAAAAACTGTTTTGGACTGTGCATTCATCTCTCGTTGTTCTGATCAGTGAGCATTTTTGGAGCCCATCTCACACACATTTTGTTCAGTGACAATCCTGTTCGACCAAAATGTGGAAATTCATAAGCCACTGATAGTCAATCGCCGATTTGAAGATTTTGGTTCCCTTGATCAATGATGTTGTCGGTCCCAATACTGGGCCTGCCATTCCGCTGTTCATCGTGAACATTTGTGCGGCCATTTTGAAATTTTCTACAGAGTTTTCTGACTTGTATGTCAATCATTATTTCAGGTCTATACACTAGGTATAATTCATGATGAATTTCAGCAGCTGAAGATCCTTTTTCTGCAAAAATCTAATCACATCGCGTACTTCACAACTTGTGGGATCTATGATGTGACGGCCATTGCGATATGCTCTCACCGACTGGCAAACCACTACTGAATTGAAGCAACAAATCCTGTAGTTTCCAGAAGAATCAGTAGATATCGCTGCGTGAAACTTATTCATGGCTATCATCAGTTCAATGCTAGTTTTTAAATACGCCGCGTAAATTATTTAAAGAAGAGTGTTTTATTTGATCAACGACAAGCTTTTGACAAGAGACTACCGCAATTATGGATGAATATAATACACTCATATTTAAGTGAGCATGTATCTCATACTCCTCTGCTTACTCATTTTCTTCATTATACATAAATATTTACTAGTCAATTTAGTTCCTGTAATATTATTATTATTGTTTTTATCTAACATGCGATATTGATAACTTATGACGTACTGGACTGAGTTGGAAATACGATGGTCCAACGACCCTGATAACATGTCCTGCACAGTGTCATTTCAGGCTTCTTATTTACTGAAAGTTATTCTTCCCACTATCTCCTTTTATCTATGTAAAAATAGCTCTTTGTTATATTTATCTTTCGCCTATTGGACCGTAAATATTCTACTACATGGTGACTTATACCATTCATCCAATTGTTATATAATTATATTATATAATATTCCAAGAAATGATTTGTGTCGATCTTTTGAACATTCAGGTACTTTCCAACTAAATATTTTAAGTAGTTAATTATATTTCAAAATGTTTTATAAGTCGTAATGCAATTGATTGAGGATTGGGACGCTGGTGCCCCAGACGGATTTTTATGCAATTAAAAGTCGTCTATCTGTGAGACATTTCCAAAAAACAATAAAAAAATAACTTTACTTAAATAAAATGTTACTTTTCGTTTAAGAGCTGAATAATCATAAGTAATTATTACTTTAATAATATGGAAAATGTTTTATAAATCTCAGTGCTAATTTCTAATATAGAAATCAGGGCCAAACTTAATTTTAATTTCCATAGATGTGCATATGAATCTGTACATATATGAAATATTTCAGGGTAATCAGACCGAAGAGATGGTACAAGTAGGGGATGTCAAGGTGAAACGGGACACTTATTGATTAACAATTTTTTTTAAATTATGGAAAAAGAAAATGACTTCATAAAAATATAAAACATTAGTTTATTCTATTACCTACTTAATGTAATATCAATATAAGTTAAAAGACAACAAATTTAGATGTTCTACATTTTTTCAGATGCTTTTTTAAGTTTCTGTGCTTATTTAAGGTATAAGGCGATTTATTTGACTCCATTAAGATACTTCGTCATCACTATGGTTATGATGAAATTCAGCTCTCATAAAATAGGGAGCATGAAAAGGTAAATTTAAAAAAATTGTTCCTCTCGCTCATGGTGTAATCACGTGTTGACAAAGAGATTATTGTCAAATTGTGCGCTGTAGTTGCCATCGCCGGGAACCAAGCTAGTAAAATAATAAATAAAATTTAACGGAAAGAGTTATAGCAACGTAATCTCAGAAAGAAAAGGATTCACTGATACTTCACCATGTTATTCACATGTCATGCCACTTGAAAGTCTCTTTGCGACCAGATAAGCATACGTAATTCCAATTAAAAATTCTTGCCGTGAAGCACTCAAAATCTGAGCACCACTGTTCGATTCCACGGGTACTTATATATTGTCTGGGATACACTGCGTTCAAGGCTTTTACTTTTGTGCACTTAAGCACTCATATCCGTAACGCTATGACAAAACACGTTGAAAAATCTGCTTTTAATCTGTTTCTCAGTCACCTTGCTTAACTCCCTTATAATCTCGTGTCCAATACCAATAATAATGATCCATTTAAGAGACAGTTACTGGCATAGTATTGACGAGTGACCATAGGAACGTCTTCGCAATTATAAATTTTTGTGTTATTTAATTTTTTGTAATTTTCCATTATATGAGTCGTTAATAGTTGTGTTAGTTTACGTTTAATACATTTCTTATTATGGTAGCAATAATCTTCCATTAGAAATCATGAAGGTTACATGATTTTTAATCTCACATAATTTCAACTATATTTATGAGTAGGTTGTCAAAGTTTATATGGAATCCTTATGCTTTTAACACCAATACTGAATCAGTAAAATGTATAAACAAATGGTTTGTTGTTTTTATCTCTCTTCTATACAATTAAATTAAAAATCTATTAGCTACTGTACTTTTTATGAAACCCAACTATTAAGTCTTTTTTCTTTCACCCTGCCCTACTTTCTTTATCACCTTGCAATTTTTCCTTACGATGAGACCGCTCTAGTTAAGTATTCTGTTAAGTACTATAGTTTTCCTAGAACCTATCTGTGGATCACAAGTAGCGTCACCCATTATCTCAATTCCAATTTCCTTTAGCATTTCTAGCAATTTTTCCAATTTTCCCGATCGAGCTCCTTTTTTCGATCAAGAAAGCAATCACACACTTCCTCATTGACTGCTAGAACTCACTTTAGAATAATCCATATCATTCTTCTGACACTTCTAGCTCGTCTCTCTTTCCAGAAACTAAGCTGATATTCTCCAATTACTTCTTATGTTATATACTGAGTGAACGTACCAAATATTTCCCCTTAAGTGAGATCATCTGATACTTTTGTTATCACTGGCTTGATATTTCATTTAATTACTGCAAAAATTAAAGTTTTATTTTGGACTTGCAGCTAGTGGTAATAGGTTTCATATTACGGCTATCTAATAATACTTCCGGATATTGCCCTCGTTGAGAAAATGCACGGCTTGCACTTCTTTGTAACAAAAATAGTATGTTGTTTTAGTTAGTCCACTGAGAACAAGAATCGTCTTCATGGAAGTCCCTATGCACTTTTTGTATCAATGCTGGTCGCACTCTTTAAACATCGTTGATTTCATCATGATATCATGAATTTGTTAATTATCAGTATTTAGTACGAAAAATACGATCTCAGTAGTGTCAGCTCATGATTGTCCACAAGCATAACAACTAGTGATACCGCGTTTTAAAGTGTGCCAATGGAATAACTAGTAGTAGAGATTTTTTTCGACATCAACAAATATTAACAGGATATTCATATTCTTAAAAAGCACTGTTTGTTGGTGCTAAACGGTTGTCACCCGTTAGCTGATGCTGCACAGTGAAAACAATCATAATTTCATATTAGACTGGAAAATTTTCTCACGAATCCAAGTTATCTATCGTGCTTGAAATGACCTCTTTTACTTGAAGATAAATTTCTGAGACTTTGGCCATTTCGGGGGCATAAAGATTTTCATAGAGGGCGTAGAGAAATGTCCATTGATTTTCAGCTTCAGTATTCAGAAAACTACACTACAACTGCTATTCTGTGTATTTGTATAAAACCAATTCGCATCAGGCCGCCTCTGTGGTTTTGGGGGTAGCGTCACAGCCTTGCATCACAAAGGTCCCGGGCTCGATTGCTGGCATGTTTGCTTTGTGTGTGTTTTCACGTTCCCTAACTTAGCAAACAGGGCTAACCAGCAAATCTGTTACTCAATTAGAAAGCCGCTAATGACCTTTGATGTTGATGCGACTGTAAACCCAAATTTAAATAAATGCATCCGTACAACTATTTGTTTCAGTCGGAATCTTGGCGATCAAGAGACGCGAGATTTTGGTGAATCATTAATGTAGTTTAACGTATGACTCTTAAGTTTGTTTATAATTTTCTATCTACCACTTTCTTCCTAAAGAATCAGAGATATGAAAATATGGAAGATAGCATGTATTAAAGCAGAATTCAAGATTATTGCTAAAATATCGAAACAGTCCAATACTACTCAATAGATCAATGTTCTTAAAAGAGACCCATTTAAGGGCGATCAAGCAATGCACCAGGAGTACAATACCCTCCAAAGGGGCATTACAGGTTCTTACTTCCACACCATAAGTTTTAGATACCTTCATTTGAATATATAACCACTAAAAGAGTTTTTTGTAATCCATTTCGATCGTAAGGGAAGATAATTTTATTTTATCCTGGATTTCTCGTGTTTTTGAAACATAGAATAACCATTTTTGACGTAACGAACCTCCGATTATATTTTAACCTCTGCTTCAATATCAGGGAAGTTTAAGTCATAATCATGCTGTAGAAAGAAGAAATTTTTCAGTTGTGGTGCATTGATGTAAATTGCACGCACAAAACACGTTGGCATAAAGCACACTTGGCAGGAAGTTTAGCCTGAGTTGCTAACAGGCTGCTCTCAAAGCAGAGATTTCTCGCCAAGTTTTGTATCAAACAGCGCCATCACGTCAGTAAACAGTTGTCAGAAAGGCGATAAAATTGCATCCAATATATCAAGCGTTGAGATTAGCCTTACGCCGGAAGCTGTTTGCCTGCCGACAAAATAATAACATTAAAATACCCTTAGGTAAACACATCTCAGTTAATATAGTTTGCTTGAGATAATACCATTTCAGTTTATGGATGATGTGAGGATCAACCTGGCAAATCAGAGCCGATATTACCCAAAGCACCACGTGCCGTTGCCTGTCTGACATCTATTTACAAACTTTCTGATAAGAAGGGAACGCTTCAAGCGGACGCGACTCGGGCGTTTGCTGCAAAACAAATCATCTCATACATAATGAAATGGTTTTTTAAATTTCAGGAAGGTCGTTGTACCTAGTTTTAAAAATTTCCGCGCTTAATACAACTTTCACCATACTGTAAAATTATCCTAGAGGAGATTTAACAGGTGTTTGCACTTCACTGATCTAAAACCGGATCAGTGAACGTTGTTAAACTAAAGTGCAACCTACAGGTGAACGCGCCGTCGTAAAATGCAACTTAAGGTTATAAACGAATTATTTTTTATCGGCCAGATGTTCTCCCAGATCAGCCCAATGTTGAAAAATTGAAGCTAGTACCAAACAATCCACTATAGAAATGGCCAATTTTTGTTGTTGAGGTATGAAGTGCTAAGACTGGTCAACCCTCCATGCTAACATGCCTTGAGCGCAAGCTTTACATTTCTGCATATCTACCACATTTTTCCTAATCTTCCTTAGCCTCCCTCCTGTTCCTACCCCACACACTTCCCTCTAATCCTAATTTTACAATATCCGCATGTCTTAAAACGTGGCCTATTAATCTATCCCTTTTCTTGGTCAACGCCCTCCATTTTATTCGCTCTTCCCTTACTCTGTTGAGAACTTCTTCGTTAGTGATTTTATCCACACATCTGATCAGCATTCGCCTATAGCTTTACATGTCAAAGGCAACTCCTATCGTCCACGTTTCGCACCCATATAGCGCCACGCTCCATACGAACAATTTTAGCAACGATTTCCTAATATTCACACTTATATTAACCGTAAGTAAATTCCTCTTTTTCGCGAAAGCCTTTCTTGCCTGTGCTATCCTACTCTTTATATTTACCATATTTCTACCATCCTTAGTTATTACACTGTCCAAGTAACAGAATTCATTAACTACCTTCCAAATATCCCTTCTCAATCTAACAACGTTTGTTATTTCACTGCTTCCCATACTACACTCCATTACCTTGGTTCCCCCTCTATTAATAATCATGTTGTACTCGTTCTCTAGGACCATGTTCATGTCATTTATGATGATTTACAAGTCATCTTCTGACTCCCTTAATACTACAATATCATTGGCAACGGTTTGGGTTTTTATTTCCTCTTCTTGCAATTTATATATGGTTAAAATTAACAGTAATTTCTTACGTTTGATCGGTAACACCCTATCGGAGGGTGTTCTTGGAACAGAAAAAATTCCACTTTAATAGCATAGGATGGGAATTGAAAGAGAGGATGCGGAAGGGAGAGAAAGGAAAGCGAGGGTTGACTAGGGTCCTCAGGCTATAGTTTAAGGATTCTAACCGGTGATTCACCTAAAAGCGATGCACGTAAAATCCTAGAGAATGCACATGAAGGAGGGCGGGCTACTGGGTACTATTCTCACACTTTCCCGAATGGCGATAGATTAATTTTGTAACAGGTTACATGAGAGTGATTCTGAAGCAGGCAACTTTACTTTAATAGCATAAGAAAGGAGTTGAAAAGGGGGATGTGGAAGGTTGTGAAAAGTAGCCACGGGCTGACTATGCCCCCGGCCTATAGTTTAAGGAATATACCCGGTATTCCACCTAAAAGAGACTCAGCGTGAATCCTAGAAAACTTGCAACAAGTAGGTCAGACTATTGGGTACTTTTCTGACGCCCATCCGAATGACGGGAGAGTTTGCTATGATGTCGGAACATTTCCGTGCCTCCAGTTGGCCGACTGATTCAATGGGATCAGCGGACAACTCTTACAGTATGCGCAAGGTTTTCAACCCCAGTAGATACACCTCCAAAATAGATGAAGGTGGCTCGGAATCTGAGAAGTTTGAAAAACCCATGGAGATTACGACACATTCCCAAAGCAAATTTTGCACACATGTTTTTGTGACTCGTTGGAGGGGTAGGAAATTTTTAATTTTTCTAACTCGGCCAATATTTACCTAATAGGATGTCCCCGTACTCTAATTGACGGATTCTACCCGGTGATTCACATGAAAGAGATGCATGGCAAACCCTAGATAACCTGCATCATGTAGGTCAGGTTATTTGGTACTTGTCTAACGCCCCTCCGAATGACGGGAGACGAGTTTGCCTTCCCCAATAGAACAACCCTCTATATTTTCAAAGATACACATATTATTTCTGTCTTTCCCAATTAATATACTGTCTGCGCCACGTAAAATATATTGTGGTAAATTATAAATATAGAATCTTTGACAAGGTTGTAAGGAATGGGGTTGTGATATTACATCTTCTGTTGGTAGAAAGCTTGTAAAGCATGTTAATGCCAAAAATATGAAATTTATTGATCATACAATAGCGTTTTTATCGACATGTATTCAGATAACATATATTTGACACTCAGAGAAAGAATAGAGAGCAAGCAGAACTAATAAGGCAAGTTGATTTTGCTATTTCAATTGTATGTGCATCATTTAATTATTTAACTTTGAAATGTTATTTAATTATACATTAAAATACAAAAACATAATAATAATAATATCTAGAAACCTGACGTTTCATCAGGGTTGAGTAAACTATCTTTTGCTGATGTACTATTAATGTTTAGTTACTAAGTATAATTATTATGTTTGTAAATTTGTCGTTATGAAGTCAATAACTGTTGTTTGTCAGAGATAATTTAATTGAATTAGCACTGAAGATATTAGCTGAGTGACAGTAATACAATTTAGAAGGGAACAGTTTGTAGTAACGTTTTCGAAGTTTAATTTTGCATTGGTTGCTCAATATATATATAATATTCAAAAAATAAGTGTGACATTCTTTCTAAGACATAGAACAGCTTCAAAATTCATTTCCCAGATGAGTTTGTGTTATAATTATTTCCTTGATATTAAATTAAAATCAATGCTCTTTTCATAAATTCACACATTTCCCATTCTTCAATGGTGTATGAAATTGTCTGTGAAGAATGCGAAGAATTATATTGTTGATGAACCTGAGCTTCAGGTACACAAGTGATGGTGAAATCTCGCACCGATCTGGGATTAGACTCTGATTAACTCACATGGAAGACTACACGCGATAAAAGTGTGAGCTCCCGTTTTCGAGTCACGGTAGAATCAAGGTTTTAGCAATATGATTTTCTAAATTCTGTCATATTAATTATACATAAGTAATTAACTAATTAGGAATAGAACCGAGGAAATCCGTTGAATCTGAAGTCGTTCTAACCATTGAGGTAATTTTGTTAACTCCCCACGTTGCGTTCGCAATACAGAAGGAGTTAATGTGATGTAATAGTCATATATTTTCAAACATGTGATAATAGAAATTAAATTAAATGTGATGTAATAATTATGCTGTATTACCATGTCGTTCCAATCATCAGTAATTGTACCGTACTATAAAGATGCATTGAATATTTTCCAGTGCCGTATCAACCGCAAAATTTCAAAGTCGCCACTCAACGATATTGCAGAGTCGCACTCCCAAATGCCGTTGCTACATATCTTCATATAATCCATAAATAGTACCATATGACTCTTTTATCGTTTCTCATCATCAGACGTAGTGGCGACGGCAATTTTGAAGAACATATTGAAATGACTTTCAGCATGCCCGGATAAAAGCATAATACACGAGTAAGCCTCAATAGAGAAGGACTCTCAATATTTGGAGGCTGAGAAAAGTAATTTTATGAAAATAATATTATGTATATTTAAAATATCGTAAAATGTACTAAAATAATCTTAAGTTAATAAAGTACATTGAAAGAATCGACCATATATTGTTTACATATTTCTTTCTTAAAAACAGGGGATACAGACATAAATTACTTATTGCTTTCTTAAAGCAGGGGATACAGAAAGAAATCCTTTATTGCTTTCTTAAAAACTGGGATAAAGAGAGAAATGCTAACAAAGTAGTCATTTTTTTCCGTACGAATGTTAAATATGCTGTGAATAATCGAATTGTTATGTAAACTTCAAAAGGAAATAACGGTAATTAATATGTCAACTATGGAAGAAGCCAGAAAAATATTTCTTTCCATCATTGCCTGTGGAAGTGAAATGAGACAATTAATTTAAGATATAAAGTTAGTTTTAGTCTATCTGCGTACCCGAGAATTCAATTTTATTCATCCGCTCCCCTATTTCTGAAATCAGTCCCCGGTTTCAAATCTCTTTACCCGGCTGCTAGGTCTATTGTCGGCTATGTCCCTGAAAACCTGCCTTGATCCTATTACGACGGATATTTAGGTTATGTCTTTTAATATATTATGAAGCCGTTAATTATATCTCTCTCAACAAGAATGATATCTCCTGTTGCAACAATATATAGAGTGAAAATGCTCGCCTCTCTCTCTCCTATATTGCCAAAATTGCGCTTATAATAAATAAAATGCCCCCCTTCTCCCGGCGGTAAAGTTTCTCACGGGTTAGCATAAAATAATATGGTTACCGTATTTATATTAGCCCATTACGAACAAAAAACTTGAGTGTGTACGCCCTGGGTCTTTATATAATCAATCTGCATTGCGACTTATAAAACATTTTGCATTTTTAATGTTGGATAAACTTAAGCGCTATTTCATGCTTAGCAGAAATTTAAGTATCTCGTTTGACAGGCTTGGCTCGTGAGGGCACAATCTATAGTGTTGCAAGTTTTATGTGTCTTTATGATCGAATTGCTTTTGGGGGCGGAGAAGGAAGGAAAATAATTTTTCAAATGATCGTCAAAAACTTTTCTGGGATGATTGGCACTAAACACCAAGATTTCGCGGCAGTCGAATGATTGGTATAGGTTGTTTTTTGTACAGTTGTGGCTTTCGCATGGCAATTCAATGGCTCTACCTTCCACACCCCCCCTTTTTAATTCCCTTCCTATGCTATTAAAGAGGAGTTGCATGTTTCAGGAATACCCTCATATAGCCTGTTAACCAAATAAAAATGGATTTACGAATATTTATGTTAATATATTATGAATCCTGCATGATATCTAAACGAAGCCTGCACGAAAATATAAGTTAAAATTTCTGATTCGATCCCTCAAATTTTCAATGAAATCCGTTGAGCCCGTTTTGGAGGCTTTTGGAGACAAACTTCCAGAAAGACACACAGTCATTTCAAATTTTTTTGTTATTATAGATTTTATTCCTATTAACGTTTCGTTGACGTTGCAAAGTTGAAATTATTTAAATTAGAGCCGATTAATCCAGGAAAGGTTTCTTAGAATGTTTTAACCCTCCAGAAAATATTTGGGAATACGATTACTTTCGAACTCTGTAAACTGCTATGTCAGGAACGGACCTTCTTTTTCTACAAATACCTACTTGTGTTTCAAAGAAAAGAAAGAAAGCAAATAAAACGCTGAGAACCGAAGACAGGGTCTACAATGATTTGTTCGGGACTGGAAGCGGAATCTACTTGGAATCTTCCTAGAACTATGCAAGGGAAAATCTATCATTATGTGTCGGTAATACACTGACAACAGTGTCATTTAGCCCTTCAAACTTTATTTCTTGAAAGCAACTGTGATGTTTAAACATACTTTGTTAAAAATAAATTTTCAATAAGTTCGCTAGAAGAAGAAATTATTTCGGTGCAAATAAAACTGTCTAAGATTCGCTTAGCTGTCTAGACAGTCTGTGCAATTCTACTCTTGTTGTTATGAATCCCAAGTATCAGAATTCCTTAACTTCCGTCAAAATATCACTTCCCAATCTAACACCCTTTGTTATTCCACTGTTTCCCATACTACACTCCATTTCCTTGGTTTTCTCTCTATTAATCCTCATATTGAACTATTTCTCCAGGACTACGTTCATGCCATTTATTATGGTTTCCAAGTCTTCTTCTGATTCTCCTAATACTGCAATATCGTCAGCAAAGCGTAAAGTTTTTATTTCTTCCCCTAGCAGTCTTTTCCATATTTCGTTTTAACTGCATCCTTGTCTAACTCTTCCCTTGATTACGGCTTTCTTTTCTTGATCTTCAATTCTAATTACTGTTGACTACCTTCTGCAGAGGTTTTGTGTAAGCCTTCTTTCTTGATATTTTATTCCTGTGTTCTTCAAAATCCTTAATAGTGTGTTCGAGTTCACATTATCAAATGCTTCTTCTAAATCTACAAATATCATGAACGATGACCGGTTTTTTCTTATCCTGTCTTCTAATATTAATCGTCTATCAAACTCTGACTTTAAAATTTTGTCCCCCAACTCTTTATCATCCACCTCCTCTTCTTCTTCTATTACATACTGGTCTTACCGTGATACAGCTCTTCTAGATATTCCTTACGTCTTTCTGCTTTTTCTTCTTTATCCAGAATTGGCTTTCTATCCATTCTGATGTTGTTCTTCCTAATATTTTTCCTCTCGCTGAATGTTTCTTTGATTTTCGTAAAAGAATCGTCTATTTTCCCTTTCACCATAAAATCTTCAACTGCTTTGTATTTTTCTTGTAGCCAAGTCTAATTGGTACTTCCTATCTATCTCATTCTTTAAGCGTCTGTACTGCTATTTACGTTTGCATCTCGCGCGTTTTTATATTTAGTCCTTTCATCAATCATTTTTATTATTTCTTGTGTTATCCTTGCATTCCTATTGATTTGAGATATTCTTCCTATTTTTTCTTCTGTTGTTCTAGTAATTTTTTCCTTCAAGTGTTCCCATTTCACTTCTATAGTTTCCTTCTCCTTTCTCTATTAATCTGAAGCACCCCCTGTTCTTTCAGTTTATCTAATTCTCACCTTTTTGTTCTAATTTCTTTTTTGAGTTTTTTCATTTCAGCCTGCATTTCATAACTAGCAGATTGTGGTCGGAGTTTATATCTGCTTCTGGGTACGTCATGTAGTTTGTTACTTGATTTCTATACCTCTGTCTAACCATTATATAATCTAATTGGAACCAGCCCGTGGCCCACGGCTTCATTCGTGTGTATAGTCTTCTTTCATGATTCATAAACCAGGTAATCGTCACGACTAATCTGTGCTCAATAAAAAATTCTACTAGCCTATCTCCGCTTTTTTTCCTTTCCCCAAATTCATAGTCCCCAACTACATCACTCTAGTTTCCCTTGGCATACTTCATTATTTTCTTCAATTTCTTCGTAGATTTTCTCAATTTCTTCTTCCTCTGCGGCACTTGTGGGCATATAAACTTGAATAACTGTCGTCGGCTGTGTTTTGTTTCTGGAGTTATCGTAACCAACCTTTTATTATATTGTTTATAATAACATATGCGTTACCCCAGTCTTCTATTCATTACAAGACCTATCCCTGCAATTCCTCCATTCGCTGCTGTGCTGATCACCCTATATTAATCCAACCAAAAATATTGCTCTTCTTGCCATCTAACTTTAACCTTTCAGATTTTCTAATCTACCAGCACGGTTTAAATTTCTGACATTCCACGGTCCAATTCGTAGAACGTCACTCATTGCCTTTCTGATGACATCCTCCTGAGTGCCCGCCCGGACATCCGAATGTGGGACTATTTTACCTCCGGAATATTTTATCCGAGAGGCTGCCATCATATTGTTATTTATTGATCGATGCATGTACGCGGGAAATTAAAGACATGGCTGTAGTTTTCCCTTGCTTTCAGCTGTGCAACAGTAAAACGACCATTAAAGCTATTCCTGCCATGTTTGTGTTTGTCCAACATTGATCCATTTCCGGTAATATTGAGGCCTGTTGACCCTTGCCATGCTAGTTTTTGTCCGTTCCAAAAAATCGGTACCACTCATGTATGAGTACTTAGCAACCTAGGGAGACGTCCGATGGGGGAATAAGATCCCAACACGATTATTCTATCATACATACCAACATAATCACAAATTGATATCCACCTACATAGTCATATACAGCAACGTCCTTCTCAAAACAATCCTAAATGATGCCCGACACCGGTGAATCCCTACTCTACACTAGCGTTTATATTCAAATTTTTAGGTAAAATGTTTAATACAGTTTTTATAATTCTCAACGAAGATAGTTATGTTACTAAGCGAGTAAATCGCAAGTGGAGTTCAGGAATTACTTTCTTTCTCGTAGCCTAATTTTTTGGGGGGTAACAGTCTACAAGAGGGGGATCCCGAAACAGGCTACTCTCCTTTAATAGGTTGCGAAGGGAATTGAAAAGGGGGATGTGGAGCAAGGTAGCGAAGGGTTTAGAGTCCGCCGGGCTATACTTTAAGGTTCCTACCCGGTGCTTTACCTTAAGAGATGAAGGGAAAACCTTAGAAAACCTGCACCAGGTAGCTACAATAATTTAATTTTTGTATCAAATTAAAATTAAACGGATTGGACGAAGTTCACGACACAAAGCTATTCACTTTGTGAATTTTTTCCCCGTTTAGTAATGTAAGCATGGTATATATTAATTTTATTTAATTAAAAATTATACTTTATATCTTGACTAAGTATTATGCATCCAAAAGTAATATATTTTTTTAATTTTTTGCCTAGTTACTTGTTGAAGTCCACAAAGATGGACCAATCTTCGTAATTAGAATTATTTTACCTAAATAGTAATGCTTTGCTGACAAATTTGACTGTATTTCAATTATTTAATACCGTTAAATAAAAACTAACTTTGAAATGAGACTTGGAAGAATTTTCAGTATCATGCATTTTAAAAGTAATTTTTACAATCTTCTTTTACACAAAAGCAGCTAGAAAATATATTATATTAACTGTATTGTTTTCTATGTACAAAATTTTAGAAGTAATATTTTACAAGAATGTGGTTTCTTGTATAAAGTAGTGTTGTTGTTAAAATTGAAACTGTGAATTAATTTCATACATTATCTTTGACAAGTTTGCTTTAATTTCCAGACCATATGTAATCACCGATACAGTCCTTTTATAAGCTTCCGCCAATTTTAATTTTTCTTTTTATTGCGTCTCATTAAAAATGGTCTAATTATAAGGTCAATTTTTTTCTTTAGGGATAATGGGTCTGGACCAATAGTAAAAGTTTGAATAACTACTATAATCGCTATTCATATACGATTTTTGTTTCTCAGAAGATAGTCAAGTATTTTAAATCGGGTTGGAAACTAGTAACAGACACGATGTCTATGTTGGTTCTGTATACAAGTAAGATAGAGGCCACATCAGGGTTTTCACGAGCAGAAAAAGTTAAGGAAATTGTTTACGTATAACTGGTTTTTAGTTTTATGTTATATTTTACATTGTTCTTAGTCTAATATATCCCTTAGAAATGCTTAGCTTGCAAACACTTAGATGTTAGCTTTTTCATAATCATTCTCCAAAACCATGAACTATTCTTTGATAATATATTCATACACTATAGTTTTCACCATCGTTAATATAGTAATATAAATATTTCACGCTTATTAACGATGTTGTCAGCTTTCGTTTCTAGATACGTTTACAGTTCCTTTACTATTGATCGGATTGAGGTTGGGATTTTCCATGTCTTTTACCACCTTACTCAAGACTCATCCTTCAAGAATAAAGATTTTGATTTCATACTGGCATTACGTCTCCTCTTCATTCTCTTTTCAACCTACGGACAACATACCTTCTAGAGAGAAAAGGAAGTTGGTTAACAGAATTTTAAGTTTTAACATTTTCATATGATCGATGGTAATTTAACATAATCGAAACGTTATTCTTCTTTTAATAGAAAAACTAACCTGTCGTATCTGGTCAAACAGTTTCAGATGAATAAAAGGGGTTGTTTACTTTAAAATATTAAACATTGTTATATAAATGTGAAAAAGTCCCTTTACTCGACACTTATCAATTTAAAATATACAATGATTGAATACATTTTTATTAACATAGCCGGATTATTTTACCGATTAACAATACAATCATTAGATTTCTTATAATATAGAGACATGAGTTCTATTCTGGGGGCCGTCTAAACTGACTGAATACAAACACAAATCCTAGGTGGAATTGGCAGTATAAGGAAATCGGAAAAAGGTTTCATATAGTGTAATTACCAATTCTTCTCAGCTTAGCCTGGAACGTGCCGCTAGAGTCGGTTACGATGCAATGATCCTGCCGTTCGGTGCCACAAAACATCCTTGTTGCTACAATGACGACCTTCCCAACTTTGTTTTCTTCCTTCGTGCCACAGACATTGTTAATATTGCTTAATATTGAACTCCAAAATCGTAGAGTACTAATGCTCAATCACCACTTTCAAATATCCTGAATCCTTAGTCACCTCATGCTCAATCTCTATGTTCATTCTTATTGTACCCCTCTTAATGTGCCAAATTCATTTTTCCTGTGTTTTCAATATCTTTTCCACTCTTCATTACTTCATTTCCGTCGGTGACGGGGTCCAGATCCTGTCAAATCAATATTATATACCTATCGTCCCTGGGTGAGCCATTCGCCCCACTCCACCGATGTTTTGGAGAAAACACCATGTACCCTCACTAGCTGATGTCACTGACTCTTTAAAACTCATGACTTGTTGGAGTTTTATCTGTAATCTACAACTTTCCTTACTTTGTTCGCCTTTGATTTCGTACCGCCAAATTCTGAATGTAGCTGTGCTTTACTATTACAAGTTAAATTTAAGTTTTGAAACGTTCACCATATTTAGTCTCCAGATTACGCATGTTTGGACGCGAAGCAACGAAGAAAGGTTAATCCAAATTGGATCAACAGTTCACTCGTGGAAAGTGAACAAAAGAAGGGTAACAGAGAGAGAAATTTAGATTTAATCGATTTCAGTTACCAACTTAAATAAAACAGAAGAAAAACTAAAAGTTCTCGATTCAAAGCCATGCACCGTAAAACATTCACATGTCATATATTTTGTAAGCTTATGCGCTCCCTTCGATCATGTAGGACGAATGCCCGCCCGAGTGTCTGTGTATGCCGAATTTATTTATTTAGATGCATACAAATCCGACAATCGTCTGTTATTACATGATCCGCGTGATTCAGCCAGCGAGCTGACAAACCTCGTGCAAAGGTACACGAGTTCTAAAGCCGAACAAGTAGCTCTCAGGGGCCTTGGCTTTAACTAATTAATTAAAGGGAACGAGTTGTTCATTAACTAAAGCGTGGACTAATAAAACTTTAAATATAATTTAATGAAACAATCTGAATTGTTGATAGCTCCATTTTAAATCACACACATTTATTCCCAACAAAAAATATACTATTCTAAATTAAATTAGTTGCAACAAAAAGTTCCGGAAATTAACCAACTTTTCAGCCAAAATTTTATAGAACATCCGGTCGTTGCATTTATAGCTGCAACAGTCGCAGTATTAGGGAAGGGATTCAATTTTGAAGATCTCGGTGCGGCGTCCGTATATTTGTCCGACGCACGTATGCGAGCGGCTAAGTGTTGTAGCAGCTGGCTCAGATTGAGCTCTTAGCACCTCCGCAAAGACGGTTTCCCTCCTGTCCTCAAGGCAGCATAAACCCGCGATCTGCCTCCGATCGCTTTCACAACTTATCTCATGACTCTCCAAAATCTGAAGTGCCTCGCTTCACAACTTTACTGACTCTCCTCTAAAATTGTATTGCTTTGCTCCACCAATTGTCTCACTTCGCGGTCTTTCAACTTCAGTAGGCTTTGAAAGTATATCTACAAAACAATTTGTTCCTTAACCCTGGACGTGGGACAGACACCCTCCAAACGCCATTCAACCTGACCTGATGGTGGTCTTTACCAAAACGCTACACAAACATGGTTTGCAGAAATAATAGAATAGCAACGGCCCTTTTTCCAATTATCCGACTGCCCAAACAAGGACCGGGTTTCTAATCAATAGTACTAAAAGATTCATAATTTACAAAAAAAAACATTGAGTGTGACGTTATTGTAAATGATTAATATTAATTATTTAATGAATTTAAGTTTAGGATTTAATATGTACATATATTTAAAGAAAAACGCAATACTTTTACATGGGGTCCTGCGCAAAGATTACAAATACATAATAAATAATTAAAGGGGACAGTTTTAAATCTCTCAGGGTTAAATTATTATGTGGGTTACCACGAACAGCATTTTCTGTTCATTGGACGAACCTGTTTGTAATTATGTGTGTCTCGATGCAGATGTGTCCTGAAATTCCTTCTAGTTGAACCTGAAGCTGCCGTTGGATACTATAATGAAGTAGAAACGCCAGGAATTAAGGAAAACTCAGTCTTTTCCTCCATCTTCCCTCGTTGTTTTCCTTGTCGTTAATACCTTACTCCTTCGGCGTCAACTTCGTACCTCACTGCATGTCTGCCTCCTCGACTATCAATCTCTCACACCATAGTCTCTCGCTGCATACTCGACTTGTCCGACCGTTTACCATACTTCATACTGTTCCCCTGCTTCCTCCAATTGTCAGACGGTTTTTCATAATATCCTTCTCCGACTTCAATGTCTCACACTATACTGACCATTTTACCACCCATCACCTTCGCAGGTCAACTCCGTATAGTCCCCTTCCAAGGGATAAAACTATCTCACGTGACGGCTTTCCTGTCAATCATCGTGAGTTCTCCGTCAAGATGATTTGATGACACAGGTAACAGTTTCCTACGGAATTTCCGAATGTGAACGCTCCTTCTACCAAAAACAAGTATACCGTTAAAACTCCACTGTCAGGTATGTATCTGAGTCGCCTTCTCGGCGTCGGGAAAAACCCCTGTTTCTGGCTAGGAGATATTCTTGCTTAAATTTTTATATAATTAAAATTCTAAATTGGAAATAAAATTGGGCATGGTTCTACTGCGCTACATTACTTATAACTTTATATTTGGCTTCAATTACTTTAATAAAAAATTAGAATAGCACAATTATAACAATTAGTTTTTATAAATTTTATTTTATAATACCAAATTTTGTATTTTTTTACATCATAATTATTATTTGTTTTCGAATAAAATATGCCTGCTTGAAATTATAGTAAATATACATTATAATATTTTATTGATTATAAGTAAATTTATTTAATAATCATTGACAGTTATTCCATTTTGGAGTATTTTTCTTTGAAAATAATAAGTCATTGAATATAAAGGTAAATGCTATTAATAAAAATCTTTTACATTTTTACTACATTATTATTTAAATATCATCGATGCCATTTTAAGGGCACATATGGTGGCAAATTTTAAACTCGGAAACATATAAATCACTTAATAGATCTAAAATATGAATCAATTTAGAATGATGGATCGAATTTATTTTGGTGGTGTTGGTTAACTGTGCTTTCAGAAATGTCGAAATTTTTACAGAAATATTGATAAAACTTATTTAGTGTTACAGGCTGAGGCTAATTCAAAACACTGTAACTGCATAATAGAAATCAGTTTAAAATAATTCGTTATTGTACAGACATTCGTTACTAACCTATGTTGTTAAATTTCCTGGTATTTGTATCACAATCTGTTATTATACATTCGATTTTACTAAGGATTTGTTCAGACTTCTGTATATTACTTACATTCAAACTGATTTATTGCATATACTTCACTGAAAATAAAAAATGTCAATTTGCGTTTAATAACATAATTGACAATAATTTAACAGCTCTTTAGAAAAGATATCCAACTTCTAACGTCTATCGGAAGGAATGCCTTTATTATCGCTAGTAGTCTTCTATATGTTCTATATAGTCATTGCTGACTACATATGTATAAGTAGTGAATGTTCTTGGTAAGTATTCAACGATAAAAGAACAATTATAAGCCAATCCATGTATTGTTTCCATTAATTTAACGAATAAATAATCGCACCAATTTAATTATAGCGTACGGGATTCATTATTTAATGAGTAACATCATTAAAAATACAATGAATAAATAATTTTTGAAATAGAGCATTAATGAATTTCATTAAATATATTTTTAAAAAATATTATGGTTACTTGAACAGATCAAGTCATCAGTGACCTTCTATCTAGGGGTATATTGGATATAATTAATGTACTGCTTAATGATTATATAAGAGTAATGTGTGATTACATATATGATGTCAGCTTTGCTTTGTTCATAATTTTGACGAGATCCTAAATCACACTATCGTTGGAAGAGAAGCCTTCTTCAGAGTGGTCCTTTTTCTACGTTGGACCAGTCCCACACACCTCAGATGGGTTTTTCAAATCTAGAAAAAATATAGGCATGAGTTATAAAAGTATGGAGTTTTCTAGTTATATATCCTCTTCTTACAGGGTTCCAAATTTCCTCCAATTACCCTCTGAATTTTTTACGACGCCAGCAAAGATACATACTGGAACAGCCTTGAATGTTTTCACATCCAGTACATCCGCCACTTCATTTCCTGCATGAGTAGTGATCCAGACTTCTTTTTTATTTGTAACGCAGGTATTAATATTCTCCAGGTTGTTGTTGTATTTAGTCCTTAGACTGGTCTGATGCAACCTTCCATAATAACCAATCCTGCTCAGGCCTTTTCATATCTACATAGTTATCTCATCCCCCATCTTCCCTAATCTGCTTAGTGTATTATATTATTGGCCAACCTGTTCTATTTTTACCCCACACTCTAAAGATAATTTTACAAGGCCCTCATGTTTCAAACCGAGGCCTATTAATCTATCCCTTCAACTTGGAAAAAGTCCTCCATATTGTTCTCTCTTCTCTATTCTGCTTAGAACTTCCTGGTTACTAACTATATCCACCCATCTTATTATCAGTATTATCCTATTACACCATATTTCGAAATATTCTATTCTTTTCCATTCTGCAACTCCTACCGTCCAGGTTTCGTACCCATATAACGTCACACTTCATACGAACATTTTTAGTAATGATTTCTTAATATGGTACTTATCTTAGCCACATGTAATTTCCTATTTTTTTCTGCGAAAGCCTTTATTGCCTGAGATAACCTACACTTTACGTCAACTATACTTATATTATCCCTAGTTATATGCTACCTAAGTAGCGGAATTCCGTACCTTCCTTAAAAATATTCCTTCACGATGCCTTTGTTATTCCACTATTTCCCATATTACACTTCATCACTTTCGTCATGTTGTACTCTTCCTCCAATAACACGTTCATTCCATTTATTATGTATCCCAACTATTCTTCTATCAGAATATCATCAGCAAACCTTGGTGTTTTTATTTCTTCTCCTTGCAGTTTGATTCCCTTCCCATATTCATTTTAACTGTCTTCATCGCCTGTTCTATACATAAATTAAAGAGAATTAGCGACTGACATTATCTTTGTCTTACTCCTTTCTTGATTTCTGCTTTCGTTTCTTAGCCTTCAATTATAACTGCCTTCCATCTGTAGAGGTTATGTAAAAGCCTTCTTTCTCTATATTTATTGGAGTCACATTCAAAATCCTTCATAGTGTGTTCCAGTTTACGTTATCAAAGGCTATATCTAAATCTAGAAATGCCTTAAACATATGCTTGTTTTTTGCTATCCTGTCTTCTAAAATTATACGCAAAGTGAATAATATATCTAATTAAATTGACAATATCATTCCTGGCCTTCGTTTATTTTATTATAGTTAGAGCTTTATGGGAATGTGACAGTATAATTAAGTTATCAAATGGTGATTCCAAACAATACTCGATTAAATATCGTTCCACTCCTGTAACCTAAGCTAAACTTGTCTACAATTTGCTAATCACATTTAATAACATCCCGACTTTCTAACGAGTCCATTGAAGAACTAGGGAGCAGGTTCCCTAAGAGTGGTTCTCTGGATTAGGGAGTGAGAGGTGTATAGTTGAAAGTTGGAGAATTTCCAGGGTGGGATGGATGAAACAGAATTCTGGTCAATACTAGGTAATCTAAACTGTAGCTTTAGAAGCTTCAGATGCAGCATGAAAGTGTAGAAGTCGATTGAGATTCATCTTGTAATGAGGGTTGGATTGATATATTTTTTTCGTGATACTTATGCCATAGGGCTGAAGTGACTTGAGGATGTATTTTATGGTGGTTAGATTTCTTCTAAAAATGAGTGGAATCACTTTACTCTCGTTTAGTAGTCTAACCACCTTGGTATTTGTTATACATCTCATAGCTGGATTCTTCCAAGTTTATTGAGAGCGTATTTATGCGTAGTCAATTCATATATGGAGTTAGTTCCTCATTTTTAAAGCATAGAGCATATGCGGTGCGTATTTTTTCAGTATTTATATGTACAATTATGTCTGGACGTGCTCCTTGTGCTATTGAAAATGACGCAATACACACAGTAAAAATAGCGATGTCCTCCTACTTCCAGTTCGTTACCTTTTATAAAGCACTATATTTTCGTTTCCTATATCAGTAAAATTTATGATATCATTCCAGGACTGTTAAAGAACGTAGACGAGCTTTATTTCCATATTAAACATATATATTGTTCCAAAACGCACAAATGCTACTGAAGTATAGAAGATAGTGTAACTAAATTCAGAAGACAAGGATGGAAAAATTTGTACCGGACTCAGGACTGGAAACCAGGACATTCCGCTTTCCGGGAGGACACACTGCCACAGAGTCGACACTCCGAGGACCGATTCAATATCCCTCCACTCCTGTAAGCCTAAACTTGGCTCACCTACAATTTATTAATCACAACCTAATATCCAGGTGGTCTTCTGTTCGAGTCCTGGGCCCGGTTGGCATTTTTCCATTGTTGTCTTTATTATATATATATATATATATATATATATATATATATATATATATACGCTATTTATGTGAGCTTCAATCGAAGTATTTCTTCTCCCTTTGTATAGAAGAGGGTATAGTTGTGTTAATTATGCTTTCCAAAGTAACATTTTACTCTGTTAGTGGATTAAGCGCTCAATCCTTAAAACCGTACAAAATATGAACCTATGGTAAGCCTATGTAAGTTTGACGAAATATAGAAGATAAAAAGCTCGTTATGGGATGGAAGATACAATATCTTAAAGAGACACTTGAGCTATAATTTCAAATATAATATTAGTAGGATTTTAATATTTTTAAATAAATAATGATGAACGTAAAAATTGAAATATCTTACAGAAAGATCTATGTAAAGTGATAAATGATATATAATGAAAATGAAAGCCGTTGATTTTGACCGACTCTATCCTGGCGATCAACTCACTCTCCAATCAACTTGTAGAAGTGGTTGCGTTAATTAAATCAGTAGAAGAAGCAAATACCAATAAAGATTGCAAGCGCCATTGTACTCTTGTTTGAGATGTAGGAACTGCCAGTCAATTGAAAGAGAATTTCAATCTGACAATAAACTGGAGTAATTAGTTTCTTATTTTGTAATAAACTTTAAAATAATAATCCAAGAGGTAATAAGGTTTCCTGAGGGAAAGTTAGTGTTATTTATGGAGGTAGATAGCAAATAAAAGTAAAACAATCGGAATCTATAAAAATATGTAAATAATCTTCAAAATATTTTGTTTTTAAGGTTTGAAGAGTCCATATTCCTTGATTCAAAATTAACACCAATATTAACAGAAGCCAAATTCACAATCAATTAAAACCTAGTTTCATAAATAAGTTCCATGTGCTCAAGATTATTTTTTTAAAAAGTAAATGAGTCAGTCTGAAAATAAAAAAATACATTTTTTCTTATTTATTTGGAACAAAATAAATGTTTCATAAAAATTAAACTATGTATTTATAATTAATATATTTAACTGTTGATAATTTGCCTCCTAAAATTATAGGAATCCTAAGCTTACATAACTTACTTCAAGTGGGTACACCGCCATTACTGAGCTGGCAACTGTGCGGCTTCCGACTTTCTGCTCTCTCTCTCTCTCTCTCTCTCTCTCTCTCTCTCTCTCTCTCTCTATCCCTTTCTACCCCACCCCCTCTCTCGTCACAGAGAAGCTGTAACTCGAGCTTAAAATTTTAATTTTGGCTATTTCTCGCTGTTATGAAGGTACGGGTCTTCAACGTGACCTAAACAATTACTCGGTAATTAAAAAATTCTATTAATGTAAGAGTGTCAGAGTTAGGCGGCTAAACTTTATTGAAGCTTTGGGTTGTTTCATGTTAAAACTGAGAATAATGCGACAGTCCAATTATTATGAGAAAATGTAGTATTATTAGTTACAATACATTCTGCTAATTTAATAAAACATTTTGGCAACCAAAAATTTAATGTGTCTGCGTATCGCTGCAAGGATGGTGAACTCCGAGAGTTTCATGTTGTAGCGGAATCATTCATTACACGTTCGACCTTGTTGGTTGTAAACCGATGTTCTATATTTGAGCTTGTGCTATCTTTTAGCGTAGTAATTTACCCTTTCCTTTATTTTATTTCTTATTATTAATATACAAGGACTTCAATGCCTAATAATATGATAATTATCAATCATAATTCGTCCGAAGAATAACTTACATTATTATTTACAATTAATTTCATATATATATATATATATATATATATATATATATATGATATCATTCTGATATATCATTGGATTTTATCCCTAGTAATAGGAAGGCAATTATTATTTTGTAACTATCTGGATGCACGGGGTTTCTCGTGTATTTATTTGTAGTAGTCCGGTACAGTATTAAAGTATCATGGAATAGAAAAGAATCACGATTTATTTCATGCCCTTACTTTTCAACCTCAAATCTGGGACTGAAGTGCAACTTATTTTGCATCCTGGCACCTTAGTATTGTAAAATAACACGTTGGGTACGTTAAATATAAAAATAACTGTCTCTGTTTAAGACAGTGAAAAAAATAATCCCAGGAGCACAAAATAGTGAAACATAAACACAGCATCTCTGTAGGTGCAAGGTTGTGTTTTACACGTGCAGTGTTGGATCGGTAACGTAACATGATTTATTGAAATTTCTCCAAATGTTAGCAGAACCCCGGCATATTGAAATTAAACTCAGTGACACTTTCAGGTTGTAACTACTGGGGTTAGATAAAACAATATGAACAGCTTGTTGCAGGTTGGTACCGCTGTATACGTGTAAATTTAGCGACGGGAACACGGTGCCACGTTTATCTTGCATATTGATATGCTTTGTTCTGCGACGGATAACACCAGTGATCGGTGAAATGCCTGATCTATTACACTTCGAAAGAGGACAAATCATTGGTCCCGCATCAGTGACGAAAACGGCTCAACTGTTTAACGTTTCACGAGCGACAGTATCCACTGTAATGACAGCATTCACAAAACATGGAAAAACATAATCAACGAAGAGGAATAGTGGGCGAAAGCCGAATTTAACTGACAGAGACAGACAAACATAAAAAAGGATTGTGAACAGGCAACATAAAAATTCCGCGACAAAAATGACTGCCGAACTCAACACTAACTTGAGCAATATGATTCTGACAAAAACAGTGACGGGGGATTCACAAAGAAAACATTCACGGAAACTCTTTATAACGGAAGCCAACGCAAATTTGCGAAATAAGTGGCGTCACGATCATAAAACCTGGACACTAGATGATTGGAAGAATGTGGTATGGTCCGATGAATCATCATTTATATTGTTTCCTTCAACCGGCCGGGTTTATGTATAGAGAACACCGAAAGAAACCTACGATCCGGCCTGCCTACTTCCTACGATCAAGCTCGGGGGAGGTCCCCTCATGATTTGGGCGGCTATATCGTAGTATTCAGCTGACCTGATCATTACTCTTACTGTCTATATTATTATGAATGAATATCTCTACATCCTCAACAACGGATAGCTTACTATGATATTGCTGCCAGACACTGCTAATTTCCAAGATGGTAATGCGCCCATACATACAGACAAAAAGTTTGAGGAGTGGTTTGCATCAGAATGTCATCAAACATCTTCCGTGGGCAGTAAAATCGCCTCAACATCATTGAACTGTTACGGGAAGTTTTATGGCAGAGAGTGAGAGGCAAATTTTCGCCACCAATATCGTTGTGGCAAGAGTGTTACAAGCGTGGGAGAGAAATCCGTTAGAACTATTCAGAAACTCTACGAATCTATTCCGTGATGAATTGCAGCTGTTCTCAAAGAATTTGGTATCTAACTCTTAATTAATCAATATTTATTGTGTAAATGCAGGAGCTCATATTATTTTTTCCAACCTGTTTATACAAGCATTATAAGAAACACTAATTGGTCACAAAAATTAATTTATTCTACACAAATATCGAACATATTTGCAAATTTCTTAATTTCCGCCCTCGTTGATGCTACCCCTTGGGATGGTAGCATTCTCTGTTTTCGGTTGACATGTAACTTGTGTACATTTTTTTTTTAAATTGATCGATGCGTTGTACATTGCAGAACATGCCATCCCTACTCCTAGGGTTTAGTGTACAACTAAACCGATATTTAATGTCATAAATAAACTCAGAAACATAAAAAAAATTGATACCATTTTTAGCCTTTTTCACGAGACTTTTATGTGACGATCCTCCAACCACACTCCTCTCAGATATCGAGGTCAAAATTACTCAGGAATAACATTACTTTCAAAGTAACTGACCCCGAAGTATATATATTAGGCGCATATATCAACACTTTATAATGCCCAACTAGAGGATATAGTCGTGCCTGATCCCACAGCGTTTGTTTCCGCGTCATAAAGAACATGCGAATTAAATAATTTCGTAATTGACCCACTCGTTTATGATTTACGCGGACCTTTGTTTCACTCCCTAGTGTCCCACCTTGGTGAATGAACAGCAACTTAACCGGCATATTGGGTGACATAAATAAACACAATGAAACCTATAAGAACTGTTTAGGCATCAATACTGATTGTTCCTTTGTTATTTTTATGTAACGCACTTCTACCCCCAGCCTTATAAATACTCCCCTCATATGATATATGGGGTTGAAATTATACATTTGTAATAACGTAAAAACATGAACATATTAACTGACCTCGAAAAATATTTATTCCACTCAAGTATCGTCAGTTTTTACATATTTTTAAATTTACGCTTCCTACACTCCAGCCTCTGGGGATGATAGCCGACAGTGTTCCTTTACCAGTCTTAAAAAATTGACCACACGTTTATATTTGTGTAATGAAATAAATCTAACATGAAAAAAAATTGTAAATCATTTTGATTATATAGATTTTATCTTCCATATTCATCTCTTAGCTATATTGCTTTAGTCGGACGGACTTGTTGAACTGTGCGGATGTGTGCTTGTGGGTTCCGTAGTGTTTACGTTCCTACATACTACAACCCGAAAATCGGGCCAAGGAAGTGTATAGACATCCGCTTGCTACGTCTTGGCAAGTACGAAGGGGCCAGACACTGTGCTCAGAGAGACCTGTTAACGGCATACTTGGAGCTCGAGGTTGGAAAATAAATTGTTTCAATCAAGAAACAACCCAGATCGATGTTGAAGTCTATCAATACCTTCAACCACTTTTATTCGATATCATCTAATAGTATACTCTCAAATTTCACAAACATACCCACCATACCAGCTTTCAGCCAGATATCAATCAACACATTGTATCTAACAAACCAAGCATAATATACCCAAATGCAGCAGTGAGTCCAGTAACAAACCCAGTAGTATCGGCTACTATTAAAATAACAGCAGAAGTTTCAGTCGTAACATCATTTCCTTTATAAAAATACCAATCCTCTCAAAATTCGGGTACAAGTTTGTCCAAGTAGACTCTTTAGTCACTGAATACCTTAACGAGGATTTTTGAGATTATTTCTGGCGCGCTCTTTACCAAACCACATTCACCATTTGTGAATATAGCCCAATTATATTAACGGAAGCTGGAACAGAAGAATTAAACACTACTCCATTTTGATTTAATAAAGCCTTTGATCTTGTAAATGAAAGTGTTTAATCAATGGTCTGTACTCGAATTGATGGAAGCCTTTTCATGAAGCGGTTAATGTTTTATTAACTTAAGAAAATTTACAGTTCAGGAGAATTAGCTAGTCGTGTGTCAAGACGATGCACAGTGGACAACTCCGCCCATATTGTAGTGGGGGTAGACATCAGCTCACGTATACTACGACTTTTGTTGAGACAAGTTGCTAGTGTGAAAATAATTCTGAAATTATTGGCGTTAGGTAATATATTGTCGTCAGCTCAGGATATGTTGTACGTCAAGAAACACATCATTAAAATGTAATAGATAATAAGTATGGCTTGCTTTAAAAAGATATCGCATTCTCCATATCCCGTTCGTTTGAAGACGATTAATGTTCTTAACAATGATAGTAGCGTTTCGCCATGCCTGTAGGAAGGGTAGTACCTCCTCAAACGACAATACACCCCTTTCCCTACTGCGCATGTAAACACGCCATGTAGAATCTCGCACACTGGACTAACCTGAGACTGACTTTTAATTTTATTCAATTCACATCGTAACGAACCTCTTTTTATTGCTAGTTTTTAGATTATATTTTGTGTTTCATTATTAATTTTTGACTGAAAATGAAAATTTACTTTTCTCAATAATACGTTATTCTAACAGAATGTTCCTCTCTGATCTCTGAAATACTGTCTTGTTAATTCATATATTTTAAGTAAATCTAATACACCACGGGTAAGATGAAACTTCATTAATCAATATGCTTCAAGAATAATAGTTTCCGTGGTATTTATTTATATTTCACCAGAAAATGAACTAATTTCTTCGTCAAATCATATAATAACTACACGAGAATACTATAAGTTAATGGCATCCAGAATCTCACTTATCATATCAGTGATATTGAAAGAGATGGATTAGACACAAATTTAGACCAGTTTTTACTATTTTTCCTTCTCCTCTTCCGCATCGAATCTTGTAGTGAGGGGGCTGTGGTCAACTTAATCACGTTAAGAATTCCAGAATTAAATTCATTTACCCCCAAATGGTGGATCGGAATCCAATTACAGTCGTTTCAACTTATTTTTGTCAACCTTTTCCAAGTAGTTTCGACATTTTTCTCACCCTTTTCCACGTCTATCCTAAATGCATCTCAGTCCCTTTCCGTTCGTGATAGACACAAAATTTTCTAATATATAAAATGACACTATTAATCTCTACGGGAAAACAACCATACGATAGTATTATGGGTCGTCATCACATTATACGTTTGCATGCAGAATAGACACATCCATTTTTATTAACTAAATAGGAGCTAGGCGTTCCTCCTACAGTATTTAGGTCAAATTTATTCTCTCGAGTATATCACAGTGCGAATGATTGAGGCATGTTGTATAAAAAACTATGACAGCACGCGTGCATTGCTTAACTTTGCGGATGTCTCGTCTCCCTGGTTGTAAGGTTCTTACATGCTAGGACATCCCTCTTGGGAGGTGTATGTACCGGGGTTGCAGACCTTGACCATACGGTAGGAAATGCGTGCTGTTCGCATTGGATCAATCGACCAGTTGTCTCCTAAAACTAGTTCAGACACGGAGAATGGAATGCTGCGACCCAACAAGAAACTACTCTCCCGACATTCAGAAGGGCGTGAGAATAGTACCCAATAGTCCGACTTATATGATGCAAGTTACAGGGCTTGCCCTGTATCTCTGTTAAGTGATCACAGGTTAGAATCCTTGAAATATAGCCCAGTGGACCCTAGTCAACCCTGCGTTAGCTTTGCTCTACCTTCAACCTCCCCTCTTTTCAATTCCCTTCCGATGCCATTAAACGAGAATTTCCTGTTTCAGGATCACTATCATCTATCCTATTGGCATACAATTTTATTATTCGTATATATATATATATATATATATATATATATATGGACCAATGCCTATTATTTCACGCTAAATAGAAGAGATTGTTGAAGTATCTTTTCTTTATTAAAATAAATCGCTGTTCCTGTGCATTTTCTGTATGTGTGTATTTAAGGTGCCAGTGATCTTCTTGACTCTAATAAGATACTGAGTCATCGTGCACGTTTTGATGAAATTCATCTCTCATAAAGAATGGGGTATTAAAAGGTAAATGTGACCCTCCCGCTGATAGTTTAATCACACGTTGACAAAATATTACTGTATAATTGATTACTGTAGTGGTCATATATATATAAATTCCCGGGAATCACCGAGCACCCAGCTAAATCAAAACTGTCAGTACGAGCCATAGCAACGAGGAAAAGCTTCACCGATGCTTCATTACGTTCCTCACATGACATCCCACTCGAAAGTCTCTTGTGACCAGATAAGCATAAGTAAATCACGCTATCAATTCTTGTCGTAAAGCACTTAAAACTCTGAACCCCGATGTTCGATTCCAAGTGTACTTATTTATTGTTCCAGCCGTCCCTTCATGGCTTTTACTGTTGTTAACTTAAGCACTCAGATATCAGTAACGTTATATATTGTTCCGGCGATACACTGCGTTCATGGCTCTTACTTTGGTTCACTTAGGCACTCAGATATCAGTAACGTTAATAAGCTATGACAAAACAAGTAGAAAAATCTGTCTTCTAAGACACCCTTTTAACGCCCTTATAATCACGCAGCTAATACCAATAAAAACATAATTATTAATAATCCGTTTAGAAGACAATTACTAGCCTGAGTATAAACAAATAATAATCAAAACCACTTCACTCTTCTAAAAATTGTTGTTATTTAAAACGTTGTGTAATTATATTGGTCGGTGATATTTGTGTTATTCTACATTTTATACAATTTTTCATATAATACAAATAATGTTCCTTCAGAAATTGTTGTTATTGTTGTGGTATTCAGTCCAAACTGGTCTGATACGACCCTCCATGCAAATCTATCTTACGAAAGCCTTTTCATTTCCTCATAACTAGCACATCCTGCATTCTCCCTGATCTGCTTAGCGAATTCCATCCTTGACTTCCCTCTTTTATTCTTACCCCACACACTTCCCTCTAATGCTAATTTTCAAAGCCCTCATTCCTTAAAACATGGCATATTTATCTATCCTTTCTCTTAGTCAACGTCCCCATATTGTTCACTCTTCGCCTATTCTGTTTAGAACGTCCCTGTTCGTGATTTTATCCATCCATCTAACTTTCAGTATTCTCATATCGCACAACACTTCTAAGTCTTCTATTCTTTTCCTTTCCGCAACTCTTGTAGTCCACGTTTCGTTCATACCATTTATTGTGGGTTCCGTCTTCCTCTGACTCTGCTAATACTACAATATCACCGAAGAAACGTAAGGATCTTATTTATTCTCCTTGCAGTATGATTCCTTTTCCATATACCGCTTTAACTTTCTTCTTCGCATGTTCTATATAGTTCTATACAGTATGGGCGACAGACTGAATCCTTGTCTTACTCCTTTCTTGTTTTCTGATTTATTTTCTTGATCTTCAATTCTAATTACTGCTGGACTGCCTTCTGTAGAGGTTTTGTATAAGTCTTCTTTCTCGATATTTTATTCCTGTGCTCTTCAAAGTCCTTAAAAGTGTGTTCCAGTTCACATTATCAAACGATTTTTCTAAATCTACAAATGCCATGAACACAGGCCTGTTTTTTCATATTCTTTCTTCTAAAATTAGACGCAAAGTCAATATTGCTTCTCTTCCTCCTACATTCTTCCTAAAACCAAACTGATCTTCTCTTAACCCGCATTACATTTGACGTTCCATCCTACTCTATACTCTTTTCGTTAATATTTTGAATGCATTAGATAATAAACTAATTGACCTTTGTTGTTCGCATCTATCAGCCCCAGTATTCTTCGGTATGGGTATGATTATGTTTTACTAAAATCTTCTGGTATTATTCGTGTTTCGTAGATTTCGCAAACTATTCTGGACCGCCATGATATTCCTCCTTCACCAGATGATATTATCAGCTCCGCTGAAATGTTATCAATTATTGGCGCTTTACAATTGTTCAGGTTTGTCAGCGCTCTATCAAACTCCGATCTTAAAATTTTGTTCCTCAATTCTTCATCATCCACCTCTTCTTCTTCTATTACAGACTGATCTAGATTTCCACCATGATACAGCTCTTCCAGATATTCCTTCCATCTTTCCGTTTTTTCTTCTTTATGCAAATTGTCTTCCCATCCCCTCTCCTTATGTTTGTGTGACCATTTAAAAATCGTATTCAATTACATTCTGTTAAGCCTAATAAATACACTTACTGCCTTTTTTGAAAGTAAGATGTCTGGCATTCAGGGAGGAGAGGAGTCTTTCGCTCTCTTCCTAAATTCTTCTTCCAGCTTCAGATCTGAACTTGTGTATTCATACTTCTCATCCCTTGGTTTCCAACTTCTACCGAGCACTGACTCTCTCATTTTTGTCACCTTCCAACCAATCTGTCATTTTATCACTAATCGTATTTAATGTTCAAAGATCGCGGGATCAGCAATTGAGGAGGAAGGAGATGGCCTTGGGGAAATTTTCGTCCTTAATCCTCAGACCTTTCTTGTAATCACGAATCTCCGCGACTACACGGCACCTCTCTGACCTTCGAAATTACACATCTAAATATTTTCGTTCAGTTTCTGTATACAGGGTCCTTAAACGCGAATCAAATTGCGGATCGTTTTTCTGAACTACAAAAGCGTACCTATTCTCTAAGTATATGACACAAATATTTGGAAACATTAAGGAATGACATCTCGCACCTACCTATCTCAGGATTTTAAATATTTCAATTTATAGATACATAGAAATGATTTCTGTATAGTTACATTATCTTTTTTTTTTTAAAAAAAACATTGTGTCACATAAATTATTTTGGAGCTAAAGTAATACATTGTGACTAATTTTACAATTTAACTTTGGAGAAAGCAAAGTAAAAGTGTGTGTCATCTATTATCTACTGGAATTTCACAATCAAGAGCAGACACTGAATGACAACAAAAACGTGTACTTGGTTAACTGATTATATTCAATTCAGATCTTATTTATAGAAACATATATGATGGTTAGATTTCATATCAGACAGCAATCACGTACATGATTGACTCTACTGTAAAAGGTGTTAGTGTTTTTAAAATCAACACTATTATTTTATGCCATTACATGAATCCAGTCTCATCGTCCATTTCAGTTGAGCCTCCAGGCGTCTGAACATGTCATCAACTATTCCTATTTACTGGTTGATATAACGTGCTTGTCACGAGAGCAGAATGTCCTTTTATAATTCCCGTATTTATAGCTTTTGTTCAGCTTTGTGACTAGTTCGCTCAATGTATTTTTAACATCAAATGGCTCACCAGGGATATATTGTGAATGTTATTGATATTTTTCGAACTTCGTATCAAAAGTTAAACATTTTTTCACTTTGTATTCACATGGTCCAAAATGTTCTCCGTTCCTATGTGAAAACAAATTCTTCAATTTCTCTTATTCCTCGATCCATAATTCATTCTAATACACGTATTCTCAGATAATCTTGGCCTATATTGTCCATTATTAATTGAAATTTTTACTGGTAGGGGTTTCGTTTGTTTTTATCTTAAATGAACTGAGGTCTTAATACTTCCTACATTTCAGTGTTCATTAGTTCAATTTGATATTATTTAGGGCTCAAAATTGTTATTTTTTCTTCATTTATACCTGTAATTACTATTTGTAGACAATAATGTTTATCAATATTTAATTGTGAGTAGTCTAGCCACTTTGACTGGTGCGGCCACCAAATTATAACATTTTGATATCTGGAGATAAATTGTTCAAATGATATCCTTGAAGTCTTCCAGAGTTAAGAGACCGAGTCATTGAAGAAGTTAATTCCATAGTCCACAAAACGTCTCAGATTGTCTGATTACGCTCGCAACCTAGAAAATAATATTTAAAATAATTAATGAATATAAAATTAAATGTTCTAGTTAATTATTAATATAATTTCTCTATTACCCTCCGGTTAAGTTTTCAAACTCCTCAAGAGTTCTAAATATGAGCCGAAGTACTCGTAACTGTGAATTATTCCTGATGCCCTCCCCGGGAAACTTTCCTTTTCGGTGACGAATTGGTGCCTTTTAGTTTCACGTCATTTACCTTGCGTATTCGAGCACTCTCATAACTGATTAAATCTGTATTATATAACATATTATTCTTAAAGTTTTTTATTTATTTACAAACGCTGCGAGCCTGATTACATCATTTTTAGTACCAGCAGAGACTCTTTTACAGTTTCGTGTCAGTATTCAAGACATGAGTCCAGTTCTCCCTATTGCGACCATCTGCCTGAGCCTACACAGTTTATACTTCTTCTTTTCTCTACTTCTAATTAACAATATGTTCACTTGGAACAATTATGAATGACATTTGAGAAAATATAAGTAGTAAATATGAAATATGATTGCTCTTTAGTCTATAGACATGTCCACTATTGTCCAACATATTCACTGATTGTGTATTCGGGTGATTGCTCAAACTAGTTTGAAGCTTCTTACTTCGTTCGGTGATAGCTTCTGTCATAGTAGAGATGTCCAGATCGAACCACGGCGCATTGCATAAGCATCTTAATGTTTTTGTTTCTAATCTTCTCCGGATTTCAACGTTTGACTTTGTGGATGTTGCAACGATAAAACACAACTATTTGCGGAATTTTGTAGTACGTAATCAAAGGCAAGGAAGTCATAGGTTACAGAATGTAATAAAATTTCCACACGATGGCTTGACTTGGGTTTTTCCAAAGTATCGTGTGATACTGCGGCATCGGATGGAGAAAAATGATTTTTTTGCCAAAATACGTTGGTGGAGAGAGGCAAACGACTCCTCCCAGAGAGTAGAGATAATAATTTTTATTAGACAATATCAGGCCTGACACCAACCGAATATGAAATGGAAAAGTGGGGAAAAATTATTATAAACCCCAAAATATGTATTTTGACAAAATTTAAGGACAATAAGGAGGTGTAGTTTGTCATAAGTACGTGGAGTTTGAGATTAAGGACATCGAGATTAGATTGGGACATTATAGTAGAGTCATTAAGCTGGTTATGATTAGAGATGAAGATGAAGAAATTGGAGAATGTCCTGACCATGATCCAGGCCGGATCTTTGAAGTGTTCATCTTGGTTTAAAACTGAAGTCCAGCTACAAGTTTCAGGTAAGCTGAGACGACATGGTAAATACTACTGTTTGCAACCTTTTGCCGATTTCCTGGTACTGACAATTAGTGTTAGTGATTATTCTTTATGGGAAAGCCCGTTTAAACGACCCTTAGTGTAGAGCTCATGTATTTAGTTCATAAGATATTTTATTTTATGTGTATAAATTTTGTAAATATATCTATAGTTAATCTTTAAAACATGCCGGCTTATAACTTCAAAGTGAGAAAATCGTAGTACATTGTAAATAGATAAACATAGAGTAAACGGATTTCACATTCATATAGTTTTTTTTTCATTTTAAAATAAATATCTCCCCTTATTCATTTCAATCTGTCCCATAGTTTGATGCCGCATATCCATGTTGCTTTGATTATTGCTTTATACAGTAATATTTTCTGGTATAGGAATGCTTAGACCTTTTATTAAACAGCAAATTTTATTTTATTACACTGATTTCTATTTTTTTCTCTTTTTTTAGATTTGGGTTTTCCAGGTTAGAGAGGTGTTCAGATATAGGTCAAGATATCTTACTACTGTTGTTCCTGGGAGTTATTCTGAGTTTATTTCCACTTTTGAGCATATTTCGTTCATATGATAAAGTAATATGTTGAGACATTATCGGAGCCTACGCAGTTAATGGAGCGACGTAACTAACTGGCTCATACCCAAAGGCATTCCCACTGTGTCCCACCATAACGTTTTACTTACGTCGCGGTTTTGTAGCTTACATCAGAGGTTTTTTCATGCTTGATCAAAATATCACTAATCTTTCTAAGTAAGTAAGAAATATTTCGTGCCGACATTTGTATCTAATTTCCCTTTTCTTTATCTTCCTCGTTATCGGTCCCGTCATAGTGAACTTTATAGGCTATTTTCTCAACTTTTACGGTCTGATGCTGATTTTCTCAGGGACCAAATTCCATCATTTTAGGATTTCTGCCCGAATACTGCTAAGTCCTTTCAGCGATTACCAAATTTGGACTGTTTTCTTATCAATTACATCTCTTACTTTCTCTTTTTATTTTAGTATTTTATACGCATGATAAATTATTATTCATGACACTATATTTATGGAAATGTTTTTATTTCTAGACACTTCTCAACAAGTGTAATTCATACATATTTTCAGAAATACTCTTACTATCATATTTTTACTTCTTAACCTATAAGTTTCTGGGTTAGTTATTGTTAAGCTCGCTTGTGCCGCTTTGCTGACTTTTGAGCTTACGCCCAAGCTCTTCTCTGGAAGCTATTCTATCCCTTCTCTTCCTCTCTTGGCTTCAAACTTATTACAGAAACTCAAACTCTCTAATCTTGGCTATAAAGACTTTTTTTCTGGGTTTAATCTCTATTAAAATATATTTCAAACAGAACCCTTCACACTCTTAATTAATGCTGTTCTTTTGTACCTAAGAAACTGGTATAGATACAGCTTTGGTAGCAATAATCAGTGCAAAGTGATTATGATTTTATCTAAAACTATTAAATAAATGCATTAATACCCACATGACAGGAAGTATCGTAATTCATTAAACACAGATTACAATAACCAATTGCATTGGAACAACATATGGAACAAAATAATTCTAAATTAAAATGTTACTTACATTTCAAAATTATTTCCTTAATGTATTACAGAATTACTTATAAATGTAATCAGTCAATAATTTAAATCTCAGGATGATAATGCCAGATTACATTTGCTATTTAATAAAATAAATGTACTTGCTCTGTAATATGTAAGTCATTACACTGCTCCACAAAATTTTTCGATCCCTGTAGTAATTCTGCTGCTTCTTATGTAAAATTATTTTCCGAATCCATATATTATCACCGTTTACCCCCGTTGCTCTGTTTTCGTAAACCCTCCACCCAGACCTAAGTTTACATTTTTCGATAAATTCTATTACATTAATTTGATTTAGAGGATAGAAAATATTTATTTCAATCGTTATATTTAAAAATATGATATATAGTAAAGAATCTTTATATGGTGCTTGATTTCCTCTTGTACCCTTAAGTAGTAGTTCATCGTACCAGTGACCAGCATGATAGCATCCGACTTACCTAACAAATTTCCTGAGTGAGCGGTGTCTAAATTTTTCGGTAAAAGTTCAGGTGCGATTGCAGGAAGTGCACTTTAAGAAATGCTGACAACAATTCCTTGTTATGTCTGACTTGATCATTATATTTTTTTTGTTACCAAAAAAGTTCTCAAACACGTTTCTGAATGCAAACGATGCAACGTTTTCTTTTATATTAAGCTTTTCTATAAAAGTCAAATTGTGGAAAAATTATCTAATCTGGGACACCACAAAAGTCCTTCCTTCATTCATTTTCGCCTCACTAAGACGAGGAAATTTAGTTTTCAAAAATTAAAATCTATCACTTGTATTGTCTATTGCTTTTACATTCTGTTAGTTCAATCCAGTGTCCAAAGTCAACAAGTAAAAATTTTCCTTCGGGGCCAGAGGATCCTAAACGATAATTTTCTGACCAGATGTAATTTTTGTAGCGGCGGAACTTCCGTACGATGTAATGTTTGACGCTGGCTCAACTGTCCCATTAGCATAACAAGCAGCAGTAATTTGCGAATCCTAATTGCGGGCCTGGGAGAATTTGAACAACTTCTTAGTAATTGTTATAAAATTTATCAAAAAAGTGAGCATATAAGAGGGGAGGGACTCAACACAAATGGTGCGTGAAAGGAAAAGCAAGAATATTCGGAAAGAATAATGTGGGGCGAATTTTAATGCAGAGAAGTATTCCTGGAATTAGGCGTGGAAAGGAATCAAATGAAAATGTAATATAAAATCAATTAAAATAGATGTCAATATTTTATTCACCAATTTTTACTTTATCACTGCATTCTTCCCCACCGTACCTGTTTCTTATTATATTAGTCCTGTCACGAAACTCACCTATTCGTCGTGATAATTTAGTTCAGACCTCTAGTGTTGTCACGTGGCACGCATGAAAATCTAAAACCTCAGTAGAAAAATTAACAATTTATTCACGTGGAAAAAAACAAGAAAAGAATATTTTATGAACCGTCCAAGTCGACGTCCAAAACCAGATAAAGGTACCTGTCGTCTACGTGTTCACATCCGACCTGGCTCCCCTCCACCTTCCGTCCTACGTTTCGGGTTTCTTTGATTTCCGACCGCCAGTGCGCTACCCCCGTGTAATATCGTGACAACGGACTACGGACTGAATGATATAAGATTCGTAGGAAGTGCTAAAACGGTGGACATGGACATTAAGGAAAAGAGAAAGAAATACAGAGAAACGATTATACCAGGCATATAGAGAATATTTTTCTGCATAAGTAGATTAAATGAGATGTTCGAAGAATGTTAATAATTTAAAATCTTGAATCGAAAGTGACGTCACGGAATTAACGTGTGGCTTAAGATAAAAATTTCTTATAGAACCTACTCGAAAATCATCTGCCGGAAGTTGCTACAATGAGAAAACTGATTTTAAGATGCATTATAGCAGGTATGTATTTTACCTACTCATAAGGGATATGAATGAAGCTATTGGTAAATTGATAAATGGAGCTGCAGTTTATCGCGTCATATTAATGAAAATTAAAATAATTTAAACAATGATTAAAAGAAGAAAAATTTTAAATAAGGAGCGCGATAAGCAGAAAAATAATCATAAAATACATAAAAATTGTAAGGTAAAATTAAATTTGGTATATTTATAGAAAAATTGGTAGCCAGAATAAATGGAAGTATGTAAAACTAAAGTGAAATGATGAAATAGACAGTGCAAAACAATTAGTAAAATAATGGAGGGCTTGTAACTCCGTTGTTATCAACGGGGACGTTACAATATATATATATATATATATATGGTTCAAAAGTCACAACCATCAGTCCTGGGTTGAGGCAAACCTGCATATCAGACACGCTCAAATTACAAGAGTCATTTTCGTTCTCGTATTGTCGGAGATGATTTAGTTGGGGCAACTTCTTGCCATTTTTATCTCAGGGCAACGGTAAGACGGAATCCGCACTTTTAAAATCATATTTTTATAAGGGTTTTTTCTCAAACTGAGCTGTAACGAAGCGTATGTGAAAATAAAACTTCAATAGAGAAACATTTTAACATTGACCTCCTTCCATTACACCCTGTATATGTAGACGAATTCCGTTTGTGACAGATTGACGACGATAATTTCCAAAATTGGAAGGTGTTAATAAATTGGTGATAAAAAATGAAGACTAATCTGGTAAGCAGCATGAGTAATTGCAGTTATAAAGAAGACTGAACAGGGAAAATTTGGCAACAAAGATTGTTCAAACATTTTGTAGGCGCTGAAGTAGAGAAAATTTGAAATTTTAATTATGGGAAAATAAAAGAGAAGGCAAGTTGGAGGGGAAACGACAGAAATTTTGAAAATAGGCTCTCTAAACCTCAGTTTAGAACATGTTTTGGTCAGTTTCTGTGGAGAATAAAGTAGACGTGTAGACTTTTCGTTCATTAATTGGTTTTAGTCCTGTTGTATCATTTAAGTCCTACAAATTTATGTGCGAGGTGAGTAAATGACGTACTTTAGATTCAAATTATTTAACAAAAAGCATTCACACGGATCATGAATACCGTATAAAATTATGTAAGGCCTTCCGTCCACGGAAGAATTATTTCGCTTGATAATAAATGATAAGGGTAATTTAGTCAGAACAGAAATTACATTTAATATACTATTAGATTTACAATATTTAGTACAAATAAAACACACAAAGGTTCGTCTTGTTATTTCTGACATTATCAGGTGTACAAAAAGCTTTCTTAACCAAAAAGAAAATATATTGAAAAGTGTATTACATTCAGAACTCGTCCCAACTTGCATAGCTAAACATAGATTAAGTAAATTTAAATACAATTTACATATCTCATGCAATGCATTATAATATAGTTCTTGCTTAATAGCTTGTAAATGAATGGGGGATATTAATTATTTAATGAATTTAATAATTAAGATTTAAAATGTACATTTATTACATTTATAATATATAGTTATTAAAAGGGAATGATTGTTTGGGTGACCACGCGCAGCAGAATATTCCGTTCGTTGACGAATCTATGTTGTTTTCGTGTGCGTCAGATGCCACTGGAACTTCCTTGTTGTTGACGGCCCGTAGACAGTAGCACTAAGTCATACGGCCGGAATTGAGGAAAACGTATGTTTTTCTCCCTTTCTTCCTTCGTTGTTAACGCCTTCTCTCTCCGGTGCCTCCTCGACTGATCAGTCCGTAATTTACACTGGCGCTGCAACTGCACTTGTCAATGGTTCACTGCACAATCTCTAGCCACCAATCTGTGTCACCATCAATCTCTACATCTCTCAAATTCACTCTCTACTACCAATCTCCTGCCAATATGCCTAATCCATTCTCCACCACCAGTCTGCTCTGGCCACCAATCTCTGCCTTCAAAATATCTCCGTCCCCACTTATGCGACACCAATCACCAAGTTGGCAGAGGTGGATATTCTCCATTAATATCCCTTGTTACATTTGGGGAACACACGCCACCCAGTCACCAAATACTCAGACAGATTAGGAAATTCCGAAACCGGCGACGACGTGTGTGAGCTTTATAGCCCAAGCATCACCCGCTGTCTCTTTGTTTTGATTCCGCGCTACTAAGTCGGCGCTTGGATTAACCCCTTCTTCCTGGCCAGCGACATGCTGATGCCAAAATATTTGTGCAACTTAAAACTCAATAAATAGGAAAAAATTAGACCGGGTTCTACTGCGTTACAAGCTTGAGTCATCTGATTGCATTCCTCTTCTTGCTTGCTTACGGTCGTGTAATAGTTTCATAGCTCAAAAACGGTAGTAAATTCAAATAAGTAAAGCATTTATTTAATTGTAAACAAGAAAAAGTGACAATCATTTATAACACAATAATATGATCTCACTGCATATACTTCACACGAAATATTTCAATTTTAATATATCTATACTTTTAGTCCAATATAAATTTGACTGCCTGCAGCCTGCTGTTAATTACAAAAGTATATTTATTTAGCACAGGCCAGGCAAGACATTTCTTTACGTTCAGCGACCCGTCATGAACGTATGAGATTAACGTTCTTCAGAATTAGTGTGCTAGTTTTAAGGAAAGTTCCAAGCTTACAGTTTTTGTCCCAAACTCGGCTGACCTAATTTGTATTGGTCCCCGTCCGAATGGTCCCGATGGCAGTATATGTGGTGTAAGTTCGTCTCCAGGCTGAAAGCGGGCCTCTAAGATTAGTTGTTTCGTTATAATACGTGAAAATAGACGGACGCAAAAGCCAAAAATTACATAAGCTCTGCCTTTCATAAAATGTTCCAATAAATACAATAATTCTGTCTGCTTAAACTATAAATAGTCTGACTAAAACATTATTAACGATAAATAATTAGCATTTAAATGTAATTATATATAAGTAATCAATGATATTAAAATCAAATTTAATTATTAGTACTATGTGTTCATATCATCATTAACGTAGTACTTGTAAGGTCAAAATTTCGTAAATTATATTTCGTTTCCTTATCTGTGGTTAAATCTGAAATTTTGAAGGGATTCTTAACATATTTTCTTCTCTCAAGGTGGTTAGGTTACACCTGTGGAAAATCCAAATATCGGTATATCTTGTACGAAATATTTTTAATGTTCATGTAAGAAATTAAAAATCAAATGCAATTTATATTACCTGTCTTAGATTTTCCTTGCAGTATTAAATGAAATTCTTAATTTTAATAATTTGTTTTTCCTCCAGATCCCCTAGAAGGGTGCAGAAAAGTTTTATGAATGTGAAAATTTAATTTACTTTGTGCCACTTTTTTCTAAACTTTCTTTAAAAAATATAAATTACAAAAAAGCATATAGTTTTAAATAAATAACATCGTTCAATATAGAAAAGTCTCCTGATGGATGCGAACATTACTTAAATCTACTGTGTCGTGGGAAGTAGATCAGAACAAAGAACGTTGGTTCTCGTCAACACGTTAGTGGATTAGTCTGGCACCATCCCAAAATTTTTCTCTCTCAAATAGATATGTTCTAGTGAAAAAATAACATTGTTTTTTTCCCAGCAGTACAATTCTTTTCTCTACATTCTGTGGTAAGATACGTGTCACATCTGTTTTATGCATATTATAGTTGAAGACATTATATTATGAAACAAAATACAGAGAAGGAATGAGAATAGCATGTGGATGAAAAGAAATTGATGTATAAAATATACAAGTGTTTTTCTAAATTACTTCCTACGATAATTTCATAAGTCTGACTTTCGTCAATGGTCCTTAACAAAAGTTTAGTAATACTAATTTAACATTCCATAGGCATGTTATACGTCAAGCTTCAAACATTTTTGTAAAACGATATTAATCAGTAAAAAAGTTCATAAAAGCTCTACAAACTACCTAATAATTCGCCTACGTTATTAATGGGACATTAATGCGAACATATATACGTTGTCTATATCAAAAAATTTTCCGTGCTTTTTATGTAGACCCTGCGAGAGAATTACATTTTTTTTTAAATTTACCCTTTCATGACCAGAACTTTATGAGAGCTAAATTTCGTTTTAGTATCTTAATAGAGCCAAGAAATCGTATGGTACTTTAAAAATGTACAGTAAATAATTTCAAAAATGTACATTACAGACAGAGACGCTATCAATATCACTAACCGCGAAAATTATTTTTTAGCATACAAATATCTGCCGTTAATATACGTTTAAAATTTTTGTACTATCCAACCCCACCTATAGTCCTTGCATGCTTCCGGGTCGCAAGGGAAACATAAAAACTTTGATGGCAATCGATCCACACTTTAGGACATTCATTTTAACGAATATAGCTAAGGTCAGTCTTTAACTTCAACGTACCTTACCTTCTAGCACCAACCTTCTTACGTTGATGACCTCAGACGCTCAGCTGGCAGTCAGAAAGCAAGAACCCGGGGTCGTAGGAATTATACGTCGGTCGTTTGAAACCCGGAGTTAAGACGACGGAGCGGGATTTTGGTTTTAGCTCCAATGAATCTCCTCTAGGGACTCACACAATTTTATTCAAAAGTATGTAAAGATTTATTTGCCTGTTCTCGGCGTACTTAGGCAAATGGAATAACAGGCTACAGGAGGGTGGTCCTGAAAAAGGCAACTCCTCTTTAAGAGCATAGGAAGAGAACTGAAAAGGTGAGCAAGGTAGTCAAGGGTTGACTGTTGTTGTGGTATTCAATCCTAAGACTGGCCTGATGCAATCCTCCATGCTAAACTATCTTGCGCAATCATTTTCGTATCCTTCTAACTATCACAACCTACTTCCTCCCTAATCTGCTTAGCGTATTCCATCCTTCCCTCCCTCTTCTGTTCTTAACCCACACACTTCCCTCTAATGCTAATTTTACAAGACCCTCGTGTCTTAAAACGTGGCCTATTAACCTATCCTTTCTCTTAATCAACGACCTCCATATTGTGATTCTATCCACCCATCTAATTTTCAGCATTCTCCTATAGCACCACATTTCAAAGGCTTCTATACTCTTCCCCAACTCCTATCGTCCACGTTTCGCACCCATATAACGCCACACTCCATACAAATTTTTTTAGCAACGATTGCCTAATATTCACACTTATATTAACCATAAGTAAATTCCTCTTTTTCGCAAAAGCCTTCCTAGCCTATGCTATCCTACCCTATATATCTACTATACATCTACCATCCCTAGTTATTAGGCTTCCAAAGTAGCGGAATTCCTTACCTTCCGTCAAAATATCCCTTCCCAATCTAACACCCTTTGTTATTCCACTGCTTCCCATTCTACACTCCATTACCTTACTTTTCCCTCTTACAATAATCATATTGAACTCTTTTTCCAGGACTACGTTCATGCCATTTTCTGGGGAGGGGGGGGGGTTAACAGGCTACATGAGGGTGATCCTGAAAAAGGCAACTTCCCTTTAATAGCATAGGAAGGTAATTGAAAAGGGGGGTTGCGGAAGGTAGAGCAAGGTAGCCAAGGGTTAACCAGGGCCCCGGGGCTATTTATTATAGTGTCATGTTGCAAACAAGAATAAAAGATTTATTGATATTTAACTAAATGAATGAAAATTACACAATATAAAATCGTAGGAATTTGTTCATACGTGAGATATTACAAACATGAGATTAAGAAAAGAAACACTTTGTAACTGTGAACCTAAATTAACACTTTTGTCAAAGTAAAAACGATTGGAAGATAATTTATATACCAAGATTTAAAGTTTCTAGCGAGATAAGAAGATTCTACGCAATAAAATTCCACTCGAAAATTATCACTTCGCTCGCACAAGAAATGTCTATCCGAGAGTGCGATCTTATTTACGACAGTATACAGAAATAACTTATTCTAAAAGAAAAAAAATTATAAAATAGTTACATATATCACCTTTCTGCTGATTGCTGCGACTGTTCGTATCCGGCTGATGGCTTGGAATACGTGCGATTCACTGCTAACTTGAACAGAAAAATGGTGCAAGTGATATTAAAATTCCAAGTCAAGTAAATGTTCCGCGATTCTTTCACCTGTGCAGCTTCCAAGAGATCGCTAGAGTCGTCTCAAGCCCGGACGATCTCGTGGCCAGACGAAAGCAGGTTCCCGTTATACGTCTGCTGTCGAGATTCCAGGCAGGACCGCGGAGAACCTGGATGCTGGGTGACGGCGTTATCACGCCCCTAATTGCGAGTAGTCCAAGGGTAGACGGTGTATGCTGACAGCGTCCCAATCAGTTGGCTGGGCTTGTCTTGAAAACCTTTTCACAATATTGAAGAACTTGGCGAAATTTTTTAAGCCCGGAACTTGGGCAATCTCAGAGAAGACTCCTGGAGCGCATGAATGCACGTGTAGTCCGTTCGACGTTTTGAGGTGAAGTGTTATTTTGCGATCGGAGGAATGAGCTCCTGAGGTGAAACGGGATGAGGGAAAGAAAAAGTGGGAGGTTATAGTCGATATGAATCGATTAAAAGCGTATAAAAACCCAAATTACAAGGAAATAGAAAGAATTCGTTGAAAATAAATTAGACATTAAATAAAGAAAAGTTTTCTACACCAAATGGTAAAAAAAAGTAGTTAGATAAATAAAACAATTTTGGGAAAAATGTAATTTAAGAGTGATGCAGTTGAAAATGGGTGGAGCTGTGACAGAGCAGACTCCTGGAGCGCGGAGGTTTTAATAATTAAAGACCAACTGCGTATAAAATTAATAGGAATTCATTGTTGCGAAAGAAAAATCAAGAATGTGAAAAAGATAAATATGCTATTGATCAAGTTATTTATAACTTTGATCACCTGTTTATGGAAATGGAAAGTAGGAGTAATATTCAATATAAAAAATGCGATAAACATAAAAATTAGAGAAAAAATTAGGAGTATTTATTATCTTTTTAGAAAGAAATTTTGTATGGAAATATTGAAAACAGAAATAGAAATTCAATTACAGCAGCGAAATTTCTATTCTTAAGTCAAGAAAAAGGTTAGGAAAAATTTATAAAGAAACATTTGCACGCACTGGCAATCACTAATCCGTCACAATATTTATAAACTAATAATAAAATTCATTACTTATGGTTCCTCGCGAACGTCGCATAAGCCACTCGACGTTTTGGTACATAAAATCAGTCATTGGCGCCAGAGTCGTATTTATGGTTCCTTTGCAATTCGACACATAAAACATGTTTCATTGTCATTAACTAATTAAGAAGTATCAGTACATAAATAAAATTTTAGTTAGTCTTTATCATTGTTACACGCTAAATAGAAATTTATTCTCGCTCGTCTGGATGTACGTGGTCATAATTTATGCATTCTATGTCTTTAGGGTGGAACCTTTTGGCCTGAAAAGGGGGGGAAAGAAGGAACCTTCTTTGGGTTTATCAGCGACAGAAAAATCGGACAAATGGTATAGGAACGCCTAAGGACAAACCTTATGGCTCGTAGTGTGTTTGAAGTTCCTCGTCGCATACGTTTCCTTTTATTTGTATAGATAACAATGTGTTCACGTGTCAACTGAAGAAACATTTATTAAATTAATCCGGGATGTCTATAGACAGTCAAATTTGGTGGTACACCTGATAACTACTTATATCTATCAACTTACCCCTTCAATTATAGCAAAGGCAAATACTAGTCCATATTTTGTTTTCCTTTTATAAACTCTTCCATCTCCACTACAATAGCATTCTCTCATTACTGATTGCTTAAAACCCACTTCAACCTTCTTAACGTCCCTTCTTTCCAGAAACATACCACATTAGATCGTATATATCTTTAAGATAAATGTTATTCCGCATAATTGGTATCTTCCCGATCCCATTTCTCATAGTCCCAGTTGTGACTAATTGTCTGTAAAAGTTTAAGTTGGACTCTATACTGAGTATTTTATTCACTACTCCAATTAGTTCGAAGGTTGTCATCAAAATAAAGATTATTGTAAGGTTACATTAAAATTAACCAAATTTAACCTCGTGTTAATATTCATCATAGTTGCAGGTATTAGTATTATGTCGTCGAAGATTAGAAGATATTAAGTCAATATATTAAGGAATGGTATTCTAACATGTTTTCAAGTTGCAGAATAGTAAAACCTGACACGTGAGTCGCTAGGATAAATTTCAGTATGAGAAGGCAGTCGGAGGGCAACGTTGCCGTAAATTCTTGCCCCTCGACATCATAAAATGACCTGCAGGAGGTGACACTTTACTGTTATGAACATTGCAGAAGAATGAGTGCCAGTTCTACAGTACAGTAAAACTGCAAGTAATGAAAAATAAACATGAATATTAGTAATGAAATTATTGAAAGTACAGCGTATTTTAAAAGTAAAAATCCGAATTAGAATACCTATATTTTCATAAATAATTATCACCATAAATTAAGGTAAATTTTAAATAGTAACTGAAATATTCTCCATATTCCCCCTTTAGATGCACGACATATATGTCTCAAGACTTCTGACTTTGTAGGACGTATGTCTTGAATTCTTGTATCCACGGCTGTTCTTATGCGGTTCCGCAATTTGATCATTTTTGGTGGAAGTATATATTTATGTATTTATTAAATCTACAAATGGGCAGATGCCCGGTGGCAGATACATAGAACTTAAACAATAATTAATAATCTGGTTGTACAGACCATATTTAACCTATAATAAACTATGTATTTATATTCAAAAACATTATATACGCCTAATATGGAATCATATTATTTGAAGGTAAATTTTGAAAAAGGAATAATATTGTTTTTGCCTGAAAAAATATCACTGGAAATATATATCACTTTAGTATGTTTTTAGAAATATCGCAGCACTGATCACTTCACTACACTGCGCTACACGACACCAAACTTAGATTAAGTCTAAATTTTCGTTCTGTTACAGGAAGTTTCCCAAGCACTCCTACAGACAGATTGTTGCAGTCATTAATTGTCCTATTTAGGAAAGAGTATTTTCCCACGTCTGTTTTTGGTGCCTCGCTTGTAATTTAAACAAGTGATCACCCCTCTCCTCCCGTTCCGAGTCGATTCTTTCATTCTACCTCGGATTCCCTGCCAAGATTTTTGACCTGCAAAAGCTCTGTAGAAAATGTGTAGCCTAGCTCTTTCTCTTCTTGTCTATAGCGTATCCCAATCTAGCTGCTTTACCTTTTCGTTCCCATGCCCAGGTCCTATTTGTACGAATTTTACGGCCCTTTTTGCACCCTTTCTAAGGATTCTATTTGACCTATCCTGTACGGATCCCAGCATGCTGCACCATATACCATAAGTGGGCGTACTAATGACAAATGTGCCAACTCTTTAGATTTCGCATTCCCCTTGTTGAGTGTTCTCCTGACAAAGTGCAAGGTGTTCCACGCTTTCCTTGTAGCATTGTTTACCTGGCCCAGCTTACTGTTAAAATAAATGCCTAGGTATTTACAGTTTGTTTCCTCGATCACTGTTTCCCCATCTATTTTATATATCAAGGCATATTGAACGCGCATTTTAGTACAACTAATCGCCTCTTTTACTATTGTTGATTTTGATTTTATTTCGCTTAGCCCATGTACGTAGAGTATCTAAATTAGTTTGGAGAGCAGCTGCGTCTTGTTCTCCAGTTATTTCCCTGTAAATTACACACTCATTAGATAATTTATATTATTAGACAAATTAATAAATTTGAGAAACAATAATGCGGCAATAACTGATCCCTGAGGGACTCCCGATGTTACAGTTCCGAGTTCTGAAGTTTCTTCTTTGCCAACTTTAACTTTTTGTAGCCTATTTTTTAAAAAGTTTTTCTACACCCTGAGAACTACTCTTTTGCCGTTCCCCTTTATCTCAGTGTTCGAAAAATGGACTACTGTTGTTTGAATAAGAACCTTTGGTAGTTTATATTGGTAAAAATTACCTGGCACCGTAAAGAATAAGAGATCGAAGTTAGAGCGAAACTGAGGCGAGAAGCGGTGAAACCCATCCCCTACTAGGTGAGCGTGGGCATTGCGGACAGACATAGTTAGTATAGCTAAGGGTGATATATACTGTAAAGAGTTAAATTATTTTATTTAAAATTTTACGGGTTGTTCACGTATTCTAAGACGCGGAAAAGTGTTTCTTATGAATACCGACACGAAAAATTCACATTCATTGAGATCCGGTGACGTTAGACGCCAATGACGTAAGACGGAATCATTTTGTGCAGTAAGGCCAATCCGTCGTCGAGGAAAACTCGCACGTGCAAATTGCTGTGAGGTGGTGCCCCGTATTGCTGCGAAATAAAATCATCTGAATCAGTCTCCAACTGAAATTGAGTGTTCATACGTTCCGAATTAAGTTTTCCTCGTATCAGTGGTTTCTGTGAATAATTCGGGCCACATGAAACTCGAGAACTTCCTCGTTTTAAATAAACAATATTCAATCACATTCAGTTAAAAGATAAATACTTTCAAAATTTTAAAATCCGATCATTCGTTCTGAAACATACTGTATAATGATAATATATTATTTTAGTTTTATAAAACATTTAAATCTTTGCAGCGATATCTCTCTGGTATGTATATTTCCTCTATATTTTATTACAGGATATATTTCTTTACAAATAATTCAATATTGTAATATGATGGAGTTAGTGAACTAATCTTATGACATACAAATTTAAAAAAAGATACTTTTGGAAATAACGTTAGCATGTCAAGGTTAAGTATTACAGTATTCAAGGCGTAAATAATTTTTTGATCCTACAACAATGTTGATCTGAACTACTTTTAGTAATAAGCGTTATAAATTGGCAGAAATTCCGTTGAAATCCCGACGGGTGCGTATATATTTGAATATATTAAGTATACTATTTTAAGTTAGATTCTTTGGTTTTCTCGTATTACAATTATAAATTATAGAGACAGGTAAAGTATCTAGAGGTGGGACTTAGGATTTGTTTAAAGTGAAGAAATAACATTCATAAGTTTGAAATACGAGTATATGGAACAAAACATGAACGCAGAGATTTTATAAACACCAAAACATTGTGGTTTAGAATGTATGTAGCGTGGCCTCAACCATATTCCTGGAAACACCGGGGCGTCTGGTTTTAATTAAGGACGCAAAACGATATACGAGGCATGCAGAGACTTGTGCGGATATATTCCGTTTTAGTGGATTATTGGAATATACCTTTGTGCAGGTAGAAATATTATACAAAAATGTTTTAAATTAGCGCTGTTAATAAAAACGCATCGCTGTTTGACGTTAGACATTTATGTCATTACAATTACTGGTACATAAAATTGAAGATATACTGATTCTTGGAATTTAATTAAAAACATAACTAGTATTGGCAAAATGATTGTAGTTTCACTTATATTTTGATGGTATATACTGCTAAATCTGGTGATTGTGTTCTTGTTAAAGTTATGTATCCAATGCATTATAGTTTTATAGTCGAAATATTTTTACCGTTTTCATCGAAAGCCTTGTGAGTGTAATTTCATTACAGTTAGTTGTATTATGCATTGGATTATAACGTCAATATTATATCGGTGTCCGGTATTGCTTTAATTTTTTCATGTATTCGACTACTTTTATTACTACTTAGAATCGGGATATTCCCGAACTTTCTATCCTTACAGATTACGAATCAGGAATATATTTTATTATATATTTATATATTACATTAATTATATATAATATTTAATAATTTTCACAATAGTTATAAGTGTATCAAGATACACTTGTTAACATTGTGAAAAATTTCATAAAATTATTATACATTTGAAGTCTGATATTAATATTAACTAACAGCGACTTGGCTAGCGCAGAAATAGTTATTTTTAGTTTGCCCTAAAAACTAAAACTTCGATAAAGTTAAATTCATTGAATAATTAAAAGTATGGTATTATTTATTTATGATCACGTCAGGGCAAACCTTATAACTCGCAGTTGGTTTAGAACAGGTCCTGCTATCAAACGTTTCGGAGCCAACATTCGGGCAGGAATTAAAAGTATTTATAAATATTAATATAAATATCTTCTGAACTCTTCAAGATATAGAAATGAATCATACTCGAATATTTAAGTTAAAATTCCTGTTTCAATCACTAAAATTTTCTTTGAAATCCGTTAAGCCGTTTCGAAGAATAAACAGATTTCAACTCCTTTTTAAGGTTGTTTTCGTATGAGGAACAGTAATTATCTGTATCTACTTTAAAAGGCGGGGGAGGGGATATAATTATTTAAATGTTAACAAAATTTTGTAAATTTTTATTTAATTATATACAATTAGGACCGATAGTAGTTGCAAACAGAAAAATAATAGAAGGTTTTTAAAGGGTACGAAAGAACAATTTTGAGGATTTCGACCAAGAGAAGGGAATAGGCCACTATTGTAAACATGAGGGTTTTGTAAAATTACGTACATATAGCGTCGGTTAAAGGCCACTTAATATATATTACGAACAATATGCCTTTAAGGCAAATTAATTATCAACGGCATAGCTCAGGGTATTCTTACGTATGAGATTTATCACGGTTAATCATTGTGAGGAAACAACGGGTTTCAGAGCTTTCGATTATTAAGACGAACCTTTTTGTTCCTCCTTTGCTCGTTTCAAAAACTTGTAGTTAACGTATCAGGGCTAAGAACTTCGAGAATTCATCGTGGATGACAGGTTGGCAGCAAGTTGTGGCGATCCCTTCCTCATACAAGGTGTGATTTCGGAGGTGGAGGACAGGAGTTTTTCCACTGTCGAGCGACGAGAGAAAACCAGCCCTCCGTTTAAGTCTCAGAGAGAGAGAGGGGGGGGAGGGAGAGAGGGAGGGGGATAGGGGGAGAGGGAGAGTTTTGGTTGAGTTATCATAATTTGGTTGTACAAATTTGTGTTTACTTTCCACAAATTATTATAAGCGACTATTTTTAAATTCATCTTCCTTACAACTTTATATTAATGCTTCAAATACACACTGACTTCATTTCAACTCTACCTACTTCCTCTTCCTTTCATCTTCCGATCAACACTGCTCCTTCTCCCCTCTGCTGATTCCCAGTTCCTTCCAACTTCAAAACCACACTAACTTTTTCATCTCCTTTTCACCTCTCAGAAATCTCTCCTTTCCCATTCTCTTAGAAGAAACGCCATGAAAATACCAATCATCAACTGTATTAGCAGACCGCCGAATCCGCACTTACGGAGGAAGGGGTAGATTCTGGGAAACTTTCATGGGTCATCATTTCCTGGTGGACATTTATGAGTAATCCCCTACCGGTAGCTAGCTGGCACATCTGTGCCTTTAAAATCCTGGACTTTAAAATCTGTACCTGTCTCTGATTATTCTCATTCAATTTTCCGAATTTAATTCATACTTAAATATGAATCAAATTGGGGAGGATTCATATGCGCTAAAAAAATGTTAAAATGAAAATTCTTACGGGTCCATGTAATGTTGATGTCCTCTGATGGAAGACAGTAAAGGCTGATAGCTGAATATGTATTTTCGGTTGACGTCCTGGCGATTTATCCTCAAATGAAGTTGTTGCTGGTTTTGTAACCTATGCATGATAGCCGACAAGTTTGATTATTGTTACGGTATGAACTCGTCCCTGTCCGAAAATTAGCAAACTTTTTCTATGAAACTACGCTCGATTCTGAGGTCATAAACCTAGAATTCCACATTATAGGTTTTGCACATCTCCCCCTATTACCGTCCTCGTTCCTATTTTCAGATTCATATATGAATAACGAACACTTGTAGAATAAATTCTACTGCTTCTCTCATACGATTCAAAGACAGAAATAAATTTTACCTCCGTTTGGCCTTCTTCTTATTTCAATACGTACGTGTACAAACAATCATTTATCGGAAGCACCAGTAACTATTAACCGCGACCAACACATCTCTTCACGCGATTTTCATAAATTTCTTCCTAAATGAGCAATGCCTATTCGAAACAATATGAGACAGCATGGAAATTGCTGAAAAATAATAAAAAATTAAATATTACCGAAATAGTTTAATTCTATTATCTTATCTTATAAATTATGTTACATAATTTTATTTTTATGTACACAATAGTAACCAACTCTAATAGTCACAAAGCAGTCTTTTGTATTATTTTTATCAAGAGAGCTTTCAGCTATATTTACCATTCTGTAAAAAATTTATGCATAAATATGAAAGACAATTATATTTGTAGTGATTTAACTTATCAAAATGTACTTTTACTGACAATTTTTCGTCATATTAATTGGAAGATCCGTTGAATCATCCACAAGTTCATCTTCCTTGTCGGCAGAATACTTTTCATTTATTCTTTTGTTAATTTTTCTTTGGTGTTTCATGTCTGAATTAATTAACCTCACTTTTTAACTGATGAGCCTACAGCGATTTAACGACACCAACTGCATAGAAACTATATGCCTGAAACGTTGTATTTATCTTTCGAAATATACGCAGCATTTAACATGTATGTTTATCAAATTTAAATTCACTCTACTGATAGATATTTATTCTATTTATATTATATTCAGTTAGCGTACTTACATTTAATGACCTTTGAATTGGATATATAACTATTAGTTTAATACTACATTCTTCTTCTTATCCTTCTCCATCTTAATGCTAGATTACCGTTAAATAATCTTCTAAAATCAAAACGTTAAGCACCGTCACTGAATGTCGTTCGTTATATTAAATTTGTTTCAATATTGCAGCACTTGTATCGTGCAGCTACAAATTTATTCGTCCTCCTGAAAAGACAGCAACTATATCTCACATGTAAAATAATATTATAATATTAACATATCTTTTAATTCACATCCACTAAACTAGTTTCTTGTTAATGAAACAATATATATCATATAGCCTGATAACGGCGGCAGCAAATGTCCGCAAAACGTTGTATTTACAAGCTGGACCCACTTGATTAACCGTGAAGATTTTATCCGTAGTTACTTTTTTTGATACTATATAATTAGTGTATTTATTTTAACAGACGCGTCCTCAAAAACCCTTTTTCTTTTTTCTTTCTGTGTGTGCATGTGTATATGCCATGGTTGAAACTAACTCAAATATAAAATTATTACTGATATGTTAACAGACTTTTAAGGTTATGGAGATGTGGACGTAATTAAAGATAATCGTAATAGAGAATGTAGCAACACCATCGTCAGTTGTTACGAAACTTATTTCTCGTTGAACATTATTACATATTTGGAATATAACACATGTATCCTCAAGCGAGCCATGTTAACCGTTGTTGGCTGGTTTTCCCTACTTAGTTTAAAATTAATAGGTTTAAATGTAAAGAGAAAGAGCAGTAACAGTAGCAACACTGTGATTTATTTATGCATATGGTGAATAATTTTGTTAGGTGCGTAGCAATGGGATGAAACCTCGTTTAGGAGAAATAATATGTAAGATTTATTCACTTCATTTATTTTTAATGAGCGGGAATATATATAAGTTTAAAATAAAATAATCAGTTAATTAACAGCGTCAACAGATGTATAAATTGACTTTCATTATTTTAAATGATTTCTTATTTTGTTTCAGGTAAGCGTCTACCATCCAGTAAATTGTGATTCATGTAGGTGAGTCAACCCTAAAATACAACGAGCTTTGTCATTGAATAACAAGCTTAAACTACCTCTGACTATTTTATGCTTAAATGAAATAATTATGAGCGTATGTAATAATAAATAAAAGTATATACTTTTCATATTTTGCTAATTCATTAAACGCTAATGACTTCCCTCATTTAGGTCATACTACATTCTATAGTGATACTATTTAACAATCAGTGTCAAAAATAAATATAAAAAGTTATTGAACGTTTCTTGGATTTCGATCGCTTTAGTTATCCCTAGAATCCAAAGAATGTAGTAGTACAGTCATGATTTGACTCATTTAAAATATGTCGGTAAATTTTCATTGATGAACTGCCTCATTTACACTCTACAAGATTCACTAGTTGAGGTATAAGTCTCCTTTAATTGAATAGGAAGCGAATTAAAACGTGTGAATGTGTAAGGGACAGGAAGGCAGCCAAGGTTTAACTAGAACCCCTAGAGCAATAGTTTCAGGATCTTAGCCAGTATTCACCAGAAAGAGATGCATGGTGAGCCCTAGAAAACCTGCATCATGTCTCTTGTACACTTCCGAATAACAAGCTCAGCGGACACCTGGTCAACTGTTTCCAATAGGATCAAAGGACAACTGGCCTCCTGTGGTCTAGTGGCTGTTTCGCACCACAGAGGTCCACAATTAGAATCCTGGCATGGGCTTGGATGTTTGTATTGTTTGAGAAACCGTACTAAGATACCCCTGCACGTAATTGTACACAGTCGCTAATGACCGTGCAGTTGATGGGAGTATAAAAAAAGGACAACATTCAAACCTGACGAATATAATTCCGCCCAGGGAGATTCACTTGCTATAATTATTCATTGACATTGACATAATTTATATAGATGGTTGAAAAGAATTCAGCTAGAAGAATTTATCAAATATATAGTAAAGGCTTCTACATTATCTATTGTTGAACAATTAGAAAAAAATCTCATAAGTTAATTTAATACTTTGCTGATGTCCATTTTGCAACACGTCATAAAACTTTCTGGATTGTTAAATCTCAGTAAGGAACAAATAACAAGGCATATTTTCAAATAACGTAATGTTTGCCAATTTTTGAAAATCAATAAGAAAATAATTTCCGTGTTGAAAAATATAAAATATTAAGAAAAATGTATTATAGAGTAAACAATTTGTAGGTTTAAAATTTGATTTAATTGGCATGAATGCAAGCTTCTTATATGTTAAGTGTCAATCAATCTTAACTGATTATTTTCACATTGATTGTTCCTTCAGCACTTACTCAAAGTAGAGATATATAATTAAAGATTAAGTCGAGGTTTGATTAGTTTAATGAAATTCACTAACTACGCATAAACTTCTTACCGCCAATCAAGGAGGAATACAATCAGTTAGTTCCAGTTAATTCTGCTGTAAGCAAACACTGGATCCATAATAATTTACTTAATATGGTTTCCAATAAATATGTGGATTTTTTATCAATAATGATAAAGAATTTGTTTTTCCACGCTCATAAATATTCTTCATCTATGGATTTTACAATTACTTTTGTTAGTTATCGATTGACAGAATCTTTAATTTCCTTTGCATCTTTCCCTAACATAATAATTGTTCAATGTGCACCGTTATTTACTCTATTCTCGCTGAAAAACGAGAAAATCGTGTAATGAAGTTGTAATTCAATAAACAGGTGAACTATAACTTTTAGGCCAAAATCCATAAACATCAACACTTTGGAATCTTCATTGTTTATTTGCTGTACATACGGAGATTGAAAACAATGAGAACAGATTTGATTACATAGGAAGGCAGAAAAAATTATCATTTCTAAAATAAAATAAAGGATGGTTAATCCCGAAGTAAAACATACATACAAGCTTATTAAATTTCTGGATTGGTATTAATAATTTTTATAAATGTATTTTATTGAACATGTAAATTTATAATTATTGGAGGTTCCATGTAATGAAGTATTGGTCCATATATAGCATATAAACTACCCACATAAGACAGTTTGAACAAATGTTAATAAATGAAATATATATTTCAAATTCCAGTATATTGACGTGTTTCTTTGTATCATACTTATTTTTAATATTTCGTATTATTTATTTTTTTGCGTAAAGAAATACTGTTAGCATTATTTATTAATCTATGAACACGTTTTAACAGCCCGAATATGTTTTCACAGTTTATCAGAGTATTGCTTTACAAATAAAACTTTGGAAATGAAGCAACAGGTAAAGAACAGCGGGGATTGCAAATTGAAGGTCTTCTTCGTGGAGGAAATTAATACGCAAATCTGTGTTTCTGCGCGCAAGCCACACGTTCATCGCGTAATCGATTCACCTGATCCGTCGCCATGGCGACGGAGCAAGCAGCAATACACGTGGGAAACACTCGATCTGACAGGGATAAATGCCCCCGTTGTATTCCACCGCAACCTCTTCTCCCGCGCTTCCTTCTAAATGTCATGTTGGGAAGGCATATTGTAAAATGATAAAGAATATTTGGTTGGTACCCGAGCTGAGAAAATAACATTGCCATACTTCACATAGAATTATAAGTACACAACGTTTAATGAAAATATTAATTTTTTTTTCACTAATATAATTGAGGCACGGGATTTATCTTACTGCTGAAATATTATAATTGCAATAATCCTTTTCTCGTTCAAAATAAAGCGTCAGTCGCTATTTTCCGACCTATAAGTCAGAAAGAGTAATGAACTTAGGCTGATCGGCAAATTATAGAAAACAGCAAACCACATTTAAGTTTATCTTTATCCAAACCTTAAATATTTTATTGGCTAAAACTGTGTTGGTGATGGATCGTTGCATCAGCCTGGGAACTTGCAAACGAAGTGGGCGTAGGCATTAAATGGATTTTCACTTACACGAGGGACGTTTTGAGTAGCGGCAGGCCTGCGACAAAGAAGCAAAAGACCAACAAGTAACGAACAGTGGTTTTCAAGCTTCTCTTCTTAAATAATTCCTGAAACTTCCCAAAATAGGATTTTTTTTTCAGCTATAACTTCTTCATTTGCAGTAATTTTCGTCCACTATTCTATTTTTGCTGATTCTGTAATATTAAGTAATTTCTTGGAAGTAAATCTGTCGAATATGGTGCACGTAGATGAAGTTTGAAGCGTTATCGTATGACAGTGAAACCAGTACATTCTTAATAACAAAAATAAATAAATAACGAAATATAGACGTTTGGACTACTTCATTCAATAATGGCTCTTTTGCCTTTTTCCATGCATTCTATGAGAACCACAAGATAATTGACCATCCGGAAAAGCACTGAACATAACTTTTCCTTCTGATTGAACAGTTTTCTTTCTAGTTCTGAGCCATTGCACCCGCTTCATCACTGACAAGTTGCAAATTTTAAGAGTTTATAAATATTTAAAATAATAAATAAGGTTCATTCCTGTGTTTTTGTGTTCTACTTTATTTCGATTTATTATTCCAATCATTAGTCCTCGGTTGATCAAATAGAATGCGTCAAATATAACATTACAAGAAATAAAAAAATAGAATTATAAAGTTGTAAGACAAAAACGAGAAAAGATAACAGTATTATTCTTCAATTTTCAGTCGTCGGAGTAGGCAGCAGCAAATCTTGCGTAGATTCCCGTCGAACATGAAAAATAAAATAAAACGGCAGTTAAATTATAGTAACAACGTTTCTGAAGACTTTATACAATTAATAATGTTACCTGAATATTAATTTTTTTACTATGTTTCTCAGTAAATTGGTTTGAATCTCCATTTTAATTGAGGTACAGCTTTTTTCAAAACATTTTAATTGTATTTTGATACTTTATTAATCTGTATTATTCTTGTGTAATGACATACAGAAGGCATTATTAATGCATGTTTTAACAATATTCTTAATGGACAGTATTTTCATATATTTAGAATGCTTTTTAATTAAAATAGATCTGTAGTTATAGTATTATTAGTATTAGTGTTTCATCCAGTTCCTCTTGGAAGGTGCATATACAAAATTTAAATAATAGATTGTTGTTGTGGTATTTAGTCCTAAGACTAGTCCGATGCATGTTAACTAGCACAACCCACATGCTCCCTAATCTGCTTAGCGTATTCTATCCTTAACCTCCCTCTTCTGATCTTACCCCACACACTTCCCTCTAAAGCTAATTTTACAAGATTCTCATATCTTAAAACGTGGCCTATTAATCTATCCCTTCTCTTGATCAACGTCCTCTATATTGTTCGCTCTTCCCCTATTCTGTTAAGAACTTCCTCGTTTGTGATTTTCAGCATTCTCCTATAACACAACATTTCAAAGGCTTCTATTCTTTTCCTTTCAGCAACTCCTGTCGTCCAAGTTTCGCACCCACATAACGCCACACTTCATACGAACATTTTTATCAACGATTTCCTAACATTCTCACTTATATTACCCGTTAGTAAATTCCTCTTTTCATCGAAAGCCATCATTGCCTGTGCTATCCTACTTTTTATGTCTACTATACTTGTACCATCCCTAGTTATTACGCTTCCCAAGTAGCAGAATTCTCTGACTTCCGTCAAAATATCCCTTCCCAATCTAATACCCTTTGTTGTTCCACCGTTTCCCATTCTGCACTCCATTACCTTACTTTTCCCTCTTACAATCATCATATTAGTAGATTATAGTTGTAAAATAATAGCAGAATTTTTATAGGATACCAGAAAACTGTATCTATGAAGTCTTTCAGCAAATAATACGCTCCATTCATTCACGATCAAAAATGTGACCCTAGGGAGTGCGGCAGAACGGGATAGGATGTTTTCTATATAAAATTAGACAATAAAATTTAATTTGATTTTATAAAAGTTAACATCTTTTGTTTTTCATTTCGTGTTCCTTTTATTGCGTACTATTGATCGCTTTATCAATTTTTCATTTCGAAAACCCTTTTCTTGCAGTTGCAGAGTCTTTGTAAAAAAATTTTCATTTTTTGCATTCGTTTTCTTCCTTTGTCTATTATTTTTGGGACAGCATCTTTTAACGCATTCTCATAAGTTTTTGTGGAATATATTTCATTTGGCCTTATACAGTAGTATTCCGTTCCGGTCCGCACGCTAGGTTTAGTTTAAGGTTTTTCACTGAGGCTTAATACAAATAGAATTAAATTTTATACGTCACTTACATTCAGCTTAAGATACCTACTTTACGAATATTTAGCATTAAAGAATTAAAAGCGAAGAGCTTTGTGAATTACCTTCTGTCGAAATGTTAAAGTTACTGATGTAAGACGGGAATATAAGAGTTCATTCTCAAAGTGCAGTCAAAACTTGGTGAAGTCGGCTGCCAGGAGTTCTTCCTTGACCAGTTCCGATGTTCCACCCCTATTTACTAACCTTTAGCTCTATCCAGTAAAAAAATAGGGCATTCCGTTCCACCCCATATAATTAATAATTGAAGATTTTCTTTCTCATATAATAAATTATATAAAAATTATATATTGACCAAGGTATAAGTATTGATATCATTTAGTTTCCGCAAGCCGGGTAGCCAAGCTAGTTAAATATAAGGGACTTAGTTCCTTAACAATTTTTAAGTGTCTAAAAATATTGTATGAATAATCAACTCACAAAAATAATTTCTGATTAACATGAATATTTCCAAAAAAACTTTAGTAAAGTGGATTTCCCTGTTAGATAGAATGCTTTTTTTTGTGAAAAAGACGAATAACGTTGCATGTATCCTTCAAATATATTTTTCGTTCTCTGAGCGTTGAGCGAAATTAATAACGATTACTAACGGACGTTTGATTAAGCGATTACATGCACCAACAATCGACCCGTCCATAATTTGCAGCTCCGAATTTACTTGCAGTTGTGCGAACTACGTGCCTACTGTTTCATCGGCTATTTTCCTTGTCCGTTTTTTCAGAGTTATTATATGAAATCATTGATCAAATTTATTTTATCTATATACTTTAAGTTTGGAAATGTATTTTAGTTTTCTTGTCAGCAACATCACGGGAATAAAATATTTAAAAATCCTTCCATTCAGTTTTGGGCCTTTTGTTTTCTGTGTAACAAGGGGTTTTCCGAGTAGGTTTCAATGTATCAATAAGCTAAAAATGATCACATTTGCAGATTTTTTTAAAAAAATAATCATCCATCTTTTTTTACCTCGCTTTCAGAAGTTTAGGAGTTGAATTTTAACGATAAAAACAATTCAGTCATTTCTTAATCTAAGCATCATTTAGATTAGAAAATTCAAAATTTTTAGACAAATCATGCGAATATTATTAGGTATTAATGAGGTAAATATTGCACATTGAATCTAATATTCGGGTGTCAATGTCAAAAATTGTACTATTCATTTAAATATAGTTTATGATTCATTGTAAGTGTAAATTACTTTACCAATTAATACTTAAAAATATATTTTGTCCATTCTAAATAATAATAATATCTTACACATCTTGTAATGAATAGGGATAATTTTATTTTTATAACGAAATAATTATTATAAATTCTGCGAATAATATTAAATTTTATATTTAATTACTAAAATGTACACCAATTGGATGAATCGTAATTTTTATAGCAGGCTTTTTTAAAATAAACACTGTATATATTTACAAAATGTATACAAATTAAATTTCTTACAACTAAATGCATGAGTTCTAGCTTAGGGTCGTCTAAACAGGCCTTCGCATAAAGCAGAATCACTAACACAAATCCTACTTGGAATTGACAGTACAGGAATCTGGAAAAAGATTACAAAGGTAATTACATTTTCTTTTCAGCTTACCTGGAGCTGTTGCTGGACCCAACCAAACTTCCGCGTTGAGCGATAATGAGCACGCTGTGACGGACTGGATCACGCCTTCCTTCCGTTGTTTAAATGTTCTCGGCTTGGAAAATTTCCAAGTACTAATTGTTCGAAATTGGAAAATACTATGGAAAAGTTAACTTAAATCTCGTAATGAGCTAACTATTTTAAAACATAATATCCAAATCCGTATTTTAAATCAATGTTACGATTTTAAATAAACATATTAAAAATTTTTCTTCAGTTTTAACAAGTTAAAATAAAGTTAAAAATTTTCGAGCAACGGACAAGGAGAAAATCAGGCTCACTCAGAAGCCACGAAATTGAATTCATCTTGTCAAATATGAAAGTCAATGACAGTTATTGACGAAACCAATTCAAAGTTCACATGCAGTGGAACTCCATAATGTTTATTACTACCATTGAAATGAAGAATTGAACCAGATACCTAAACTTTTAACGGGTTTCGGAAGGACCTTACTTGTCGATGATAAGATGGACGTATTTGTCTCGAAAACTTTCATGTTTATAGCACTGAAAATTTCATAACTTAATTTTACCTTACGGCAAGTTTTACCTTATGGCAAGTTAGTTCATGCAGAATGTTTGAATTATTAGGTATGTATAAATTATTTTTTAAAATGATACGTAAAAATTAGAATATATCATTTATTCTACTTTCACGTTCATTAAGTTTAAAATAAGCTGTGAAAATGTATGTGAAGAATATATAAAACGGTATCCGAAAGAAGTATACCAAAACTCACTATTTTAAAGTCTCACCTTCAGTTGATTCAGTTCAACCAAACCTTGTTCAGGAAATAAAGTATCAGATGATAAAGTTTCAATGCACTAGGTATCCAAATGATACCAGGAATGTAATATACACAATACGTCATCCAAGTAATTTGTAAATTGATTCAATTACAATAATTAATGTTCCAATGCAAATACTGACTAAAACCGTTTGATACTTTTAAATAATTAACAAAATTGTAATGACTGTTAGTAAGGAGGTTCAAATCACATCAAGTCTAGCTTTATAACCAGCACTATAGGACAATTTTATTCGTAAATTCCGTAACTCATTATAACCGGGTTTTACTTTTACTTGCAGAGATTTAAGAAAACCTTTACGCCTTTCATTATTATTATAACGACTGCAAATCCCATGACTAAACTAAATAGAAATAAAAATTATCATAGAAAATTTTCCTGAAAAAATTTTCTGCATGTGTATCATAATAGGAACGTCAACAGAAACTACGTTGAATTATCAATTAATGCACTGACTAAATTACTTAAATGACAACTTGTAATGTGGAGCTATTTATTCTTCAGCAACATTCACATCTATGACGACAACGGTTCATTTTTAACGCGGTTAATTTCTCTTAGGATTTCAAGTTATCACTAATCCGAAGACTTCTTTGTTCTATTTCCATAGCATATTATTTGAAGAAATTTTTTCAGTCTCAATCATATAAATGGCAGGACGTAAAATTCCCCATCATAGAACGTTTTCTGGTTGTTCCTTAGAATTATTTCGCCACTGTACTGATGTATTACTCATACTTCGGTCTGGCCGTAGCCAATCTAAGGAGTTTTCCGAAGCTCCAGAGATTTGTTGGTTACAACTGGGGATACCCTAGTTGTAACCGTGTTATTAACATATGACACTAGTATATTAGTAAAAAGTAATGAAGACATATTAAAAATCTAAGTAGCTATAATGTAAATAACCTGTTGACATAGTTTACTCTGAATGGATTGACAATTAAATGTGAAAAATATAGTTCATGCAATTTCACACATACAGAACTTCTTTAAAGTTTACAACACTAAAAGATAATGACAATAATATAAAATAAACTTCATGTATTAAATTACTTAGCCTCCTTATAAATAGTAAATTAAATTGGTCTGATCAGATTAAGCTAAGCGACACGTCCACCTTCAGTGATTTAAAAAGGAGAAAACTAGTCTACTTTGCACATTTTAGTCCTATTTTTCCAAACGGGCTTATATTCTACGGCAACTCAGCAGGTACAGATAAGATTTTTATTGCTAAAAGACTTGCTGTCCGAACAATATGGAAGGTCACCTCACGAACCTCATTTAGGACTCTCTTCAAACAACTGTCAATTTTAACTCTGCCGTGTCAAAAAATTCCCTAGTTAATGTTATTTTTGAATGCAATTAGACACCCATTTAGAAATAATTCTAATGTTCATGGCTTTAATACAAGAAACAGGAATAATGTATAAAAATGTAAAAAATTGTCAATTACAGAGAAATGTGTAAATTATTCTGGGATCTCCATATTTAACTGACTGCCTCAAAACATTAAACAGTTGTCCAATAATCGAAGTTTTAAAACTGAGTTATCGTTTATCTTCTCCTATTCAGTAACAGAATTTATAGAATAATCTGGGATAGACAGTAAATAGACAGCATTAACTATTAATCGGGTTTTAAATGAAATATTATTACTAACACTTTACAGGCAATTTTATTTAATTAAACAACGTTTCGGTGCATATTCGCACCTTCTTCAAGTTTTTTCTCTTGTGCCAACTGTGACTGAATAAGTGTCTCTGTGCTGCCTCAGACCTCTCTTTTTTTAAAAAAAATTGGCAGTTTCTTAAAAAACTGTTATATAATATATTAAATTTTAACAATTGATTGGATGTAACAATAATATAATTGTGAAAAAACTGAACAAGGTGCGGATACGCATAGAAATGTTGTTTGATAATAAATTAAACTTTCTGAAAACTTGTCGTATAATCATTTCATTTAAATATTTTAATATCAGACGTTAATTGATTTAATATTAATCGTAATTTTCCCCTTCGTTTGTTTTGCATAATGTATTACTATTATTAAATGACTATAAATATTCATAATAATGTGTTACATAATATTGATAGTTATAATATATTGATCGTTAAAAGCTTACCCGTGGTATTGATGGAATTAATGTGCACTCTGCCTCATTCCACATTCTTGAAGCTAAGCTAAGAGTCTACGGAATATGATATTATTATACTCCAAAGCAATTTTTTACATTTAAAGAGTGAAATCACTGTTCCCGTTATAACGAGGTTCTGATGCTGTATTTTTACGTTGAGATCAAAGATGCGACGGTATTTTCGCAACCAAAATAATAATTGAAGACACAATTAGAATTTAAAGAGATAATGATTAACCCTGGAATATCATTTCGTTCTTTTTACGAGAACAACAGCAATGGAATTACAGGGTTAAAAGGAGTTTCAGCAACGAGGTAACGTGCAATCATAAAATACGTCATCATCTGGGAAATTTATTCCTATTGATGTAAGTTAAATGAATATTTGTTGTTCTTTGGAGTTCGCAACATTAGTAACTGTAATACAAATAAGTACCGAGTACATAGATACAACATATTTTTAATAGAGAAACGGTTCTTTGATTGTAAGATAGTTCTGAGATCATCTTCTTAACACTATGAATCAATTCCCAACCCTAAGGTGTGTATTTAACCGATTTAGGGACACAGACCGTCCCTCTCACGCAAAAGGAATGCAAAATCACCATAAATTTTCCAATTGTTTACTCGAGTCTGCTTCGTTTCCAACAGAACGACGCTGTGAAATTGAAAATAAACCCGACCTAAATCTTGACGATGAAAGATGCCTCAAATTTGTAAGCCAGTACAACAGTCAGTGGTCATGTATCTTTACCATTGTAAATTACTGCTGTTATAATCTGTGAGATTCCTTCGTGGAACTCCCGAGTAATGTGAGACCCGAAATATACCAATTATTTAGTCCCGTAGTGATTCAATGACGTTGCAATAAACTATTAAAATTTTGTTCTTATTCTATAAATATTCACCAGTATTTAATACTTCAACGCCGGTTTTATCGTCAGAATGAAGACTCAGTATTTGGATTAAGTTAAGTCAATAACTGCTGTGTCATTCCGACACGACGATGACAAGGAACAGATGTATAAATATCGTCATTAACAGTTATTCTATGGTATACGGACGAAATGAAAAATGTAAAACGAAGAAACGTTCGAGGACATGACAAAATTAGCTAAAGGTTTTTAAATGACTTCCCCCTGATTTCAATACACGCGCGCATATGTGTACTTTATTCCAATCATATTTTTTACCCAAGGGTGAAAGCCAGTTACTGATATAAAAACCAGAAAAAAACATCCTTACAAACTCAAACCCGACAGGTGTTCCTGTTTTGAAGTTTCAGTGAAAAAGAAAACTGACACATTGTTCCAATTACTTTACTCTGAAACTCCAGAATCAGGATTGTCTTTATAGAGATGAGAAACGTCCATAAATTAGCTGTTCAGAATTTTCTTGTTGGAATCTCCTCATTTACTTTTATCTAAGGGTTTGAAACAGGTTTTAACAATTGTTCCCGTCTATTATCTTTTCATGAAAAATAAGATCTACTTTAAATCCACCAGCCAACGTTCTCAACGTACCTATCGTGACCTCACTCAGTAAGAACCTCATCGTCTGATTTCTTAGTTTGTCCATCTTGCGCTCTATCTTTTCCTCTCTGTAAATCGACCAATAATATAATTTCTTTATGGTAGAGTGTAGTAAATATTTTTGAATCACGGAATCAAGAAATCTAGTCGTGGCTAGATATGGGTAAAAAAAATCGCTTTTAGTAGTGGAATGGATAGATCTTTATATATATAATGTATATGGCCTACTCACAACACCGATTTACCGAAATGATTCTTACCTTCCCATGAATTTTGATATCTTTTTTTAAGTGTATATTTGACATTATGATTACTTAACTAAAATTATATACATTTTTCGTGTTTATTAATAAATAAATAAGTATAAATAATTAGTTTATCTGAAATTTAATAAAATATTAAATGAGCTGTTACAGTCTCTTTATTGTATTTAAATAATGAACTGTACTTCGTTTCGTCTCTCATTTGAGACTTCTTCAGGTTGGCATTTCGGCAGAAGGAGCAGAGTGAGGTCCATGGACAGCTAACCTGAAAACATTTAAAATGAGAGACGAAACGTAGTATCGTTCATTATTCCAATAAAATAAATCTGGTATAAATCATTAAAATAAAAATAATTTAAAAATTAAAACAAATAAATCTTGCAACTATATTTTTATAAATTATGTCTCTGGAGGGTCTCGTATGGAAGTTTTTCAAATAAGAACATAATTACAGACAATATTCATATATACGCTTATATTGTAGTTGTTATTTCTACTGAATAAAAATTATTATATTAATCTGCAGCAGGCAAGGCTGCGTTAAATTTTTCCTTCTTAAGTTTTGAGATTCCTTTGTCAAAAATAAAATCCTTGGCCGTACAGATCAATTATTTAGGATTGTGTACGCGATCATTTAATACTAATTATTGTTGAATAAATCATTATTCAAATTATTCAATTAAACATGTAGTACAAAGTAATAGACTTAATACGGACTGAAATGATTTACAGTTGCATTAATTAATATAAAACTACAATTCTTGAAATTGAACTCACGTTGAGAAATTGCGAATTCAAACTATTTTATATAAAAATAAAATTTAACTTACACAAAAAACAATAAAAAGTCAATCCAGTAAAATACTGAAGGAATTTCTGAGATAATATTCTGGGCAGTCAGATAAGATACAATAATATTAACGTTCGCTTACTATATTTTGTGCATGTTCCAATAAATTTAATTTTGTAAAAACAAATGACCCGTGATAATTTATTCTGAAAGAAAGAGATTAGATACACTATACTTCTTTATTAAAATATTATTATATACATTGGATGATGCAAGGGGACAGGAAAAACAATGTAATTGTTCAATATTTAAATTATTTTGTGGTACATAACATTATTAAAAGGAAAAAAATAACTTTCGGGATGAATCTGTTTTCATTATTAATCATAATTGAAAACTGAGGTATTTCTATTACTTTAAATGTAGCGTATAGTTTCTTTGCTGAATTGTTTAATAATTACTGAACAATACCATAGTAAGTCGGTCGTTGGTTATTATAATGAAATAATTGCCTTTTAATGAAGAATAGAAATATTAATTTTGGATAGCTATTGCTACATTATTTGGAATTATTTAATATTAATTATTGTTAAATAAATATTTATTCGAAAACATTATTATCTGTTAAACATGTAATACATAGTAATTGATTTAAAAAGGACTGAATTGATTTACAGTTGGATTAATTCATTATTATACTAATCAAATATAATTTGAAAAAACTATTCCCTCTTCTGTGGATCCGCTACTTATTCTGTATTGGCAGTAAAGTGAATAAGGAACTGCTGATGTACCTTAAATTTGTTGTTAGTTTTGTCATTAGAATAACCAGACTTTTCTCAGGAACGCACGTCTTAATATCGCCACATGTTAATTTAGAGCACAGTCTCTCCAGTTTTAATGATGCGAGATTTTTCTTGTTTAGTTTGAATATTCTTTGGTCGTATCTTCCCATGTTAATATTTAACAATTCAATGGAACGTCTATTGAAAATTCTAAGCGTGTTCATTTTCAATATAATATATAACTATAATATAGTTCCTATTCCTATAGAAATTTGGAGTCCAATAACTTTTTCCATGAAATTATATTTTTATTCAATTCGGCCTAATTAGTTTCACATTATGCAGGTATTCTGCTTGCGAACTGAGCTAAGGAAATTCTTGGTAATCTTTGCCTGCCCAGGAAAGCAATTACTCTTTACTGCCAACATAAAACCGTAGCTTATCAGCGTCAGAAATGCCATTCGCTACTCACAAGAGCATGGGCAGTAGTTCCCAAACTCTTTGGCTAACTAACTATGAGAATTTAAGTCCAGTTAAATATATATAATGAATAACGAATTAATGGAAACGAGACAAAGTAGACAGTGAAAGGAAAATGATGAAAAATTACTTACAATATTTATAGATTAAAAAGGTAAAAGTAGTTGATTACAAACGCCGAAGGCACTTAAATGTTGGATGAAAATTGTCGATATTCATATGAAAATATGCATAGAACGTCTAGAATACGTAAAAGATTAATATAGTTATACTTGTCAAAAAATAAGTTATATGTACTTGGATTGATTGATTGAGAACATTTATGAGACATGAACGACGTCAAGTAATCGTGTACATACTACAGATGTTACGAGATTAAAGCTGGAACTTAGTATAAAACATATACAGTGCCAGATAGGAATAAAAAGGACAACAAGCTTGAACAAGGTATTTCTAATAATAAATTGTAGACCTTATGTGGGGAACGTGCGGCCTTCATAAAAGCCAGTACAGTGAAACCTCTGTTTTCATTAATAATTCGTAGAGTATATTGCTGCATAAAATAACTACAAGAACTGTCGAGGTTGACACTTTCGAAAACATTCAAAGAAGTATGACGCTGACTGCAATTAAATGCCAGGAATTTAGCCGGTGTCTGCACAGATGGCGCACCTTCCATGAGAGGTAAAAAAGAAATATTCGTAACTTTATTAAAAAAAAAGGAAAACTGAAACTCGAAGGAATTATACTGCTGAAATTTTCATCACAAAATTCTGTGCAGAAAATGAACCATCTTACCAGACACTATTCGTATAAATACTGAGATTGTTAATTATATTTGCGTAAATATAATGCCTCATCGAGAGTTTCGGTACAAGAAAAATACATTTCTGATCAACCGTAAAATCAACAGGACAAGTATTGATAAAGGTTTTAAATGTATAACGACAAATTTTTAAGTTTTACGAAGAACAAGGAAAATTGTGTGTTCTGTCAGAAACTACATTTTTGTCTTACATCTTGACAAGAACAAGCAATTTAAAGATTTTACAGTAAGAAAAACGAAGAATAAGCATATATATAAAATGAAGCAAAAGGTTTCAACATATAGAAAAACATTAACATTTTTCAAACAACTTGATCTCTCACTGGGATATATCTGCAGAACTCGTCCGTGAACTTGCAGAATTGTTGAATGAACAGGAACGTAAAAATAAAATAGTAGATTAATATTTGAATGTCTTGGATTCTTTAACAGAAGAATATACTGATAGGTTTTCAGATTTTGACGAGCATACTCCAGCTATCAAATTGATATTTTAACCATTTTTAGTAGATATTTTCAAAGTTACTAAGAAACTAACAATAGAAATATTTGAGCTGGGGAATGATAATCGTTTATTAACGCTGAAACGGATAATATAGAAATATGGAAAAATGCTGTTGATTATTCATGCATTCAAGAAAACTTACACCTTACAGTTTCATGTCAGCGTTTTATCTCATGACAAAAATTAAAAGTAGTTAACAGAACGCAAATTTTAAAAGTTCGTTTAGAGGATTAATTAAGGCTGCGCCTTATGAAGATTGATCCAAATATTCAATTACTTTCAAGCAAGGAATGAATGCAAATATCAGACCAACTTAAAATTTCCAACAATTTTTAAATTATTTTACATATTGTTTGTGTGTTGTTAATATTATTCTTATTTTTTATAATTATTTATTGTTATAGATTTATTTGAAAAATTTCTGTTAATATGATTACTACTTCTAATTAATATTATTTTTTGCTATATTACTTTCTTACGTAATGAATTTATTGAAATGCATTTACTTAATTTTGTTTGAAGTTTTATATAAATATATAGTAGTTTGTTAAAGAGAAAAATTAAATATTTAGGTTATCACAACTCATTACTCTTATGTGAATAATTATATTGGAATAGAATTTCATGTAACTTCCCCTGGGAAACTGAATAATTGTATGATAGGTTAAATATATACACATTTAAGTGTTTGGATCTAAAGGGACAGGAAGTTGAAAAGTATTTAATAGGTCTCTCAGAGATGATCACTCTGGGTAGGAAGGACTAGCCAAACAACAAACGGATTATGGTTTGTAGAAAACATAGGCCATTATACAAGAAGACGGCAGGACTAAACCACCTAATCCAAAGGATTAATGAGAAATGAGAGTCGGGTAAAGTCAAAATGTCTGAGGATACACCTTGTATAATATATTTGATGATACTGACAAATATACTTGATATTTACTTTTGCTGTTGAGTCAGCTATTAATTGAAAAGGAGCCAGAGTAACTTGTAAATTAACCGATAATGTTTCAAGGACGACGTGGCTCGGTATATATATTTACTATAAAATAAATGAAGCCGGCCTCTGTGGTCTAGTGGGTAGCGTCACTGCCTCGTACCGCAGAGGGCTAAGCTCGATTCGGCTGTTTGTGTACGTCTTTGAGTGCTGTTGGCCAATCCCCAGCACACGTGAAACACAAACTGACTAAAAGAATGGCGATCTCTCAGCCAAAAACCTCGGCACCTGTAAGTTATACATTTCTGAACTTTGATGTTTTAATATATGTTAGATAGAGCAGCGCGATAATTTAATGATACATAGTATTCATTCGGTTTTATTAGAAACATTAACAAGGGTTAATAACTACACTACATCAAACGTTTTTCCTGCCGGCGCAAATTTGTAATTCCGAGATTCTCACCAGACATGTTAATCGAGGTGATTCCTGCATTTAAAAAGTTTAGAGAATCATTGCTTATATATTTGTGGTATTTATATCTAAGACTGGTTTGGTGCAACCCTCCATGTTAGCCTATCCTGCGCAAGCCTTTTTATTCCCTCATAACTATCACAATCCTCCTCAATATACTTAGTGTATTTCATCATTGGCCTCCCTCATCAGTTCTTATCCCACACACTTCCCTCTAATGCTAATTTTACAAGACCCTAATGTCTTAAAAAGTGGCCTACTAATCTATCCCTTCTCTTGGTCAACGTCCTCCATATTGTTCGCTCTTCACTAATTGTGCTTATTACTTCTTTGTTAGTGATTCTATCCACCCATCTGATTTCCAGCATTTTTCTATAGCACAATATTTCCTGTCTGCAACTCCAATCGTCCACGTTTCACACCCATATAACGCCACACTTCATACGAATAAATTTTAGCAATGGTTTCCTAATAGTCGCACATATATTACCGGTATGTAACTTCCTCTTTCTTATGAAAGCCTTCCTTGCGTGTGTCTACTAAACTAACATCCCTAGTTTTTGTGATGCCCAATTAGGAAAATATCCCTTCCCAATCTAACAGCCTTTGTTATTCCACTGTTTCACATACTATACTCCATCACCTTGATTTTACCTCTAGAAATCCTCATGTTGTCCTCTTTCTCCAGAACCACGTTCATGCAATTTATTATGGTTTTCAAGTCTTCTTCTGACTCGCCTAATACTACAATGTCATCGGCAAACCGTAGTTTTTATTTCTTCTTCTTGCAGTATGTATCCCTTTCCATATTCCGTTTTACTTTCTTCATCGCCTGTTGTATATATAAGTTAAAGAGCATTGGCGACAGACTGCATTCTTGTCTTACTTCTTTCTTAATATCTGCTTTCTTTTCTTACCCATCAATTATAATTACTACTGATTGCTGTCTGCAGACGTTATGTATAAGCCTTCTTCCTCGATATTTTATTCGTTTCCTTCAAAATCCTTAATAGTGTGTTCCAGTTCACATTATCAAAGGATTTTTCTAAATCTATAAATGCCATTAACGTAGACTATTTTTTTCTTTTTGTCTTCTGAAATTAGACGCAAAATCACTATTGCCTCTTTGTCCCATCCGCGTATACACTACTTTCGTTAATATTTTGCATGCATGAGATACTAAACTAATTATCGTGTGCTGTTTGCATCTATCAGCCACAGTTTTCTTCGGAATGGGTATAATTATGTTTTCACTAAAACCTTCTGGTACCCTTCCTGTTTCGTACATTTAGCAAACTGTTGTACTTACGAATGGCATTTCATGATTCATAGAGATCGACTAAGGAGTTTGATAGAATATAAATTGAGCACTGTCGTTAGGCTCGTTCGAGCCGTGAGATACGTTCTTAATAGCTCCTCTGTCAGTGACACAGGGAATATCATCAGGGACGACACTGAGAGTGACATCCACAGATGATACCAACAGATATACGATGCTAAATCATTGACGTGCTTACGAGAAGTTACGTCAACGATTTAACCTACTAAGTAAGAGATCTGATTATTTCATTTTTCCTTCATTCATTTTAATTAGGCAGATGCTTTTCTTAATTTAAATTATTTGTCAGTAAATACTATCAAACGGTCTTCTTTAAGCTTTTAAATATCACAAAACCCAACGACGTTAGTGAAATGAAATTCAATGCTATTGTTTTTGTTAAAATCAGGAATTTTAAAATTCTCAAGCCAAGAAACTCAATTTCGACATGAAAATAATTACGAAGGGATTGATAAAGTTTTAATATCCCAGGAAGATGGTCGTATGAATTGCGACAATAAGCCTCGTTGAGTGCGCACTCCGTCGCCGTCCAGCGCCATGGAAAGACTACTACACGCGCGCACGTGAGTGCATGGCCACTAATCTACTTTCAACTCACACATATCCGAATTTCTGTTACCGAAAATAATGATTATTAAATAAGAAGTGTTTCATAACCCGTGCTAATCAACAATAATTTGTTTGTTTCTTAGTTCATTATTAACTTATTTTAAGCTATATATATATATATATATATATATATATATATATATATTATATTTGTTTGCGACTTATAAACTTCACGTAAGAAACTTGGAGTTACACGGTATAATATAACCATTGTAAGTAATTCCCATCTCATTCTCCGAATAACTGCTTTTCCTTAAAATTTACTCCAGTATGTTCATATTTTTCATTCGCTGAAGTAAAAAAATCCGACACCTTTTAATTTGCTGCTTATAACTGAAAGCACTGAAGAAACTTAACTCTTTAACGGCATTGATCAAACTATTTTACGTTTTAAATATTATCTGCAATGAATGCAGAAATATTAACATTTATATGCCATATATTTCCTCAATTACATAAACGAATAGTTGACTTTATCAACGTATATAAATTTGTCGGGGTTATGATTTATGAGTCTAAGTAAAATCCGACAGCGTTATTCTGAACTACCTATTTATTACTTCCTTTCTCGTAGAAATATGACCAAGATGATGTCAGCATTGAAAATTATCCCAATGCAAGAGAATCTGTGATTAAGTACGAATTACTCTGATATTTTCCTATTGTTTTCAGTTCGATATGCAATGATCTTGTAACCGATTAGTGACTTGATTTACGACTTGACTATTAAACGCATTCGTTTACTTTAACCTTTATGTGAAATAAATACTTCTGTAAAAGATTTGCGAAAGAAGTCTTAGATACTCGTAATGTTAATTGCATCTCCGACATTTGATTACACAAACTGTGTTGAGATCAATTGGCAATACAATGATTTTTATGTTCGAAAATACATGCATCTGTTTAAACTTGTAATTTTTTTAGGTGATGTTTTGATTCCCTTATGAATTTTAGTTGGCTTACAGAAAAAAAACTTTTCTTCCTGTTGTCAGGTTATTTTCGTTAACGCATTTATAAAAACAAACGTCGAGAGCCGAGGAAATTTCCGTGAATGTTGAATGTAAAGCTGTTATGAGAAACTGCCTTCTTATATACGGTATCAAATCTGACAATACATTTTCTTAGTTAAGTAAATTAAATTGATAATAATAATTATAAGAAACAGTTATTTACCGTACTGTAGCGTTATCCACTCGTCTGCAGTTGATATAACCTACCAGCAAAGATTTTAAACAGGCTTTCCTGGAAGGTAGTAACTAAGTCTTATCTGAAATAACTGTCTTCGTCCTCGAGCAAAACATGATAAGTATATGACAAGGTTTGAGTCTTTCAGTATTTACGCCCATAAAATGGGAAAAAATGCATATAAATATTAATTGTGTTTTAGTTTAAAATGAAAGTGCTCAGGCTAACATTAAAAGTTTATTATCCCATAAATTTGTATTTGGTGACGCAATATTGTAATCATACTCACACGCACTCACATCAAATTTGCTATTGCGAAATTTAGTTCCTAAAACCGTATCTCCGTAATTCCATAGTTGATAGATGATATCTTTACTTCGTTCTCTATGTGGCTTCGTCGTACATGCTAATTTTATGAATGATCGTTAAGATTTGTCTCGCGTTAAACTTCCATGACAGGAGATTACGTGTTATATTATCATTCGCTCATCGATCGTTATTCAGTAACAGTGTCATAATAAACAAACGCCTTAATATCCAATCAGACGACATTTCCCTCCGGAAACGAGCTGCTTACTCTGGATGTTTATCTGCCCCGGCACAAAGCTGTAAGATCGTAGCAGTGGACTGAGATAGGAGGGCAAGTTGGAGTATAAGATAGGAGAAGTCAGCGGGATCGCCATTTCCATCCACAAGGGAAGCTTAGAAGGAAGTAAACCCTCTTCCTGGAAAGCCCATTCCGGCCAGGATCATCGTCCAGCAGACGAGACGGCTACCTGCATGGCCATAATTACAATTATCTCTTCCTGTAAGTTCAGTCGTTATTTATTTAATATCCCATCCAAGCCGTCGCTTTCGTAGTGCCAGAGTAGTCATAATTTACAAATATGATGACCATAGTAATTAAGCAATTAATTTCCTTCCAGAAAGTGAAAATTTCGTTGTCATGTTAATAGCTGGTAATTTCATTAAATTTTCAATTGGAACTGTCACTTGATTGGCTGAGATTGTAGGTCCTCAGGGAACCGCACACAAAAAAATTCGAGGTCCTTTTCAGATTCTCATAGATGTAGAATCTGACCTTGACTCTTCAATCGATGCTGGTTTGGAACGTAGAAAGGAAATGAGATTAAGGATTATCTCGAAGAACTGTGAAGTTGCAGGACAAGTCAGTAAAGTTTTGGGTAGTGTTGATAGGTAAGAATCAGAAGGTTGGGGATTTGATTAGTTAAAACACATACATCTAGTTTTAGATAAGTGTATACGTACAGTTAATATTACACACAGCAAGAAGTGGAAAAGGAATAGAAGGCTGTTAGGTTTAAATCTTACAGGAAACGAACCGGATACTTCAGAAAAACTTACGTGGTCGACTTCGCTTTAAGTCGTGGAGTGAGAGATTTTTCAAGATAGGTGGTGGATGTCATTTTCCCTAATATGTAGGAGCTCTGGCTCAATCATTTACTTGTTTATTTAAGATTTCCACTGCCAGTCTGAAGTAAAATAAAAATTTTCCAAAAGTAAATAGCATTACGAAGCATTGCCCAGGTGCATATTTGCATTATCTGGTACAATATTTAATTCAACGCTTGTATAAATTAATAATATTTCAGCGATATAGAGTCCGTTGTCAGGCATCTATTCCCTGGTTCTAAGAAAGATTTTAGAAAATCTTTATAACAGAGGGAGATATATAAAATAGAATTATGTGAATCTCTTCTCATTTGTCATTTGTAGATAGTCATCATGATTCCAAAACCCTTATTTTTTAAATTTGTACCCGTAATTAGGGAGAGTCATCTGACTGTTACGTCATCACTCACTCCACTACAACCTCCAGGCGTTTACATGATTCTCACGCAACCGAAAATATAACCTCAAAATGTGTCTTACACAATTAGGGCAATTTTATTATGATGTGAAAAGCAAACTTAAAAAATCATAAAAGTTAAAAACACACAACAAAGTTTATTGACAATTCTTACTTATGCAATTGACAAAATTCTGTTAAATTGCAATGATTAAAAAATCTTAATTTTGGTTTTATAAGTTTGTGTTAGGCAAAAGTAGTTTAAAATCTGCCATTCTTACCTCAAATGGAGCATAATTTAAGGATTTAGGAATATTTTAAGTACTTATTATCATTATCCTTAAGTTTCATTTCATAAAATAGGTGAATTTTGGAAGTATATATTTGATAAAAGTAACACTAACCAACTACTTTGAATAAAGAGCCGTGACATATTTGACGAACGTACCCGATGTGTTCCGAGCATTTTACGAAGAGCGTATTTGTGAGAAAATCCATTTTTATATTTTGTTTATCAAAACATCTCTTCAGATCTTCCACACATATGATGTGTTTATCTGTTTACATTAACGTAGCTCCATGAATATAATTACAATCTGTATTTTACTGAACCATCTTGATGACGACGAATCGCCTGAAACTGCTATCAAACCCCTAATACGTGTTCACTGACAGCAGATGATAAAATACCGTATGGTTTTGACAAATTTCGCATAGTTCTTTTCAAATGCGAGTCTATTTGACCTTGAATCTCTACTTTGTGCCGTCGAATCCTATTCATATGATGTTATTACATATTATAAATAAAATATTGAACTAGACATTTATAAATATTAAATATAAAATACTATAAACGACCACAAGTCGGAAATAGAATAATTTTAATTTAAAATAGACGTTTCGACCCAACTTTGGGGATCTTCTTTATTAACTTTTGGCTTGTGATTATGGTTGCTAATTGTCCTTTCCTTGAAAACGACGGTCCTCTTTCAACATTCAACACTTGTCCTTTTATAAGATATCAGAGGCAAAAAGATATACTTGTTTATTCTATTTTTGGTTTTCATTCTTTCAACCAATATTTATTGTAAAGAAATTGGAACCATTGTAATTTCAAACTAAACACGTTCTGAGGCATTTCGTATGTAGATTTGTAACAATTTGTACTTCTGCTTCATCGATAATGCATGTCCAAAATATTAAGATTTATTTGATTACCTAGAATTATAAGAAATGTTTCATCTTAAATGTGGATGATTTTTTCTAAGAATTAATAGTTTCCTTAATAGTTTTGAAACTATTTCTTGTTCCAAAATATCTCTGTAAATTAAAATTACCAGCAGCAAATGGAATACAATTACATAAAATTCTAACAGGATTAGAAATATTTCAAAACTGATATGTTTTGTGCTGTCAATCCTTGAGTTTATTGTAAAAGAGTTTCCAGTACCATGGACGCTAAACAGCAGAAAGATAGTAACCAACATTCCTGAAACATATAAGAAGTTTACTTTTAATTTATTTTAACATAATAGATTTCATTAAAAATAAAAAGTAATAAAATTGGTGAAAACTACGAAAAATATAAATTTACTAATAGATAATTTTTTATGTAATATAAAGTCTAAAGATATTATTTATTTGTGCAATGGAACTATTTACGATAAAATACTCATTTGGTTTATTTTAACACTGAAAAAAAACTATTAAATAAGCCAGCGCCAACTTGAAAGACCATTTGACGAGTTGTTTTCCTGTGCTAACTGGTCATATGCTACACAATTTTTCTAAATTTTTCAAGGTGTCCTGTTTTGAAACTTTATTCAGATGGCAACCCTACTTATGGCAAGGTTCATCTATTTCTCTGCCCTCAATTACTGAAAGTCATGACAGCCCCCATTTGAGAACCATGTATCAAACATAATCAACCATATCTGGTATTGTGATAATTGAAATAGCCTGCTTCTTATGTGCGAGAACAAAAGTTTTGTGACACTTCACGATCAATAAAAAGTCGTATGAAGTAGCCCCTAGGGCAGTGCGAAAATTATACGCGCAGCTCGTCATGAGAGGAGATATAATGTATTGAAGCAGTTTTGGCCAATGAGCATTTTTGAAGCATAATGTTCAGTGGAGTATTAACAATCTTCCAGTGACTACGCGGGGCCCGTGCTTGGAAAACCAAGTTTGGCGTGATCGTGAATCTCCTTTATAATTACTCCAACGAAATATACAAAATATTTTTAAAAGCAGATATAAAGTGCCTGCCGTCGTAATCCTCCAGACATTTAAAATAATCGTTTGCTAAAGTAACAAAGGGGCGTAAACCCCCAGGGTTTGGGGATTTCACGGTAAGGTGGTCAGAACAGTCCTACAGTTCAGAACACGCCAGTGAGATTAGGTTTCCTCGAGGAGAGTAAACGTCATAAAATTAGATATAAAGCTCTTGGGAGCCTACTTCTCTTCGTGCATGTAGGCATATTACCATTGTTTTTCTTACACAAAGAACAATAGTAACACATCGTAGAGTGAAAAAAAGGACCAAATTTTGTATCCTATATTTCTTTTACCGAAACAATTAAAGAGTTGTAACGAGGTAGAAGTCGGCCTTTGGGACTGTAAGACTATGGAAGCAGAGATCGCTGCTAACTATTCGCCGTGTCGCAAAAGTGAATAAATCTTCAAAACGATCTTTCTTCTAATTCAGTGTCGGCTTCGACCTTACACCATGCCCAATTTAATAATAACAGCTATTTATCTTCAAGTGTAACCACCAAATTCAACAAATCTATACCAATAAATAAAATTGAAGTGTCTGTCTGTCTATCTGACTGTCTGTACGTTTGTCTCGAATACGCTCCTAAATGGCTCAACTGATTTCGATGACAATTTGAGGTTTTAAAAAAAGGCCATTTAACTTAAACATTGGTGCATACTTCATTTCGATTATGATATTAATATTATATGTATATTAATTCGACGTGAAGGTTTCTTTTTCTATACTTGCGTTAAAATCTCCAAAGTGGATGCGGGTCTATTTATTCTTAACGGATTTCAATGAAAAATTAAGGGATTGAAACAGGAATTTTAACTTAAATTTTCGTGTATGTTTCATTTTGATATCCTGTAGAGTTGAGAAGATATTTATATAAATATTTATAAATCCATTGAATTACCGCGTGAATTGCTCATTTATATGCATTTATAACCTCAGTTTCTTAAGCCCGGGAATTTTGAAGGCGCGTCCCCATCCATATATATATATATATATATATATATATTGGGTTAACAGGCAACTCCCCTTTAATAGCATAGGAAGGGAATTGAAAAGGGGAAATGCGGAAGGTAGAGTGGGACGTGTTCTAAACCAACTGCGAGTTATAAGGTTTTATCTGAAGCGATTATAAATAGATGATACCGCACTTTTTATATATTCAATGAATTCAACTTTTTCAAAATTCTGTACCTCTTATTTCGTTTTTAGGGTAAAATAAAAATAAATATTTCGGTGCGAACGAAGTCACGGGGGTTTTGCTAGTATTAGAATATATATTTTTATATGTCCTTTACAGGGTAAATGAAAACCCAAAAGTGACTGTGTATGAGAATTTTAATAATGCAAGAAATCATTTTGGCTGTAACCGTCGCTGGACGTAGTTCACGACACCAAATTACTCAAAATGTAATTAGTTTTATCAATTAAAAAATTTTCGTGAAGAAATCCACAGAGATGGATGAAATTTTGTATTTACATTTACCAATTGTTAATTAAATTTTTACAAAACTTTTTATTATTTATTTATTTTACTTAATATTAGAAAAATTGTTTTTGATTTATGATGAGAAATTTCTTCTAATTCCGTTAACATTTAACAATTTTGTGATCTTCAGTCTAACCTTATAGTATACTAGCTATGCCCACGACTTCGTTCGCGCAGAACTTGGACAAATGGCTCTTTTTATTTTGCCCTAAGAAAGATACAACTGGTACAGAACTTGGATAAAGTTTAATTTATTGAATATATAAAAGTACGATATCATTTTTGTAATTGTTTTATTTTTTGTATCTAAATATACAAATATACATTTAGTTTTTTATACCTACAAATATTTTTTAACTAGTTTTGTAATTTATACTCTATAATTAGTGAATGTGGCGATCGCTATTTACTTTCATTATTGGGAGAAGGATTCTCCATATTGGTGACAAGTAAACAGCAAGGCGCCACAGACGCAAGACATCGCAGTACTGACCGTGCCAGAATCACCGTTTGGTCACTTAAATATCTGGTACCTGAGCCCAGTTTCTTAAGCCCGGGAATTTTGAAGGCGCGTCCCCATCCAGAAATTAAGGAGAGAAACCGCGGGCGAAGTGGGATTTTGATTGGAGGCTGATCCGTCGTGTATCTCATGGTGGGGTGAATGAAACTGATGACCTGCGAAGATGGACGGGAGAAATTTCTGCAGTCGGACATGGATATTTGAAGAAGGAACATGTCAGTAGGGTGCGTGGTGTGTGATCCATGGCACGTTAGTCCCACATAACATTTGAAGTAGGAAAACGTTTGGAGGGTGCGTGATGGTTTATCCACAGCATGGCAGTCGTGGAATAGAATTTGATCAGTTGGGAATGGAACTTAGAAGGAGGAAGTTAGAGATGCGATGAGTGATAGAGTTTGGAGATGAACGTTCGAATTAGAAAGAAGTAGCTTGAGATTGAGAGAAGTTTGCAATTGAATCTGGGGGAAAACTGAAAAGAAGATAGACGGCAGCGAGCAGAAGGATGCCCTGTCTACGAAATCCCGACACATAATTCCTACAAGGAAGACGGGTACCGACGGCAGAAATCATCACTGGAAGGAGCCGCCTGACGAACGCAGGAGAACTACGCAAACAGCCTGAATTACTCAAATGAGGAGATAGCCGCCGATTCACAAAGGAGAACAGGTGCATGTCAGCGCCAATGTCTGAAATGTGTCATGACTTATGTTCTGCTGCAAAAAGCCCCACAAAATGAACCTTATGAGATTATGAGCTGTGTTAGTCGGAGTAAATTTTTTAATTGGACCCTAAGTTTTATCATTATTGTTTTTTGTTTTCGGGTAATAAATTTAATTGTTTTATTTAATCTAACCAAATAATTTGTTTAAGATTTAAATTAAAATCTAAATCTACCAGTTCATTATAAGCCTATTCGAGACAAACTTCCACAGTCAGAAACTTTAATTACATTTATTGAGATAGATTATATTTATTTTATTTACTTTTTAAAATTAGCTATTACTAAATATTAAAATTTACTTGACGCGAAATATAATATTTACGTATACATAGTATCGGCTATGCAAAGAAGTTAATTATTTCTCAAGGAGTTAGCTCTCTGCCAACGGCGCGAAATGTTTATAATTTGAAATATATATAGTATTATAGATAAAGATTATAGGCAACCCGCATACACTTTTGAGGATGTCATTACGAATATTCCACGAATCCTTTCCCGTAAATTTTTTTACTTTCTTTATGTTAATATCTTCTGAACCCTGTAACATATCGAAATGAAACGTTTGCGAAAATTTAAGTTTAAACTCATGTTTAAACCCGTTAATTTTCATTGAAATTCGCTGAGCCGTTTCGGAGCCTATTTTAGACAAGCGTCCATACAGACACTTCAATTTTATTTATTAGTATAGATCCTAAATTTCATTAAATATAAAGATGAGAAACTATAAAGTCAAGACTGAAAATATAATATTTGAAGAATTGCAGAAAATTTAATTTTATTTCCAACCTATTAAATAATATTAATATGGGTACAATTTAAATAAATTTTTTCAACAAACATTTTAAAATAATTGTCGACTAAAGTATTACGTCTTTTCAAAAGATGTCGTTAAATTTAGAAATTAAAGGCTTACATGCTTGTATAGGTTTTCAGTGGAAATATTGGCAGTACAGTAACGAACCTTTTATTATAGTATAGTATGTTGATAGACAGTACATATTTTCGTTTCCTCAACCTACACTTCTCGTTCGTCTCTCGTAATGCAGGGCTGGACGATGTATGGGTATGAACTTGGAACATCCGATTGCAACGCGTCGACTTCATTTCCTAAACTGTCCATAACTACTTACACAAACTCTACCCTCCAAATATCTGTAAATTTATAATTATAATTTATATTGTATACTTACGTAATGATTTGTCAACTCTACCTACTGTATATGTAATTCCAGCAAAAAATACTTGAGATAGTTTTTTCAGAACGTGCCTTTTCTGGTTCCCCGCATTCGTTTTTCAAACTTCGTGGTCGTACACTCCTCCTTCTTCTTCATTTCTTCCAATCTCATTTTATCATTTTCGTAAATCTGTCCTTCTATAACTTCTCCCAACATGTCCGACCAATTGTTGTCACAAATTTCACGGTCACTGCGATTTTTAGCATATGGTTCCTGCCTGACTGGAGTCTAAGCTAATTGTCCCTGACTACACGTCCGGGCTTCCTCCTCGCCGAGGTCACTAACCTTGAAAATTATTCCCGACATCCCTCTGACATAATGTGAACTTTCATTAGATGCCTTGTAAACGTAGTTTAAATTTAAAAATACATTTTTAGCCTTGAAAAAATACGTGTATTAACGTGGACTTCCATTATCTGCCCTGACAACGCCGTTTTAAATAAAAAATACATTTTACCCTTGAAAAAATACGCGCGTTAAGAGACCCAGGTCCATATCGGTTGGCTTTGACCAAATATATTGGTAATCCATAACAAATATAATGTACTTAACAAAGAGTAATTGCCTTTGCCGAAACAATTAATACGTTTCCCGTGTTTATATGGTAAGAAATTAGAAAATTTGTTTTGTAATTATCTTGAAGCAAAGTCGTAAAAATTTTATAGTACATCAACTATTTCTATAACATACTTTTTAAATTTGATTTCAAACGATTTTCTGTTTACTTGAAATATATAAACATCGCACTGTTTAACGTGGCACGTTTCATGGCGTATTGCCTTTTAGCTGCTCTATAGTTGCTTCTACTCTCAGTTAAAATAACTTTTCACTGTTGCTGTACACGAGAGACCAACTGTCAAGACCAAACGCCGACCCAGGAGAAATACTCATGTAAAATAGAGGAAATCACTTACAAAGAACAGTCAAATATAAAACAGTATATTATTTATTAATAAACAAATCAGCATTTTTAATGGTAAAATCTATTTATTGTTGGAGGTACGAGATGGAAAAAAAATAATGCCTACTGTTTTATAAAATATTTTAATAATTAAAATATAATAACGTAATAAATACACATCATCATTACTGTCTCCTTCACAACACCACTGTTCAACATAGTCACCATATATTCGTTCACATTTGCGTCATCGTTTAGTCCAGGCATCAAAACCATAATACGATTTACGATTTTGCTTCTTAACATATTATTTTCTCTGATATCCCAATTCAGCAATTACGTTTAACAGATTTGAATGATTCTTTATTAATTTTTATAACACAGTATGCATTACGTTTTGATACATCCTCGTACTAACAACTTACAATACAAAAGTAAGAAGCGGCTTTTATTTATAAACTTCATTATTTTTATGCATTCTCAGTAAGAAATATCGATTTATGGCGGTTATAATAAGATTGTGTTTACGGTCCGGATTAGGGTCGTGAAGTCTGTCATTGGTTGAAGGAATGTGAGTGGCGCACATAAAACCGGCCCGAACCAGTTAAACAAGTTTAATGATTGAAGGAAAACCATAGAATGGACCAATACAGCAAAATATGTAGGAATTACAAACGACGATAAACTTAGATACTACGAGCAAGTTGGCATAAAAATCATAAAGACACAAAATATTTTCATCCCTATGTTATCGATATTAAATAATTACAACGTCTCAATAAAATTTAAAAAAAGATAATGTTTAACTTCACAATAAAACAAAGATGTCAGGTCTGGACCACAACTTCCTAAAGCAATTTACAAAAACTACAAACATTCCAGAATAAAGTATTATGCATATTCCCAGATATACTAAAATAAGTCAGTCACAAAATCACTGCAGTCACAACGATACATATTCCTTCTTAGGCTAAAAAAATGGAAATCATAAATAAAACCTAAGTCGTCTGGAATAAAATAAAATAAATTTCCTGATTCGAAAGTTTTCGTCAAGTATAAGTGACTTAATAATCGCTTTGTTTTTATATTATCTGACGTGACACAATATTATTCAAAACGTTCAAAATTTATAATATGTTGTAACTGTATTTTGGTCTTCATTGCATCAGAAAATGTTTATTATTCGTGAAACCTAAATCGTTACTTGTTTCTTATACTTTTTTAAATCAAAAAGAAATAGAATCAACTTAATTAAGGCTCCTGTTAAATATTTAGAAGTAATATCATAATAGAGGTGTCAAATAAATTAGACCAGCGGCACAGCAGTCTATCTTCTTATAATATGCTCAGAAGCGGAGTCTCAAACTTGCGCATGTCTCAAGATTTATTCTCTCGTTTTAATCCTTCTAAACAATCGATCCGCCGTGAGATAGTATATTTCTGTTTGGTCCCTTGCGGAGGAATTTCCAGCGAAGACGCAAGTAATAATTCAAGTAGTCAGATGCCCGAACTATCCTAGCTCTCTATTAAAATAATACACTGTCAATGTCACCTCACCTACATCCATAATTATCTGCTTTTTTTATTCACAGAGTGACTATAAATCTTCGTTTCGCAATCTGTCCTATGTGACTACAGTTTTGCAGAATGTTGTTACATTCGACAATCCTAATAAAAAGAAAATAATTTTATTCAACCATAAAATATTTCTGATGTTAAAATTAATGGCAATAAATTATTAATGTCTTTAAAGGAAATTAATTGCAAAATAATATCGTTGGTACATATTAAACTTCATAAAACGACATTCGCAAAAATTAAAGTAAAGTTTTATAATGTTGTACAATGCAAGAGGTTTACATTTCGCATCTTGGTCTTATAGTCAAGATGAGTAGAACATTATTTTACTATTCAATTTATTTTCAGTTTATATATTCAAATATTCTCTGACTTTAGGTACTGAAACAATATGGTAATAAAAACTAGAATTGCCCTAGCAATTCTTTAGAGTTTAAATACAATAAACTTACTTTTACAACATACGAAACAGTCAGAGAAGTTATTGGAACTTGATATTTTATGAAAGATGATCTATTAAGATAGGATAAAAAACAAAAAAGATGGCAATAGTTAAATGAGAAAAAGGTTTTCTTATTGCTCTGCTCTCAGGATATCCTTATGATAGAAGGAGACAGGAGGAATATTAAAACACGATTTTAGAGTTGCAAAGCTTTCAAAGTTATCCCATTATAAGCGGGTGTAGGAAATCAATTCTGTTCCTTCTCGCAGTGATTCTCTATGTCATCCTTCTTTGGAAAACGAAGACTGCAGATAATCTAACTGCTTAACTTGTGATATCTCCACTTTGTGGTATTTGGTCTTTGTTTACACCGCAAAAATATTATTATAACTAGGAATTGTTAAATAATAAAAAGAGTATATTTAATTTTAATATATACCATTTAATTATGATGATATTACATTATAAAATTTCCATAAGAGATATAACTCAAATTAAGTTTTAATAAAATATAAATTTACGAGTAAAATGTATAATCAAATTGGCTCAGTCGGTAAAGCAAAAAGAATCTATGCAGCTTCTAAAGGGCTGCTCTCGGGAACGCGGGTGACGAACGATATAATTGAAATTCAAACAATCGCGAATCAACGAGAATGGTTTAAGTGGAAACCGGGTAAAAATGCCGTTACCAGATGTTAACAAGGGCCTGGTGATGTCGTTCCTGGTTTGCCGTTGCTGGATGTTCCTTTGCTGGACACGTCTCCTCTAGCGCCCCTTCTTCAGCTTAAATCTCCATCAAATGTTGTCTTTTTGTTTTCAGTACTAAAAATGAATCTTCTTTCTCGAACATGCCGAAATTAACTTTTACGCATGTTGTTTCCTCAGCCACTGCTCTCTCACCCCGACTTTCTCAGGACAGCTCCCCGGACCAACTGTCCAAATACAAAGCACTACAGGCAATAAATAATGTTGTAAACGGCGACGTTTCCCACCTACTAGGCCTCACCGAACCACCCTCGTCTTTCGTTCTGCTGTTCGCAAATACCAAAAACTCGATTATTTTTACTTTACCGTTGAATGTAGGGGTCATGAGTCACCACAACTTGGTTCAACAGTTCAACACCACTACTTCCAAATGTAGTTCAACTTACTTGTATATAAAAATTATTAATGCAACTTTTCGATTCATTCACAGAAAACCTTTGCAGCCCGATACAAGTTATGGAATAACTTCCTTGGAGGTACGAAGAGCTGCAGTAGGTGTAACAATGACTCAAAGGAATACTGAAAATATGTTTCTCTAAGATCCAAACCATTAAAATTTCATCATACAGGGTAGGGTGGTGCATATAAGATAGGTCCCCAGAAAGGAATATCAATAAACAAAATATAAGTAGATGAATTAGAAAATTTTGTTTATTGTAACAAGTGTGTTGGCACACAAAAATTATTTTTGTTGTATTCATAAGTAATATCACTCCTACTAAGCAGGAAATAATAACACATGACAATTCTGAAAGCTCAAACTTTATAACGTGTTGGGACTGTAATCTGTACGAATCTACGCCAATAAATAAAATTGAAATGCTTGCCTGTCTGTATGTTTGTCTGCAATGGGCTTCGAAACGGCTCAATGGATTTCAATGAAAATTTGAGGTGTATAAACAGGATATTTAACTTAAGTATTTGATAATATTTCATTTAGATATATTGCAGAAAATATTAATGAAATATAAATATTTTGGCATACCTGCGTCAAAGTCTCCAAAAGGTGGATCCAGATCGTCTATAATATTGAACTGTTTATGCTTCGAAACGGCTAGATGGTTTTCAATGAAACTCTCTGAGATTGAAACAGGAATTATAACAGACTTTCGTGTACGTTTTATTTTGATATGTTGAAGAGTTCGAAAGATATTAATGTAATTATTTTAAAATCCATTGAATTCTCACGCGAAAGGCGGCGTGAAAACCAAGTGCGAGTTATAAGTCCTATTAGGCTTTCCTTTTGCATTCATCCTACTTACTGTGTTTTTATAAGCGTAATTTTTGCATCATGAGAGAGTGTGAGAGGGAGGACGGGTGAGTATTCTCGCTCCATCTATTGTTGTGGCCGGGTTTGCCCTGTAATTAACGTATTGTTGGCATAGAACTAACATCCTTAGAAATAATAAAATTCTTGGGATCGTATATACGATGTATACGTAAATAGGTTTTAATTGTCGCGTCAGGTAAATTTTAAAATTTATTAATTGCTCATTTTAAAAGCAAATAATATATATATTTCATCCCAATAAATATAATTGACGTTTCTGTCTGTCTGGAAGTTTGTCTCGAATTGGCTCAAAACGTATGAAAGCGGAACCTGTTAATATCCAATTGCGTGTTATAAGGTTTGCAATAAGTAAATGATACTGTACTTTTTATATATTCAATGAACTCAACTTTATCCAAATTCCGTATGTTTTTTTATTTTTATGGAAAAATGAAAAGTGCTTTTCCGCACGAACGAAGTCGCGGTCATAGCTTGTTTTGTAATAAAATTCAAACCACTAATCTTTAAAAGGCGGGAGATGACGTTTACTGAATACAAACTTTTGAACATTTAGTAAAAGTAATATAATCATGGACTGCGATAGATAAGAGCCACGTCTGGATGATTACCCTTCAATGAAAAATTTCCTCAAAATTGAAAATATTTTGAAAACTCAATGTTTTATTGGGTGTAACGTCTTAAGGGTAACCTACTTACTATTCATAGTTTTTGTAAGAAAGTACAACCTTCTACGAAAGTCACTAAAATAATTCAAGTATCCCAAACTGTTCCTTTTTGGAGGAATTAGCTTATGAAAATTGAAATTTATTCATTTCCAATCAATATTTTTTGTTAAACACACTGGACATGAAAAAAGAATACTTCCTTAGCCAACACGTCATAAGCTCCGGCGAGACAATTTTTCAGCCTTCATCTTTTCGCAACCTCTACTCTATTTAAACTCAAGGATTGTGAATTTCTTCATAACCGGCGCAATGAAACATCCGAGCGATCCCGAACACATATGATTCGACGGAAATATTTGCCGTCATTGAATATATTTAAACACACCCTTGTCACCCTCTCGAATAAGTGCTTTGGAGGTAGTTTCAATCAAACACTGTTTGGGTCTGACTTGTAACATATGTATACATTTGGGTATAATTTGTTCAACGAATTTGAGTTTACATGGGGAACTTTATTTCTGCTTCTTCTAGTCCACTCATCGGGGATGCACTACAACTTAACCGGCACGTTTAAATTCAGAATTGAACTTCCAGATCTTCGTTTCTCACACCTACCTCGTTTTTTTTTGTATTATATTTATGAAACTAAGTTAACCCCCTACCTATCACAAATTGATACGCTGACCGCGTGACAGTCCAAATTTGGAATGTCATGCAAGATGACAGTCCGCAGTCGACTCGGTAGGCCCAGGCCGTTAATGGGCTGTAGAGCCATGGAGTAAGGAAAGAACCTATTCACAAAGGGGTCCGTCTTTTTGTAACGCGTTTCCATTCCACACCCAAGAGTCCCCCAAGCCCTTTAGAAACGAAATTGTTCTTAAATTATGCTCATATAGCATCGGAAGAAAAGCTATCAATCTTATTGACGCCGAAAAGTGTTTATTCAACTAAATCGACCGTTTCACATATTTTAATATTTCCTCCCCGCCCATATGCTTTCAGTCGTATTTCATCTCCACAGCGTTCTTTCCATGTCGCAAGGACCGTGATTGAAAATTTTGGCCTGAATTGCTGCACATGTTGAAGAATGTATGAGCAATTTTCCACTATTCCACCCAACTGCTAGGTACAACTTAACAGGTCATGATGAATGTAAGAAATAAATTTAGCAACTTCATATCCGGGTATTCGACACCATTTTCGACTGTTTTAACGTTATTTAAATGAAACAATCCTCCACCCCCACCCCTGTGGGTGCTCCTGGCCCTTGACGAATAAAGTAGAGATTATGCAGAAATAACGTCGGGAACCACACAGTCAGTCTCATTGATCTTGAAAAATATTTATTTGACGCAAGAATTAGTCGTTTATGCGTGTTTTAAATTTACAATCCCCATCCTAGGAGCGCATCGAAAGGCCAACAAAAACTTCGCGTAAGTGAACTCAACAATGTTTCATCACTACAGGATGAATGGTATACGAACGCATATGGAACGAGAAAACAAATAACATTTATTTTTGTTTATATAAATGATGAAACAATCAGGTGCTAAGTAAGAATCATGTATATCTGAAACACAAAAAGGAAAAAAAAGAAAATGCGTTCTGCAATTTTATAACCGGATCAAATTGGCATTCAAAAACTTAGTTTTAACTACAAAAACATAATGTACTGCGCCAACAAATAAAGTTTTCTGAAATGGTTAAGCAACCAATTACTTTTATTCTAGGTAACCAATTACTTTTCTTGTGGATATAAATTGACCCGTTACGGTAAAACAGGTAAAATATTTAGATTTATTACTGTTTCCATTAGTCTTCGATTGAGAAAATAGGATACGTCATACATTACATCAAGTAAGAAATAATTTTTAAAACAAAATAAAATTATATATAATTAACTACAAAAAAATCCTTAAATTCGTAAGTGTAGTAAACAAAATATAGTATCAAACAACAGGAAACGCACAAACATACACTCAAGAGCACAAACACACGCATAAACAATGGAAATATCACTTTTTGGAGCTGCATGATAAAGAATCTGACCTTCCACTACGGTAGGCAATTCATGAAACAAATAAAACTGCCAAAAAACGAAGTAGAAAGTTTTGAAGTTGTATATAAGAATATTTTACAAAACAACACATTTAACACTTTTGCAGGAGCATTAATTTAAAGTATTAGGGGAACGATAAAAAATCTGTATCGAGTAAAACGCGCCATCTAATTAAATTATTTTTCACTCATTAATGAAAAATTTGTAATAACGGTTATGTTCATCTGAGAGGCTGGTGTAGAAAATTACGCTGGTATGGTGAATACTTTTCTGGTAAAGAGCAAGGCGATGTTTGTCCCGATATTCTAAGAGATTCAAATATACTCAGGGTATATGAATCTTATGAAAGTCAAAACTATTTCCAGTTATACAGTCAAGAATACTCAGATCGATCACGGTTATTTTCGCTTTATGTTTATGTATTAGTCTTTCATCCCTTTCCTCCTCATTCCCCACATTACGACAAATTTAGCGCTGTAGAGCCTCTCCCTAATTTTATTAACGTGTCTTTTATTTTAAATGATCGAAATCCAGTAAGAATATTATGACTCGGAGACAGAAAGGAAAGAAGTGTGTTTTCCCCGGAGCCTATGTGCCAATTTGAAAACGTTTCTGACTCCAACTCCAAAATAATAAGCTTGTTTTGCTGAAGGAACGTTAACCCTTCAAAATTTACCAAAGACGCTATTCTCCTCGTCAGCAAAAATTCCCGCGCAGGACGAAGAACGCATAAATATTGGCGAACACACGTCACGTGGAGTACCTCTTTCCCTTGGAGAAGGGGAAGATAAGAGTTTAGCTGGGAGGTGAAAACGCGAAAAATGAGTACAGTGAAACGAGACGTTGAAAGGGAGGAGGAAGCTAGAGGTGATTAAGACCTTTGAAAAGGCGAGGAAGCGTGGAGGCAGAGTGTTGCTCTGAAGTGGGAGAGAAGATAGAAATGAAAAATTAATAAATCAGTGTTGATCGAGAGTTGAAAGGGGGGTGAGAATTGTTGCTCTTCAGTAAGAAGAAAGAACGAGCAAAGAAGGCCAGAACTTCGGACTTGCTTTAAGCTGAAAGCAAGTGTTAGTAATCGTGTGTTGGAGTGTATATGGAGGAAAACTAGGTTTTCCTCAATCGCCAGCCCATAGTCTTCTTCCGTCAACAGAGGGAAAATCTACTGCCAACCTGAAAGTGTGAGAGAGGAAGAAGGAAAACTACTACACAGAACTTGCGGAATTTCTGAGAAGATGAGACTGGTTCCTCATGAGATATCTGATGCTCGTTGTTACCCCAATAATTAACCCCCAGAACCCCTTTGAAATTTAAACAATCGTCCCCTTTAATTAATATATATAATTGTAATAGTGCGCAGGGCGTATTATAGAAATTGTTTTTTATATATAAATAAAATTATTATAATATTTTAAAGCACAAGTAATTTTGCTAAGTAATCTTAAATAATAACCCCCTCCCCCATTATTATTTACACTAAGATACAATGTAAAACCATTGTCGAGTGTCAGTGACTCCGATAACTCCTGATTCAACATTAATGACGGTTATTTTCAAGTTATTTTTACGTAATCCCCTACCAACTGCACTCCTAGTGGTGTCTATTCAACTTATTAGAATGACTTTAAGTATATTCTTAAACTCATTTTTCGCCAATTCCAATTTCTTTTTGCTAAGTTTAAAATTCGGAAACTAGTCGTTTTTCAAAGGCAAAATCATTATTCTTCCTGAAATTATTTACCACTATTGCTTGATATACTTCAGCACTTAGTATAACGCACTAAAGGATGCCGAAACAGTTAGTAAATTTCAATAAATAAACGTATTTACACTCCAACCAATAATATTAATTTTTTATTATCAATTATATGTTTTGCACCCAATGTTCCAAAAGCGTATGTACGAAAAATATTCATTTTAAAAATTTGAAAATGAAGTTCTACACTTCAGCATGATATTTCCAGGAAGTTAACTCGAAGAGGACATTGTACAGCGCAAATATAACCGTAACGATTTTCTGTTTCCAGGTAAAGCCTGCAGCGTTTAGTATCATCTTGCCGTCTACTATTACTCTTCCATCTTTTACTGGCAGCTTACGTTTTTGTGACTCTTATTTACTACAAGATACCTGTAGTAACTTCGACATGTTCAGGGATTATCGATGAAATAAGAACACGAAGTCGTTAGTAAACTTCTTGAAAACTGCAGGAAACTGAGATGCAATTCGTTTTCTAGGAACGTGTGTTATTGATTCATCCACCGAGCCATGGACGTACGGAGAAGTCAGTGAAGGGTGAAAAACACTGATCGGAAAATGAATTTCTCCTAAAGGCTGCTACTTTGACCTTTATCAACTGTTTTGAAGAACGTTTGTAACCACCGCCTCAAATATTAGACGGATGATTTTAAAATTAATGACAAGATAAAAGCTCATTTTAACCATAAACAAAGCTATTAACTTAGTTAATCGCCTAGTAATAAAAGAATATAATAAAAAGGAATATGTTTATACGGAAAAATGTTATAATTAAATAATTTTTTCTAGAAACACACATTTAAAAAATATATGTTTCAAGTAGATAACTTCCATGACTTTATTTACTATATTATGATTTTAAAAAATAATAGTTACTTGTCCCACATGTTTCAAATTTATTTGCTAGTAAATTATTGAAGTATTTTGTTTATGAGTGGGACGAATTTTGTATTCATGGCAAGCTACTTCACGGCTGTGCTGGTTCCTCTCGCCTAAATTAAGACCGTCTGTTGTTGGAGCAATCACGTCATGTTGAGCTGGCTGGCTTTGATAGGATCTTTCCTTTCTGCTCGCCTCAGTAAGATGCTACAAACTTCATGGTAGACATTATGTAAATTAGTAGACCTAGAATTTGCTCAAAAAACTTTGGAATCGCATGAGTGTAAACCGACGACAATTCTGTTTATTTTGGCATATGCAAAATAAATATTTTTTTAAGTAATTCGTACGCAGCATGCTATGTATGAAATTTGGTAGTTAGTTCGTTAATTAAAAATATATATTCTAAATCGAAAAATCTACAAATGCGGCATACATTCATAATGAAACACGTGACGCGTTTTATAATACAGAAAAATGAAACAGTTCAATTTCTTGATCTTCGAACCTAATATACTTTGAGTTACACTTTTCTGAAACACTTTATCCCATTGGTTTGTCTACTAAGACTGTAAATTATTACAGTCTGTGAAGGGACTCCACTGTCTTTGAAACTTGTTCCAGCATTTGAGGGACTAAAATTTGATTTCCTTTTTAAGCGCAATCTTGCCTTCGATGGTATCAAATACGGCTTTATTTGCAACAACAAATAGTATTGTGAAATTATCAGAAAGAAAACCTTCTTGTGTTGAGGATATTGAAAAATAATTTTATGACATAATGTATATACAATTACAACAGATATTCGCAATTTAGCGCACATTATTTCTCTTGCCTGGTTCTCAACGAAAGGGAAAACTTCGAGCAGTTTTCATGCTTCTTCTTTTACATCTACAATTCTCTAATGAAAACGTTAATCGGATATTCTATTCTCTGCGTAAGTTGAAGTTCGAACTGATATGTTTATCTACAGAAAACGATGAACAATGATGACGGTAATGGAAACAGGAAAGAGAAAATCTGTAAGAAAGACGACAAAGAAAGAAATGATATTAAAAAATAGTTTACAAGGTAGGATAAAAATGATCAACGGTGTGGAAATTTGTAATAAAAATGAGAGTATAAAGAGAAAAAATGCTCTGTCTTTATAACTGCAACTATTGTTGTCTTCAGAATTGTTTTACGAGTCTGAGACTCAAGTGTGTTATCTGGAGAGAATCTTATTTAAACAATAATCGTGCGTAATTAGGTATCTATAATGCTAAGTAAAGGGGTTTTCAAGAATACCGGGTCGATGTTGGAATAAAACTACTTGTGTAAGAGGTGTTAATGACTTTTTTATTTATTTAAAGGCCCATGTATGCCATTTTGTATGGAATATAACATCGTTCAAATGTTAGCCGGTAGTTCTTACGTTGGCACGGGTCCGAGTGACCCAATTTTCAAAGGTTCTGCTGAATTTGAGCGATGGCCTGGGTTATCTTGACTTTAAGAGTATAGGTCGATTACGGGTTATTGGTATTGACCTGCATTTCAGGAAACCCCACAACATAAAGTCTGGCGAGGTCAAATCGCACGATCTTGGTGGTCAACTCACGTCATCTCTGTGAGAGATAACCAAATAGATCATACAGAATGTCCTACGTGACGACCGCTGTGTGCCACGTAGCGGCATCCTGCTTCAACCACTTGTCCAAAACCACTTGGGCCCAAATAAATCGATTATCATTGTTCTATAACGCTCAGTGTTGCCGGTGATGGCCTCACCAACGTCGTTTTCAAAATAGTGCTTTCCAATGAAGCCGCCGGCCCTAATTCAGCACCAAACAGCAATTATTTTGTAGATGCATTGTCATCTGGTGAACCTTGCTTGTGTTTGCACATATACGGTAATTGTGCTGTTTAGCACACCATTCATAAAAAAATTCGCCTCGTCGCCCAAGATGATTTTTCGGCCAAAATTGATGTGCTCTTCCAGTCAGCGCCCAAACGGCGTTGTCTGTGGTCTTAACTTTGAGCTCCCGGGTCTTGAACAGGTGTAGGCCCAAGTCCCAACGCAAAATTAACCAAATTGAAGTATACGAAAGGCGGAGGTCTTGTGCACGGCGAGACATTGACTGCTGCGGGTTCTCATCGCGGAATGCAGCGATGTTCTTAACCGATCTGACGTTACTTAGACGCCTGATTATTTACTGAACCGGTCGTCTCAAATTGGATCACCAAACGTTGTAGAGTCAACTTTGAAGAGCCACCGCAGTTGCCGTAAAATGGGCGCGTCCCCCAAGTTTTATCATTTAGACGTTCTGCTCAGTCCCGTAACTTGTCATGGTAATTTGGTATCACTGACTGAATAATAACTTAACTACAGACTAGAAAGTGGGCACTTAAACATAATGGCATACATGAGCCTTTCAAATAAAACAAATAATTTCGTTAAAACTTCACACAAAGATAGTTTTATTCCATTTCAATATAAACCCTCCCTTATTGAAAACCTCTTTACGAGCTTTGATGTCGAAACCACTGTAATGTGAGTTACTGATTCAACAGGCTGGTTAACTTGCAATTCTGTCTATAAGAGAGGTATGGAAGATGTAAACAAAATTTCGCGTTTAAACGGGAAGAAAATTTGACCATTTCATCAATACTGATTAAAGGTTGAATAAAAGTCTACTATCACCTACTCACTTACGGATAGTAAACTCAACTTACGAAATTATTTCTACTTAATAAGTTAAACAAACGTTGAATCTCCTACAATAAAACAGTTCAAAATGAAATAAGATTCGGAATCAGGCCCAACATTAAAATTAAGCAGTGGTTCACGCAAATGAAAGGTAAAATTTCTATAGTAATGAAATGTGCCAGTTTATGCAAATAAATGTCTAGTGTCCAATAATTTATTTTGGTAGGACATTAAAATTAGTATGTAAATAAAGCTAAATCGAACTGCAAAATAAATATGATAGAACTACTAAACACAACTTTCAATAAATCAATAACCTAAAATTTTCTATAAAAAATAAAAATTACGGCAAATTTCTCAAAGAAACTTATTTAATATTTATTAGATATATTTACGACGTTTGGTCCACATTTGTGAACCTTATTATTTAATTTCATAGCATATTTGATTGATTTATTTAAATGCAACAGGCATAGCCCAGCGGCGATGCTTACGATACATAAAATTAAGAAATACGGAAACTAAAGTGCAAAATTATAAACTAAGAAAACAGGGCAAAAATAAAGTAAAAATAAACAAGAAACTTTCCGGGCCATTACCCCAATGAAAACTACTCTCTGCACCTTACCCCGTGCACTTCACGTCTCTGCATTGGCTAAACTATTTAATATATAAAAGATCATACTCTTTTTTTAAATATTATTTCATTTTCTACTTCTGTTCCTTCAATATTCTTAATACTAACCCTTTTACTATTATTATATTAATCGCTATCATAAATAGTTAATCTTTTTTCAAACTCTTTGGGCAGGCAGCTAGCACGTTATCAGGTTGACTATTCAGTCCCGAATTCTTCTATTAAGAAAAAAGTTTTCCTATATCAGTTTTCTGTTTTATTTGTTAATATTGACCGAGTGATCCTTTTAGTTGAGTAATTGGGAGGTAAAAGATAACCGTTCATAACTCTTTAGACCGGTTCGTTGATGTGTGCTCTTAACAATGCCCAAAGTCAAGTCCGTTTCTTTCTAAGTGACGGAGTCTCTACCTCATTATCTCCAAGATAATTTTAATGCATATTATGAGGTTTTTGCAGTATCTGAATGTACTCAATCCCATACGGGTCCCAACATACTCTAAAATAGGTTGCACTACGGTTCTATATGCAACGGCCTTGTCTTTCCGGAGCTTTTTTTTAAAGAAAAGAACCTTCGTTTGTAAAAGCAGATAATTTTCTGACCATAACCGTCATTGAACGTAGTCCGAGACGAAAATTATCCAATTTTACACATATCTTATGCATTGAAAATTTATTTGATGAAGTCCACAATTATTAAACAAAACTTCGTAAATATATTAAATAAATATTAAGCTGGGATACATTGTTTATTTATTTTAACACAACATTGATAATGTGTTATACAGATTGAAAAATAAAAGTTATTTCAATCTATTTCCATTTGCACGATCAGAAATAGAATTATGAATTCACGACAAGGAATGGGTGCAAATAAATTTCATGTAAACATTACATATAGAAGAATGTTTTGTTTACACGTCGATTCTGTGGAATGTTTATGGTTATAATCGTGGTTCTTACTCGAGTTAGTCAATTCGATTTAATGTGGCAAGTGTTACCGAAATACTCAACGTTTTATGAATTTCTGTTGTAGTGTCGTGTCATGTTATAGTTGCAATTAATTACCCAGATGTTTGAATATCTCATTTTGTATTTTGTGATTGTTCCAGAAATATTTTATTACACTATTTTTGGATGATATTTCGGTGATAATTTTTTATATACGTATACATTTTTTAACTTTAATGATTGTCTATTATTTTTCCCACAGATGACTATGATTGTGTACCACCGTATGCTCCTTGTTAAAGTTGAAAACTTATCTAAAGATAATATCCGCAATTAAAATTCTGTATCGTAATAAAATCGTTAAATTCAAAATTAATATGTGTCAGGTTGATTTATAAATAAATTAAAATAAGAATGACTTCGTTATGACCAGAGGTCGAATTCATGGGTCGTGACATATTTTAAGAAGCCAGTAGGCAAGTCGCCAGAAAAAGCTGACTCGACCGCTCGTCTTAAGGGACACCATGCGTCCGGTCTCTAATGTTCTATAATGTTTGTTCGCTAGGATGAATGACCAGCGAGTCATTCAACGAAACATTTCCGGCGTGGCCTTAACCTTACATTTCCTGTTTTTCTAGGTTTATGAACTCCAACACTCAAAATTTAATAACGAATGTGTATTTATTATAATGCGACTGATTGTTACTGTCGTTTATTGGCTCATACGTATTTATTTACAATCCTATTATATGTAAATATTTATATATATACATTGTAGTATTTAACTTTTTTTCAGGTTAAAAGTACGTACAGTTCGGGAGATTTGACCACTCGTATGTCTAAACAATGCGCATTGGGGTAGACAGGAGCTCATTTGAACTCCAAATTTTGTTAACTGCACTTGGTAGTGTAAAAATAATTCTGAAAACATTGGCGCTAGGAAATTTATTTCTTTATGCTCAGGATATGTTATACGTCAAGAAGCTAATCCATAAAACGTAATGGAAAATATGTTAAGTGCGTGTTAAAAAAACGTTGCGGTGGTCTCCATATCTCGTTCGTAAGAATACAATTAATATTTTAACAATGATAGTACCGTTCTGCCAGTCATCTTGAAGGGGAAGTTCCTCCTCAAAATACAGTAGTCTCCTTCTCCTTTCTTCACTGCGCATCTAATGTGTTATGTAGAATCTTACGAACTGTAAACGTCAATTAAAAGTCATTATTTATTTTAAAAGAAACAGTTCTATCTCATATTCACCAATTTATTATATTGAAAGTCACCATATAATCAGCAGACAGTTGCTGATGACGTCACAAATTATTTTAAACTGCATGTCTAAATAAGCAAAATTTGTTAAAGTAATACAAAAATTTATACATTCCTTCGATTATATTGAAATTTTTACGTATATTTTTATTTAAGAGCTGCGTTATGGACTTTGACTACACACAGTCATGCGACTTCTGAAACATCTGTGGCTTCAAAGTGCTACGACCTTACTGATTTTTAAAAATCAAATATTGCACAATAAAGTGTTCACATGATAATTACTTTGGAAAAGTCTCCCGAATTATTTCAAAAAGACAGAATCTCTACTATTAATCATTTTCCTTAATTATAATTGAATTGGCTTGAAATCTCAAAACATTATTTACCTATTTCTTTGAATTATAAATACTTCTTATGAATGGCGAATATTTCAACTGTTTCAACTTTCACACTATTTTACGCCAACAATTAGTTTTAGTGCACCACATCTTTGAATAATGTGGGGCGAAGGGAATCAGAACTGAAAACGAGATGAGTAACGAGCCCATTGCATTATCGCGATTTCTCCAAGCAGTCTCCGATTCGGTAGGATTTTCTGCATAAGGGACGTGATAATCAAACACTGCTTTCCTTGCTCGACTGTGTAATTAGATGTGTATATTAACTTTCTGTCGGTGATCATTTAAAATAATCCTTCAAAAAAGCTCCGTTTTTTTCTGACTTTGCTTCAATCAACATACATCGTACACCACATTTTATGACATTACGATCTTTTTATTTTTATGAATTATTTGTTGAGGAGTGAAATGAACATGAAATTTATTAAAATTAACGCGAACTTGTGAAATAATATTGTAAAGTTCGATGTTCTACGCACTCTCGAAAGCGGGACTTCGTTATGTGTAACAATGCTAACATGATTAATATTAATAAGGAGTAGCGGATGTCCGTATCCGAGTTTCCGAAGTTTTTCCTATGGCCAACGTGAGGATTAAGTACATATTTATTTATGTTGGCTCAGTACAAAGGAATGTGTTCTAGTTTTGTTTCCCTGCCAGATTGAGTTCATCGGAGCACAATGAACCTTTGTGAATGTCACTATTAGGCCACCACGTGGGTAACAAATATAGCGGGGAGAAATATCGCATCCCGTAAAATTGGAACCAGAAAAGTAATAAATTCATGCCTTTTGTCTCTCGTTGCTTTTTAAGAAAATTATGAAACGTCATTTCCCTGAAAACTAGCTTCCCCCAGCGGTACTCGTCGTTTTTATGACCTAATGCATAGTTTATTTCACATTTAAATGAGATATGAAATTCATACTAAAGTTTTCTTGTTATTTCTGATTGGAAAAACAATGTAAATTAGAAAATAAATCGACACGAAGTCTGATACAATTTTATAAAACACCGATCATAATAAAACTACACAATGTCTCGCTCTTAAGTTATGAAATTGATCTGGATTTTGAGTATCATAAATAATTTTTATACACTTCCATTTCGTCTATTAATATCAGCCAAAAATTGTTGTTAAATTAATTTATAGCAGAAATCCAATGATATACTTCCACAGTCTGTTGTAAACTAGCATAACAGTTGTTCAATACATTTTTCTCTAATTTCAGCTCAATGCATTTATTTGTATTTAAATTAAAATGCCACAATTATAGTTATTATGAAAATTACGTATTTTGTAGCTTTTACTCTTTTCACACTTCATAATATACGAAATTAGGTTAGTATGCTTTATGCGTGTAGTATATTTTTGACTGTCAGGCTATATGAGGGTGATCCACTTAATGGAAACTCCCCTTTAATGGCATAGGAAAGAAGTTTGAAGAGGTTATATTATTAATTATATACTAAAGCACGTCGATTGTTGTAATGATCGTTGTGTCGATTTCGAACCCAACCACTTAAAAATTATTTCAAATAAATCTACAAGAGCGAAATTAGTGAAATAATTTTTTTTTGCATCACTAAGCAACGATAACAGCGTTTTAGAGAGCAGAGCACAACGGGGAACAGTCTACACGCTATCTGTTCGTGAGCGAACTGCACCTCAGAGTTGGAGTTGGAGCATGAGGGGGAGCTGCCGCTTAGAGTCCTAAACGACAAAAGCTGCATCCAGCACAGTCGTAGCGCTCCATATTGGTACCAAAAACTCCCACTCACCCGCTCAGAGTCATAGAGTTGCAATGGATTCGTTCATAGCGAGAGGTAGCCCAGAGGATGCCCAGTGGGTAAGTGGAATGGAGTCTTCTTACCCAGGCCGACTCCTCGGGAGTGGGAGGCGTAAAAAGACTCATTCGCACCATAGTTCGGAGCGAGCAGGAGGTCGCCTCTGGGAAAGAGCCATTCGTTTTAAACAACTTACTCCCGAGTGACCCATCTTTAGTTGGAGGTCTTATAAAATTTACGCCCTCTTCACAATCTCGGCCTTTACGGAGCTCTACAATGTTTGTATGGGAAAAGGAATATTAAGAAAGTACTGGTATAATAACAAACAGAACGAAAGGAAATCAGAATCAATAAAGTAACGTTATTGTTAAGTACACCTCTCGGCTGCCAAATTTCATTTGCTCGTACTTGTACCTCGGCTCATTTGACGTTAAGCCTCGTTTAAATTGTGGTCGTTTCCAAGAAAGCGGCTTTCATTATGTTGCCTTTCTTGTTTGATAGGCTACGTGAGTTCATAATGAATCCCGTTGTAAGTTCTATATATCTTTAGGGTAGAAACGTTTTTGGCCTTAAAGGTAGAAGGAAGGAACCTAAATCTTTAGAAGATCAACAGAAACCTTCTCTGGGTACAGTGCTACAATGAACCAAAATTTCGTGGGAATCGGATGAACTGTATATAAAATCATAGGGGAGAAAAATGAAGTCCCACAGAACATGATTGACGTAGGGCGTTTTTGGGCTGAGAAGGGTTGAAGAAAGAATCCTAAATCTTCAAAAGATCGACAGAAAACTTTTTTTGAACAGAGATAAACGCAAAACAGTTTCAGGTCAGGTGAATGGATAGTTTAGGACACTTTATAATTCGCAGTGTGTATATTCAGGTATACCGGGTATATAACTCAAAGCCGGCGTCATTCGGAATGGCGTGAGGATAGTACCTAATGCCCGACCTACCTGATGCAGGTTTTCTAGGGTTTTTCCTGCATCTTTTTTGGTAAAACAACGGGTATGATCCTTAAACCACAGCCCGGGGACCCTAGTCAACCCTTCCGTATCCCCCTTTTCAATTCCCTTCTTATGATATTAAAGAGGAGTTGCCTCTTTCACAATCACCTTATGTAGCCTGTTAATCCAAAAAAAAACTTTTACACTGTCTTTTTTATACAGATGACATAAACAATCATTTCAAACTTGAAGCTTACTTGTTACGTCTATGAACGAAGTAAACCGTTCCTTTTATATCACAATTCTTTCTAATACAATCTTGGATGAATAATTCTTTTATTTATATAATTAACAATTTGTAGATAATGATTTATTTATTCTCTTGGAGTAATATGGTTGTTTTTCTTATCGTTAACATGACAAGAAAAGGGCAATTCAAACCTCGATCTAGCCACGTTCAATGGTAAGAATGACATTATCATTGATAATTCCTCAATTCTTTAAACTGGGCGATACATTTAAAATTGTGCAACTGTACCTCATTATGTGCGTAAAAGCTGTGTCCTCGAAACCTCCAGTCTCCCGCACGTGCATTTGTCACGGGAGAGTAAAATACGTTCTTGAGTTAAAAGAAAGGCGTAGACCCGCTGACTTCAGTCACTTCGTACTTCATGCCGCGACTTTGTGTGGTGGAATCGTCCCATAAACGTTAACCCACCGCTTAGTTATTATCTAGTTATTCTCGGACTCGGTTAACAAATAACTAAGGGAAACTAGTAATATGTCATGGCAGTCACTTATCGTAAGTAGCCATAAAAGATCGGAAATGGAGACTAAAACTACGAACGCATTTGCCTCATTCACTGCAATTTCTAAGGTAGTTGAGCCTAAAAAACTGGGATTAAGACAAATCATGATTCAAATGAGTCCTTTTGAATAAGTCGATTTCTTAATTAGACTTTTCTTCAAGTATTTCATTTTCTGCCAAACTACTGTATCTATAAATTTTAACACCGCAAGGGAAATGCCATTTATTTTTCACAGTGAAAAACTTACTTCTAGATTTTTAAACTCATAAGTCGAGAACTTTGATACAAATAAGCTTATATTGATCAACATATCTTTAAATATTCTGCGGTGAATCAAATTCAGATTTTATATTTTGTCAAATATTTCCTACAAATGTCAATGACTAAAAAGATATGAATTCAGATTATTACTAAAACGTTCCACAAAGTAATACTGATTTGTGTGGAGATATTTTGTGGTTCTTTGGTGATGTTTATTACTGTTATGATCAACACTAAAGTGAAAATTGTAGTTGGTTTGTATGATACTTTCTCCGTCGTAACTTTGATTGAAGTACCTCTTTTCATCACACTCATAGAAGTCTCTTATTTTGATTAACTTTCTCACTTTTCTGTATGTTAAAAATTGTAGCAAAATTTACACTTACACGTCTTCCTTTTGAAAGTTTAATATGTAAATATTTAAATTAATTTCTGACCTTTATTTCATTTGATGCCTAGAAATTCAATACTTTCAAGACGATTTACGGAAGTTTTAAACACAATAATATTATTAGAAAGAAATTATTTCTATCAAAAATCATAAACACAGCGCCCATTTATATTGGCTATTCTGATTACGTACAGGGTCGTTATTACGGTCACGTTTTCTCGACGCCGTAAATAATTGCCTTCAGTCCAACGTATGTCGGTGAAAGCTTTGATGTCTGCCGGGATGCAATCCCAGATAGTAATCTTAGGGAACGATGATACAGTCTCGTTTTGACGCTTACTCGCTTTTATCTCAATTTGTCTTTGACTGAACTGTCTTCTTATTTTTCACAACCCTACTTCCAGATTATTTTTCTCTAACTTCTCTTTTGAAATGACTTCATTTTTTATTATGGTACTTAATGAACCAGTATCGTTTCACTATGATATGTATTTATACTAGTGACACTTTGTTTTCATATACGGCATATGTTATCAATAACATCAAACAGTGTGGAGATGGCTGATAGCTATTTTCTTCCTTTATAAATATAATGTGCAGGCATAAGTAAAATCTTGCACATTAATTTTATTTTCTTCACTCCTCTCTTCAAACAAATTATAATTTATGGTCCATATATTAGACAGAGCTCGACGAACTTGTAAGCAAAAGAAGGTGGCAGCTTAATTTAGTTATTAAGATTAATTAATTAAGCTCAAAAGTGTGGCGACGATTGTGACTTATTGGTAAAAAGGATAAATTTAAGTAAGATTCAAAGAGGAAAGAACAGATTTAATTAATGGTTTTGAATTTCATAATAGTAAAATTAAGATTAGGTAAGTAGACAACAAGATAATAGAATAAAATTATTTTCAAATGGAGACGGTAGAGAACTAATAATTATTTTACTGAAACTTATTAAAATCATGTTACCAGTGCAATGAACCAAAATGTAAAAAGTTTATTTGGCAAATAGGACTTTATAAACGTTTGAAATTTTATATTAATGATACTGACAGCTGTTTTCTTTTGCGGCGGGGGTGACGGTTTTCTTCGGGTTTCTCGGAAGCGCTTCTCATTGACTGCGTCGGGGTGATCTAGCTTCATGGACCACGTCTTGGGCAGAAAATTAATCGAAACTTCTACCACAATTTCACATCTCCTCAGAACTCAAGAGCTCAACTTTGCTCTGGCATGCGGTTCGCAATTTAATGAATCTCTTTGTGAACTTCTGTCCATTATGCCTCGTATGGCCCCGAATTCTCATTCTTCTATTTTCAACAACCAATCAGCTGCAATTTTAAATAGAATTCATTTTTGGTATTTACAAAATTGCAGCCAATTGGTAAACAGTGTGCTGTTTCTAATTATCTACGGGTAGCTTCCAATTTGACGGAAGCAAACTCTCATTGAGTTAGGATCTGCAATTCATTTAAAAGACAGACATAAAAGGTATGTTGCCTATTGTGTGAAGAGGGGGGTATTCCATTTCCCGAAGAAGAGTGTAGCGCTGACCGTCACAGTAGATAATAGGCGCGCACACAAAAATACTTCGCAGGCCTTCATACTTTCATCACCCAATTTTAATGTGAATGACACTATATGACTTACTTTTACAAGTTACTGTTTAGTTTTCGATTGAAATTGTGGAATCCATAATGGAAACCCAACAGCGGTCCATCTCTACTTACAAAAACCAGAAATCCTTTCACTTTAGCCATATCCATCCGAAGTGGCTTTCGCTTCATCGTGGTGGGGTCGCTTCCTAACCTGTGGGACACTTTGCCTTATTCTGTATACGACTAGTATAGCTTCACTTATGGCCATTCAAATTACTACATCAGGACACACGGCGCGCGACTCTTGTGAAGTAAAATAATATACAGACTTTCATTTTTATGTAAGTTTATATATTTAAAAATTTAAGTATGTTATTTATTTTACTTTATAGTTAATATTTTAAGAAAACTTTATGTATTCAAAATTAATATTATAATTTTTGTGTCTAATTACCTGAAGAAGACCAAAAAATGGATGAAACGTTGTATTTACAATAACTAAATGCCAATTAAATTTGTTTGTTGACGTATTTCACCATACATTAATTTATTATTTAACTCATATTTTCTTTCTTTGAGCTATTCACCCATTTCTCTGCATTTTATCCTTGTGGCAGGGTCAATTTCACTCTCGGAAAGTCTCCTTCGCGTAAGTTTTATTTTTCAGAAAGGAGTCTACTGGCGTTTCTTAAGTTATATTTTACATTTTTTAAAGGGTGACTGCTAATTCATGGTACAAACTTTAAGGGCTGGTAGAGGACACTGTAACAATCAGATTTTGTATAGGAACGCATGCTCAAAAGTGAGACGTCGAAGCACAAACACAGGAAAGAACAAAATGTGATTGTTATGGTGTCCTGTACCAGCCCTCAAAGTTTGTACCGTATACACTGTATATATATATATATTAAAAAACTTTAACTTTTACCAATCGTAGTACATATTCATATTTTCTCCTCATTTCTTAAACACGTTACATATACAAGTATATATATATATATAAGGACTTTCAGCTCTCTCTGAGACTTTCAAGTATATTAATGTAATTTAATAAAATATTCATTTAAATAAATGTTTCTCGGTCTATAAACAGGGCCACTTGTCAAAACACAAAGTTTCCGCGATATTCATCAACGCCGTCGTCAGGTAGAATGGAGTGTCCAGACATGAATGCCTCAAATGGAGCGGAAATATCTCGGCACACCGTTCTACCTGACGACGGCACTGATGATTATCGGAGAAACGTGGTGTGTTGATTAAAATTTGGCCAGCTTGAGAAACTGTGAATCATTTATTAAATTGAAGCATCGGAAAGGAAACATTGCTTTTATCAAATACTCCCTTCACTATTTTGATGTGTTCGACGAAAATTAGAGCCTGTATTTATTAACCTTAACATGCGTGAATTAGGAAACGAATTACTACATACTTCGTAAGTCACACAATCTCAAGTTTGTAAATATTTTTGAAATCCTGACCCGGTCTCTCCGTATTTTATTTCACCTGCGCCAAAATTTTCTCTTTTTCTCTCAATGTCCAGCATTTGTTAGAAGCGTTAACTCAAGGTTTTGCGTGATCTGTCTTTTTTGGGGGGTCGAGCCTCCCAAGCAGAAAATAAATCATTTATAGGACTAAATTAATAGAAAAATAAATTATGTTGAACGTAATTTTAAAGTTGGAAAAGTATTTCAAAGTAGAACTGGAGTTTTAAATAAGACAAATGTGCTTGGAACTATTTTGCTGCCGAACATTTGACGGGAATAAAAATATTGTCCACAAGTTTTAATGACAGTGTAAACTTTTTGAAGAAAGAATTATGAACAATCTATATTATTAACATAATAGCGCTTGGGACTCTCTTAGTTTTATTAGTAAGTTACTTAGTAATTCATTGTCTCGTTTCAAGTTTTTATTGATTTTAGAATTTATAGGATTATATATTTTTGCCTATCCTTCAAGACAAAGCTTTTCTTATCTACTAATACATGTTGCATATATAATAATGAAAAAATTGGGAAGTCTTGAAATTGAAGGCTTAATATGAAAGGCGAATAAATTTCTTTACAGATTCAGGTGTTTTTCTGTTAAGCGAAAATAATCTCTGACTAAGATCACTACTTACCATTAAAATTACTACATTAGGAACACTTGTGAAGTAAATTAATTTACAGACATTCATTTTTATGTAAGTTTATATATTTAAAAATTTGAATGTTACTTATTTTACTTTACAGTGAATATTTTAACAAAATTTTATGTTTTCAAAATTATTATTATAATTTTTGTGTCTAATTACCTGAAGAAGACCAAAAAATGGATGAAACGTTGTATTTACAATAATTAAATGCCAATTAAATTTGTTTGTTGACGTATTTCACCATACATTAATTTATTATTTAACTCATATTTTCTTTCTTTGAGCTATTCACCCTTTTCTCTACATTTTATCCTTGTGGCAGGGTCAATTTCACTCTCGGAAAGTCTCCTTCGCGTAAGTTTTATTTTTCAGAAAGGAGTCTACTGGCGTTTCTTAAGTTATATTTTACATTTTTTAAACTTTTTTTCGGTCTAGTATGTGACGATAATTCCATTTTACATCAACAATATAATATCTCTGAAATTTTTAATTTTATAGATATTCACTGCCCAGATTGTTTGTTCAGTCTGTTATTGTCGTCTTTTCTATTCCGATTTTAGTGCTTATGGTTTGACAAGTGAATAATTTGTTATAAATTATTGTAGAATAATTGGTGAGTTCAGTACCCAGAATTACTTGCTATTATTATTTCCATAAACTCTTTCCGTACATTATATTGCATTATTCATAATTACTATTGGCTTTAGCTTATAGCTAAAAAGGCTAGGAACTAATTTGCAGAGAAATGACTGAGTAAACATGTGCGACTATAATCTCGCCCACGAGCTTAGCACGCTCGTGCAGGAGCGCCAAATCGATATACATTCCATAAATTGAAATGTTGATTGTTGTAAAGTGCTGACGAGGACGTCTGTATCCTATTGTATTCTTCCAGAGAAAGTAGCCTGGAGCGCCTGATAATCGACCAGTCGTGCCCCTGCATTCCGAATCCGTAGACTGCAAACCTAAACAGACAGTAGATAAAACACATCCTCAAAGCAAGATTGTTATCACAAAGGCTCCAATAATACTCTTGTGAGTCAAACACAGGTGTGTTATACATTAATTCATAAAAACAGTTTCGTATCAAGACACAACGTTATTTGGAACGTAATGACGATTCACATAATATTTTAGCGACTTACATGACAAGAACTTACGTAACATTCCATTAAAAGCATATAAAGAGCGAGGTTCATTTTTTATGTATGAGGATTTATCTCAATTAATGTATTGTTTCAATCATTTGAGATTCAGTTAACAAAAATTAATAATTTACATCTTAGCAATTTAATAAGCTATTAAATAATTGGAGATGATGATGACAGCGGAAACCATGAAATTATTGAGGCCTCGAATGAAAAAAAAAATGAGATAGAAATACCAACACTTGAGAAATTACAAGAAACGGTGAATAATTTAAAGAATGGGAAAGCACCTGGAGAAGACGGAATAACTGGAGTATTAATAAAAGTTGGAGGAGAATAACTGATGAAGACATTACGTATATTGACGTCTAAGATTTGGGATGAACTTGAAATTCTAAGAGAATGGAAAAATGGACTCAAACGCCAAATTTTAGGAAAGGGGATAAACTATACTGCAAAAATTATAGAGGCATCACCCTTCTAAACACAACTTACAAGGTTTTTTTCTAGTTTGATCCAGAAGCGAGTAAGTCATTTTGCGGAAAACTACTTAATGAATATCAATGTGAATTTTGAAGAGGAACAACATATGATATACTTAAATTCCGACAAATACAATATTAACTTACGAATACTTTTTGTTGATTACAAACAAGCTTTTTATAGTATTAATTAGAACCAATCATTCAAAACTCTAAAAGAGTAAGTAAGGCCGATCAAGTTGATAAAACTTATATAGATGTCTATGATAGAATCACAATCTAAAGTATGTATAGTTGGACAGACAAGCAAGACATTCAAGATAATATCGGATGTGAAGCAAGGTGACTCACTCTCTACTACAATATTTAAAATCGTTTTACAGAGCTGTTAAAGAACTGAACACCGGAGGTAATATAAATAAAAACTATGTCTGGCATATGCAGTCAACGTGGCCTTAATAGAAAAAAATAAACAGACAGTAGGAGAGATTATCATTCAGTAAAACCATAGATCTCACAATAAATAAAGAAAAGACCAAATACATGAGAGTTTCGACATACGAAAGTAAAAGGAGGCTGCAAATTATGGAAGTAAATTGTTATAATTTTGACAGTCAATGATTTCACATATCTGAACGTGAATCTTAACAACAAAAATAATATGACACATGAAATCAACAAAGAAGTAATGCGAGGTAACCGAGCATATTTGCCATCATTACACTCTTAAAATCCTAGAGAAACTAAAATCCGGTTATGTAATAATCTCTCTACACCAGAGGTGCTCAAACTTGAACTGCAGGCGATCTACTTCAATACTGTTAGACTCCGAACGATCGACTCTGAGAGTCTGCAAGTATATGTGATGCAGGATTGTCGTCTAGGTAGGAAGGGTATATAGTACGCAGGTTTAAGTATATTATATATAGGGACGTTGCAGAATTTGATGGCCATGAATTCAGGTAGAATTAGTAAGAACGACAGAAATAATTTTCCGCAATATTCATTTTTAGTGAAAGTAGGATCTAACTAAAAAGTCAGTGAATAAACTTGTACTAATTCAAAATTGCGAGTTTATTGGTTCTTACAAAACAAACGCACTCTAGTTTTCTAAACGTAACTAAAGAATGACTTTGAAGCGTGGCACTGCATGTATTCAGCATACTTTTCATAAGATGGCGCGTAATTACCGAGTGCTAACCGTAAGCATGAAGTCATATGCTCGTCAGTTTGTCGGTTGCGATACTTAGACATAATTATTTTCATTTAATAAAATGCAGACTCGCACAGGTAAGGTGACCCAAACATTGCCGTCAACTGAAGGGCGATTCGGATATTTATCTTTAGATATAAAAGACCAGAATTTTGTATCAGATGCTGTGGCTTTAAGATGTATATCTGATATAATCTTCACGTCCTCATTTTCAACAGAAGATGAGTCCACGTTAAACTGATTTGCTATTTCAGTAACACATTACTCAATGTTTAACACGAAAAAGGATAACTCATAAAAGATGAATACTTGCCAATGATCTGAAATCATAAAATGTCTTTCGAATTCGCCCAAAATATTTAATAATTTTCCCTTATAAATATCAAAATTCAGCTGAAGAATGCTTGCTTTCAAAGACGGAAAATGTTTTAGATCCTTTCTTTTCAGTTGATCTATCATAAGTTGCAATTTACTTTTAAATGCGTTTATTGCGCTAATCATCTCAATAATGGATTTTCCTTTACCTTGAAGCTCCAAGTTAATGATGTTTAAATGCATTGTGATGTCTGCCAAAAAAGCTAAATCAGTCAGCAATTTTCCGCTTTTTAGCATCTGAGTGTCATCACCTCTTTGGTCCAGAAAAGCTGTTATTTCTGGCAATAATTCTTTAAACCTTTTTAGTAATTTGCCGTGACTCAAGCACCTGACGTCCGTGTAAAGAATTAAATCAGTGTGTTCAGCTGATTCACTACATTCCATCTGCAATTTGAAGAACATTCGTTGCAGGCTACGGGCACGGCTGGAATTCACAATTTTTATTACAATACCCATAATCTCCTCATGTTTAGAACTTTTGAACACAAAACTTCTCTGCAATGGAATGAGAAAAACGAAGGGAAATCGTCATTAGCTTGACACAATGTCATAAAACTGACTTCTACTCCCACAGGCGCAACATTTCTACTGGCGCGGTCGAAGTCTCGAATATTCTCAAGTACCTAACTAATTAATGGATTGTTTTTAAGCGTGCCGCCAAACACGCCGCCCGAAGTTTATAGAAAAATCGATTGTTACGATAAAAAAAACAGTGATTTGGAGATTATTCTGACCTAATTGAGGATCATCTAAAACAAAATCTGTGAATAGCTCTATATCGGAATTTTTTTCTCGATGTGGACTTAAAAAGCACTCGTGATCGACCGGTTGATCGCGATCGACCGTTTGAGCACCCTTCTCTAGACCAATAGCAACCTACGGAGCACAGGCATGAGCACTATGTATATTTGAAAGAAAGGGGAATATATGGAACAGTTTAAGAAAGTGAAATATAGTGAATACTCAATAACGATGAAGCAAACAATAAAGTGAAAAGAGAAAATATAGTTAGGTTTGTGAAATCGCGTAGAATCACCTGGTTAGGACATGTACAAAAAATAGGAAGGGGATAGATTGTCCAAAAAGAAACTTTAAGGCAAATTCATGGTGTGGCAAGATACGATAGACCTCGGAAAAGGTGGCTCCAGTATGTAGTGAACGGCCTGCAGAAGTTGAAGATTTTGGATGGTGGGAGAAGGTACAGAGCAGAGATGAATGGAGGCACGCAAGGCCCACATTAAACTAGTTATTTGAAAAATGAAGAAGATCTTCGCAATTATCAGCTTTCTCATACTACAGGACCAGATTTAGGATAAATCACTCCTCAATGGTGAACTTTTTAAAATTAGAATGAGGATAACAAATCTCATACAATTGTCTAGGTAAATTGCATAGAACAATATATTGAGATGCAGACTTCAGGCAACTAATTCTAAAATGTTGGATTATGAACAGCCAAGTGAAACAAAATGTTCCGTGGGGTAAAAAATCCCAAATCACAAAAATTTGCGAAACTGACACGAATTACATGACCAGAGAATATTTGACTTGCTGCAATCGTTTGAAAATAAATCTTAAGGAACCGAGAAAATATCACTTCCTTTACGTTCAATAAATTAAAACACGTTTCACCAAATTTCATTCAATTATTAACATTTTATTACCGAATTCCAAAACGCTTTATTAAATTAACAGATAGTTTTCAACAATTGTCATTATAAATTTTCAAGTTTCATATGAATGTAACTCTCTTAATTATTGTGTAATATTTAGTTGTATATAAATAAAATTTAAAATACATTTTAAAATTTCGCGTTAAAAAATTATTTTCATCTATTGTTTTGTCCATTAACGTCAGAAACTTCAACGAGTACCCCCCTCTCCAAATCCTTACTCACTCATTCCCCCTCAATAGCTATGAAATTCTGAATGAGATATTCCTTTTCGCAAACTGTTGTGCATAATAATTTTGTGATTGAAAAAAGTAATTTTCGAACGGCACGGTTGTGTTGTACCCACTTCCATACTTTGAATTGTCCCAATGCTTCTAACTAACGTTAACTGTAATGTTTCTTTCCGTGAATAATAAACGCCCATCGATGTAGTTATGCATAAACACGCACGAAACACATGTCTTTCTGTCTATAACGGTGAAGGAACATATGGATTTTTTGATTCCCGGATACGTGTAACATGCGTATTATCCACGCAACTTACACTAAATGTAAATCAATTTGAAAAAGAATGTCGATTAAAAAAGATATTGTGTCAGTAATACTATTTGCAGGTGTTTGACGATAAACCAGATCACTTTTCTATTTATATGCTTGCAATTAATGTCTTTGATAAAGTATTTGTACCGTAATGAAAGGTGAGTTCATTTCGTCAACTTCTGAGATGGTCACAACGACGATCGTTTCCTTAAAATTTGAATATTAGTTATTAATTGTGCACATGTCATAATACTGGAGTCCCCTTGAGCAAAATTGGTGATGTCTTATGATTAGCTTTTCCTTTATCTAAATCTTCTTAACCTTCCTTTTGGCTATATATTTACTAAGTGCAACATTAAGCGGAAGGAAACCACTTTGAAAACAAAACTAGTGTAATGTAAATTTTACATTATTGTTTTAATTTTAAATTTGTGGGATCAGGGAAGAAACAATGCTCAAAAAATATATTATGATAATTTTAAAAGGTTTTTATTTATTCATTCCATAAACATTTAAATAACAAAATATAGAGTAGTTTTATAAACACTGGCTTATAATTTTTAGAAAATAATTATATTGCAAACATACATTTCAGGGTACTTACAAGAGACTGTATCAGAACAATTCTGAGACAGTAAAATTAAACGGAGTAGAAATACAATATAATATAAAAATGTCAGATCACAAGTGTTAGAATTACGCGTACTCGCCTAAATCGTATTCGTGTTGGTTCGACATCTGCAGATGTTGCTTTTAAATTCTTTATAGTTACCGTCCATTTGTTTAAAACTTTGAGTTTAAAGTATGGTTTATATTTTTATGTATGAAACGAATTATGCATAAAAAATACACAATCAACCATCAATTAAGAAAAGAAATGTCAATTTTGAGTAATGCAGTTAATTCTCAAGAAGTCTCATTTGAAATTGTTTCATTAGTCTTTGAGAGTCGTCAAAGAAATATATAAAATTATGATTACTGAAAAAATAAATCGTATTTAACTACCATTAAATGCAAAAAATACACTCCTAACCAAACGTTCTCAAGGAGTCAAAATTGAAATTATTACTTCAGTTTTTGTACTTTTAAAATCAACTCTATTAATTAAAATGATTCAAAAATCGTTATTACTCTTGTCCGCCATCATTAGATGTTGGAGTTCGTATCTCAGGAAATAATTGGGCACAAGTTGAGCTTGGTAGCACAATCCACCACCAAAAAATATATTCCAAGTTTATGCCCGGGTTCCTCACTCCAAAATTGTTCTCCTCTGGGATTTTAGACATATATGTACTTATTTTGTTGCACGATACGCAGAAAACAACTTCCTCGATATTGTAGTGGGGTTAGTCCGGAATTCAGTTCACCTCAAAGCTTTGCGGTGACAAGATGGTAGTGTAAAAGCAATTCTGAAAACATTGATGCTAAGGAATATATTTCTGCCAGATATGGATATGGTCTACGTCAATAAACTCTTTCGTAAAATGCAATAGATAATAAGTGTGGTGTGTGGTAAAACGACGTTATCGCAGTGTCCATATCCCGTTTTTATTAATACAATTAATGTTTTAACAATGATAGTACCGTTCCGCCAGTCAGCTTAAAGGGGAAGTTCCTCCTCAAAATACAATACTTCCCTTCCTCATCTTCTTTCCCTACTGTGCATCTAAATATGCCATATTGATTATCACCAACTGTACATCCTGTTTTATTATAAAGATGTATTCCGAGACTGACCAAAAAATGGCCTTAATGAAGAAGTAGTCTATTCTAATTTCATTTAAATTATAATTTCGAATTAAATATTCATCATTTTAATGAATTTATATATTAAATAAATTGATTAAATTTTAATTGAGCTGTATATTATGAACGCCTATCAAAAAGGTTTCCTATGACAGACGTATGCAAGATGTAAAACAATTTTATTCATTTCATTACATTACATTATATATATTTCTGGATATTTTGCTTTTTGTACACTATTTACATGAAAAAGAATTGTGACGACTTTCTGTAGTAACCCTTGACTCTAAATTTCCTTAGTAATAAAGAAGGGATTGCCTTCAAAGTATGCCTCGGAAAGCGTATTTTCCGCCCTGCCCAAGCGGATTAGCGTACGGTCGATTCCTTCGAAAATGCCAGACTACTTCTAGCTTCATGCGATAGACCCTGCTTTAACTCTGTGGACTTAACTATATAATCATTGAGTCATTAATTCCAGTCAATTTAATTTATTATTATTTCTTACACTGCATTTATAAATTGTCCGTGATATATCTTAGTGTTGCTGTTTATATGTAGTCAAACCTAGGATAAGCTGAAATACTTTTGCCAACAGTTGTCTTAACTCCTCATTGGTTAAGTAATAACAATTTAAATACCTGTTACTGGAGTAGCACTATAATAGTTTTGATGCCCATTTTTTCTATTCTATTAACTTTGTAAGTATTCGACCATGCTGTCTCGTATTACATAATAGCTACAACAAGCGATGAGCTACGGATCTATTTTGGTAATATTGCGAATTTTTCCACATTTCTTTCACTGAAATAATCGCTTTAGATTACACCCAAACAACAAAATCAGGGAAAACTGCAATCTAATAACGATAAAATCAAATCATACAACAACGAATTCTAGCAGGGCAGCTTTAGTTTGCGTGCTCGTTTAAGTTAGAAATGTAAATTATAAATGTTGTTCAAATATTTTCCTGCAAACAGTAAAAAAAACGAAACACTAACTTTGTGATCAATCAATGATTAACACTTTTTTTTTCTCACAGCTATTTATTGTAATCTTTATTCCAACATTGTTAAGATTTTAAATCTTTAATTTTACGTGCATTGCAACGTTTATATTTTGGTGTTTTAATTAGAAGTTACCCATTCTTATTTCGTGCATTGGAGCGTTTTTCGAGCCCCCGAGGCCAATAACGCAGATATCGGAAAACCATCTGTTCTTCCTGATAAGATTCCTACCTTCTGGAAATTCAGTCATCCAATTGGTGAGTAGAGCAAACTCAGGTTCAAGCCAATCCATTGAATTCCTTTCACCTCAGTTAATAAGTTAATTTGTAAATTCCTGTCACTTTTAATATTAGTTTAACAAAATAATGTTGAGACACCTAATTTTTAGGTACATCTGATTCGAAGTCACTGACGTATCTCTACCGTTGCTCATTTTGTGCAAGTATTCAACTGTTGAAATTCAAGTATAGTCAGAGGTAAATAATAGAATATTACATGATTTCAAGGTTGATATATGGCCTTTCCTAATGTTCGTCACTAGAATTCCAGTATCAACCGCGTTACTGATCTACCTACATTAAACACGAATGTAAGTTGATTACGTATTTTACCAAAATATATTACAGTGGCTTTTCTCACAATATCTCCATTTCACTTCGCTGTGATATGCTGCAATTAAGTGTGCCATTTTATATTCAGCAGGCGGGGTGCTTATTAATCTACAGTTCCTAACTACCCGTTTTATAAATTACCCTACCTGTATCTCATAATTTTCTATTGATAGATGCATTACCGTAATACGCATGCGACACGCCTCATCTATTATTTTTATTACCGTGAATACAAAATTTAAGTAATTTAAAAATTGACAGTTTCATTAAAGTTAGTGTTTACCAAATTAGGTAATTAATCACTTATTTACTTTCAACTTTTTATATAAAACGGTAACTGTACATAAACATTAACTAGTCTCGAAAATTTAATTATTCATGTTGTATTATAAACATATTTATATTTTAAAACCGGATTTATTTCTCATTTTTAAGATACAAATTCGTTAAAGTCTATTCATTGATCTCTTCATGTAGGCTTTTCTTTTATGAGCTTACTGTAGATGATGGTAGGTCTAGTAGTATTTGTTGGAATAACCACAATGTTAAGATTTATAAAAGTACGAGGTCTTTCCCTGTGAATGGCATGGAAAAAAGAGGAGTCGACCGGAAAAAGAGCGTATATTCCATATGCCGGAAAATGCACAACCATAGTTAGTCGCATACTGGCCAAGCATGATATAAAAACGGTGTTTCTAACACAACGTAAAATCAAAGACATGCTCAGGAATGTAAAAGACGATGTAGGCCTAAAGACCCCTGGTATCTATGAAATACCTTGCGACTGTGGCAGTAAATACATAGGTCAAACAATCAGAACCGTAGATGAAAGAATAAAAGAGCATAGTAGACATCTACGATTAAAACAACCCAATAAGTCAGCTATTGCCGAACATGCCTTGTTCACGGGCCATAAAATAGCTTTCGATAAGACGCGTATTCTGGACCGAGCTAATTGCTATTGGGATAGCGTTATTTTGGAGGCAATAAACATCAGGTCCAGTGAGAATTTACTGAATAGAGATTCTGGATTCCAATTGAGCCTGGCTTGGAACCCATTGTTTCACCGGAGGAACAAGGAGCTGAGTCACGGGCCACGTGACCGCAGCCACGGGGGACTAGAACATGACTAAGCAAGTGGACCAATGGGAGACGCCTTCACTCCCGCGTCCACATCTAGCCAATCACAGGCGGTTTGTGCTTGCACAGACTTGCCTCAGACTATATAAATGCCTACACTCCCCGAATTTGACACCAGTCTGAAGATGATGGCAGAGCAAGCCATCGAAACGTCACTGTTAAAATCTTTGACCCGGTTGGAAACTCGAGAGGAATTTATACATACTTAAGATTTATAAATTCACCGATTGTAGCATGAACGTGTTTTGTTATATCGTGATCGTGAGTTGTGAAGCATCACGACAGTACATTTAACATTTAAGCTGTAGAGTCAATCTACATATCTCTGGTCAAAGAGGAGAAGTAGAGATGAGGACAAATACTATCAGTTAGCGATTCGTCGGCATTGAGTGTATTGTTACTTGCGGCTGCATATTAAAAATAAAAAGGTTGTTGTTGATCGTATTTTCATTTATTTTACATTTTACGTGTAGTTTTTCACCATCAAGGCAGTATAATCCCAATAAACTATATAACACTTATTATTATTTGTGACCCTGGTCAGCTCAGTGGCATAAGAAAACGCAGAAAAGTCATCAGTCGTATAAATCACGTCGAAAAGTTTGATGGTCTATCGCTGAGTAAAGCTCAATAAGTAAACAATACATAATTACAGTTTTTGTCTTTCACTTGAAATATTATCATCGTTGAAGACGGAGAACAGCAAAGTCAAGCTTACTACAAAATTCCGAAGCTATCACTTAAGTTGTATTTTTAGCAGTAACAGTTAAAACAAGTCCTTGCCACAATACGGTTCGCAACCGAGGAAGCTCAGGTTTACAAAAAGCTCCTATCACTGAATAAATTACAAAATATTTAATTGCAGCATTGGACTTGGTAGCGTTGGCTCACGACAGTGACAGTCTAGTCGTAATAACTCGTCGGCGTGATGTTTAGTTCAATTTTTGATTATAGCGGTGGAATAGCTTTTTAAGCAAAGAAATGTAGAAGTTCGTGGGTGTGTGTATCTTTGAGTTTTGGTTGCGTATGAAAATACATGATCTTATTTTAAAAACGTATTAATCGATAGTTAAGAAATGATTATATGAATGTAATATCGAAGAAGCGTTGATTTGACTGGTGAAATTGCTGTAAGTTGGCTTAAAATACAAAAAGGAACTTTACCTAAACTTACAATGTTTGCGAGGTAACATTGGAGGTTAACAAATATTGACTAAAAGAAGTTACTTTCTATCTTATCCCACCTCGAGTGGCATTAAATTGATCAATTTTATTACTCATTCCTCATCAAGACAATTCTCTTGTATATGGATTGCGTCATCATGACGTAATCTTCGATTGTGGCTGATCGTATACACAATCACTGTCCCATGGCATTAATAATAATGAAGTGTCTGTCTGTTCGTATTTTTGTCTCAAATAATTTCAATGGATTTCAATAAAAATTTAAAGGTTTATAAAAAGACAAATTAACTTAAATATTCATCAATATTTCATTTCCATAATGATATTAATAAAATATAAATAGATAAATACATACATATATATATATATATATATTATTTCAACGGGAAGGTTTCTTTAGTTCATGTGTTAAAATCTCCAAAGTTAATGCGGGATTGAAACAGGAATTTTAACTTAAATTTTCAGGTACGTTATATTTTGATATCTTGAAGAGGAGAATTACAGCACGGAAATTGACGTGAAAACCAACTGCGTGTTATATGTCATATTCGGCGTTCCTATTCCATTCATTTTTTTGGGGGGGTAACAGGCTACATGAGGGTGATCCTGAAACAGGCAAGGAAGGGAATTGAAAAGGGGGGGATGCGGAAGGTAGAGCAAGGTAGCCAAGGGTTAACTAGGGCCCCCGGGCTATGGTTTAAGGATCCTACCCGGTGTTTCACCTAAAGAGATGCAGGGATAACCCTAGAAAACCTGCATCAGGTAGGTCGGGCATTGGGTACTATTCTCACGCCCTTCCGAATGACGGGAGACGAGTTTGCTGTGGGGACGCAGCATTCCCTTCTCCGTGTCTCCACCAATTTCAGGAGGCAATTGGCCGACTGATCCATTGGGATCAGCGGACAACTCTTGCCATATGCCCAAGGTCTTTGACCCCAGTACATATACCTATTAAAATAGGTGAAGGTGTCTCGGCATATGAGAACTTTGATAAAAATCATTCATGCCACATACTGTGTTATTATAAGCGTAATTTTTGTAGCGTGAGTGAGAGAGAGAGAGCTTTTTTTGGGGGGGATAACAAGCTACACGAGGGTGATAGTGAAAAAGTCAACCAACTATTTTTTTGTTTTATTTTGGGTTTATAGGGTGGTCCTCAAACAGGTACCTTCCCTTTAATAGCATAAAAAGGAATTGGAAAAAGGGTGGGGGTGCGGAACTCAATCCATCAATTGTAAACCTGTTCAAAACCAACTGCGAGTTATAAGGTTTGCCGTGAAGCGATCATAAATAAATGATACCGTACTTTAGTTTTCAGGGAAAAATTAAAGAAGTCGCAGACATAGCTAGTATAAAATAAAAATCATATTTAACGACTCAAGGGAAACATATTACAGGATGGTATAACTGATAATAGAGGGTATTAAACCGTTCCACCAGAAAGCAATCCTTACACGACTTCTACAAGTGTTACAATAAACAGAAATACATTAATTCAGGAAACTTTAATCCGGATTAAACCATCAACCTGTTTCGCAAAATTAGAGAACTTTCGAAAAATGTACTCACGGAGACCGCTTTTAAGAGCTTAAGACCTTTGTAATTAGAAGCAATCCGTCCTCTCTATCAGTTCTATAACTTGGAAGAATTTTGCGTCTATGGTAGGTGGATCGTCTCAATATCTATACCATAGAGAGAGAATCCGAGTAAAGCTCTAGAAGAATTAAGTGTAAAATAGATCGCTTAGAAGTTAAAGGAAACAGAAAGCAGACATTACCATGATTTTTTCAGAATCGTGAGTTGGCGAATTTCATAGAACACCACAACAACAAGTATCGCAATAAATATCTTTCACATCACACTCATCACCACGATTCCAGAAAAATTCTACGTTGTGTTTACGTCATTGAGAAATGTTCTTTACATTCTTCAATCTTCACCATCACGTTTAAACTAAAAGTACTTGTCGATGCGGCAACGACCGACAGAAGTTCAACAAAAACATGTCGTCGCTTTATAATGTAATACGCTACATAGTAGACAAAATTCTGGGGTGATTCTAAATGAGGGTGTGATTAAGCTGGCATGGAAGAAATGAGAGAGACAGTAGAAATTTTCTGAAGGGTTCTAAAAGCACAAATTAAATGTTTGGTAATCATTGTGAGTAAACGTAGTCAAAATAATATAAAATGTGTGAATTAAAATTACAATTTAGTTTTCTGCTCCTATTTCTTGTCTTAGTGTTCTAAATATTCGAGCATAGAATAAGGATAAAGTTAACCGTTTATTTGTTACATGTAATCGATCTTCGTTGGTCTTAATTCACATGAGTGACCGGAACACAAGCGGTTTACATTTACGTAGATAGTAGTTTGGGAGAGAGTGCCCACTAAAATTAATTGGATGTGTTTAGTGCGATTCGACGACGCAGCGACGTCCATTCCGGCTCCGTAACACAACGCAATTACACGTATTGGTTTAGTACTTCTCCAGCGTTAACAAATATTACATTTCTATTAAATTTTTTACACAGCCACAGAATAAACGTAAAGAAATGATTGGAACATACTTTAACCTAGTATTCTGCACTATTATTTTAAATCTTATGAGATTAATTAGTCTCGGTACTGGTGATTACAAATATCAGATATTATTCTCACAACACTTTTCCAACAAAATTTAATTACATATTTTTTTATCTAGATATATCAGGTACAATCATAATTATTATAAAATTTTATTCTTTTTAAACTTATGAAAGTTTACTGAGTGCAAAGACTTGAATAACATTTACTAAATGATCCCTAATATGATAAATTATTTTGTAATATAAAATGTGTGATTCTACAAGCATTCAACATAATTACGTCTTTTGGGGTTTTATTTACATTTTCAAAAATTATTATTATTATTCAAATTTGAGCTCATAGGATTAGTGAAATTGAATTAATTAAAAAAGAAATAAAATACTTCAATTTAAATTTAACAGTTGTATTTAATTTGCAATAACTGTTCTGTCATTAATGGTTTTATGTAAAATTATTTGTAGTTGAGTCAATTTATACACAAAAAATAGATCGATCTAGAGAAAGGTCATGTAAATCTAATATTTTTAATATTTTGTTACAATCATGCCAATAATAATAAACTCAGCGACTTCGAAATACAGATACATAATAAAAGGAACAATGAAAAATTTCTAATAATTTTGTTTTATACTCAATATTGCTTTCTTCAAATAAATTTATCATCTTCTTGTAAGGCTAACGTAATGCAGGTTTTCTAGGTTTTCCTCTGATCTGTTTCAGGTGAATACGAAGAAGGATTCTTAAACTATAGCCAGAGGACACTTGTTAAATCTTGGTAGCCTTTCCAAATTTCCTTCCAATGCTATTAAAGGGGAATTATCATATAACCTGGCATTCATAAAATATGTTAAATGTAACCGCAAACCAACCTTGTCCAGAAATTTTTTAGGGGCAATCCTCTAGAAAATTGATCACTAAATTCATAAAATTTAGTTTTTGTCATAGCGAATATCATGGAAAGCTCTCACATGCCGTGTGGATACTTACTCGTAATGAATTTGTAGCAGCTATAATTTAATTGCTTGTCAAATATTATAAAACCAAAATATCGAAAAAGTGAATGGTGGAGAAATTCTCTGTTAAAATGTTTGCAGGACGGTAACCTTGAATTATAAAAAAATGAATAATTTTTAGTAATTGTTTCATGTGTTGTGTGGTAAGGAAACTCCAGTTAGGTACTGGCACGACGAATGGTAGGAATGGTATAAAATACGTGCTCAAATTGTGCGTGGAAGTGAAACATTTCAGTAAAAATTATATACCACATGAAGTCTTATGAAATAATGTCAGATAGTGCTTCCGTAAAAACACTGAAATTGGTTGATTCTTTACTCTATATTGCCAGTTTTAAAATTAATTGTTTAAGGTATTGAAAAATTAATACGTTTAATTCCAAGAGAGTAGAATTGCTTCAATCGAAGCTCAGCCAAAGACCATAAAAGTAAATTTGGAAGATAAGAATGTAAAGTTTGACCGGAACCGATCCTCAAACTATAGCCCGCTGTCCATAATCAACCCTTGGCTACGTTCATCTCCCTTCCGCATCCTTGATTTAAATTTCCTTCCTATGCTGTTAAAGGCGAGTTGCCAGTCTCTGAGTAATCCTCATCTAGCCTGTCAATTCCGCTTCATTTAATACTCGATTAACTCTTTTAATTTCATCACTTCTTAAATATTTGTCGTAATGTTTTTGCAAAAAATGCCTCATAATCTGTTCCATAATCTCAAGCTCACTCCATTTGTTTTAGTTTTCGCCGTCTTTCTTTTCGGCTAGCACTGGGAAAAGATGATGGCGTCCGAATTGACTGTTTTCAGCTGACTGACTTTCTTGAATGTGTTTACATAATGCGAGTGAAAATATATTGCCCAGTTCAGTCAACTGCATGGCACAATCTCACCTTTATTCAGAGTTCTCCAAGGAACATTCCCACTTGTTGCTGTTTTCTCAAAGCCATATGAGGCTGGAGTGAAATGTTTCACGACTGTTCTGCAGACCTAAGTCTTTGAGTAATTAAGCCTAAATGTGACCATTTTTGAGAGCTGTTTGTGGAAATTCACGTTCGTATGCATAATTTTTTGAGTGAAGGATAGCAACTGTTATATAATTTCAGATGACAAAGTATATATGATTTTATGTAATAAAGAAATAGAAAATGATTACTAAAAACCGATTCCTGTTCATAAATTTCTTTTGGAGATTCTGCGGAGGTCTTTCGAAGCTGACGACTGGTTATTACTATTGGCTTAATTCCGGATAACATATTGAAATATTAGAATTACATGAGTTATTGTAACGTCGTTTATATAAAAAGACTGGAATTACGCCCAACATGATATTAAAAAAAGTCTTATATTAAATTTTGTGTGAATTATTCCATTTTTACGAGCAATATTGCACGGACCTTTTATATTTAATTGATAGTAGTATTCGTTTATGTTTCCGTATATCTTCATCTATGGAGTTTAGTCTAGATTCCACTAATTATAATTATGAAACAATTTTTGAACAGTAAAATAATAATAAATTTGTGTGGTAGCTCGATAACCCTATGAGGTTGTTTCATCGCAACGAAATATTGCAAAGGGCTACTGATATTGGGCTCCAGTTGTGAAGAAGGAAGTAATATGGAAGACACTTTGGATTAAGTGACGCAGCATCTGGCGCTAGAGAGCAATTGTCCTTCCTCTAATGGATTAACTCCATTCGGTTGCGGTTGCCTACCCTTGACTTTCAGTAGTCTAGCTTTGCCATACATAGAACAACTTTAAAACTTGAATACGTAATAATCATGGGTGGTTCACGTGGTTCAAATCTAGACACCTTTTAAATTTAATATAACAGAAATGTCCAGAATAGAATGACTCCGTTTCCTGAGGTTTTACTATTTAAAAACAACTCCAGCACTTTCTTAAAAAAATAAATAGATACGGCTTTAGAAAAATACGCACATCTTTGCGTTCAATTATACCCAGTATTGCTTTTCAGCTAATTAATTATGAGATAAAATACAGCTAAAATATTATTATGTTACTGAACACTGACCTGAACATATAAAATTAATTTATCTTTTTACCTACATTTCTTATAAACTTATGGTATCCTGATATCTGTTGTATGAAATATGACGTAATTGTAATTTAAACTAGTACAACACTGAAGTCAGTATTACCATACTTGAGAATTTCTTTCACTATCGAAGAAAATTTTGTATAAAAATACTGCTTTGTAAAGCGTTCGCCTGAGAATGTAGGACCTCAGGGAGCCATAAACAAGAAAAGTAGGGATCATTTGCAGTCTCTCAAATTAGCAGAATCTAGCCTTGTCTCTTCAATCGATGCTGGTTCGAAACGCAGAAATGAAATGAGATGTATTATATTGAAGGGATGTACATATGCAAGAAAGATCAGGAAAGTTTTTTGTAGTATTATTATTCTAAAGCTCTGTTGTCCCATTTAGGGTTTTGACCGACCGTGAAGGCAGCCAGATTTATCTTTCATTATTTTTGGTGGATATTTTGGAGTGAAACATGATCAGTGTAGCGATTCACTCTTAGCCTCAGTTTTCAAGACCACGGAGTTCTCAAACAGCCATGAATGGATTCAATCGCGGGACCTCTGTAATATGAGACGGTTATCTTACCTTAAGCAGGTCTGTTTTGAGTTCTACTACAGAAATATAACGAAAAACTCAGTACTCCGAATTAATATCCGAGAAATACTAGGCAATTCAAGAAATCATACGAACACCATTTAAGGGTAATTTTTAACATCTATTGCAACTATTGGGGGGTATTATTTTAATGGATTTACTTGCTTTAGGATATAATACGATACTTTTATTTATACAAAAATTACAATCATCTTAAATGGGATCTTGCATGCTTTACTAATACATAAAAAAGAAATTAAAAGGGACGATTTTAAAATTCTCAGTGTAAATTATTATTTGGGTAACCACGTGCAGCAGAGATTACGTTCACCGGACAAACCTGTTTTGTTTTCATGTGCGTCTCGGTGCAGATTACCATGCGTTTAGAACTTTCTTCTTCTCTCTTCCTTCGGATTGAACCTGAAGCTGCCGGTAGATAATTGTATGAAGTCGTGCTGCCGGAATTGAGGAAACTCAGCTTTATCCTCCTTCTTCCCTATAGCTTTCCTCGTTGTTCAAACCACGCTGCTATTATAATTCCGTCGTCTGCTCAACGTCTTTCACAAACATCTCTGCCTCTCTTCCATCTTGCTTCTTCGCTGCTTCCTCGACTGTCAATGACTCACGCCATACTGCATATTTTCCCGGGTCTCACCTTCGCAGCTTAACTTTGTATATCCCCCCTCCAAGGGATAACACTATCTCACTTGACATTTTTCTGCCAATTCTCCTGAGTTCTCCGTCCGGCGCGGGATGTTTTACATGACACAGGTAACCGCGTCCCTCGGAAATTCCGAAGGTGAACGCTCCCACAGCAAAAAACAAGCCTACCGTTATAAACACACAGGTATTTATCCAGTCGCCAGCCCGGTGCCTTGAAAAACCCCATTTCCCGCCAAGCGACATGTTCTTGTTGAAATTTTATCTAATTTAAAATTACATAAATTGGAATTAAAATTGGGGAGGGTCCTACTGCGCTACTCTATAATGAGGTGGGGTCTGAGTATTTATTAGGTTTAACAATTCAATGAAATTAGAAAATTTAAAGAAACTATAAAATTAGTATTTATTGATTTTTAAAGAATGAATTCAAAAATAAAAAAAGATTTGGATACTCAAACCATCTTATAATTGTTTTATTTATGATTAAATTTTCAATACAAAATTGCGTTTTACTTTATTTATTCATTTATTATTTAGCCGAAGCACGTCGGATAACTTTAAGCAAGATTAATATTATTTACGTATTATACTTTGGGTCATCTAATACGGCGTAAATAAGATATATGAAATTAATTAGTTTACCATTAATGCGATAATCTTATTGCACTCCTCAACACTAGTTATTTTGCATCGCGTGACAAGCCATACATGTGAAGTCCACGGTGCCGCTGTTGTGTTGTCACTTGGTGCAATTCTCGACAATGAACGGTATACAGTTGAGTTGTAACTCCTTCAAAGGGCGATTGTGAAAGGTAATAGTGCATTGCACTTGCGTCATGCTCCAGTGATTTTCCCAGAATTGTGGAAGATATTAATCATGAATCGATTGTGATCTTAATTTTTCATAGTTTCAGGGTTCTAATAATATATTAATGAAAATAAAATGATCTTATAGAACCTCTCAGCCCCCCCCCCCGCCCTTCGCGACAGTTTTATTTGACTTAAAATCATTTGCAACACAAATAACCTCTGATGTAGATTAATTGCAATGTCTGGATGGTCCAATGCATTTAGTTACTGTTGTTTTGATGTGGTATTCAATCCTAAGACTGATCTGATTCAACCCTCCATGCTGACATATCTTGCTCAAGGTTTTGCATTACCACATAACTATTTCAGACTCCCTAATCTGCTTAGCGTATTTCCATCCTTGGCTTCCCTCTTCTGTTCAAACCCCGCACACTTCCCTCTAAAGCTAATTTTTTGCAAGACTCTCGTGCCTTAAACGTGGCCTATTAATCTATCCCTTGCGTTCAAATATTCTGAGTGTTTATTATTATTATTCAGGGTCCACGTTTTACAGTCGCATACCACTACAGGTCTTATAAGTGTTTTGTAAATTTTTAACTTCGATTCTCTATTTAACATCTTGGATTTTATTACTCAGAATATTTGAACGCAAGAATTGAGAAGAATATATGGACCTCTATGTAAGAATGGAGAATTAGAACCACCAGAGAACTAGAGCAGCTCGTGAATAACGAGAACATTGTTAGGTATATCAAGATCAGGCGGTTGGTCTGGATGGGACACGTACTTAGGATAGGATGAAAGCAGAAAACCTAGACGGATTATGGAATGGAAGCCAGTCGGGAGGAGGAAAAGGGGGAGACCCCGGAAAAGATGGGCAGATGACATTGAGAAGGATATACAAACCATGAAAGTAAGAGAATGGCGGAGATTGACACAGGAGAGGAAGGAATGGAAGAAAATTGTTAATAAGGCCAAAACTCACATTGGGTCATAGTGCCAATAAAAGAAGAAGATTCTATCCCTCCTCCATATTGTTCACTCTTTCCCTATTCTGTTTAGATCTTCCTCGTTAGTGATTCTATCCACCATCTGATTTTCAGCATTCTCCTATAGCATCATATTGTAAAGTCTTCTATTCTTTTCATTTTTGAACCTCCTATAGTGCATGTTTCGCACCCATATAACTCCACACTCCATTACGAACATTTTCAGCAATGCTTTCCTAATATTCACACTTATATTACCCGTAAGTAAATTCCTTGCCTGTGCTATCCTACTCTTGATGTCTACTATACTTCTACCATCCCTAGTTATTACGCTTCCCAAGTAGCAGAATTCCTTAACTTCCGTCAAAATATCACTTCCCAATCTAAAACCCTTCGTTATTCCACTGTTTCCTCAACTACACTTCATTACCTTGGTTTTCCCTCTATTAATCCTCATATTTAACTCTTTCTGCAGGACCACGTTCATGTTATTTATTATGGTTTCCAAGTCTTCTTCTAACTCTCCTAAATACTACAATACCATCGTCAAACCGTAGGGATTTTTACTTTTTCTACTTGCAATATGATTCCTTTTCCACATTCTACATCGTCTGTTCTGTATATACATATATCCATAAATGATAACTTATGCTCCCTACAATCACATTTTCTACATGGAAGTAGCAAAATATCACATACTTGAATAAGCATTAAGTGTTGGTCATGCTAAAATAGATAATACATTTGTCTGTAAAGTGAGTATAAAAACAATTTTTTCAAGAGAATTTTATAAAATTTAAGTTTAACGTCGCATCAAACAAAAAGGTCATGAGCGACTACAGTTTACAATTATAAAGGAACTATTACAATGCCTACACCAAGCTGATATTCCCAATTAGTATATGATGCGCTTCATTAGCCATGCTACTGCGATTTTATCATTTTTGATCATGGAAAGCAATGATATTACGGTTGTAAAGTGTCTAGAAATATCGTCCGTCTGTTGTTCCGTTTGACGAATCTATTGTAGGCAGGGCATAGTTGGTTAATGTAAACGGGTGGATCCGGAGGTCCGTGGTCATTCCCGCAGTCAGCATGACGATTCACTTATTGTCCCTTAAGTCTGTCTTTCAATCCTCTATTATTGCTTCCCTCAAACCGTACCTCGCAACCCACCGGAAATGCACCTCAAAGAGAATAGTCAAACCTAAATCAACACCATCGAGTTCTAAATTCCTACCCAAACCACTCCTTTCTTTCTACGATCACCGATCATTAGAAAACAACATTCCAAAAGTCATAAGCATCTTCCACTATCTCCCTATAAACTTTTGGTGGAAACCTAAATTAGAATATACATATCAGTGGAAATAATTCTGTATACCGTGAAACAAACATACCAAAACTTATAACGATACTATAACCGTCGTCTCCCGGTTAAGTTGAAAATCGACGCATAACCTGAAAAGCAGAAGCGTTGTCTTAAATTAGTTTCCCCACTACAAAATAATAAATAATATTAAATTGCTTTTATTATTTTTAATTGATTCACATAAACATAACGCTCACAGCACACATGGATCATCAGATGTATAACTAGCTGACATCCGCTACTTTGTTCGCCCGGAAATAGTTCTTTTTATTTTTCCCTAAAAACTAAACAACAGGCATATAATTTTCATAAAGTTGAAATCATTGAATATATGTAAAGTAAGGTATCATCTATTTATGTTCGCTTCAGGGAAAACCTCATAACTCGCAATTGGTTTAGATCAGGTCTCGTTATCATACGTTTCGGAGACAATAAAAATGAGCAATTACTAAATATTAAAATTTGCCTGACGCAGCAAATAAAACCATTTACATACACATCGCATCCAAAGAAGTTTATTATTTCTCAGGGAGTTAGCTGTCTGCCAACAATAAGTTAATAGCGGCGTGACAATAGATGAAGTGCTTCGGAACATAAACAGATCAAGAGTATAAGCAACACTCGTTCGCTATTGGAGACTTAACGCGCATATAAGAAATATGTATATTAATATCTACTGACATCGATTGGAATTAAATATGCACGATTATTTGAATAATTAAGTTAAATCTCCTGTTTTTAAACCCTCAAATTTTCATTGAAGTCCGTTGAGCCGTTTCGGTACTATTCGAGACAAACAGAGACTGTCAGGCAGACAGACACATCAATTTTATTTATTGGTATAGATACGTTTGGTAGTAAATATCTTGCGCCTAATATGAGTAAACTGTTTATAAATAACCAACTGAAGAGTCATTCGTTTCATTATTTAAAAATGATCCAAGACATGTTTCATGAGTATTTTATAACAGTCGTATTATTTGAGAAAATAATTCGGTACCAGAAATTAACATCTCCTCAGATTCTTCTTCTCTAGCTGTAAGCGAGTTTTCCGCTCTGTTATCGACTCGTTCTGTCCATTTAGCAACTTTACTTTATAGAGCGGACGAGTTGATAATTGCACATGACCGTTTCCATTGTTTCTTTCGGTGTATTTCTCAACGACCTAGTTGCCGGTATTGCAGATTGTCAGGTCCACTAAATTTCTGGAGGACTACGGAAGATCGCTAAAGGACAGGAGTGAGCTCATAAAATCAGCATAGACGGCCAGAAACAATACATATGTGTTTACTTTAATCAGGATACATGCCAATCTTTCAAAGATTCCTCTAAACAATCTATTAATTATATTTAAAAAATCCAAAACTTTAATGAGAAAATGCTCCATAACTATATTATTGTCATAAACGTCTATTTCTACTAGCGTTTTTGTTGACATACAAACTGTTTTTACAATTGCGTGAATACGGGAGGGGGGAGGGGAAGGGGAAGGGAAGGGGCGACAGGCTATATGACGATGATCCAGAAACTGGTAACTCCCGTTTAATAGAAAGGGCATTGAATTATCGAAGCGGGAATGCGGAAGGAAGAAGTTTACTGGGCCCCGGGATTTTTAGAAAAATGAACGTTTTCAATTCATATGTCTGTCGTTATAACTACGGATAAATTCATGATACTCCCAGAAAAGTTCAGGAGGGAAGCAAAGCTATTTTGTTCACTCAGCGCTCCGGTTTTAGTTTTTCAGTGAAACGTATTGAAAAGCTTTTACTGGCAGAGTTTTACTCTCATTTATTTATACAATGTGCTCGAATTACATGGCCCTTTCCCCAAGAACAGAATGCCTGGTGTACTGAACTTCACGGGGACTGTTGGCCTTCGAATTCTGTTTTCACCTGCAATTTCATATCTGCGTTGTTGGGCATAAAAATATCTTTTGGTACGGCACACTAAAAGTATTACACAAAACTGTATCATTGTCAAGCATCTGAGTGGTGTTGCTGTTTGCAATTTTTAATTTTCATTGCTATTTAAGTACACACAGACACAGTCTTAACGTACATTATTTCGTGGAACTTTACAACTAAAGCACCCCGAACAAGTTATTGATAAGGAATGCAATTAATATAATAGAGGTGAATCTAAGTGAGAGTAGCACGCGTCATATAATAAGGAAAATAGAGATTGAATCAGATATCAATCATATTGGTATTTAATAAGTCGCCGACTCTGGCGTACTAGATAACAAGCACGGGGTTTGAAGGAAAATAATTATACATAATTCCTGATAATAATATGACGTTCAGTTTACATTAAATAAGGCACACGTGGAAAAAATAAATTTTTATAGTGTATTAAACCGTTCCATGAAGGATATAATGAGGCTTAAAGAGTGTGAGAAAACGGTGGAAATAATTTCAGTATAACGATTATAGTCGTGTATATTTAAGTGTGTGAAACATTTTACAGGTTATATTTTACGAACGTAACATTAAACATAAGGTACAAATAACATTCTTATAAAACATTCAAATTTCTTAAATAATGATTAGTCAACGATTCGTTTTTCAATCGATGAGAACGAGAAGGAAGAGCAACCAGACAGACATTCGTACTAGCCATTAGCGTAATTGAATCTGGCGAATGGGAAAATAAGAGACTGTATACAGATTCATAGTTAATTATCTTAAAATATCAGAAAAGATCAGTAATGATCGAATGGGCTAATTACTTACTGAAATGATGAAGTAATGGTGTAATCCGATTATGCACATCGTATTTAGAAGAAAATGAACAATCGAACTGGTATTTTAAGAGGATTAAAAAATTATAGGGCGTCAGGAGAAAACACAGAACTCAGAGAGAAATGCGTCTTGAAAGAATGAAAGGTTAACCGGCATTTTTATCCTTCATGATTTTAAAGAAGTTATTGTAATCATATTTGAATTGACAGGCCTCTTTTGGTGCTCAACCTAAATGGACTTCTTTGAGCACCCTGAATAAATACGTTACAGTACTCAATTTTATAGAGGAAAACATGTGAATAATAAAACAGTTGTCCTACGACCAACCTATGCAATATTGAATATTATATTTGTTATTGTAACAACTGGTTTCTTTTTTATTTTATTTATAAAGACATTAAACTCAGAAGTTAAAAAATAGATAAGTACTGTAAATTAATTCTACACATTAGATGCTGTAGAGGAAACCCCGATAAAGCATTGTCCTCCAACTGAACGACCTGAATATCTCTCCATTTTTTACTTTCTTTTCCTTAAATAAAAGGAGATCCAGTACTTTTATGAATCTACATGGGCTTAAATTGTTCTAATAGAGGCTGAAAAAGCTACAAATATTACGATTTATTTTGTCTATTATTTCTCAGATATAATAATTAACCTAGTAACATTTTGTTAAATATTCTTACCTTAAAAAATTGAGAAATTTATGATTGGTTGTTAAATGTATACTTTTAGGTAAATTATAATTACTTTGTTTGTCACGTAGAAACTTTTTTCTTTTATACATTATTAATGGGTATTTTGTAATAAAATTGATTTTGTAATCCATAAGTATTGAAATTGTGTAAAGGAACTTGCGATTATGTTAATACATAAAGGAAAAAATTTTAAGAATAAATTTAACTTGATTAAAAACTTAAATCTTAATTTTGTTCTGTATAATAATAATCAATTTTAACGAAGATTTAGAATGACAGTAAGTCTATATCTATCTAATAAAATTTCAATTTAAAATAGGAAGCTTCATAAACAGTTATATTACTTATTAATTAACAAATCAATTTTTCCTCGGCTGTAACCAATTGTTCATGTAAATTAATCTGGCTCTGCATTTTGTTCTATAAAAAGTAATCAAATTCCGACATATACAGTACTGATGCATTAATGGTTTCATTATATTTCTAAATTGAAATGAAGAAGTCATAGTTTGCTCCTTCATATTGGAAGTGTATTTAACGTTAATACACTGTTTATAGAGTTGGCATATTGCTTAAACGCATGAAAATTTGTGACACAACTAAAAAGAAGTTTGTAGGGTCGGGTTTGTTGGAATAAAATTTAAGGGTAATTAAGTAAACAGGGAAAATTCTTAAAAGAAAATTATTTACAAATATCGGAGGTAGGGAGGTGCAATCATATCTCTTAATAACCGCAGGTTAAACCGTAAAGGATTGAGAAATCTGTCAACATACCTGGTTGAAACGTGGCATCACTTCTACCAGCCTCTCCGTCGAACGCTCTCCTCAGCGTCGACAGGTTGATCTTCTTCAACGTCCGAGACCAACAGCGGTTCCCTTCCGCTAAGACTCACCGCCGTCTGCAGAAGAGTCAAAAAATTGACCTTTGAGATCGATTTTCTTTAGACCAAGAAGTTCCCACACGTGCGTGGTTACGAAAATTCCTAGGTCATATCCCAACCTGCCGAAATTCTATCCCTGGGGATTAGTGGCGGCCTAGGGTCTGGACTTAACTGGCACCAATTACAGTTCCAAATCCTCACAAACTTAGTATTAATAACTTATTTAATATCAACTACCTCCCTACATGTTCATATTTCAACTGAACCGTAATGTAAGCGTCAGTATTGATATTCCAAATTCGGTTAAAAGGCATACTTTTGGTTAGTTTCAATTTTAATTGTACTGCATTTTTCATGACATTGTTAAAAAAGTTTTCACCTTTCCACAATACATTCTGCATGGCAGTATATCTAAGATTCTACAATTTTGGTTTGGTAAAATTATTAATGCAATTGTTTAAATACCTTCAAATTTATATAAAGTAAATGTTGGACTGTATTTATGAATTTGCCCTAAATGTTTCTATTAATCACAATTTAAATATTAAAAGAACTAATTACTTGTAAAAATAAATGAGTTTAGAAAACCAGAGCTACGGCCAATATTGCCATATTTATATCTAGTTTCTCAAAATAAATTTTTTTCGGATTATAAATTGTCAATTTTCTCAGTATATCGTTTTCCATCAGAATACATGTCTATCATACGAAATTACTGTAAAATTTTTCGATTATTAAATTTTAAAAATCCAAAACGCCAATATTAATATGCTCAATTTTCTGAAATATGAAACTTTCCATAGTGATCTTATTGGAAAACAGGTCTATTTTAACGTACGGCCATATAACATCATTTGACAACTCCTTCTTCAAAGAAGGTATTACAAATTGTAAACATTAAATCATATAATCAAAATAACACTATAACTCTCTATGTAGATCCGTGTACAAACCTGTATTTAAGTCATATACGTATTATAAAGAATCGTTCTTGTCTGAAACGCTTTCCGTACTACTTCGAGCTCACAATCCGGGCATTGGTACAGATGTCATTCAGCAAGAGAAAATTGTAACTTTATAGTAAAGCAGCACTATTAAAATGAATAAAAATAACCAATAATACAAACTGAGTTTTCAACAACCGCTGAGAAATAATAGTTTAAAACCTTCTCAGAGAAAAAGAGAGAAGATTTTTCCGGTGTACCGGATGTATATAACATACTCGGGATTCTATACGGAAATTTGATTTTAATATGAAAACTATCATTAGAAGCAAAATAAATTAAACTCAAGTATTGACCAAAATTAGAGTAAAAAATTATATCGACCCCGGACGTTACTGCAGTAATATTAAATTTTATAACATTTTAATTAAAGAACAGATGAGGTCTGTGAACTTGGGGGACGAAACGTATACAAATTAAATAAATCAATTGCTGACTTTTGGGCCAATATTAGTGATTTTATTAATATTAATTCAAATAATTTAATTCCTTTTTTTAATAATTCTTTGATGCTAGAACTAAAATAAAATAAAAGGCGAGCATGTTTACACTTATATTCCGATTCCACCATTTTATTTCTTTATTTCTTGATGTTAATTTGTTACCAACTACCATAATTAGTTTGATATAATAATTATTATATCTGGACTCTACGGCATGTGAATATCTTTTCGAAGAATTAATTTTCTGGAACCTCGTTCCCGATTGACCTAGTATTTTAACGTACCAACATTTTAAGCAATTACGTTCCAAATATTATAATAACGAATAATGACATTAGCTTTATGTTAAAAAATAATCACAAAGTAAAATGTGCAATAGAGAACATTGTTTGACGTTGGCAAAGGCTATGCAGACATGGCTGTTAAGAAGTTACCGCGCGATGAATATATTAGGAGAGACTAGTATTATGTATGCATCCCAATTTAGCCCTAACCGCAACTTCTGAAGGTTCTACCTCTAACGACTAAATTAAACACAGCCATTTTAATGGTGCCAGCCCATGACAATGAATGTTTACAGTCAACTCATCAACGAGAGGCGTTAAACTCTCCATGGGTTCCTCGAATTAAGCCGGATATTTACTTTAACTCGTATTTTACGACTAAATATGCCGGACAAATGATAAATGTTCAATGATGCTTACGGAAAATACACCGGTCGATTCTGAGGAAGATACAGAAATAGAAACTAAATAATACAAATTATGGAATATTAGTTGATATGATTATTTAACAAGTTCTTCGCTGTTATATTTAACGAACTTTAAAATTGCTGAAGTCAAAGCAAGTGAACAGCGGCAATTAAGTAATCCAAATTAATAGTAAATAAAATGGTATAATGAGATAATTTTATTTATATGATGAAATCAAAAAATAATTTGGATTGAAATATGTTTAAAGTTAAAAAAATACGCAGAAAATAAACGAAATGTAGTAGTCACGTTACTATGAGCTTCGTATTGTTGGAAAATATTGACCCTTAAATGGCATTAATGTAAGGGAATTAGATTATCCATATTGGTAATACATGTAACGACGCGTACATTTTGGTGTAATGAGCCTGTGCATATTTAAATGAGTGCAAGTTCAGTGAACGCACATAAAACGGAAATTATTTCTGCATCGTGCGAATGCTTGCTTACTTTTCTATAAACGGGGTATTGAATGGTAGCTTTAATTAAAATCGTGCTTGTATAAGTCAAGCGTAACTACAAACACAGATTAATGCGTTACTTCACCGTCAAAGTTGTAAGTTATCTGCTTTCCGTTTGAGCGAAATACGTGCTGTATAACATTTACTGCGCCCTCTTCCGCCTCCACAAATTTCAAGAGTGCAACGGTCGTTATTCTGTTACAATATTTAAAATTAACCGACCACAGCTTTTGATGAATGAGCTCGTTCCTATAGGATCCTTTGTTAGCAAAATTTATCTAACATTTTGATGCTTAAAAGTTCATTTGTTGTGTTTAAATTAGAATTGTCAAGTGTTATGGACCAAATTCTGTATGTTTTAGTTTTTATTCATAAAATAGATAAGGGTCAGTTAACAGTGTTTCAATATTTTTGTAATAAGAAATTAAGATGTACATAGTCAGAACACTGTATGGAAAATATGTATATATAGGCAACAATTTTGTCTTTACTTAGGTTATAGTTTCGACAACATCATACGGTCTTGGCGACTGCAAAAATATTTACAATAAGAAACAAACAATTACATATAATTGAAAATAGCACAATGCAAGGAGTGCGAAGAAGGAGACATTCTAAGAGCAGAGATGAAACCATCACAAGGGCACTAAATAGACTATTTAGATTTCTTCCAGGACACCAATTTCTATAAAGATATTAAAAAGACTGGAGAGGAACACAGTTCCCGCCTAGAATGGTTAGCATTCATGGACCTTCTGATGCTGTCATAGCGGGAACAGTCATAAAGGATGGGTGGACAGTCAAGGCTGTGTTATATTCTGAGCATAAAGGCTGAGGAAACCTAGGAAAAGAGAAATGAGTGTGTAAAGCAGCAGTGTAAAGGTCTGAGTCTTGCAACAACGATCTGTTGTCTTCTCGAGATTTTTCCTTGAAAGACTATTTATATATTTATTTATTTATGGAGGATTCCTACTGTTTTTTCTATTCTATCATTGATCTAACTTTCAGTCAGAAGATTGATGCACCAATCCTAATTTTTTTATTGAACAGGTAGGAAGTTTCAAGCAATTTATTTTCAATGAGACTTTCAGCTTAACGGCTTTGTCAACAAGCTCGCTGCCGAAGATGTCCGCATGAACGGGGAACTAACAAATGGTGATTTGTTGGATGTTTCTTGTTAACTTCCAAACAAGGTTCCTAATTTGATTATCTCAACCACTTCTGAACCATTGATTGGAGAGTGAGTTGATCGCCATGGGAGAGTCAGGCAAAATAAACGTTGAATTGGATGGGTGGTCTTTTCAATATAGTAAAGCCATATATATCCCATATTTTAAATTTTAAATAAAGCTTGAATATTATGCAATGAGTTACCAGTAGTTGTTAAGGACATCAAAAGTATAAACGTATTTAAAAATAGTTTAATTTTACAGTTTAAAAATACTGATAAATGTAATGAGTGTATTTGGATTTTAGAATACGTTTTGTATTATTTTGGAAAATAGAATTGAGAAATTTAACTAGCTTTAAGCTAATTTGGACAAATCAGAAATTATGCTACAAGTATCAGGTATCAAATATATTGATAAATATATATAATACGTTACAAAACTAATTAAACGTAAATTTGTTTGATGTAGTAGTTTAAATAAATATTATTGTACTATAGTAAGTAAGTTAGCATGTATAAAAAGTTTGGTGTTCTATGGTTCTGGAAACGTAACAGGTTGTCTCCATCGCGAGACTGAGTAAACATTTTCAATTTCGAAGTTCACTAATTTTATTGCCTAACTTTTGAATCGCAACCCGAGTTAGATACATATAAGCATCTAAACGTTATTTTAATTTTTTCAAAATCAACTGTCTGTCATTGGCCATTGGCTACATGAGAGGTGGCCAAACCGTAGCGCATGCGCCAAACGTGGCACTTTGGACGATTAAAAGTGGCTCATTGTATCCTTAAGCCTGTTTGTATTTCGGAAGAGAAGTCCTTTACATTGTTAGGAAGCATTGTATAGTTAGACATGTATTATAAATAAATACAATGAATGTTCAGAAATAGAAGAATTTAATAACAGTTTTTCTGTCAAACAGAGAGATCAGAAAATTCCAACTTCCAAGCTGATCTCGCTCAGTCATCATGAAGGTTTCCCCCTCTCGTTTAGGAACATCGTTTATATGTTTTGTAAATTTGTGCTTCATTAAACTGGCGAAAATTAATTAATTTTACTGCCTTAAAGTTATTCCTTTTCGTTTCCTAAGTGAATAATGCATCAAAAGAAAGCTATGGTATATAATTTATTAGGTAAAGCTCTTTTATTATCCAACCCTAAATTTCATCAAGAAAATATCACAATAGTGAAAAACATTTTAATCAATAATGCCTATCCTCGACAGTTTATTTAAACAAAATATATCTAACACATTATCCGAACAAAAATACAAACATCGGAACAATAGTGTTAATGAGATACCAAATAACCAAGACAGCAAGGGACTGTACATTGTGTTGCCATATTATGGTTACGTAAGTGAGAAATTAAAAAGAATGTTAACGAATTTCGGTTTCAAAATTGTATTCAAAATTAATAATAATCTTAGGGGCATTATTGAAAAAGGGAAAGACAAAATTGATAAAGAAAAGCAACATAATTTTACTTACCAAATTAATTGTTTCGAGCAAAATTGCAAGAAATGTTACATGGGACAGACTAAACGGGCTTTGGAAACCAGACTAAAAGAAGACAGAAATAACTATAAAACTTGTGATCACAACACACAGACTCGAAGAAAATCATGATTTCAATTGGAATGACGTTAAAATTGTAGACATAGAACCAAATTTATACAAACTCAATTTATTGGAAATGCTATATATTAAAACAAATGAGAACACCATAACTCTCAGAATGACACCATTAAATTAAGCAATATTTATTATACGTTATTTTCTTAAGTTACTATATTAATATTTTAGTAAATATATAGCGTTTTGTTATCTTTCCTAATTGTCTTATTATATGAACTAATAATTTTTTATAACATTTAGGTATTAGGTATCAAATTATTTCCATCTAAAGTTGCTTTAAATATTTACTGAGGCTCCGATTCTTCTTGACAGATTGTCAACTGCTCAGTACCTCTGTCGACCTTTTCCTCTCAGTTTTGCCACAACTGAACCAGTGATAAATTGTCGTACAGCCTCGGAGAGACGTTTTTCAAAAGTTGTAAAAAATTGTGGTTATGAGCATAAATATTGTTAAACTTATATATATGAGTACTACAAAAGATGTAAATTGTTTGGGGTTTTCATGTTAACATGTTTCTTCTCAGGATAATAACCTGAAGAAGGTACAAATAAGTACCGAAACGTTTTTTACCTATTTGGAAATTGTTATAAAAAATAATGTCGGAAATTTGTCGGAAATATTGACTTATTATGAAGAAAATTCTATCCTCATATCTATTTTACCCAGCCCTAACCATGAAAGTATGACTTATGAAACGTGCTCAAATCATATATTTGAACTCGTCTGTCAAGCATTTGGCGCTTGGTTAAATTTTACTTTATATAGTTAAAAACATATATGAATTCTAAAATATTAAGACTAAATACATCATACCTTCATGTTGATTACAAGTTCGCGTAGTTTACTGCCAGGTTTTCTCGTAGATTTATGAAATAAGGAATTTTTTCAAGAACTTAATTTCATTCAAACTCATGTGAATTTGAGGTTCGTATAAAAACTGTTATCGTTTCTGGGTGATGACGCCACGTAACAAGCTATAAGTTTCGAACCTTTCTCTATGGAATGTAACGCCGGAACTGCAGAAAGTTTTATGTAACAACAAGGCAGAGAGACCTTACGCTTGCGGATTAATTGAGGTTGGTTCATTGGTTGCCTACTTTGTGAACCAGGCAATCGAACGCTTTCCGTGCTTTTTGTAACCTATTTTTCCGTATCTGAAGATCTTTTACTTAATCAATCGATTTCCTTAATACCAACCAGACAGTTAATGACGAAAGACAAGTTTAACGCGGATCTTCAATAGTTTCATTGTTATGTTAAATGGATAATGAATTTACACTAATGAAAGATCACGTTTGGAAGTTTCTATTTAAGACTGGTGCGTGACTTTCCAATTCTTGTTATAGCTACGGAACCCATAACGTCGGATACTGCCTCTAGGGATTGCTCTGGAGATCGATATAACTACCAGCTGGACAATTTCCCCTTCCCCACACATAACCCAGGAAAACTTTTGGAATATTTATTGGGTACCAAAAATAACATCCCTATTTCATATTTATTCATGATGGAAAGAGCGCGTATAGTATGCATAACATAACTTCAGAGCTAACTGTTCCAAACGTAAATACAAATGGGGTGGGCTGGGAAAATGCATGTTCTAAAAATACCATTTCAAGGTGTTGTTGAGAGTAGTATGGCCAGATTCTTTACATTCATTAATTTTTAATTTGTTACCATAGACTAGAGGAATTTATTCAAAAAATTGGCGTCATGGATAAGCTGTCATTATGCAAAGGTTGCTTTGTTCTGCAGGCAAAATCAAATTATGATTAATTATTTAAAATATAAAATACAATTTTAAAGGACCCATGTGAACGAATAAAAGGACTTTATTTAATTAAAATAAAATTATAAAATTAGTCGACTTAATACTATAAATAAAATACAATGGATGACCAAAACTAAAAATTTTGGGTGTCGAAATAAATTATTATTCTCGATTAGTGAGTGAAATGATTCACATAAGATAAAATTTAAATCCTAAAAAATTAGAAAGAGATATGCAAAATGTAATTTTAATATGTGAATTATTTTAATATGATTTAATAGTACATTCTTGAAAATTTGAAGTATACAGTTAAAAAATTCGGTTACAATAATATAAGTTCTGTGATCTGTTTCTCTGGTATTGTTTTCCCTCATATCGGTCCTTGATGCTGCGGCAGCAACACTAAATTTTAATGAGATTTTAATTGTAATTATCTACGCCATACAACTATGTATATGTGATTATATGAATGATTTGTAAAATTAACTGTAGATGAATCGAAATTTGGGTCGATACGTCTTATTTGAAATTAAGTTCTTTCAATTTCTGACTTTTGGCCATTCAATTTATTATATTTATAATTGAATTGAGTTAGTAATTGTAATGTAATTACAAGGGAAATTGTTGTATTGAAAGTCAATAGTTTTTAATGAGCTACAATCAATTACCAATTATTCTATTAAAACTAGTACATTTTACTTTCAGAGATCATTAAATATAAATATAAAAGTATAATCCGAAGTGAATATATAATTTATACAGACTACACCTGACTTAAAACGGTTACAAGTAACGTTTTCAGGTCTAGATTATTAAGCAAATCATATTTAACGTTCGTATGGAGTTTGGTGTTACATGGGTGCAAAACGAAGACAGTAGGAATCGCAGAAAGGAGACGAATAGAAGCCTTTGAAATGCTGGAAAGCAGATGAGTGGATATAATCACTAACGAGGAAGTTCGAAGCAGAATAGGGGAAGAGCAAACAATATGAAGGACGTTGACGAAGAGAAGGGATAGGCCACGGTTTGAGACAATCAGAGGGAATTGTGTGGGGTAATAACAGAAGAGGTAGGTAAGGATGGAATAAGCTAAGCAGGTTAGGGAGGATGTGGGATGTGGTAGTTATGCGGAAATGAAAAGCCTTGCACAAGATCCGTTACAATGGAGTGTTGCATCAGACGAGTCTTAGGACGAAATTCCGCAACGCATTTAGTGGCCAACGTCGCTGACGATTTTAAGTAAAATTTCTATTAGATTTAAGATATAAAAAGTTGTTTTACCGATACCAACAGTGATGGGGAGGTCTGCAAAAATTATACTATCAATTCTTAAATTTGGCCCGATTACTATAAGTAAGTAATGAATTTGGAAACGTCGACTCAATCTTCGTCCTTTGAGAAATATCGAAAAATTAGATCTACTTCGTCAACAGGTTATAAATCATTAAAATTGCAGATGTCATCTATCAAGACGGTTTAGAGATTCGTTTTTCGCTCTAGCTCAGGCGGATTTGACGCTTCTAAATTTTGCCGCTGTAGGCAGTCATCTACCATACCGTCTAGGGCCGGCTTTAAACTCATTGTTTTGGAGAAATAAGAGACTATGAACGGTTATGTCAATGTATCATCCATATTACATCTATGTCCTCTTAATATCAGCTATTCCATTCTATCGATGTTTCAAACATATGACTTTGGTTCCATTGAACAAAATAAAAACATTTCTCTTACTTTTTCCAGTCAAACATCATGGAAAAACAGACCAACTTAAAGTTCGCCATAATGAACAGTACCCATCGAAAGTCTTCAGATTAAAGGTACTCGTAATGATTGGAGCTGAAGTTCAATTTGTCTGTGTGTTTGCCTATGGTCACCAACCTTTAGTTTAATTATTATACTTGCATGTTCGCTTAATGATAGTCGGAAATCAATGTAGAGCTAATCGTTCAATAAGAGTAATGACTATCGTTTCTGTTGGATGCTCAGGCATCCGCAACCAAAAAGGTTCCAAAAGTTCCTCAACATTAGCGACTTTGCTGGATATCAGTAGTTGCTCAAAATGATTTGTTACGGCAACCTCATGAATTTAATTACATTCCAGCAGAACTCCACGTTGAGAGCTGCAGCCCCAGTCTGCCCACTAACTAGTACTATATACTCAATTTGTTAATATTATCGCAGCCATTGAAATACTTTATATGCTACTGTATCACAATTTGCCTTCATTTCTATAGATGTCAATTTTCCACCTAAAAATCAATAATAATTAATGTGTTGGCATGTAACATAAAACGTCTAGAGAAATTTTAGCCAAAGTTGGCAGAAACAAAACCTTTTGAGATGATACGCTAACAGTTCCTCTTCGGAGAGAGGTTGCCAGGTATAGAAATTTAAAATAATTCAATAATATTAGTGTTAAATAAATACCTTTTTGATAACTAACATTAACATATCACTCCAGACGTAATTTTACTCTAATTAATGTAAGTCATTGCAGTGTCATCAGACTCTGGCGCATAAATGAAGAGAAGTGTGTAATCTACGAAATCAGTCCGGTTTTCTTCGAGTCCACAGCTTTCAAGGGGACAATATTTTTAATCCTGAATGTTTCGTTTGTTACTTTACGATTCTCAGTGTTGATGTACTTTGCCTTTTTATTGTACATTTACTTTAACTGAAGAGAATTTAATGGTCACTAAATTAGTATTTTATACTATTTATTTGGCACTCTGACCAAGCAAAATAAAATCCATTTTTCTGCTGGCTACCCTCCTCGGCATTAGTTGCCACCAGCTCTAAAAAACCTGCCAGAGTCATTAGGTGACCTCATATCAGTTCCGCGCCCATGGTAGGCGTTTTATTCCTCAGCTCTTTGCTTTTCATAAATGATTATTCGAACTGGAAGCTAATTTTTTAAAATATTATATTATCTTCCAGATGCACAATCAGATCTGTGATACTTTTTATTTCAAGTTCGGCAAAAGCAGGATGACACAAAATGACAGGTATAGATGTTTCTATCCCATTACACCGGTTACGTGTAGGTGTGAACCTTTTCTCAAATCGATGTAGATGGAAGTTAAACGGGCTATGATCTGAAATAATGCTGAAGAGCTCTTTTCCTGCTATTCCATTACATGGGTTTCTGGCTTCAACAGTGGCACATAGTTCATAGATGATTCTGTCATTCTTACTTTCCTGCCATCTCCTGTTCCATTCTTCATCCATCCATCCATGTTGTCCTATCCATTCATTTTCTTTCCTTCCATATTCATCCAGCTGTGATGTAAAAGCATTTTACATTTATCCGCCTACTCCCCTACACCCTATACACCCTATAATCCTATGTCTAGTTTTTAGTTAATTAGTTAATATTACTGTAAAAAAATAATAAGAGAAGAATTTTTCTAACACAATTTTGTAAGTTTGTGAAGATAAGGCCTGTTATAGATGTACTAGAAAACAGGCTAATTAATTCTAAATAATTTATAAAAAAAAGGTGTGGATATTCGAGAAGTATATGCCAGGAGCCTCTGTTAATAGTCATGGTTTCATCAACATTCAATTTCCCTTATATTGACCACTTTACTCACACTTCCACTATAGTTATTAATACGATTAAGCGTGTTCACGAAACGTTCACTGAACGGCGAATAGATAAAAAGTAAAAACTACTTAACAACAAAGGTCAAGGTTTCAGGCAGAAAAACCGCCATCCATATGTGAACATCATATTGGAACTGACCAAAAATATAAATATAATTAAAATAACTATATCTAGATTGTGAATTTAATTTTAAAATCTCGAATTCACTATTGCAGTTTTTCAGGAAGCCAAAAAAAAAACTATTACGCTTGATGAGTTGTTTGAAGCCAGCAGCCTGTTAAATGGGGAAGTAACAAATGTAAAATTGCTGCTATAGAGCTGATGGTTCCTCGCTAGAGAAGCTGATTATTCTAATGGGTCGGATGCTCACAGCTGAAGAGCTCTACTTTATATAGATATGCCTCCAATATTTCAGCAGGGAATGGAGCCTAATTACGCCTGGCAGAACAGTCCATTCCATTGACCCAAATTCGAGCATTATGAATAACATATCCGACGATTTGCACGAATGAAAATTACAATTTCAGGAGCAACAGGTTTCCAATTACGCTGCACCGCTTTCCCACACAGAGTGCAGCGCATTCTGCAGCAGTTAAATACAGTAACTGAAATGATCAAAATAAATTAGTGTATTTTTAATAATTTGAAAGATAGATTAAAATTCTCAAATAGTGCCACAGAAAATAATTTCTTACTTTGAAACTAGGAAAAACATATCTAGCCAATAGTGTTACGCGTTTTCGCCCTTTGCTGTAACAGTTTGCTTATTTTTTAAAGACAGGCAATATATACTATCATGTATTGCAACAACATATACAATACTATTTGTTTTCCGTTAATATCACCCGAAAAATGATTGTTTTCATTAAAAATAGTTTAGTTGAATTTATTTATACTTACAGCTAACATCTAACAATAATCCCTCCATCAGTCAAACTTTTCCTTAGTACAATTAGTAGCCGTCAGCATTTTAGCTCATAGAATTGTAAATTATTCTGATTGAGAAATTAGTTATCACTGACAACAAGCTAAAACCTTCAACTAAATATTTTAACTTCTTTATTGTCTGTCCTGTAAACTTCTAACATTTTTATATTGTAAATTATTGATTGATTAATAAGTTATCAGTGAAAAAAAGCTAAAACTGTTAACGAAATATTTTAAATCCTTTATTATCTGTCATCTAAACTTCCAAAATTTGTATATTTGAGGATGACTTTAAAGAAATGTTATTTCTTATTGGGTCAAATAATTAAAAGAGAAGACCCTGTATCTTTCATCATCAAATTTTATTCTATTTGTCTTTGAATGTAAAAACATTGGAAACTATGTATTTCTTTGATACGAAAAATCATTAAGCAAATTTGAACTCTGTATCAAAATCACTTCTAAACTCAGATGTTTTTGTTATTGTGAAACAGAAAAAAATAGTGATGAGTAAACAGAAACTTTTGAAAACAGTGTATCGGAACAAGAAATGTAATGTCAATGGTTCCTTAAAGAAGCTGTGATATTTTCGCTCCGGGTAAAATTATGCTACTGAACAGTTTGTTAATAGCTTTACCATACTTATCGAATAATCTTTGGAAGTATAACGTTTTTATTTCCGTATGCGAATCGATTCTCGTGAACCGTCATCAAATAACCCTGTGACGACAACATAGTAGTAGCTGTTTCCTTCCTTTCTTTACATTGAATGGCATTACAAACTAATATATTATCATTTTTATATATTATTATATTTGTTTTCGTTCTGCTACTTTTATTTATCTATTTTTACACCAAATTTGGAAACACTTGCCTGCAGGGGGTCTGTAGAGCAGACTGTATTATGCAGAACGCTTTCCCTGCATACTTCCTACCAATAATAGTGCTTGGAGACGCAGGAGGTCAGCTTTCGGCCTATTATTGTCTCCCGGGCTTCCGTCAGAAGATAGGAGACAGCCTTTCCATTACATTTTCCTCCCTGCCTGCGTTTCCACTTCTCTATCACAGGTTGTAATTCCAGTTTTCCTCATTTTCCGAGATGAGGGTTTATTCTGGCTTCGTAATGTGTATTTTTTCTACTTATACCGCCAGTTTTATTTGTAAAAGTTGGTAATTTTGTTCTTGTCTGTTATATGAAAAGTGTCTGTTTCTCTCCGGCTCCTGGGATTACAGGTCCAGGAGATTGGTGTGACAGTTTATCTGCCTGTCATAACTTCTTTGAGGGACCCAAGTAAATTTCGAATTATTTTAAGCAGTTACAACCGTCTTCCTCTCTACCCACTATTCAGACAATATCAATTCTCCTTTTTATTTTGTATCTAAGGAGTTTTCATCTATGGTGTTGTGAAGTTCTACAGAGATAATTTGTAATTATATCTTCCTAGCTCAATCCCGGATATCTGGTTAGTTATATTTTCTAACACTGTTATTAAATACGGATCCCTGGGGGAAACTTTTAGATCAGAGTCCTTTAAGACATACATAATATACATACTGTAAGGTATCACACCAAATATTTGTAGCTGAGGTAAAAGTATATTTTATAGGATATATACACGTCTTTCTGAATTCTTACACAGTGGCCACTTTTCCCTGCATAACGGGGTAAAGTGGCGAGTCCTTTGGCACTATTCCCAAATAGACCGTTTAGTTAAGGAATAGATAGACTTATAGTTTTTAAAATTAATTATTATTAGAAGAATAATAATACAAATGAGAAGAAACGTGTTTCAATACATTGTTGGCTCAAAAAGGTCAACTAATGAGAAGTATTAATGATGTAAATAGAGAAATCAACTATTTTAGCCTAATTCATTCACAATTTATCCAGTCGGAAACAATATTAAGTCTTGTACAAAATTCGTACGTTATGTTGCCAACGTCCTTATCACATTCATGAGCCTAGCGTTTAATGCTCCGGCATCTTATCCATCCTTCATTTTCTTTAAATATAGAAAAAACTTCCTATGTCACTGTCCTCACCAATGGAATTTTCTTCCATTTCTTCTTTAAAAAGATTTTTTTTGGAGTAGAAACTCTCTTAGCGTTTGGAAGTGTAAGGGGTAAGAACAGAAGAGGGAGGAAAAGGATAGAATACGCTAAGCAGATTAGGGAGGATGTTGGTTTTAAGAGTTGTGAGGAAATGAAAAGGCTTGCACAGGATAGGTTAGCATGGAGGATTGCATCAGACCAGTCTTAGGACTGAATTCTACAACAACAACCTCACATCAAACGATCGAAAAATTTAAACGTGGTTACAGAAAGATAACGGAGCAAGTTTACTTTGTCAATGTCACTGAAACACTAATGGTGTCCATTACATCTAGTTTGGCTAATTCTCGATAGAAATCAGCACTGTTGAAGGCAAAAAAGGAATGGCCACTTTTCCCGTCTTTCCCATACATCATTACAATTTTTTCAGTATGTTAGCCGACCAAATTAAAATTTTGTTCATAAGTGGATTCTGTACATAATAACTGCACCACTACAGACATGATTGAAATAACATTTCAAACACTCATCATCTTCCAGTAAGGCGTATAACTTTATTTATACCACATATTCTCATCGAGGAATTTAGATCGTGACCAATCATTGGTTGATATGTTTCATAATGCAACATTACGTAATATGGAAAACATTTTTAGTGCGCACTGAATCATTTATTATTTTGTCATCGTAATTGCATGTTGTATCCTGCTGTAAGTTACGGGTCTCGTTAATGGAGTTGATTGCGGTTCTCATTCCCTTCCATTAATCTTTATTATTAGGGCTTTACTTCGAGTCGACTATTAGGTAATAATATACTACATAGTATAACTTAAAAACTTAGATCATTTTATATCAAACAGAGAATTAAATCATTTGAAGATGATCGTATCCTTCAGAAACTTTATTACTTTAAATATATCTTCTGGTTCTTCGTTTAGTGATTATGGCAGCCATCTGGTGAAAGAATTCTGCGTTGTATGTTTTTATTTGGTAACAGGTTGCATAAGGGTTATTCTGAAACAGACAACTCTCCTTTAATAGCATAGAGTAAACAAGGGCCCTGGCTATAGTTTAAGGATCCAACCCGGTGCTTCACCTAAAGAGATGTAGACAAAACCATAGGAAACCTGCATTAGGTATCTCGGGTTATTGGGTACTATTCTCACGCTCTTCTAATGATAGAAGATGAATTTTCTGTGGGGTCCCAGCATTCCGTTTTCCGTGTCTCTACGTGTTTTTGGAGAGAGTTGATTTATTGTAAGTGAAAATTTCTTCACTCATAGTTGCGTCTTCTGCTGTTTCATTTAATCTTTTTATGAATCTCTTAATGTTCGATTTTATTCTATTGTCTATTAATTGACTATCTATTTGGTTTAGTAAATTCAATGTTTACGTTTCATTATATTAACATCTTTTATGTAGTTCCTAGGCCATGTGTAGTATAATGTATTCATTAATAGTGAGTTATTTGTTGCAAATTTAAAGAACGATATCTGACTTTGAATTAAAATTTATTTTGCTGGTAAAGCTGCTTCTTCGAATTTATTATTAGGGTGATACTCTTGATTGGATTTTACTTTTCTCGATAGGTTTCTGAACTTTTCTTCTTTTGTTTCTTTGTAAGATTCTACTTCTGATGTTTCTGATTTCGGTGTGTTCGTGTGTAATGATTGTCTTTCTTTATTTAGATTTATGGTTTTGAATAATGAATGTGTTGTATCGTCATTAATTATTTCTTCTGTTATTTTAGTTTCCTCCAATCATAAGTATTTATCTTTCGTCTTTGTCAAGAGCCATTCACCCCACTCTACAGATGTTTTGGGTAAAACACCACGTCTGCTCACAACCAGGTGTAGCTTAATCTCAAAGACTTAAGAAAACCCAGGCCGGCGCCAAATTATCTACATTTTATTACCCTGTTTGTAACCTTCTTCAATTTCTCTCAAGCCACCTGCCTTTTTTGTATCACCAAATTATATATTTCGTTTTATTTTAATGTCTACAATTACATGCTGAACGCGCACGTTGTATTAATATTTTCGCCGTTAGCCCTTAAAATGTCCGTTTTTTAAACTTCATTAATGTTATGTAATTGATTAGCATTTCAAGAGGGTAGTGGGATTTTACCAGTAATATATGAACCACATTAGAAACGTGTCTTATAAAATCAGAAATTATACTGGAAAGTTTTTAGAAGCATCCTGATAATGTGAGATGGATATTAAAATGCTAAAATACCAAAATCAACTACACTGTTGTATGAAGGTTTAATAAATTTCTAAACAGACTCATCAAATACGGTAACTAGGTATAATTATTCAATGAACTAAGAATTATCATTCATTAATGTGAATATTCTTCTTAAAACTATATTGCTGCTAGAGTGAGATTATATTTCACAATGTGGAAGCAGTGGGTCGAAGCGAATCGGACACATCGATAATCCGGGAGTGAATCACAACCTGTGACGACACCACGGGGTGACAGACATGTCATCCGCTTGACAGTGACTGATCGTTCAACTTCATCATTTGAGTTAGAATGAGAAGAACATCGTAACAGGTGTGGTAATACCAACCTCCACTTCCAACGGCGACTGCTTCGTAGGACGCCGGTTTTTCGTAGATCATTTTGGCGACTTGATATAACTCGCTCTTTCCGTGCACAAAAGACCTTGGCGTCATCTGAATCGTATACTGGCTTATCGAAAGTAACTTCAAAACTTTCGTTGCAAAATAAAACCCCTCTATACTAAACGATAATCACACCAATACTGGTGTGTGTAATTGCACTTTAGGGTAAACAACGGGAGTAACTATGAATCTCCTAGCCGAAGTCTTATTAGTTCTGATGCTTTGTAGCTTTCCTGATGGGGGCAACGGTAACACTTATTGAACTAATGGGGCAAGTCCTCAGGGATCTCATTGGTGTTGGTAAGGCTGCAAGCTTTTTGGAGCCTCTGCTCCTTCAAGGCCAGGGCAAAACCACTCGTGGTGCCCTAGGATAGTGAACATATTCCTCCAGGTACGCGGAAGAGACGTCGTGTTGTTTACTAAGGGGTTAGTATGTTTCTGAGACTAACACGAGGCAGTCACGGTGAAACCACCTGGCCGTAATCATCCACTAGTATTGCCTGCCATTTACGGTAACTCCTCCCTGCGGGACAACATTGAGGATGTAAACTCCGAAACGAGCAATGAGAACATCCGACCAACGCCGTCCTTTTTGAGGAAATTAATATCTCGCGAGGTACGTCAGGGCCTCCACAGACACCGAAGCCCACTTGGTGGTGACTTGTCCACGGCCGGGAGTATCTGGTTTCCAAAAAATCCAAGAGGAAAGAGGTCCTTCTGCTTGGTGAGACAGAAGAAAACCGAGGTTAATTAATAGAAGACTCGAGAAAACTATGGCCAGCGGATCAACTAAAGTAATGAATCACCTCCCCACACCAATAAGGAGCACCACTGCTCTTAAGTGAACGCATTAACCTATAAATATTCTATTATGATTGTCAGTTGATAATAAATTAATTATAATACACATATTACTCGCCTATAGGCATATCGGACTATAATATGGTCGTGAAACGCACGAATCCACGTGCTCCAAGCAACAGGTGTTTACGGACGAAACAGATTTTAACTTGAACTACAGTACACGTTAATATATTGTTAATATTAACTATATATATATATAAATTAACCACGTTAACCACACTAATTACGTAATTGAATTAAGGCAATAATACCGATTGACCTTTTAATAGGCTTTTTCTTAATAATAGTCTGCTTTACGGCAGGTTCAAGTGAGGAGAACCTTTTCCTATTAAAGAGAAATTATTTGCCTTCCGCCGGTTGAAGGTGGAAACGATGGGTCCGTTTCAAAACTACCGTGCGATCGTTGCTGAGAAAACTCTTCCATAGGTCCGGTGATAATGAATTATGCAAACAAAATAATCCATTCCCTTGCGGGTATTCGAAGTAAGAACTTCTATGATGCGAGGCAACGACACTTTAAGGAGATAACACACAATGGTCTTGTACCTATTAATTTCAGAGATAATTTAAATGTACATGATAACAATATAGGAAAACTAGTTAATAATAAACAAGGCCTAAAGCTAAATTTAAATTGATTTACTACACAATTCATGTCCAATAGCCAACATGGATCATGAATTTCAGTACGAATTGTTCGTAATCCATTTTTTTTAATTTAGTAAAAATGTTTTCACCTGATAGTAACAGTTCTGGGTAGCGTTAGAAAAATTCTTAAATTCGTAATTTCTATCAGTTTTAACGGAAGTATTGCATTTAAGAACGTCAACTTGATCTTTTTTCTTTGTTGACAGTAAGAAACTTGACAGTCGATTAAGATGGGTAGAATCGAAATCTGCCAAGACGTTTTGGAAACTTGTTTAACTCTCTAACTCAGGTGTTTTAGCCACTCCTAAATTTTGCCACCGTAGGCAGTCTAAAACATAGAAGCCTTCCTCTTTCCCCGACAATCCTACTTCTTTGCCATATACATTAAATAATGGGCTGGATATCTGTTAAATTCAAACGATTTACATGAAATAGAAGGTAGAATGTGAATTAAGTGTACAATCCATAAAGACATGTTTCACGTTGAACAACTCTTAATCAGTATTTACATGTTGAACATGGCTGCGATCATACTTCTCCAAAAATAGAAAAACGATACAGATGGTATCTTTTGGTTAAGGTTTTTGTACATATTGTTCTCTCCAACCTTTTGATGAGTAGTCTTTCATCACCTTCTTACAAAGATAATTCAGAATCGGAGATATGATCATGTGAAGGCGGCGAATCCTTTCCCTTCTTTCTTCATATCACATTACAAAAATTAAGCAAGCATCACTATAGATTCTAAGGACTGTTAGATCATCTTTCTTGTAGCTAAATTTTGTCGTGTTAAAGTGAGTCATGACAATATTCATTGCCTATAATTGTCTTTATCAGACGTTGACTAAATTAATATATGATAAACAGAAATACAACACCGTAATATCTCTCGTTTAATTTTCTGGCCGTGACTTCGGAGGGCCTATGGACATTGAAGGGAGTTTTATATTGAATTTATTAGACAAACGTTATTGACGTTCCCTGTTTATTACTTCGGGGCTTCTGCAAAAGTAAGATAAGCGTGCTCATAAAGTGTTAGGGAGGAAATCACTGTCTAACGCCTTCCCCTCCGTCTGTAAATTCCAGAGAATGTTCAATTCTGCGAGGTCAACAACTGGCATGTATTGGGTTCGAGTTAAGCTATTTAGTTATCCTCTACTTATTCTATTCGGAGGAATCTTAGATCCTTAAATGATGTCTTTCATCACCTTGATAATCGAGCGTCAATGGAACTTGTACAGTTCAACTTGTACAGAGTTTTCAAAAAGTTATTATTGTGCTTTTATCTCAACATTCCCGTTGTGCCCTGACCTTATTGTGACAGTGTGTCATACATTAGTTTCTACACTATGAGGCTTCTGGTTGTCTTGTGCTTAGACTTAGCCATAGAAATTCTCATCATATCTTATGTTATAAAATGTCATATTACCACCATAACTACCTTCCGATTACTATTATCGTCAAAATTGCGTGAAATAATCTAATTAATATAGATTTTTTATCTTAAACAAATAATAATTATCTAAAATATGCAATTAATATTCTCTTATGTAACAATTAGCGATTTTCTGTGGTGTAGTGGCTAGCTTCGCTGCCTCACAACCCAGGGGTCTCGGTTTTCGAATCCTAGCATGGGCTTGTATACTTCTGACGTCATGGTCACACAAAAACTGACATTAAGACTGTTGGAGAATCAATACGCTGACCACGTATCACTCCATATTCGGAATTTGTCATGCAAGATGACAGTTCGCAATCGACTCGGTAGGCCAAGGTCCTTAATGGGCTGTAGTACCAAGGAAGTAGAATTTAACTACTATCCATTTGAGTTCATCAACATTAGAAATGACCATAAATAATATAAGAAAAGTTTCAATACTTTTTCACAAAAAAATAATAGCCGTAACCATTTTATTATCCTTTTTTTCTATTTTTATTCCAAAATTTCTGAATTTGTTCCAACATCATAAATTTATTATTCCTACATTCAACTTGTGATAATACATCGTCTTGTACTTGTCTTTTGAACAACTAAACATTTTTTAATTGGTTACCCACATTATCAAACGGGTTTTTCATAGAGGTATTGAGACATTTGAAAAATAATGACAACTATTTACAAAAATTTCCTCTTTACGTGGTCGACCTCCTGTGATGTGAAGTCGTCGCTGCCCCACAACATAGACGTCCCATGGCAAGGGCATGGATGCATGTGTGGGCCTTATGCAGTTTCCGAATCACCAAACCCATTACAGATCTCCCGCTGCAATGTTTGCTCTAGAGCACTGTGTCCATCATCAACCTGCGGAAGGCAACTAGAAACCAACATTGTATATAATTTACTTTTAAAAAAGAAAGAAAACGGACCTGCAGTTAGGCAAAGCGCTAATTATCATTATTTTATACACAAGTTGAAGTTTCCATGGATGGCATGGACCATGGGCTTTGGAATATAAATAAAATATAAAAATATTTGAAATAGGCCATAAAACAAACCTAAATTCTAGACTATTTCAAGAACCCATAAAAAGCACAGCTCATGAAAACATTGGGTAATAAATTAACGACCAGATACATCCAATCTTTTTATTTAGTTGAATCGACGTTTCGTCACCATAGTTAAAAATGTATTAAAATATCTTAATAACATTACTAAATAATAGATGAACAACATTGTTTAGTTCAATTGTAAGGTATAATTTTTATATTAAATTGTTGGTAGATATTCCTTTTATCAAATTTCGGCTGAAGCTGCCCTTGTAGGCAGCGAAATTAGAATTTTGATGAAAAAAGATGCCAAATGTTAAAAAATTCAAAGTTTTATCATTAGTATTCTGATATTTAATAAAATTATTACTATAAAATATTTTGTATATTGTTTTTAGTAATATTACTTGAGGAAGTCTCAAATATGGTGACGAAACGTTGATTGTAATAAATACAAGCATTTATATGGGGAAAACAAACTTTAATCAAAATGAAATAATTTTCGACCGTTTTTTTCAGTTTTTTATTTGTAATCAAACAACGTTTCTTCAGGTTTTTCTCTTCACAATCAAATTGGATGTAACGTTAATTTGATTGTGAAGAGAAAAATCTGAAGAAAATTACTTCATTTTAATATCAGATGTTAATTTATTTAATAAAAACTTTAATTAAATTACTATTCGGTAGTAAAGATTTTTTCCCTCTTATTGTGCAAAGATCCAAAGCTGCACAGGTGATGGAACCAGGGCTCTTGGTATAAGCCACTGATGGTCAGTGGCTCGCCCTCGACTGCTATGGCCTGTAGATACCACTGGGCTGGTTCAGTTCTCCCGGACTAATTGGACATAGCAAATACCGTGGATGAAGAAGTGGATTTGTAATTTCCACATAGGATCTCCGCGCAGGAAATAATCTTGATAAACTTCTCTCTCTCGCCTCTTCTGGCACACACTGTTATGTACAAAAGAACCATCACCCTCATTCAAGTGCCGACAGATGGGGCGTTGTGGGAGTTTTCTAGCAGGCGCTTCACTCCAGAGTGACTGCGGGGTTCACCTGATTATGTCGGGAATTCCTCGCACTCTCTCTGTTTTTATTTACCAAAGTTCTCACATGCCGAGACACCTTCACCTATTTTAGGAGGTTTATATACAGGGGTCAAAGACCTGGGGCAAATGGCAAGAGTAGTTTTCTTTTCCCATTGGATCAGTCGGCTAACTGCCTCCTAAAACTGGTGGAGACACGGATATGGGAATGCTGCGACCCTAAAGCAAACTCGTCTCCCGTCATTCGGAAGGGTGTGAGAATAGTACCCAATGCCCGACCTACCTGATGCATGTTTTCCCTGCATCTCGGTAGGTGAAACACCGGTTAGGATCATTAAACCACTGCGCGGGGGCCCTAGTCAACCCTTGGCTATTTTTTCTACCTTCCACATCCCCCCATTTTCAATTCCCTTCCTATGCTATTAAAGAGGAGTAGCCTGTTTCAGGATCACCCTCATGTAGCCTGTTAACCCGTCAAAAAAAATCACTCTCTCATTTCTTGATACACATTTGTTCCACCTAACATCCGACATCTTCATATATATCTGGGGCCTCATTCATTTTCTGTCTTTTTGAATTAAATACACTTCCAAATGGCCTGGAATATACTAAATGTCCGTTATTTGTTCCTGAACGTCAGTTGCCGGAGTGAAGTAATTTAAACAGAAACACGCTAAACCAGGTCAACGAAATCTTTCACACGTGTTAGTTCCCAAAGTTTTGGCGCATTTGGTCCCAAAAATATGTTTTTACAACATTGGAGTCAGGCGAATGACTCTCACGCGATAAGATTCTCAAACACGAACCAGTAATGATGACAAAGAAGAAATCTATGTTTTAATTCCACAAAAATATACTAAAATGAATATAAATCTATATTTATCTGACACTTAAATAAATATTGAATGAGTTATAAAGGTCTCTTTGTCATTTTTTATTTAATTTCAATTATGAAGTATACTACGATTCGTCTCTCATTTCAGATTTCTTCGGTTATAAAAATTTAGCGTCTCATGGAGACGTAATATAGTTCATTATTAAAATAAAATAAAAACGAAATTTAGCTCCAACGAGGTTCTTGTAATATCTACATAAATACATATGTTCCATTAAGTACTTAAATATAAACACATAACATATGTGGTTGATTACGTGCTATCCTTCATTAAAATTTATAAAAGGCCATAACAATTCGATGAATACAAAAAAACATTCATTTATTTTCTAGAATAAATTTTAAAAATCGAGTTTCTTGTTATACCGGCTAGGTATTTGAATACTAGAATAAGTTCAAAGCACATTTTAGGTCACTAAATTGTAACCATAGCCATGTAAATAAACACTATTTACAATTAACTTTGACATAATATATATTTAACACAATGAATACAATTATAGTAATATAATGAAATATTGCACATAAAATCAAAACTAATTCCATAAACAGGAAATGGAATACGGTTGGTTTTAACAACCTTTATAAATTTTGTTACAGAATCAGTGACATGAACCGTCTTTATTTTTATATTTTCTCTCTATCTGTAGTTTGTCTGCATATAGATCATAACGTAACACTACATTAAGAATAAAAAATATTGAATATAATTTAGTTTAAAATCAACAGTGCGTTGTTTTTCATCAAATGCTGCCTTTTCCTTTTTATTTCAATATGCAAAATCTGAAATAATTTCATAGAATACTCGCTATTCATTGTTTTCGGTATTCATTGTTTTTATTTATTTTAAGATAATAAATGAAAATTATTCCAAGAGCAACCCAAACATCGGAGTCCATGGGCTTACAGGATAATAGAGGGCAACAGTAATCGTTGAAGGAAAAGAAACGAGAATAAATATATAAGACTTTTATGTGGTTTTCTATAATTGTATACATAGTCTCAGTTATAATTTAAATACCGTAAAAATTTACGCTTGAGTTACAATCTGAAGCAATTGTGAAAGACACAAATTTGAAAGTGAAGTCTGTATTACTCAGAACATTCAAAATGGTTTTACTGACACTTTATAGCAAAGTGTTTCGCATGAAATATTATAGCCTATGCTAAATTCTAAAGCGATAATGTCTTCACTGTTTCCTGTATAATGCTCAATAACACAGAAACGTAATTCTAAATTGAATGACAGCAATAAGCATCGGAGAAAAATTCTTTTACCGTGTATTGAATAATTGTAAGTGGTATTTTCGAATCCGAAGGCATGCAGTGTTGAGTGTGAAGCGGCTTGATTCCTGTAATGACACATACTGCCATCAAACGGATTTCGTTCTGAACGTGTGGTATTACGTGCCTTGGTTTCAGCACACACATGTTTCCCAATAGAAGCCTTTATGTGGTTTCATTGTGTACTCTGTGAGCGATATGTGGGTGTCGTTATACATGGCAAAAGTGTCAAATAGAAACATACAGTCAAAGTTCCAGCACATGTTGATTTGTGTGCAAGCTTCTCCCTTATATAGGCTTAGTCCGTAAAAGGCTTGCAATCTAAGATACAACATATTATCCATTAATTTCACAAAATGAACTGGCGGAGATCCTCCGCAAACATTTATTTATGCCTCATATATTATTATAAAATGATTTTCATAATTGTAAAAGAAAATAGAATGCATTTATATTCATTTTGGTCTCTTATAGCGCATCTTTTCAATATTATTTCACCGATCTTTGAATCATATAATTATGTAGCTGCTGGCAGGTTCAGGCAAAGTTCATTTACATCCCCGCTTTTCAATTCCCTTCCTATGATATTAAAAGGGAGTTGCTTGGATCACCATCATGTAGACTGTTAAGAAATATAATATGCATAAGTTACACATGCAGTTCTCATAAATAATTTTCGATTATTACAAGACGGGTTAAACATATCTTCGAAATAAGTGTAAAAGTTTATTGCGAAAATGTACTTAAACTTAAATGTAATCCTCTTAAATAAAATAGAGTTTATTTCCTCAGATCCGATGTTCTTTAAACTTAAAATTGACACCATAATTTGCATAAGAATCATGTAGGGAAAGTCGGGACGGAACGGAATATCGGGGTAGAACCTGATGCCCTATGTTTTTCTTACTGGATAGTATCGGAGGTTATTAAATAGGGTTGGATCATTGTAATTGGTCAAGGAATAAGACCTGACACCTGTCTTGACCTAGTTCTGACTGCACCTTGTGAAAGAACTATTGTTTTGGCTTCTGTGAATTTATAATTTTTGAAGTATTTCGACTGAAAGTAATCTACAAAACACCTCGCTTTTAACTTTTTAATAGTATATATTCGTAAACTAAGCGTCTTAAGCTACAAATAGTTTACGGATAATGTTCGAATCTGCTTGTATTAAGGATCAGTGAAAAACCTTATACTAAAAGTAGCGTGTGGGGCAGAACGGCAGACTCAACTTATAAGAATGAGTTACATGACGATGTACCCAAAAATAAATAGATTAAGAAACAAAATAAACGGATAAAAGGATAAAATGTTAGCGAAGACTTGCATTTGCAAAAAAATTACTTGCGAAAATAAAAATTGATAGAGCGATCAACCGTACGCTAAATAAGAATAAGAAAGAAAACACAAAAGATGTTAAGATTTTTATTAAATCAATTTAATTTTATTGCTCTAATTTTGTATTCAATGCATCCTATCTCGTACTGGGTCAAAACTGGTAATTTGTTTCTCTTTAAAAGTTCATCAAATATCTAAATTCGTTGTTTTAAGTTATGCTGATATTATCATAAGCAAATAATAGAATAGCCTTATATTTTATACTTTTATGAAGTCATTTTTCATTTTCCATAATTTTACAAAAATGGTTAAACAATAAGTGTTGAGTTCCGCCCCGACTTACCCTATAATTATATAACTTAATAAAAATAAAGGTTTTATATTTTCTAAAAACAAAGAAATAGTTTCAGGGAGTGCATTTGAATCAAGGATTAGGATGGAAAAATCGTTACCGGAGCGGGAATCGAACCCCAGAGCTCCCGTAGTTACGGGTTCCTGTTACTACTGATCAATGCATACCAATTCCCATCAGGAGCGAGGTTTCTCCATCTATTGTATACAGGATGACCTGCAGTTTACTGACTCACACTGTTACACGTCCTAAATTAAAAACTTCAATGAATAATTGATTATATAACAAAACTTTAATGATATGCGTATATATCAAATTAAAATCAACAATTAATATTATTCTTATACGATATTATTTTAGTAATTAACGAGTACTTCCTATTTAGCTTTCCAGTTAATCTAAAAACTTAATTACATAGTATAAGAAATGGCTTAATATAAACATTTGAAGTTGCCTTTTTAATACGAGTGTGTTAACAATAAGTTTGTTAAATTGATATTTCAGTATATTCCTCCCATTTTTGTACTAATGAAAAAGACAACAGTAATGTAACTTATTTTTTGTTTGAAAGTATTGTATATACTAGCTATAATTTATCACATTTATTTATAAAAATACCATTAATGAGTAAATTAATTTATATTACAGGGTAATTGGTCCAAATATCCTGCTCGAAGTCCAAGAATTTACATGGCACAGTATCCTAATTACACACTTTCCTTTTGAAAAACTTTATCTTTGCCTGCAAAGTTAAATCAGAATCTAATTCAATTACATGTTATTGTAGTAGAACCCTCCCAGTATAATTCATATTTTAGGACGAATAAAATTGAGAAATTGGATGAGAATATTCAGAGAAGGGAAGAGAAGATCCACGAAGAATTCCCTGATACTTGAACGATAAGTCCATTATTGTAGAGGCACCAACCAGTACGAAGATCCGTGCCTGATAGCTAGGTTCAGGGATTAAATGTATTTATCCACCAGTGGACGATGACCCATGAAAGTTTCCCAAGACCTACCCCTTCCTCCGTAAGTACAGAACCCGCAGTCGGCGAAAATTAATGACGATTGCTGAAGACACGTCACATGGGGTGGCGATTTTTTTTATAGATAATGGTACAGGAGGGATTGGCTACCAGGAGATGAATAAGTCAGTTTTTCTTGGAAGTTGAAAGGAAGAGGAAGTAGGCAGAGGAAAATTGTGTCACCGTGTGTTTAAAGTTGGAAGGAAGAGGACTTAGTGAGAGGAAACTACTGTAATTTGAAGAAGGAAAGAATTATAAAGCGGAGGAAAGTACATATGTTGGTCAAAAGAAATAAGGAAGATGTACTTAGGAATATAACGATAACACTACTCTGCACATCGTAATTCCAACCGAAACTCTCTGCTGAGACGTGAACATGAGTGCCGAGGCGAAAGTCTGGTATTCATCTCAAAACTCGCCTATTTTCCGTCTGCCGAAATCACTCCTTGCCACGACGAATTCCCTGATATACCTGACGATAAGATTCCAATAGTAGCGAATATCGAAAACAATATTCGTAATAAGTGAGAAAATTGCCCTAAATATTTGTTGGTGGTATATACTGTTGAGGACTTAATTATGAATTTCTCTTGTATGTTTGTGTTGTGGTATTAAGTCCTAAGACTGGTCTGATGCAACTCTCCATGCTAACCTATCATTTCACATTATCCAAAATCTGCTTAACGGATTCCATCCTACCTCCCTCTTATCTTCTCTCTCTAATGTAAATTTCACTAGACCCTTGTGGCTTATTATTAATGACTTGTTTTAGTCAAAGTCCTCCAAATTGTTCTCCCTTTCCCTATCCTGTTTAGAACTTCCTGGTTACTTATCCAATCCACTCATCTGATTTTCAGCATTGCCCTATAGCACACAACATTTTTAATCTTCCATCCCTATCATTTCTACAACTTCTATCGTCCACATTACGAGCCCATATAATCCCAATTAAATTTTGTGCACATTTAAATAATTAAATCCCTGCTTTACCATGTAGAAGCGCCATATATACCAGGTGTGCAATTTTCATATTTCTGAAATTTGACGTAACACTGATTGCATATTCTGCTGAGATGAGATTATTTATTATATTTTAGAATCAAAACAGATATGAATAATGTATAATAATATATATTTATTTGTATACACATTCCTCCCGTTATATTTCTCCAGAATGAAGTTTAAATTTTATCAGTAAGGGAAGTGAATATCAAGAAAACTACTTGAAACTGAGCACATCACGTCTTTTGATTTATATATGGATTTTACTCCTACCTCTGTAAGTTATGAGCATGGAGATCTATCTCTTATCAGACAAGAAAAATGTTTAGCTGATTCAATCAGAAGGATGTGTTCCTAACAAATAGGTTTTGGAGCCGGACCAAAGTATTAAAATAATACCCACTGAAAACATTAATGAACTTAATAGCCGTGTAAAATACTGTATACCCTGTGGTTTTTATGTTTCTAATATTTTTGTCTTGAGATTAGTATTTAGCACAGTTAATTCATCGGGACACAGAAAACACGTTCAATGCGCGGTACTCCATACTTAACAGTTTCTTGTGGCGGAAATTTTTAATTTTAGTTCTTTTAAATATCCTATTTATAACTTTTTATATAAATTTAACTTGACCAATTACAAGACAGAATAATCTATATTTTACTTGATGTGAAAGTCCAAGTGTGCAGTGGACATCGACTACGCAAAACCCGCAAGACAAGTCGCGGTGGTGATTCTACAACTTCACCCAGATTATGATCACTTTTTTAGCATTTCAACAAACGTATACCATCAGGAATATATGTTTTTAAAATTAATGTCTCAGATTTAAAATATCATCAGTATATAGTAATAGTAAATCCTAGAAGACAATTATATAATAAAAACCCAAACCTTTGCAGCGTGATATATCGCATTTATGCATAGTTAAGTACATTAACTGATATGATTTTCAGCATTGTCCTATAGCACACTATTTCGAAATCTTCTATCATTTTCCTATCGTCCACGTTTCGTGCCCAAATAAAAAAAGTGGTGTGAAATAAAAGTTAATGATATAAAACATTATCTATACCTATAACAAAAATATTGTAAACTATATATGAAATCAATAATTTTTTATAAAAATGATGAAATTACTTGAAACAAGGTTTAAAAAATCCCCATTTATCATAGAAAAAATTTAACACTTCCTTTCGGAGTCCAATACAGTAGCACAGGGTTTCCCAAACTTTTTCTTCAATGGAACACTTCGTAAAATCGGAACACTTCGCTTATTTTTAGGATGTGAGATTCCTAGCCGTAAAAAATGAAACAAGATTTAATTTAGTAATCATTTTTAAATATTGACCTGTAATATAATATAAACATGTAAATGAATAAAGTACTTAGTATCTTTGATGATTTTGGATTCTTGAATTGCATATCTTATTGATATAAGGCACAATATTTGTAAATTGAATTATAATATCTGGTGTGGCTTCGGGCGTGTTTCTGCAGTTTGACTTCATGGCAGCATAATAAGAAAATCCACCTTCGCGTAAATAGGTTCTAGGAAACGGAAGTAGAACAATAATAGAATGTTTTGAAATGTTGGGGCACTCTTTTGCGCTAGCCCAGTAATCACATAAGACTGATGCTTGTATTTTTCTTTCACTGATAAAGTCAATTAAATTTTCATAGTCACTTGCAAAAATTCCAATTTTATATATGGTATTAAAATTTATAATACGTTGTCCTAGTAATGATAAGTTCATTGCACTTTGTAAAAATATCTGCCGCATATGCGAGTTTAATCAACCATGAAGGATTTTGTAAAGCTTCAACAAATTGTTGTCTTGAATTATTTTGTGCCTTCAAGAAGACCAACACATCATTTCGAAGTTCAAAAAATCATGATAGTGCTTTTTCTCTGCTTAGCCATCTCACTTCAGTATGTGATGAAAGTGTTTTGTGTTCACCAGTCATGCAATCGCACAAAACTTTAAATAATTTGGATTGAAATGGCTACTAAAATTTTCCTGCTGGCCTCCGGTTGACAACCGCTGCACTAGATGATCCTGACAGACTGCAATTATGTGCTATTAAATTCCACAAACAAAGGTATATAAGCCTGGATTATATTTTTGGTCATAGCTGTTCATTGTTAAGCTAAATAAAATATGAACTGCATAATTGAGGGCTACGGCATTCTCAATCTCACTTGTACAGATTCTGGTTGACTGAACACGTCCACACTTGTTCATTGTTACTCTTGTTTCCTATTGTAGCGGGACACAGGGAATAGCGTTTCTTTGTTTATCAAAGTTTTAATTAATATGTAAATAGTTGTCACTGTGGTCGCTAATGACCAGGCAATCGATGCGACCGTTATAAATAATTTTTTTTTTAAAGTTGTGATTCGATTTTCTCCCGTTCGATGCAAACGGAGTTAATCTGCATAAATGACATACCATAAAGACATAACATGATATAATCCATAGTATAGGGAGAATTACGCCAAATGTTTGCGGAACACCTATTCAGGACCACGGAACACTAGTGTTCCGAAGGAACACAGTTTGGGAAACCCGACAGTAGCATGATCTACAACTTTTCTATTTTTCTTCTTGATATACATATTTTTTGATCAGAGTGGCATATGCACTACTTGTGGAATGATTGGCATTGAAATTGGGATGGTAGGGATTACGTTTTATAGATAACTTATAACACTGTCTGTAGCATCATTCGGCTTCCCCGTGTGGTTTCCCTACATTGAACATCAGGTAAGCATTTGCTTCTCCTATTGCCTAGCAAACAGGAAACAAAGAGGTCAGTTTATCTGGTTAAAGGATTTATGCAGACGGAGGACAAATAAAGATTGGGTTTCCGCTGGGTTCCTATTTTGGATTCATTGCTCTTCTTAATCTTTATAAATGACATACCATAAAGACATAAATTCTTCCTCTAAAACTACAATCTTTGCTGATGATACTACTATTTTGGTAACACGTAAGCAAAATACTCTATAACATGCTGCCAATGATACACTGACGTAAGTGCTTCACTGGTTTTCAGTTAATGGCTCGTTTGTCAAATTTTATAAGACTCATTTCATGCAGTTTTAGACAGGCAGTGTTACATTTAAACTCTGCTACACTAACAACAAACAATTGTGAAATAAGTGAAGTTGAATTTACAATATATATATATATATATATATATATATATTGTAATATACTTTTTTGGGTATAAAACATTTATTAATTAACAGAACAAATTATGATCAATATTAAAATTTTTCATTTATTAATTTAAAGTGAATTCACGGGCTTAATCTCAGAGGATTTTGGGTCTCTCAAGAGATAGAGTATGCAGTAGCTGAAAATAGAAAGAAAAACCATTAAATATTATTTATCCAGAGCAATGAGTAAGTTTCACAATTTTTTTATAGCTTACCCACAATTACTGGGCCAACAAACATCCACCTCTCGAATGTTTGTGCGTCTCTCTGGCGTCTTGCATGATTTGATCACGTCTGGACACGTCTACTCTCGTCCGTCCTCTCCTCAATTCGTCTGACTTCTCACAGCTCGGACCACGTCCGTCCTCTCATCTGGCTTCTGGCTGATCGGACCAAGTCTGTCCTTTCCTCCACTCGTCTCACTTCTGGATATCTGCACGGACCAAGTCTGTCCTCTCCTCCACTCGTTTCACTTCTGCTCGGTCCACGTCCGTCCTCTGCTCCACTCGCCGGCCTTCTGGGGCAGAACCACCCATCGGCTTCCCTTTTAAATCTTCCGACGGGAATTCCCCTATTTCACAAAATTTCGGGGTTCCCCGCCCTCATTTTTTACACTCGTTCGGCGGGGTTTTCCCGCGGGGGTTCACCATCGTCATTTTTTATACACGCTCGGCGGGACACTCCCGCGGGGAATCACCATCTTTCAGCCGACTAGCCATTGTTGTTGGCCGAACTGCGCCTCATAACGCCACAACATCACAAAATCCGCCTTTTTTATCACAATTTCACCGAAGCTCAAAGAGGAGCGCATAGAAAATTTAGTGGAAAGACAACAATGGGGTAATATCGACGGGACCAGGGACTCTTATTAATATTCTCCTAAGCAAAATTGGCTGGGAAACCGTTGCTGTTAGAATTCTGTCAAGTTATAGTTATCCAAACATAAGAATATTAGTTTATTTTGCATACGTTCATTCTTTAAGCATGTATGGTGTAACATTTTGGGGTAATGCATCAGAGAAATAAAAAGCCTATAATTTTCATCTTGCAGGGGATTTTCCAAGGAAATGGGACTACTTGTTCTTACTGTTCTTATTTGTGATTAATAAATACCGCTTTATCACAACAAACTCAGATGTGCATAGCTTTGATACCAAAAATAAAAATTATGTACACAGGCAAGGGAAATCTCGAATTATAATACAAAAGGGTGTTCATTATAATACTAATAGCATATTTTATAAACATATAGCCTCCCTTAGAGAATTAAAAATAAATAACAAGTTAAGGCATAGACTAACTTTTTACTTAGCCACTCCTTCTATTCTGTTGAAGAATTTGCGGAGTTGAGTGTATCTAACTACAGACCTTAAAATAGACATATTCAATTGTTAACCCACTAATTTATTAGCTAAAAATATAACAATATTATTAATCTTTTAAATTTTATATTTAGTCTCCTCTGGGGGATTAATATAAAAATATATTAATAGTTATAGGGTTTATAGTAGACGAAACAATCATAACAATTTATGTACAATCTCTCACACTTTCCACATCCCTGAATTTTTGCTCCTCTATGGAATCTATGGAATGTGATTTAATATTTATACAAGTAATACTAACTTATCATTATTACATTATGAATGTGGATACCTATTTTGCATATACTTATTGTAGTTGTTTTTGGTAATCAGTCCTATAACTGGTGTGTTGCTACCCCACACATTTCCCATATGCTAATTGTACAAGGTCCTCAAGCGTCAAAACGTGGCCTATTAATCTATCCCCACTCTTGGTCAATGTCTTACATATTGTTCGCTCTTCCCCATTTCTCCTTAGAATGTCCTTGTTGCTGATTCTATCCACCCATCTTATTTTCATAAATATCCTATAGCACCAATTTTAAAAGGTTTATATCCCTTTCCTTCCTGCAAATCCTACCGTCCACGTTTCGCAACCATATGAAGCCACACTACATACGTATTTTTAAACGATGATTTCTTAATAGTCCCACGTATATTACCGGTAAGTTTCCCTTTTTCCTTGCCTGTGTTATCCTACTCTTTAAGTCCACTTTACTTCTACCATCCGCAGTTATTATGCAGAATTAATTAACCTCCTTTAAAATACCCTTTCTGAATCTACCACCGTTTGTTATTCCACTGTTTCCCATATTACACTCCATCACCTAGGATTTCGCTCTACTAATCTTCAACTTGTACTCTTCCTCTACGACCCCATTCATGCCATTTATTATCGGTGACAGATTGCATCCTTGTCTTACTACTTTCTTGACTTCTGCTTTCTTTCCTTGCCCTTCAATTCTAATTACTTCTGTAGAGGTTATGTATTAGCCTACTTTTTCTATATTTTATTCCTATCCTCTACATATTCCTTTATAGTGTGTTCCAGATATAATCAAATGAGTTTTATAAGTCTACAAATGACATAAACGTAGGCCTATTTTTCCTTATCTTGTCTTCTATAATCAAACGCAGCGTCAATACTGCTTCCCTTGTCCCTACATTCTTCCTAACACAAAACTAGTCTTCTCCTAACTCAAATTCTATTTTTCATTCCATCCTCCTATATACTATTTTCGTTAATATTTTGCGTGTATGAAATACAAAACTAGTTGTCCGGTGCTGTTCGCATCTGTCAGTCCCAGTTTTCTTTGGTATGGATATAATTATGTTTTCACTAAAATCTTCTAGTATTCATCCTTTTGCGTAGATTTTGCAGTCCATCCTGGACAGCCATGATATGCTTGTTTGCCCGATTATCTTATCAACTCCTCTGGAATGTAATCAATCATTGCGCTTAACAATTACTCAGATTTGTTGGCGCCCTATCAAACTTTGACTTTAAAATTTTGTCCCCATATCTTCGTCATTCACCTTCTCTTCTTTTTCTATTACTGACTGATCTAGATTTACACAGTGATACTGCTTTTCTAGATATTCCTTTTATTTGCCTTTTCTTCTTTATCTAGAATTGGCTTCCCATCGGTCCTCCTGATGTTATTACTAGTATTTTTCCTCTCTACCAATGTTTCTTTGATTTTCCTACAAGCTTCGTCTATTTTCCCTTTCACCATGAGTTGTTCAACCGCTTTTCATGTTTCTTGGAGCCAAGCTTCTTTCGCTGTTTTACACTTCTTATGCAACTCATCTTTATGCGTGTCTACTGCTCATTACCGTTTTCATCTCTCGCGTTTTTATATTCACGCCTTCATGAATCATATTATATTTTCTTGTGTTTTCCGTGCTTTCCTATTGGTTTGATCGATTCTTCTAAACTTTTTCGTCGGCTTTTCTAGTCATTTATTACTTCAAGAGTACATATTTCTCTTCTATATTGTTTCGTTCTCATTTCTCTATTAATCTACTCCAGATATCTTTTTTGAAACTTTGAAGTATCTCTTGTTGTTTGTTTTTCTAATTCCCATATTTCTATTTTTATTCCTTTCTTGATTTTCTTCATTTTCAACCTGCATTTCATCTGTTTACAACTGCTCCTGGGTACGTTTTGCATTCTCCTATTGCACCAAATTTCGAAAGCTTCTTTTCCTATCTGCAACTCTATCGTTCAGGTTTCGCACCCACATAACGCCACACTACATACGAACTTGTTTAGTAATGTTTAGTAAGTAGCATAATTCCTTAACTTCCTTCAAAATATTCCTTACCAACATAACAGCCTTTGTTATACCAATGTTACACTTCATTTCCTTGGTTTTTTCTCTATTAATCTTCACGTTTCATATTTATTAATTAATTTCTATTAACTTTAATTTTTAAATGGATATTCTTTCCACTCGTAGCCATCATCAATAAAGCAAAAATTAATTGAACATAGCAAAATAAAATAAATCACTACTTGGTAATATTTGAGGCAAGAACTGTGTAAGTACTCTGGAGGAGGTTAGAAGTGAGGGTAAAATCCGTGAGCACGGACCAAATGACAGTCACTGCGACCACATCAGGCCCAATTATTCCGTGGCCTCCAAATAATCCGTTCGTGTATGGCTAGTTATAGCCTCTTATTTTTCTATGCAGGGCATAAACGATTTAATCTGAGATGTGGTTTTGTATGTCAATGATTCGTGTAGTTAATACTCTTTCTAGAGTTCCTCGTACACAAGTGTTATATGTACTAATGGAATTATACAATCCATCAATTCATTTATTCCAAAGATAGTTACTAATTAAAAGCTATATTATTTCTTATTAACTTTTTAAAGGAAAAAAGGGATTAAATAATTATATCGTTCGTGGATAGCCGTCATAGATAATACACGTTACCCATGACACTGACATGTTCGTCAGCGATAGTATTCGGTAAAGAGATAATATTTTCCTGTGTAAAACCACAACAGTTGAATTATGGATTTACGTGTCGTTACACACGAACCGTTACATCAGTTCTTTATAGTACGTATACATTTCTTTTCCGTGTCACTATAGCATTGTAACTGGAGTGAAATACCGGACGACATAGTCTGGATACATCGTGAGAGGGAGCCTACTGAGTTTAAGGTAAGTATTGCTTTACTTTACTGAAAACGACGGTTTTTAGACTTCTTTACTCAGTTTCACACTTACGTGATTATATTTTAATAACGTATATTTATTTCGTTTTTTTTGTGAATAAATTTAACAATGAACTGAAACGAAGCGTCCAAATGCAACTTTTTGTGCGTCTATCTGTATCTGAATGTTACCATTAATTAGCAAACAATTTCATTGTAGAAACATACGTATTACTTCATTATTCTTATTTATTTTTGAATGCTCGGCCGAAACGACGGAAAATAAAAAGCTGAATTATTAATTTTAAAATAAAATCTAAATAAATTTTTTGTCGGACGGCGTCATTGCTGCTACTAAACTCGTCTTTAGCCGTATTTTTCAATGTTAAAAATGGGATATATATATATATATATATATATGATTTATAGTATTGAAATGTGACACTATATCTTACCTAAGAAAATAGTGAAGGATAGCCGCGTAGTTAAATTTTAGAGCTGTCAAAGGAGTTTTATTAATATTACAAGCTGATCTTTAACATTAAAGTGTCTCAATTAATTTGTGTTAATGCCAGTTTTTGAATTTGACTATTTATTTTTATTTGCTGTTAATTTATTAAGTTCAGATTGTAATAAACATTTGTTTTTATTTGCTGCTAATTTACAATCTACAATATTTGAGTAATGTAATCGTACATTGGCAGACCTTAGTATATCATTGGTGGGTTTGGTTTAGGTAGTTCTTGCTATGCTTCAGTTCTGAGTCTTTTGTTTACCTCTGGAGTTTTTTAAATATATTCAAGTAGTATTACTTGTTAGAACATGACGCAGTTACCACGACATTTATTTTATATGTATTGGTAATTGGCCTATGGCAATTACCCATAGGGTATTATTTATTATCACACGTTTTCATGTAACAGAAAATTAGCTAGGGTTGTTTTTAGAACCTATAGAATAGATGTGGTGGGTTCATTATTATTTCAGTATTGGATGTACTTGAAGTTTAATTCAATAATTATACCTGCTATACACTAGAAAAATATTTTCTAGTGAAAAGTTTGAATTTCCAATAGTATTTATTCGTTTTATAATTTCGTAGTTTTTTTGTATTTCATATAAATAGAGTTCCTGTAAGCAGAGGGTTTATGAGCCGAAATATAAACTCAATAAATTTTCTGTTCGTCGTGTCTTAATGGATTTCATATAGTGACGATATTTATTCCTACTTAATTGGAAACCAATATTCTTTGAATATATAGTTGATTTACAGGTTGTAAAAAAACTCGACGGAATAATTCTCATATTAAGAAAGGAAGAAAATTGTACTAAGTCAAAATTTAGAAGGCCAAAAATATATATTTAAAATTTAAAGACTGGGCAGAGTGAAATATTAAGACAGGTCTTCTTGAGCCTGATTGGGTAATCAGAGTTGGTTCAAGGCGAAGTAGTGTGGCATAACTTATTTCCAGGTGATGTTTGCTGCCGAGTGTCCGTGAATGAAAAATTTCCACAACAGCTTAGCGGACAGCGAACAAAACGGAATTTTTCTTTTTTTCAGAAATAGTTCTCGGGTTTCCACTCGGGTGCATGTGCGATGAAAACGTGACGTTTCGACGACCAAGTGCTCTGTCGTCATCTTCAGCCTGGCACCCAAGTGGAAACCCGAGAACTATTTCTGCATCAACTACACCGGGAAAGCCTCAGCTCACTTTTATTTGTTAAGTTTTAATTTTGACTTCGGAGCGAGACATTCGTTAAGAATTGTTTGGGAGGGTCGATAAAATTCGTATATATATCGTAGAAAATCGGGTTTTCTCTCGGTCGTTCCGATTCTACGAGTGCTCAGTTCGTCAAATAATAAGTTAAAGAAATTATTTGTATAGGGCGCCAGTGAAAACCTTTTGGTATTTATTTAAACAACAATCCATTTAATCGAGCTTTTGAAACTAGATATTTCCACAGAGCGTGGTCATTAATCCGAACTAATCGCCTACTCGTTTCGTGGTCGTCTTAATGAAAATCCAATTGGGTTGGCGTCTCACCACTTTATTCTGTGGCGTGTTCGTGATCCTTCACGTATGGTCGCGATTACTCTCGAATACGTAACGGCCCTGTTTCATGATCGCTGGTCGACGACTAATTTCCGCGTGCTTGCAGTGTTCCGCGCATCGTAACGCGGCAATTCAACAATCGTCAGCTTCCTCTGACTGCAGGTGATAATACAGTCTCGACCAACTTGGCTGCTTTCAGGGATGGAATTGTAACTGCAACTTAACTTGCTCAAAGAAGTGCTATATTTAGCTGTCGTGGCGAAGTGTGGTTTTGAAAGAGTTTGAAAGGAAATGCTTTAGTATTATATGTGGAAGCAAAAATAATTAATATGACTAAGATTGTGAAGTGGTTAAGAGGGCACAATAGTGAAAGAATGTGAAGTAAAATTAAATAAATGAAGCATAAGTCACGTTCACGACGAGAAGAGGAGCAGATTTGAAGGAAGGAGCCACGGCGACAGCCCAACAATTTTAAACTGGTTGGTGACTGCACCAGAGATTCATATTACTTTTAGTACAGAAACGTAATGAAACATTTGCCACTAAACTCTCCACGAAATATTATCCAGTTAGAAATATCTCATATTACTTTTATTTTATTAATTGGGAATTAAATTTGTATTAGAGATTCCTTTTTACATAAACAAGAAAGTATGTTAAAACATTAAATAAAAATAAATATAATTAAATAATGGAAATAATAAATATTTACCGTATATTAAAACACATTTCCCTCGTATTTTATCTCTTATCTTGAAGTTACTGCTAGATGGCCGCTTGCCCTAGAATAGTAAATGTACACATCGCTGTATTTTAATATGGAAAGGCCAAACTTTATTAATTAAATTAAGTATTAAATACCATACCCTCGTAAGTTACACGAAAGAGATGTATCTTGTAGATCTAATGATCAATAACAAATGTTATTTTTAAATTTATTAATGTTATCACATTAAATTTTTATATACACTTCAGTGTAATAAATTAATAAGACAGTGGAAGAGTCAGAAATAAATACTTGGGAGGGTCTTCAGGTGGAAATAAACATTTTTGTGAATAATTTATCTCATGAGTTTAGAATGAATCTAATAAAAGCACAGTTGGAAATTCTTTCTTTATAATTTTTCTTAATTCACGAGATAATTTATTTATATAAACTAATATTTGCACATGAAGAGTGTAATGAACAGGTAGTATTTAATTACGATACCCACAGAAGACTGCAGCTGTTTCCTCTGGTAGCGGTCTGCTTCGGGTTGACGAACTCGGAGAAAAAAAATCACATATGTTTTGCGTTAGCTATAGAGTTAACTGGCTCCAATTATCTACGCCTAGCTTCCAGCTTGACGGAAGCAAATTTTTCTTGGATTAGGAACTGATGCCATTTGTTTAATAGACTAACACCCATTTTAAGTAAAAGCTCATTCCATATTGTGTGAAGAAAGGTACGTTTCATCATCCGAGAGAGGGCGTAACGCTGACCACGCACGCATGAAAAATACTTAACAGGTTTTCAGATATTTCTCGCATACTTTTAGTGTATTACACGAGGATTTCAAATAGGAATAGAAGAAAATTTTTCATGATTAATTTTATTTGTTTGGCTGTGTTTGTAATTGAATTTATTGACTAAATTTTAGTAATAATTAATTTTTCAAAATGTTTATTACTGCCACAGGCATGTGATCTTTCACAAATATTTATTCTTTGTGATAAAAAAAGTAAAATAGAAAATCAAGGATTTCACTTTTATATTTAGACAATACTTGTATCGATATGAATTAAATACATATACCTGGAGTCTTATCTTAAGTTATATCTGAAATGTGTGTGTAATTTTAAATTATTGGACTATTCGAAATATTATTATTTGATACTACAAATGTCTTACATATTATTTAATATTAAATAATTTTTCATTAAGCTCCAGTTATACTCCTTCAATTTTTATTTGCCTGTTTCTCCTTTCCCAGTTTAGATTCTACCCCCGAAAACCGGTCGTGTCCTATTTTTAATGTGAGACATTCATATGTTGTCGGGTTTCTATGAACAAATGTCCTAGTCATATGTTTTTAAATAACACCGGGTAAAGTAGCACATATAACCATATGAAATAATAGTATTAAAATACAAATATTGAAAATGTTTTCGTGTGTAATACAGAATTAATTAAAAAGTAGAAAAGCCTTGAATTTTGAAATTTAATTCCATTTAAATAAATCTACATGTTTCATTTCTGATTTAAATGTTTCAAATTACATGCGAAATATGTTGTTTTAATTTAAAGAAATTCCTTGATTAGTGTGTTTAATGGGTCATTGAGACGTACCGAATACTTCAAAGCAGCTCTGATCAGAATTGATAAGCAACGAAAGTAATTATGATAAACTATTAAAAAATATAATTTATATTCTCATACCATATACTCCAATAGAATTCCCCATGCACTGCTTCTGATTCTAGTGCATTAATAACACAGATACCATCTTCCCTTTAGCCGGTAAACGTTGGCTTTGTTCAAAATGGCTCGCACTGTTGACTCAGCAAAGTCTAGTCCCTTTATTATGTTTACTTTGCTTCCGTAATCATCAAATTATTTAAACCGTCAAACTAATTAGTTCCCGTTTTTCGTGTCATTAGATAAGCCAAATTATTTCATTTTAAGAATGTTACCCTTTGATGTAGATGAGCAATACGTATTCGTATAAATAAGCTTAATTAAGTTGTGACAACTGCACAGCAGCCCACTTGTCAACAACTAGCAAGGCTGAAAGCGCTGTGGTGAGTCTGCAATATTTACAAAGATTTGTTTCGTTAAAAAAGTGCACTAATCACACCACATTATGTCCATTTTAGATATATATTGCTGTTTCCATTCATTTGTTTACTTATAATTATTGGCAAATTCTCGACGTAGCCCTGAATGCATTTTGGTTTCGCCTAAGGTGAAATAGTTAAGTGGAAGATTTAATATGCTATTTGACGAATGGAAGCATCGCAAGTATTACAAATTTTTCTCCTAATTTTCCAACCTCATATTAGGGTCAATCGAAGCCAAGTGGTCCAGCACTGTTTGCCGCACCATCTCAGAATAAATTAATTTTTTGTGCAGTTTATATCTATTTTTTTAAAATTTATTATGTGTTAGTTTAAAAAATGGTTGCCGCTTTTCGTGTTTGCAGGTATCTACGATTTTCTAAAAATATCCACGAATGTGGACAGACTGCATCGTTTTCAGTACATTCAGGCTTACAAATTAAATCCACATTTATTAACCTAATGTTATTTATTCATGTTCTCTGTGTTCCACGAAGTTGTCAAGTCCATGTGATTAAAATCAAATTTTCGTAGGCTAATTTCTCCAAGAAGAAAACGTTTGCGAATCATAAAATTTCCGCCGTGCACATAATGGTGTAGCTACTCATCAATGGTAACTGACGTTCCCTTTACAAATTACACCCCTTTTCAATGTTTGAGACGCTATATCTCAGTTGGGCATGTAGATAAACATCTTTAACTTGTTCACATAATAGGTCTTTATAAAACAAACTGAAATATAAATTTTAACTTTGAGATTTAAATTGTTAAACATAGCAAGAAATGCTCGATTTCCACATGTCGAATAATAATACTTCAAATATTTAGGAATGTTAGACTAAGGAAACTATGTTGATAACAATATATATTATTATGTAACAATTTATGATACATACTTTTCCACTATTACATAATTTAAGTTTCTAAATAAATAATGAAGTACGAAAATATTAAAAAAGAAATTTACACAACAATAATGTAAAATTAAAAACACTTCCTTTGAACTAAATTAGCAATGAATTAATAAAAAAAATCTATTTTAACCTATAATTAGATTTTAGTCTGGATTTAACAGTAGTTATATTTTCTCATGAAGCTTGATTTTGTTATTAAAAGTGTGTCAGGTCACTGTTGTGAATTCCTGGCAACTTCTAAACTTGATCCTTTTCATTCTTCATTCATAATACGACTCTTGCGATTTGATGAAGTTCACTTTCTGTTTATGTTTTATACTACATTTTAACACAGTTTCTGATTGTGCTATAAAACAGTGAAATGATCTGGTTCATTTAATTTTCAGGCAAGACTTTCCTCTAGTTTCCTGTAACCGATTTCCTGAATGTGCTGAGAACGCGTAAATAAATGCGTAATTCCATTAACTTTTTCTTTACAAAAATTATACATATCACGAGCTGTCAAGATTTGATGCTTATGAGGCCGCTGTAAACTTGCCGTAAAACGTTTCGTACTACATCCAATGCCATCACAGGTATTTTTCCCATGGCACAAAGCAAAAAAGTGCCATTATATTTCGAATCCAAAATCTCATTTGTGATTACATACATTTTTAAAATTCTTTTCTTTCTATATTGGCTTGCTGCCCCATATTATACTTTTTAATGAAAGGATATTCCTCTTTAATGTAATTTGTTAATTGAATTTTAAATGCACGGACTGTTGTTGCATTATGTTATAGATGATCACTAATCACACCAAAGCTGTGACTGCATGATTTCACCTTATCTTTATAATTACACACAAAAGGACGATTTGTAGCGTGTTTGTTTGTCCTTCTGATTCGTTTTGTACAAGAAACGAATAATTTTCTGAATAGTCAAAAAAATTCAATCGTCATAGGACAAGACTTGTTTTTTGAGTTTCATAAACTTTCCTTGTGATTTTGTAATAAAATGATTTATTTTTAAATTTTCAGGTTTGGCAATCAATATCCCAAAACATTCTACTCGTGGTTTAATAATTGTCATTTCAGTCCTGTCTTGGGTGACCCATTGCTTGCATTCTATATTATCTGGCATTGAATCAGTCTCTTCATACATTTTAAACAAAGCCTGTTTTCCTGGAAATTGTTGACATTTTCCCATCATACACTCATAATTATCTGTTGCGCATACCATAACTTCCAAAATATATTTATAGTCAACTTTAAGATTTGCACGATTAATCATTAACTTTGCATTCTGGTGATATAAATATACACATAAATTACGAGTATTAGACACCCCTGTTACATTACACAACTTTGGTCTTAACTCACAGAATTCCGAACTTCCAATTTTAATATCAGGGTACTTATTTTTAAACTTATATAATAGTTCGTTTAAATTACACAGCACTAACCACTATTGTTTTAAAACTCCATTCTTGCAATGACACACAATATTTTTCCCGGACATCAAACGGCTATTTTCATTACCTTCATATAAAAATAATAGTGGCAGAATATGTATCATTAATTGTAATATAATGTTATAAATTATTATCAAAATAGTTTTCTTAGTTTTACATGTCTAAATATTTCAAGTACTATATTGATATACTCACTTATCCTGCATGTGGAAATCAAGCATTTCTTGCTATGTGTAGCAATTTTTATACTATTTTTGAGTTAAATCTCAAAGTTCAAATTTATATCTCATTTGGGACGACATGCGCGCTACAATAAAAGCGGCGGCCAGTTTTGAACCCAAAACAATATAAATGAAACAAAATTAGTTTTGAAGTGACAAAAAATGAGGGAATGCACAAACAAAATATTCATTTGTTCTAATAATGGTGCGGCAACCAATTTCCGTAACCTGGACCACTTGCCATGTGTTGACCAATTACAAAATTCTTTTATATTTTCCCAAACTGGTTAAGTTTCCTACTAACTATTTTTTAACCATCCACTAAACTATCTGTCGCACTGCTTCGTTCTACGAAATACTTTGTCAGCTACAAATTCAACATTCCCTCGAAAAACAAATAAATAGTTTAAATAATTTATTCTTTGGTCATCTTCCTATCACTTTTTCCCCAGAATCAGTTGGATGATTCAACGATAGATGATAATATAAAAGTTTGGGATCATCGTAAGAAGGAAACTATATATTTTTTACCATTTGTAGACACTATGAAATGCTGCATTTATTCTCCTAAATTATTATTGTGCCACTTTAAACTATAATCAGACACTAAAACGTGCATATGCTGTATCAATGCCTTTTAAATGAAAGGTCAATTGTGTAACGACATGAGTCGCCGAGGTAATTTTTGCTTTCATCAGTATCACAGAGACACACAGAATTCACAAGGGAATACTCACAGATTACTGAATTTCACTTTATTCATCGTACTTTGTGGATCGCGTGTCTTCCATCGTTTCCGTAAGAACGCAAGGTCGTACAGAGCAGCTACCTTCCACGATAAGTTCCGTGAAAATCTCCTTTGCTCCCTTCGTGGTTTCTTCTGAGCCCCAAATTTCTGTGCTGTGCTACTAATGAAAGCATTAGGAAAGGGAAGATAGGTTGTAACTTCGATGCGTATCGACCGCAGATGAATGCCATTCAATAAACACGATTGAAATATATTTTTGGTCAATAATACATTTTTAAACAATATATTAATAATTATGATAATTTTTCCCTAATTTATATCAGTCACTTCATAAAACCAAATATATTTCAATTTTGATTTTCAAATTTTATTCTGAAGGAGCTTTTGGCAATTGCCATATTCATCTACAAAATAAAGTACAAAATATGAAACAGAACAATTTAAAAAAATACATATGTACATATAATAAATTAATAACCAGTCTTTAAAGGAAAAAAATATATTAATAATCATGATATGTTTCATAGAACGCTTATAATGGAGTTGTGAATAATTAAATTACTGACAATATATATATATATATATATATATAGTGATAAAATAATCGAGACGCACGTTGTTTAACTGTATTTACTTCAACGTTACGCATAATTCATTTGGCTCAAAAGATATGGAATGACAAATGTCGGATACAAAGTTCCTTATTATATTGAATTAAATTCTCAAAACAATGGAAAGATCGTGGCGTTTACAATGAAAGTCTTCATGCAGCAAACGATAGATATTTATTTAAATATTTCACTTTTTATAGAATGATTGATGCAAAGCGACAAATTTGCAATTGACACGGAAATGTTTCTTTCAAACAAGCAAAATTGAGTGCGTAAATATAAAATTATAAGAGATTAAAATAGTAATAAGCGGTACGTACGCCTGAAAAATAAGATGGAAGTGCAAAACAAGCCTAAAGAAAAGTAAAACAATCTAGGATTTCATGGTGAATGGAAAAATACGGGCAGCTTATAATAAAACCAAGGAGACATTCGGAGAGGGGAAAAATATTAGCAAGTACATCTGGAGAGCAAATTATAGATAAAGAAGAAAAGGTAGAAAGATGGAAGGAATATCTATAAGATCTGTAACCTTCATAGAAGACAGCAGTAATTTGAATTAAAGAGCAAGAAAATTAAGCAGAACCAAGAAAGGAGTTAGACAAGGATGCAGTCTGTCGCCCAAGCTGTTTAACTTATCTATAGAACAGGTGATGAAGAAAGTTAAAACTTAGTATGGAAAAGGAATCACACTACAAGGATAAATAAATGAAATCCTACGTTTTGTCAACGGTATTATAGTATTAGGGGAAACAGAAGATGACTTGGAAAATATAATAAATAGCATGAACGTGGTGCTGGAGAAATAGTTTAACATGAGGATTAACAGAGGGAAAACCAAGGTAATGGAGTGTAGTATGGGATACAGTGAAATAACAAAGGATGTTAAGTTGGGGAGGTATATTTTGAAGGAAGTTAAGGAATTCTGCTTGGGCAGCATAATAACTAGGGATGGTAGAAGTATAGTAGACATAGTGGTGCTATAGAAGAATGCTGAATATTATATGGGTGGATAGGGTAACCAACCAGGACGTTCTAAGCAAAATAAGAGAAGAGAGAACAATATGGAGAACATTGACTAAGAGGAGGGATAGGCTACGTTTAGGGACATGAAGGTCTTGTAAATTAGTCACAGAGGAAATTGTGTGGGATAAGAACAGAAGATCAAGGCCAAGGCTGGAATACGCGAATCAAATGAGGAAGTATGTGGGATGTGGTAGTTATGTAGAAATGTAAGGCTTGTTCATAATAGGTTAGCATGGAGGGTTCCATCAGACCAGTCTAAGGATTAAATACCATAACGACAATAGACTGAACGCTTTTTCAGCGTATATTCGTATTTCTTTGCGCCGGACTTTATGAAATTATAGCTTTTAAAAGAATAGATTATAAAATTTTCAATTTAATTTTTACTTAAGTACAAAGCTCAGTATTATGCATTGTCGCATATGAGAGTTTCTACGTAGTGAAATTTGAATAACGTTATGAATTCATGTTGTACTGTTCAATTTATTTTGATATCGTCCGTTTTTATTCCACCTCATAACAACGAATAGCTCTAATAGTAAGGTTCTGTTACATCTAAATAAAGTCTTGCCACCATGTTCGTAATAATTTGTTCATGGAATTGCCACTGTTAGTGAAATAATTATCAGTTAAAAGAAACTGAATGAAAAATTAAAATACATTTTTTACATTCATCTGAAAATGAGAACTTCTTGTTCTCTTTGATAATATTTATTGCTTCGTTACAATTACTTAAAATTTATTTTCTAGGTTTTTTAATGTTGTACACCCCACTGTATAAATAGTTCAACCAAAATTTTCGGAATACTGTTAAATTTCATAATATTTTTATTGTTAAAATTCTTTTTGTATAGTAATAATTCCGAGGCCAATATGCAATGTTTCCATTTAACATTTATGGACTCATGAAGTTGCATCCCTACCACCTCTCCCTTTCTCTATGTACACGTCTTGATATTTCCTTCTACAAATATAACGGGTTTTAGTTACATTAATAGGTGTTTTCATGTGGCAAATATACATAAAGCGTGTTTCAGTATAATTTATGTACATTTCAACTTAATTACATTCACTTCCGTGGGTCACAACTCGTGCTTCTCAAACGATATGAATTTAAGCATGAATCATGTTTTCATGAATTTCAATAGAATTTAAATCCTTCAAGTATGTTTATTTTATAACTCATTCTGATAAATGTGAATTCAAAATCTTGTTGGGTATTGATTAAAAGGAATTAATTCAGCTGTCTTACTTAGCATTGGTAGGTATATACGACGATAGTCTCGGTAGTGACCGATGTGACGAATAGACGGCGGTGTAAAGTATCACCTTTATACGCGTGCGTTTTAAGTGTGAAGAGGCGACATTGTTTATTTTTTAACGGACGTCATCAGTGAACGCCCTCAATGAATAAGTAAGGATTAAAAAAAATTGATTAATTTTATGTGATACAACCTTCATATGAAGGTCAGAGTGCAACCCACATCAAAGTCGAGCAAGATCTGCTGCTTCGCTTACTACTATAAAATATTGGCTGACATTTTAAACGATGTCTTAAGAGCTGTCACTATTAAGATCTCAGTGGTTGACCAAATATTACAAAAATTCACCAAATAGTTTGGGATAACCGTCGACTGAAACCGATCAAAGTATAAGAGAAGTAGACATTACAAAATGTGCTGCACATCGCCTACTAGCCGAAAATTTGTGCATAAGATATGTGCTGCGTTTGCTTACAATTGAACAAAGACAGCGTCGTGAGAATGTTTCAATCTAGTGTTTGTTGCAATGAAACCGAGTTTTTGCGTTGATAAATCCAACACAACACACCTAAGGAAAGAACAGAAAAACAGTGGAGTATCTGCGGCAAGGACGCCGAAGACAGTTCCATCTTCCGGCAATGTCATGGCGTACTTTTTTTTATTTTGGGTGGGGGGGATAGATCAATCATTTTCAATGGTTAAAGAAAAATATTAGTGGTGGAAAAGATGTGCCTATAATGAAGAAGTGGAGTCTGCTGATGGTTACTTTGATCTCGCTGGTTCTGAATTCAAGCAAGGTATCGAAACTGTTGAAAATTACTGAAAAACATTTGAGTTTAAACGATTTTTAGGTTTCGTGCTTCTGGGACTGCCCTTGCTTTATTTAAATAGCCACCAGCTGCGAGTCACCGTTCTGATTTCATAATACAATATGTTTCTAAAACTTTTGGTTAATATTTTGAGGTTATAATTGTCCTTTATATTAATAGAATGGTTTTTTTTAAAGTTATTTGTGACTTACCAGCATCGTACTTTCATATCTCACCATTTTGTCCCCAGTTTACATAAAGTAAGTGTTATTTATTACAAAGCAACAGTTTTGTAACTAAAACAGTATACTACAGATGTTTGATTGTTACAGATAATTAATCATAATTACCTACAACTATTTAAGGTGTCTCTTTCAGAAACATTCAGTTAAATAGGAAACCGATAAATAAATTAACATAAAAATTATAATAAAAACTATGGATTGTATTCGAAATAACGTATCATTATTGATGAATAACTATGCTTCTCAATAATTCTGTAACAGTGTATTTGATTTCCTCAGCGTGCTGATGTTCATTTAACAAGATACGTTATTTTCTGATGTTGCCTGTTGTTATTATGATATATTTGTGTATATGTTCATCGTTGGTAGCCTCGTAGCAGTTGGCCTCGCACAGCTTGTGCATCAATAGGCCATTGAACGGAAAAGTAGCAGCAATCACAGTGCAAGTACCATAGACGCGTAACTATAGATGTGTTTGTATCAATACTTGGAAGGGGTGGGGGGTAACAGTCTAGTCGGAACAAATTCATGAATAAGAGACTTCATTTGGAGGCAAATAAAATACACGAGGTATCGCTGAGCATCGAAGTGTAATGAAATCTCATTCCATTCCTACCAACTCATATCACATAAATGAAATATTTCTGTAAAAGTTTCTGTGATGAGTGAATATGAAAGATTTTCTCATTAAAGGAAGGTATTGTAACATAGTTCCCATATGATAGGACGTGTCATACTGCATAAACCTATTCTTTATGGAAAAATCCTACCAAAAACTAATATACCTATATTGATTTTCAAAGAAAGACACGATCACATGATGCAATGTGCTGAATGAAATAAGTTGATGTCTTACTCAACTTTATTATCTTCTCATGTATTTCTCAGCCTGCCATAGTTACTAACGCGTATATCAAGATCCTAATAATTTTTTAATATTTAGACGGCAGCGACATGTGTGTAAGTTTTTAAAGTAGAGCTTTGGCCGGGACGAAATTCGTTCTAGTGACGCCATCAATCGTGAGATGGAAGGCTGGAATTTAGTTCCCTTTCTTCTAAAGGTCAGAGGGCTAAGCCGAAGCATATCCCGTATATCACGATCCAGTGTGGGTCGTCGGCAATTTATTTTCCATTCAGATATACGTACAATATGACTCGGCAAAAAAACACTTTACCTCCTGTTGATCCACTAAAACGTGTGTTCTTTGAGATCAGAGATAAATTAATTTTACTCAAGTTGAACACAAATCCGTACGAATGTTACCCGCATTAATTACGAATATTTTTCTAGTATAGGTATTTAGTAGCACCAAACATACTCCAGAATCTTACTTTCAGGAAATGAACAATAATTTTCCAGATACATGATTCCTTTTTTTTATCCTACGAATGGTTACATGTGTTGACTGAATGTTATGTGAGAAAGTAAATTGTTCGTCACTGTAGTTTCCTCATACATAAAAAGTCGATATTCTGAGTCATGACCTACGTTTATTTTACTTTGGTACATAATGCTATTTTCATATAAAACTCAAGTAGATCATAATTATTAAGGCACTATTTCTGATGTAGATATTTCTTCGTGACAATGGATCGTTCATGACTCTGGAAATAAGAAAGTTGCTAAGATATTCTCGTAACCATGGAAACACAAGTCTGAAAGTGGTCGACCTACCCCTTGGCCTTTGATAGCAACATGTACGCTTTTAATAATTTATTAACGACGCGAAAACTGAAACTTAAAGTTTTACAAGGATTTTATAAATAACGTGTAGGTTATTGGAAATTATATATTGTAGGTTGACCCATAAATGCAAAGAAGGAAACCATTAACCACCAAATGACACAAAAGGAGAATATACCTTTCTAAATATTCTGTATTGAAAAGAAGCAGATGCAACCACATGGATTAGAAAGGAAACATGACACAGGGACTTCATGACTGCTAAAACGGTGACGTAACGATCTGGGGTCTCATTTTTGCTGAAAAAAAGATAAGTATACGTTTCTCATTTCCTGCTAAACTATTACACCCATATACGTTGCTTCCTTGTTACGTACGAAGGCTTTATTAAACTTGGTGCCCGGCATTGTAGTTCTTATATCAGTTCAGTATAGTATTGAATTCTCAGAGACTTTCATGACCTGGGAACAGACACAAATCTCGGTTGTATCTGAGTTATTTTTATGTAACTCCTCCACATCCACCCTTATAAATGTTCCCTTTCATTCAGAATGGGGTTGAAACTGTACTCAAACAGTATCTGGAGAAACACCATTTATCTCATCAACCAAGAAAAATATCTGCCGATTATGTTCGTTTTAAATTTACAACCTCGTCCACCGCTACCTCTGGAGTAGTAGCAGTGTTTTATGCAGGCAGTGTTTGTCTCGAGGCTCAAGGTACAGGTGTACAAAATTTGGACAAAATTGGTCAACGCGTTTAATTTTTTATGTAAAACATTAATGCTCACACATATAAATAATACATTTTATTTATTGGGCGTTTGCATTCTGAGAAAACGGAAACTCCTTTCATGCCATGCATGGAGAGAAAATTCTTTTAATAGCTATCAAGCAATGGGACCAGTTTATTCATCTCAGAATATATGAGAATCTTTCTCTTTCGTTGTAAATTATTTAACGGGGTCTTTTCCCGAGGCCTTCGTCGGTTCAATGACGTGAACCATGTGAGTCTCACGATCGTAAGACGTCTTCCCTGAGCGTTGATTGGCTTCTACTCTTCTACTGCAAGCTTTTCTTAATGGCGTGGTGTGTTCACGTGCCCACATTCCGTATTCAAGGGTCTAGTAGATTCAGGAATTGGGCGGCCATGACTTCACTTCAAAGGGAACTACGAATGGAGTCTCCTGTTCCCAGTCCCTCTCCTCTCTGTCTCCCTCACCCCCCTCACTCTATCTCTGTGCGTGTGTCCCTCAATATGAACCAAGAACATAAGTTCTTATTGTAATATTTAATTCCTGTCAAATATTCCAGATTACAGGACTACAGGTAGATCTTATTCCAAGGCAATCTAGGATCCTAATTAATTCCGGTTTCGTCTTCTTTTATCACCTTTTGATCTGGCGTTCCTCTGTGGATCCCAGTATTCACAAGACCCCTGCAAAACTTTCCGAACCGTCTAGTGCTCTTGTTAATGTACCGACACATCTGTTAATGGTTAGAGATCCGCTAAGCATGTCAAACCTTTAATGGCAAAAGGAAGAAAGATAAGTTCCAGCATCCGTACTCACTTTCGTCATTACACCACCATAGCAGAAGTCGGAGATAAGATGCGAGTAAAGAAATACATTGGATAAAGAATATAATCAATATATTTATTTTAAGTCGCATGAACCTTGTGGTCATTAGCGACTGCTACATTTTTACGTAACTTATTTAGACACGTTCATAATTTGTTACGGAGATTTAAGTCATTAATGAATTTTATTGTGTGATGTATTGTTTGTATTATTTTATTTTTATGTCTTTAAACGTGAATGAATCTAATGGTATAATAAAATTTTATCACGACCAACACTGTTCTAAATTGCTTGCGGAAATTATAAAATAATCAGGAGGAATTTCATCCACACATTGAGCCTTTTAATAAAATATAGCAAGACACGTGTTCATCCTTAGATTTAATCTATTATCATTTTTAAATGTCATGAAAATAATACCTGCGAAACTATTCAAAGGGACTGAGCCTTTTGTTTTTAATGCCCTGTAAATAAAATTATATCTTTAATACACTCTGGATAACTTTGATTCATTTTCCTGTCAAACAGAATATAAGGAAATCAGTTAATGAATAATGTATATCGTTATATAAGTTCACGAGTGCATTTAAGGAATTTCAGGGCTGGGCTCGTATTGATTGTTTCGTGACACTTAGTATTTACAGTATTTATTGCTTTAAATACAATATAAAAGAGCACCATCCTATAAAGTTATTAATTCACAGAATGTAAGGTTTTCTTTATCAGGATAATTAACTACTTTTATAGTTGAATGAAGAACGAAATAATATTTAATATAAAGGAAAGTTATGAAAAAATATTAATAATATTTATTATAATTTACAACTACAGTACTAAATTAAATCAACAATTTTTTTTCAATTTCAATTAAGTTAACAACTCTTTAAATGTAATTTAATGCTCAAGTGGTTTTTTTACAAGGAAAGATCTTACATTAAAATGTTTGACTCAAATAGGAATGTAAGATTAATTTTAAAATACATTATGAAAAAACTGCTTTTTTATTATTGCAACGTCAAAATTACCCAATCATGTAGTTAATGATTTTAATTACGTTACTAACTAGTGAAATGTAATTCAGTCAGTATTTGATTAAAATAACTATATGAGGCTTATTTTAAAAGTTATAATGAGTAAATGTATATTAAATAATAACATAAATTTTCTAGCCACTTGCATCCCTCTTTTTCTCGTCAGTGATAGACTATATTTTTTATAATTACAGCTTAAAGAATGTTATTTACTTTACTGGCTGGGAAGGGATTGAAACTGGGGATGTAGGTACTTCTATTCTTCTATTTTACTTTTTACTGTTATTTTTCTTTGAATGTCCAAATTTCATCGCATCGGCATTTAAAACCAATGTATGTCTCAGCTCAAATTAAAATTGCACTCCATAATATCTCATAATTTATACAGATTACTTGGTGAATAAATATATCAGGCCTAGGCTCCAATAATCCGTCTGCAATGAGACAATCGCTCAATATAGTAAGGTAATGAAGCGGTCTAAACGTAGTTACACGCCTATCAGGCGGTTGTAACAGTTTTCAGTCTGTGTCACGCATAAATTCTACATCTGAATCGGTGATTTACGTAAATTCAGCTTTTATTTTTTATGTATTAACGAGAAAAAATATGCTCGACGAAATATTTGTTGAACTTACGACCAAAAATTCTCAACTAAATAATTTTCCGCTCCTATTTTCTCCTAGTTACAATTTTTGAAACAATATCGAGGATATCTAGTGATATTCAGTAGTTACAATCAGACTCACACGGACGATCAAAGCTTTAGTCTCCTCGCCCAAGATTAACAAACCGAATTTCAACCTTCCATTTTCTTAATCCACGGAAATTATGTTTTATAGACGTTCCAAATCCGCTGCGTTCTTAGATATTTTTATATATTTAAATGTTTAACTAATTAGCACATGTTACAAAAAATTCACTTCAAACAATTTAATAAATTAAACTACAAGAAATAAATAATCTGCAGTTAACACGAGAATTTAACGGGTCGTTACAATATATCACACGTTCACACTGCTCAAACATAACGTTTGGGAATGCTTAGCGCACTTGGTTTTGTCGAGGCTTTAACGCATGGATTATTTTAATCAAAATAGGTACTAATGTCGATTGGGAAATGATCAGCGACAGTAGTGAGTATTTCAATAAAGGCAAATGCGAATGATATTAATGTCGAATAAATAGTTTTCGGGTCGCTGTCATTAATAGTGCTATTCCCATTATGCTTCCATAAAATAATATGTGAAAATCACATGGTTTTGATTCGGTACGTTATTTTCTTCCTCTATCGACTTCAGTGAAATTGAAAAGTAAATAATAATGTCTACTGGTATGTAATTCATAATTTTGATGGTCGTTGTGTAGAATAGAATTTCCATGCTCAAAACGACTTATTGGCACGAGTGATGTTGTTATAGTTTAATTTCTTTGGTCACGGCTGGTTTTATCCTGGAAATTATTAATCTTGCTCCTGGAAATAAAACTAAATATATTGTTTACAATAAAGTGTGAATAAATTTTATGCCATCGATTAAATTACTTATTTTTCAATTTAACATAACAAAGCACGAATAAATAACCTGGCAACGGCGTGCAATCAGCTAGTCATAAATATAAAACCTTCACGCAGACAGGCTCAGGACAAAAGTCTCCTATTGTACTCGGTATTCAGTTAAAGTTCTGAATAGGAGCCAAGTTCACCGGCGTGACTTCGTTTGAAAATCTCCTATAATTATGGCGGCCGCCCTTCCAAGCGTTTGCTATCTCTATATCTATAATTTCGTCAAACCGACTCTGTTCATGAATGTATTAACTTCTGCTTCACAACAGTAAAAGTATAAACTTGTGAAAACTTTGAAGCATCGTCAACGTCCTCAACTACGTCGATATCTCTTTCTAAGGCAGAGATTTTCTAAATACAACCGAGCCAATTATGCGTCCAAGTTTGGCAGGAGCTCATTTACCCAAAACGTTTCAGACATCAGACGAATTTCTTTCAAACCGCTCCCCAATGGCGCCCACGGCATTTACCCTTCTAATAACTCAAAAACTGTTATGAAAAACAACTGTATATGAACTTTTATGTTAAAAAAGGCAACCAGTTTAATTTGTTAGATAACGCTGTTTTAGTTAATTATTTTTTATGAACAAATTATTAAAACACTAATGTTATTGAAATTTACGTATATTTATGTACTGATTAAATATTTATGATAGTTGTTGTGTTATTCAGTCCTAAGACTGGTCTGATGCATGATGACCTATCTTGCGCAAGCCTTTCCATTTACGCATAACTAGCACAGCCTACATCCTCCCTAATCTGCTTATTCCATCCTTTGTCTCTGTCTTCTGTTCTTACCCCACACACTAATGCTAATTTTAAAAGATCCTCATGTCTCAAAACATGGCTTATTAATGTATCATTTCACTTGTTCAACGTTCTTTCTATTGTTCGCTCTTCCCCTATTGTGTTAAGAACTTCCTTGTTAGTGATTCCATATTCCGTTTTAACTTTCTTCATCGACTGTTCTGTATATAAGTTAAACAGCATGGGCAACATATTGCATCCTTGTCTTACTCATTTCTTGACTTCTGCTTTAGTTTCTTGATCTTCAATTTTAATTACTGTTGACTGCCTTCTGTAGAGGTTGACTATAAGCCTTCTTTCTCGATGTTTTATTATTTTGTTCTTCAAAATCCTTGAGTGTTCCAGTTCACATTATCAAACTCTTTTTCTAAATCTACAAATGCCATGAACGTAGGCGGGTTTTTTCTTATCCTGTCTTCTAAAATTAGATGAAAAGTCAGTATTGCTTCTCTCGTCCCTGCATTCCTCCTAAAACCAAACTGATCTTCTCCTAACTCGCATTGTATTTGACGTTCCATCCTCCTTTATGCTATCTTCAATATTTTGCATGAGATACTAAACTAATTGTCCTGTGCTGTTCACATCTATCAGCCGCATTCTTCTTCGGTATGGGCTTAATTATGTTGTTACTAAAAACTTGTGGTATTCTTTCTGTTTCGCAGATTTCTGAAACTATTGTGAACAGCCACGATATTTCTTCTTCGCCCAATGATTTTATGTTATCAATTCCTGGCGCTTTACGATTGCTCAGGTCTGCACCCTATCAAACTCCAACCTTAAAAGTTTGTCCCCCAACTCTTCTTCATCCACCTTCACTTCTTCTATTACTGGCTGATCTAGATTTCCACCTTGATACATCTTTCTGCGAAAATAAAAGCTGTAACTAATACCTTTTCAATATGTTAACTGAGATGCAAAGTGCATATTATGCAGGACCTTATGTCTATTCTCATGTAAAATAAATAAATTAATATTTTCCTTAACATATCTGTTATAGTAAGGAACTATACTTTACAGCTTCTTAGAAAAGTAGTTAAGAGAGTCCTATACTAAAACAGATATGTTAAGGAAAATATTAATTAATTTATTTTACATGAGAATAGACATAAGGTCCTGTATAATATGCACTTTGCATCTCAGTTAATATATTGAAAAGGTTGTAGTTACAGCTTTTATTTTCATAAATATAATTGTACACCTATCAGATTAATTTATATATCCAGAATTGGCTTGCTATCTGCTCTCCTGATGTTTGTGTTAATATTTTTCTTCTCGCCGAATGTTTATTTTATTTTCCTATAAGCTGCGTCTATTTTCCCTTTCACCATGAAATCTTCAACCGCTTTTCATTTCTCTTATTACGGGTGTGTATGTATATAAATACTATCTAACCCCCGCGGCTTCGTTCACGCCGAAGTAGTTCTTTTTATTTTGCCATAAAAACGAAATAACGGGTACAGAATTTCGATAAAGTTTAATTAATTTAATATATAAAAATTTTGGCATCATTTATTTATAATCGGTTCAGGGCAAACCTTGCAACTCGCGGTTGGTTTAGAACAGGTTCCGCTATCATACGTTTCAGAGCCAATAAAAATCCCTCCTTTTCAATTTACTTCCTATGCTATTAAAGGGGAGTTGCCTGTTTCAGGATCACCCTCGTGCGTGTAGCATGATTACCCCACTCCCCCCAAAGAGCAATTGTGGCAACAATTCAATATATTTAAAAGTTATATATTTTTTCTGAACTTTTCAAGATACTGAAATGAAACATTCACTAAAATTTAAGTTAAAATTCCTGTTTAAATCCCTGAAATTTTCATTGAAAACCGTTAAACCGTTTCGAAGCATAAACAGAACAAGAGAATAGGTAACCGCATCTATAGGAGATTTTATCGCACGTGTAGAAAAGAAACCTTCACGTAAAATTAATATATATATATATATATACATGTTTATTTATTTATATTATATTAATATCATTATCGAAATGAAATATATACTAATATTAAAAATTTTCGTTGATATCAGTTGTGCTATTTCGGAACCTATTCGAGACGAACATACGAACAGGTAGATAGACAGACACTTCAATTTTATTTAGTTGTATATATTATGATAACATAAATAATCGAAACCAAGATCGCCTCTAGTACATATTTACTGTAACCAATGAGAGATCTCCTTCTGGTACATCTCCTCACATAACACATAACACTTACTGAATTACAGTCACCACAACCTAATATTAGGAGACACATGAAAACTGTAAATTGTGTTTAAAGTGATCATAGTTATAATGAATTAATTAATGACCTGAAGAAATGCTTCCGATCAAAGCAATCAAGGTTGTAACCAAGCCACAAAGTCTTCCATTTATGTTGGCAAGCAGGAGAGCTAGCAGCTAATCGTGAGTTAACGGATAATGAAGGGGATGTAACTATGGCAAGCCTCTTGGCAAAGGGTGGAGTGGGTTGGAAACTTACTTGGCTATCATAATGCACTACCGTCACGCGGATTATTGTAACAAAAACTGCCATAATCTTATAGTTTAAAGTTCTGCCCTGATAAAAAATACGCACTTGTCGTACTTCATGATACCTTCTTTAAAATTCAGCCTCTAAGAAGTTTTAGCCGACCTCCTATGTTCTAGTGATCGTTGCCTCAACACAGAGATCCCCAGTTCGAATCCTGGCATGGGCTTGCATGTGCCGACATTGTCACGGAAACTGGGATTGACTGTTGGAGAATCGATACGCTGATCACGTATCACTCCAGATTCGGAATGTGCCATGTAAAATGACAGTCCGCAGTCGACCCTATACGCCAAACTGCCTAGCCAAAGAAGAAAAAGAGATGTTTTATTCTATTATCAAACTATCGCAAATTCAAAAAAGTGTTTAGAAGTTTAAACAGTAGTCATTCTGTCCTTATTTACGTATAAATAAAAATAGGGAACTTTAATTTCTTCTTACATGAATGTAAGTAAAATATTAAAAATAATATGCATATTTTAGCAAAGTAAATGCATGATAATATCAATACAGTTGGTTTTTAAATCGATAAGTGAGAATAAAAAATATTTTTGTTTAGGGAACCATTTAAAAATATTATTTCCTCGACTTGTTCACGTCACTGATATGTTCTTACAAGTTCAATAACATCACGCCTTTTCCAAAATGACCATCCTTGTTTCGATTCAGTAGCTCAGCTGAATTATAATTGATTACGCGGTTGTTCAAGCTATTTCGAAGTTTCTGGAATGCGGACGAATTTACTCTGTAGTGCTTAAAGTTGCAACAGTTCGGTAGCATCACACGTCCCGCTTATGCTCCAAACTGTGCCGTCTATGAAACTTATAAACTATATTAGATTGCGAATAAGAAACGAAAATAACGCCGGAGAAGTTCTCGGCAGCCCATTCATATGAAATTCCAGCTGCGCTCCATTTCCCAACCGTCACATCCCTTGCTGATTTTCTTTGTGCTGGAGTTATGGGACAACCAGAACTTCGTATGAAACAGCTGTTACGTACGTTGTCCGGAGATATTCGATTAAAATAAAATTTTACGTCAGCTATTTGAAGATATTGTACGCTAGGCTCTTCAGGGATACATTGTAATACAACCGAGACCACGGAGAGCTTCCAGGAACACTTAGCCACACGCCTCGTGGAACACTCATGTTCCGCAGAACACAATAGGTAAAGCATGGTGCAAAGTCAACAGACCACTATTAAATTTCACATTCTGTAACACGTGACTTAAAATTTTAGGAAAATTACAAAAACATTATGCTGAGCGCCGTGCTAATTGCTTTTCCTTTCAAAAATTTAACTGCTATTGTCAGTCTGAAACGTTCCCCCTTTAAGTTAAAAATACGTAACACTTGCCAACAAGAAAAAATGGAAAAAATAAAATTGGCCTTAAGCTGCCTCCATATTATTATTTTGAGTCTCAATCATCTGCACTGCAACTTGTAAAAAAAATTATTTGCACATTTGTTTGTCATTGTTTATAGAAAATAAAAAGAAAATATGGTACACTTATTCTGTATTTTAGGTCTCTTAGGGAACAGGTCAAATTTTTAACTCCATTAAGATACCGGGAATATTTTTCATTGGTCTAAAGCACCATTATTTTGTAGACGCGTAACATACTGTGCTTATTTAATGTATCAGGAGAATTCTGAGCATCGTTAAGATACTGTTTAATTTGAAACTAATCCCCTAATAGCACAGATCGGGGTGCGTATATCTAGGGGTTAATGGGCCTAGAAAACAGACGTTTCAATTCCAGTTAAATCACGTGTTTCCAAAGCTAGTATTAAGAAAGTAAACCATTTTCGGGCTATTATAAACAGACAACTGTGAAACGCTTGGCACACAGATAGTAAAGAATAAAATGTATCTAATTTTCACTGTCGATTTACTGTTGCTAGAACCTTAAATTCTCAAAATCGTGGAATCGCAACCTTCTGTTGACCCAAGAAAAAAAATACCAGCCCAGTACCTCCCCAAAAAAAACATTTAAAATCATTATACTAATCAACCTCACCCAAGCTTATCTTTAATTTAATGAACATCAATCAAAAGCGGAAAAAACAAAAAAAAACTAATGATTAATTGTATTCAGATGCAACTGGAGGAATTTGGATTTGAGCATAGATCTATTGATTACTATTTAAAATACACGCGAAAATCACAATCCAGAGACGATGTAAGGGTGCTTTCAGACGTTAATTAACGGCAATGTAGAAATATAGCAGCCTGCTGTTGTTCAGCGGTTATCATCGCCTCACATCACACCGGTCCCGGGTGCATGGGCATCGATGTCTGTGATCGTCACTTTCACGAAAACTGGGGTTAAGACAGAAAGATAATCAGTACGCTGTCCACGTCGCACTGCAGAAAAGTCGGGAATACCTCATTGAAGTCCGGCAGTCGTCCGGGTAGGTGAAGAATATAGTGCCAATAAAGAAGAATAAAATAGAAATTTTCCGAAAAAAATGGGTCTAATGCAGATAAAAGACGTAAATATTTAGTGTTATTTTACAAATGTAATGGAATATAAAAAGGAATTTTGGTATATGAAAACTTTTTGTCAAAGTAGTCAAGTTGCCGATTAATTATACTTCATTCCTAAAGCCTATGATAGCCCATTAAACTCAAACTAAGGTATCGCTACTTTTAAATAAAAATATCAATCTTCCGAGGTCAATTTCGAATTTTGGGACCAAACGTATGAGTGATAAAAGGTTAATTGTCACAATTTGTATTTATATTTTATTTTCATAAGCGCGACCAAAGGAGACTATATTTTAAATTTCATAGAATTTGGTTGTGTCATAATTACGTATAGCGACAGCCATGCTTTTCGTTACAATGAATCGTATCTAAATTTCGACGGTGTGGTTTCACCACGTTCGCGGAACTTCATATCAGAAACAATTGATCGTTCACTCTAATAACTCCTAGAGATCAGATCCAATTATCAATTGTTGGAGGGGTTAGGCAATTAAATAAACAGGTTAATAGAGATACTGGAAAATTTATTTACAAATCTATGGAATACTTTAAATGATGGAAATATTTACATTAATTATCTCAGGATAAAAACCCGGGGGCGATACCCTTCGTAAACCTGACACTGTGTCTTCTCCACCGTCGGCTGTTGTCCTTCTCCATACGCGTCCAGGACCAAGCATCGGTTCCCGTCCGTCTCCTTCAAGTTGTGACAGCCGAATACCCCTCTACACAGCCTCCTTGCCGTGTCAAAAAACCTTCGAAATCGATCTTTTACAGTCGATTTGTCTTTAAATTATGAAACCCCATTGGCCGAGGCAATCATATGGTACTTAAAACTTTGTTGTTTTCTTATATTTCTTTCTTGCCCACGCCGGCTGCTGCGGAAATAACGCGAATCATATTTGTACGTGACCCGAAAGGATTCCAGAGTATTACAGACCCACTCCGCGCCGACTGGTCGCGCTATTACTCATTTCCCAACTTTATTCCTAATTTTCCATTTTTTAAGCATCCATCCGTTTTCAAACTGCTTTTTATTTCATTTAACTATGGTACTCGTATTTTCTGGTAACGAAGACACCTCGTGTAAGCCTGACGGAAGGGTGGGACAAGAACATTATATATACTAACTTTAGTAATCTCTATAAGAAATCCATTTGCAACGACTCGTGTGTTTCCCAACCTGGCAACACCACCTTCTACATCGTGGAAACCTCAAGTACCTTCCAATTTAAATCTCTCTATACATTGTTTCCCCCCCCCCCCCATTTTCAGCCGTCGACATATTTTCCTCCTTGACTCCGTCATCCCCCTGTTCGGTACCAGTGATCGGAAAAAATATTTGGTTTGAATATTCCATTTAGAATTTTCTTAAAATAATGGCAGTTTAATTATTATGGTTTCTTCGAACGGACCAAGATATTATTTGTATGAAGGATATGGTTCCCTGGTTGCAGACTCAACTACATTCATTTAACTAATCGGAATATTCTTAATTGGTGCTTCGTCGGAAGCAGACTATTTTTACTGAACTAAATAAATAAAAATATATATACAAATAAAATATACAGGAAAGGTTCTGTAATTGCACAGAAGCGCATTACAAAGTATACTGAGGACTGTGATCAGTCAGCTATTTCCTTCATATAAAAATGATTACTTAATTTTTGATTTTATGCAAGATAACTAAGTTCTAATGGTTCTTGTAAAAGAAATATTTATAATGCGCTTTGGCCATTATCGGTTTTATCTCTTACATTTTTTCCTGCATCACTTCTCTGAAGTGAAATATTATAATTCTGGCTTTTGAAAATCGTCAAACCCGTTTAATTAAGGGCGTGGGCAAATCGATATTGACAATGAAGTACCAATTTCTCCGTTCACCAGCTCCCAAATACATCACAGAAAAATTTGCTGATGAAGCTGTCTCGCAGTAATTCATTCTATAAGAAATTATACTTTATAAAAAGTTGGGTTTGCAATATTATCATACATTAAAAAAGTATTTCTTAAAGCTCCCAGGCATTTGAAATCCGTCGCTGCCCTCCATTCGACGTGAGTTTCGTTTCTGTAACAACTTAGATGCTTACTTATTAAGAGTCTTGTTACTTGTGTAGCTTTTCGTGCCAACCAAAAGAAAAGCGATGCTCTGATGATTGTCCTCTGTAGATACATAAAATGATCTTTGTAATGAACGACCAATAGATTAAAATTATTGACTTTCTATTATTCAGTATTATAGGGTATTTACTTGTCTTTATCAGGCGATTACCCAGAGAGCTATATGAGACAGTCATACATGAGAAGTGGTAACGAAGTATGTAAGATTAAGTCGTGATTCCACACTTAAACTGCGTTTAGTCCATAATTTGTAAATTTGAGACCGTAAGTACTGTGATAAAAATTTCATCAGTGATTTTGAATGTCTGTATTCTAAATTTAAAAGGAAACACTTAAATACGCGTTGCAAAATTAAATTACTGTACATATAATAAATTCAAACATACAATTTGATTGAAGTGCCAATGCCTTCTATAAGTTGATTTCAAAGAATTTTTAATGTGATAGAAAAGTATTTGTAATTAAATCTAATAATTGCAGCTTGATTTCCATACCACGTATAACTACAAAATACATAACAATGAATTTTAAACTGAAAAATTGTTTTTAAATTTAAAATTAGCACTAACCAAGCAAAACATTTGTGTACTGATTACTATGGAATAATAGCATTATTACGTTTTACAAGTTTTTAATTACAATAATATTGTAACATACAATTTTATAATAGAAATTGGTATTTCTTTTACATTAATGCGTGTAATGTTTATCTACTATTCAGTGTTGAGTTATACTTATTTTCCCGTAAACTTTTAATATCCAACAGAAATTATGGTTTTAGGTGCAAATGTTTTGTTTTATTCTATTTGATTTTATAAGACCTGATTGGAGATAAAATGCAGTGTTATACCCTTTTTCTATTTCTATTTATTTCATTGAAGTGGATATTGGGTATTAAACTTGTCCTGACTTTATGTATTTTTTATTTATTAATTTAGAATTATATTTGCTCCCTGTAATTATAAATAAGTAGGACACACTGAAATTAGTAAGTCTTATTTTTGGCTACACATAAATGAAGCTCAAATAAACTCTGAAGACAGAACTTATTACAGTTCCCACCCACAGAAAGGGCGCACGAGGAATGAAACCAATTTAATTGTAATGACACACTGGCAGCTTAGTTGAATTTAGTGAGTGACAATACAAAATCTGATGCGCAGATTAATGGTTCACCCTCTATTTTTCATTAAAACTAAAGGGTGACAATTAACTTGTCTGTTGTGACTGTTGTGGGGTTTTAAAAAATCATAATGTAATTTAATGTTATGGATTCGTCCAAACTCTAAATTTTATTCTCCAGATAAGTTTTAATTATGATCTCACAACTTTCTCTCAATGTTTTGTGGGAGATTTCTCATATCTACAGTATATGGTATAAATTTCTGTAAAATTCATATTTTTAACTGTTGGACTTCAAAAGGTGAACGTTGGTGATTGAAGTCTGCCGTTGTTTCGTTGTCTCTGGACTGTTCATCACGACTCCAGACCAAAACTGCCCGACTGTCATACTAGACTGCGTGTGAATATTATCGAAGACGTACATTTGGTACTCCCGGGTAACACCTCTAATCTAACTGCTCTCATACGTCAGCTAACTTCCAACTCGATTGACGTCTGACTAACTTCACTAAACTCTCTCCCAATTCTCACAAACTTCCTCCTCTCCGCCGAAACTAACAACTAAATTTTTAACAATTAAATTATTCTCAAAAGTCAGCTTTACACTGTTCCTCGCTTTATTAACTATAAACAGTTTTTGTCTCGCTTGGAGTCAATTATTACACTTGCTCACCATCTCAATCACTTGATGTAAATTTTCCATAACAGTGATTTTTTCCACCCAATGGAAACAATCAAAACTGCTTTCTTCCGTGTTTGTTTGTCACAGTACAGAAACAGTAAGAAGTTAAATAATTAAACATTCAGACGTTAAAATAATTTGTTTTCAAAGCTTTGGTGTAATTAGCAACAATGTTAGTTTCTACCTTATTTATGGTGATTATCATTCACTTTCGTACTGAGAAATTTATTTGTTTAACAAATGTCATTTACACTACATTTAGTATTTACTAAAATGTTATAAACTTATGCAGTATAGTTACTTTCCATAGTATTTTTGTTTATTTTATTGTGTATGTTTATTTCATTACTTGAGTACGAGTGTTTTTAATTCTTGTTCATTACGTAATAGGTAAATGTTTTCGTGTTGGTAAAGCACCGCAAAAAATTGATATATGTTACAGAAAATCAGTGTTCTGTCGGTTGTGTTCATAAAATATATTTGCATAGCCTACGTCAGATAGAGAACTAGTTCCTCTTTTGTCACTTGCATTTCTCCTTTCTGTTTGCTCTTTTGTGACTGACAGATATTCTTCTCTCGCGACATGCAAAGAATTCCAAGAAATATTCAGTTCAGCTTTAGAATCCTTCATAACATGTATTCAGAAGCTTTTGGTCATAAACAACCTTCTACTTCTAGTCGAATTTGTAAAATATTATTCTAAAAATGAGATCTACAATTTATATATCTTTTAATTTGCATTTCATATAGCTTGTAGATCTTGACATACTTATTTGCCACAGATGACACTTATTACACCGTATCTGCGAATCCTATTATAACGAGTCATATACGAAATTATTCTAAGGTTATACGGTAAATACGCATGACAGTATCTTCTCTTTTATCTATGTGCAGTAACTGGTTATAGCCTGTTTCACCAGTAATTAAATAATCACGTCAGTTTTCGGGATCTTATCTTAAATCTCGGATTAAATAATGTATGTTTCTCCTCAATAACAATTTTTTCTTCACTAACGTTTACGTTGTTTTTTCTCTATTTATTCAACAATAAGCCATACAGTATTGGCACTGTTAAAAACAAGTCTTCCGTTGGCCATGTTGCCAATGTATTTTAACACCACAGTTCTCAAAAATTTTCCGCAGATAGCGCTAATTTACTTGTACCGCGTCGCCACTGTGCTGTGATCCGTTCTTCGTTACATTTTGACAGTGAAATTCTAACCGTTTAACAACCAAGGTTCGTGTCCCGTCATTCGCCACGTGCTGCCGAGTTCTCTGCTTCCGCCTGCGACCACTGTGCATTCATATACACTTCCGGTTTCAATGGAATTCATATATTGTGTCCTATGTCTCCCCTAATGCGAACCAATCGGAAATAAAGATGAGATCTAAGCGCGAAATATAAATGCCTCAAGGCGAAGTTGGCACATTGGGCACGAGTTTCGCCGTCACCTAAAAGTGTCGTTAGCAGCGCATGGGTTAGGTTAACTGGTGTGGGCGGGTTAGGTTCTTCTCCCTAGTTTTATTTTACACAACAATGTTTTTCGCTGAGCACTTGCTTGCCCTCAACGTCACTTTCTTCTGGTGAAGTGCCGTGTTGGTCAGTGGTCCAGAGCTCCTATAATTGGTTCTGCAAGTAGGTGGTAGGGATGGGCCATCCTATATTGGCCTCCTCATTAGTTAAACCCTGAGAACAGCGGAGGAAAGGAGGACTGAACACTAGCGGAGCTTACGGTTAAAGCAACAGTCCAAATCAGCCATAGCGGAAAATGCGCTAATGATGAGTCACAGTTTAGAGTTTACAAAGACCGAGATAGGTCCAAACACTGACCGACGAGTCGTGCAAACCGCTGGCTGAACCTGCCAACTGAGCCGAAGGTGCACCGCGATCCCAGAATACGAAACAAACGGTTGCAACGATCCCAAGAGGCCAGCAACTGATGTATTTAATTACCTAAATTAAAATTTTGGCAGTGTACCGGGGTTATAAATTATGATAATGTAGCCGTTTAAAGTTCTGACAATAGTACAATTAATATATATTGTGAAGTATCCTATACCATTTAAAACTCAATTATGGGTCTCAATTTCAGAATAATGTGACACCAATTCTTTGCCATTTCCGCAGAATATATAGATATCAGTACTAATTATTCAAGTTACTTTTGTCGGTATCTAATGTCAGACTTGAATTAATTTGCAGTACATACAGTAAAATAATTAAGAAGTTAAATACGTTACAAGGTTTGTTATATTTTTTGGCTTACGAGAAGCTTTGTCACATTATTAACAATAAAATCAAGAAAAGACTACATAAACTCCGTTTTCCGTCTTAAATATAACTTCAACCTCATCGCCCTTCCATTTTATCAATTCCTACACAAACGCTAAAGGAGTATTTTCAATTGCTATAACATTAGCATGTAATATAAATTCCACATAATCACCATGGCTTCTTATCAAGAATTAAAAAAGGTTAATCCCTATGAAAAACCCAACATACATTACGAAATTTTTTGCCATGATTGTCGAGCAGTCTACAAAGGACAAGAAAAACGAGCCCCTAAAACCAAAATTAAGAAAAATCGATGAAATTATAATCAGCCAGTTAAATATATAACAACCACAAATTTGACTTTGAAAATACCAGTATTCTTGGTAATGAATGTATATATAATGCCGAATTGTTTTCTGAAATTATTCGGATTACATATGAATAATAGGCAAAGTTATGCGTAGGCATCTATGTACTTCTTATTTTGTGACTTGTCAATTTCACGCCGTCGCCAGTTGTAAATAAACATAATACCATCATTCCCGTAGAATTTCCCAGTGAATAAGCTGATGTAATTTTCCCAAGCTGGTGTCGTTTACTAAGTACGACGTTCCATCAGAAATGCTTACACCGTATATAGTCTTATAGGTGAAGATGGCGACGGTGCTGGTAGGTGACGAAACGTCGTGCTTGATATACGCCACCCAGCTGGAAAACCGAGAACTATTCCAGCATAATATCTTCTGATGAACCGCATTGCTGGCTAAGCAGCATCGTAGACAAGCAAAATTGCAGGGCTGATGAAATTCCGTACGTGGTTCACGAATTGCCATTCCGTGCGCAAAATGTTACTTTGTGATGTGTACTGTGACCTCAGTTATTGGCCAATATTTATTATAATGATTTCTGTTTACTATGAAAGGAAAGCGCCACAAATATGGTAAATCTAGACGAACAAAATTTCCGTTTAGAAAAACTATTGAAGAAATTATAGAGGGTTATTTCGTAGTAATTTCGTGGGATCACAATCCTGCGGCTTTTACAGTTCGGTTATGTGAAACCACACAGCTTGCATGAATAAGCCACAAAAGATCAAAGACCTTCAATACAACGTCAAATGTATCAATGTCAATACATCACTGGATATGTCAATAATTATTTTAATATATATTTTATAAATATATATATATATTATCCAGTCGTTTTCATATAGTCGCTATTTAAATTTCTGTCACTATTATTGGTACAGCTTTAAAAATTAAGCTCGTATATGTTCAGTCGACGTGAAGTTCCATTAAAATAAAATTAACTTTTCAAACAAAATTGGGTCTGAGGAAATTTGGACTCTGCTAATTCACAAAATGCAAGTTGCACGGTGGAATAGGAATGACTTCGTTTCGTACATGACGAGGCTTATGAAATTGAATAAAACGAGATGAAGGCTCGAAATGTGGTTCACCGGCATTCATCAATATAGCAGACGGAACAGGTAGTACTCGTAATCTCACATTGTAATGGGCAAGATAATTCTTTTAAAGTTAGTTTATTGCATTGAACTAGCACCTTCAAGAAGTTCAACTTAACTGATTTGCTCATTAGTGTTTTATTACTGTCCCAAATTTCGTTGGTTAACACATGATGACTATGAGACCAAGTTGTCACTCAGGTCGCAGGCAGCAAAGAAAAATATAAACGTGTATGTTTAAAGTGTAAAAATTACAAAAGGAAGTAGTAAAATTACAACAACGAAATTAGTTATTCTATAAATACCACACTACGTTTCTGCTAGCCTTGTGGCACGAGGCATGCAGAAATGTTGTTTGGAATTTACTTTATTGCTAATTTACTTTCTGTATCTTAACTACTAATTTTTGTAATTTGTTAACATATTTCTTGTTCAAATTCGTGCCAAACTTTGAGAATGCAATACTATAAAAACAAAAGTTAAAGGGAATTATACGTTAAGGCAAAAGGAATTATTAGTAGAAACTTATAAGAATATGCCATGGAAGAAGGTGTTCTCAATTAAATATGTGCCAGTCAATAAAATAAATATTACGATAAGCTAAAATAATAAAAGGGTATAATTTTGACTTTATCTGAAGCATGTGTTGCTTTTATAGGAATCTGTGTCACACATGCAACAGGTCAGACAACTGAGTAACAAATAAAAAGCACTAAATTTGGAAAACAGGGACAAAATAACGAACGACTCAAATTGTAACAAACAAGACAACCTAGTCACAGATCAACGATGTTGTTCGACCAGAACGAACTCCCTAGTAAGTGAACTGCATCTAGTTCACGGACTATAGTTCACAAAAACAGTTTTCCGGAACTTCACGTCACTAATTTCGCAGGACGTGGATGTTAACTGTGGGCTACTAACGGGAATGCCTTTCTCTAACCTTTGAACTAAGTCCTCATATGCTTATATTTCTCAATAAGTTTTGAGAGGTGTATGTTGACACTCAGAAACATTTTTCCTCCGTTTCTACTGGATAATCCGCAAAACTATCTGCAATAGTATCTAATTTACGTTTCCAATAGTTTCCTCTGCATAACTATTGAGCAAATGACAAGATTGATCCTTAAATTAAAGCTCGGGTTCCCCTTGTTAAACCATGGTTACCTTCTTCCCTTCCAAATCCCGCACTCTAAATTCCTCCTTACGTTATTAATGTAAAGGGTTCAACGTGTGGACAATGTCTAGCACTATCAGAAAAAGATAGTAGTATTAGCTTATATTAAGCTTTTGGTTAATCGTGAATAACTCTCATTGGTAGTTACGCTTTCTAATGAACGCAGAGTTCCGCAATACATTTAAAGTAGGGAGGTTCTGCTGCCGAATTATATTAAGGATCCTAACAGTCTAGCCAAAGGAAACTGGGGCTGATAGATGCGAACAGCACAGGACAATTAGTTTAGTATCAAATAGAATGCAAGTAAAGAGAAGATCGGATTGGTTTTAGGAAGAATGTAGGGACAAGACAAGAAATATTGCGACTAATTTTAGAAGACAGGATAAGAAACAACTGGCCTACATTTATGGCATTTGTAGATTTATAAAAAGCGTTTGATAATGTGAACTGAAACACACTAATAAGACTTTTGAAGAGCACTGGAATAAAATATCGAGAAAGGAGGCTTATACATACCCTGTACAGAAGACAGGCAGCAGTAATTATAATAAAGACCAAGAAAAGAAAGCCGTAATCAAGAAACCAGTAATACAAGGATGCAGTCTGTCTGTCGCCCATGCTGTTTAACTGATATATAGAACAAGTGATGAAGAAGGAAAATGAATCTTACTACAAGGAGAATAAATAAAAACCTTACGCTTTGCCGACGATATTTTACTTTTAGGAGATCCTAAGGAGAATTGGAAACCATAATAAATGTCATGAACGGAGTACTGGAGGAAGAGTTCAATATGAGGATTAATTGAGGGAAAACCAAGGTAATGGAGTGTAGTTTGGGAAACAGTGCAATAACGAAGGGAAGGGATATTTTGAGGTAAGTTAAGGAATTCTGCTACTTGGGAAGCGTAATAACTAGAGTTGGTAGAAGTATAGTAGACATAAAAGGGAAAGAATATAAGCCTTTGAAATGTGGTGCTATAGGCGAATGCTGAAAATCAGATGGGTGGATAGTCATAAACGAGGAAGTTCTAAACAATAGGGGAAAAGCGAACAATTTGGAGGACCTTGACTAAGAGAAGGGATACATTAATAGGCCACGTTTCAAGGGTCTTTTAATCAGACCATTAAGAAGAATAATTCTTATAATAATTAACGTAAATATTAAATTGGTTAGTTCATAGTTTGTATTTAAAATTGCATTTTCAATATTTATTAAATAAATTATAAACTTATACATATATAGCTCATATTAAATTTATGCTTTTCAGATTTAATTTTTCGAACCAAATTGCTGAATTTCTGTAGTTAGGGTTGATTAATTAAGAATGTTTACAATTATTTTGGTACGCTTCTCTTGAAAGCAGTAAAAGCTCGCATTCCGGACTGACCTTTTTACTGTTGACTGAATCCGGCCACCTGGCATCTACATTAGTGCTGAGTTGACCCATTGGGATCCTTGCATTAAAGGCGGACGGATGACTGATTCACGGACGACAAGGTTAATGACGGGCGACACATCCATGTCTGAATCCTGCCGACTCACAGTCTCGTTAAATGCACACTCTAAACTCTATCAGTTCCCTGCTCAATTATCACAGCGCATCTCATACTTTACCTCATATCCCCTTTTTACTTCCATTCTTCGATTGGTTTTCCTCGCACTGTTTGCTTTTATTTACAAAAGTTTTCAGGCAATTCAGACTAACATTAAAAAATTTAATTGTGACAATTACGTATACTTGAAATAATGTCGCCTTATAAGAAAATAATAAGTAAATGCAACCCGCTTAATACGTATAAATTAAAATGTTTATTATGTTCAATAATACTGACTCAGCCGAATGGTGATCCCTTCGGCTTATAAAAATGTTTCTGGAACGCTTATTTCAATTAAACAAATAACCTTATTTAATTTTTGAAGGTTTCAAGTTGTGAGGATAAACCTCTCCAATATGCACAATGATGAACATAAGACTTACTTCTGTCATAAATTTTTCTAAAAACTTGATTTGAATGGTTGCAGTTTTCACTACAGTTTCCATATATGTACAATAAAGTCATAATAGATTATTTCCTTTAGTTTCATAACTAATACAAAATGTGTACTATTGAAACAAAAAATTGCGAATTTCATTTATTTGAAATAAAGTATCATAAACACGTAGGAAATTTTTGGATTATAAAATGAAGCAATCAATAAATTTCAAGCATTAACCTAGAAAAATAAATAACATAGATTAAACAGCGGAAAGAATATAACTAGAGAATGTACGAAACATAAGTAAACATAATAAATCAGTTATATCGGTCTCTCTGTCAGTTTTTTAATTTCAATATTTAATATTACAACATTTTTGGCCAAAGGAGTCATGGAGGGAGTTTCCATGTACAGCTAAATGTTTACCTGAAGAAGCCTCAAATTAGAGGCGAAACGTTGTAATATTTAATATTTAAATTAAAAAAACGTACAAAGAGGATATTATAACTCATTTATTATATATTTAATTGTACAAAAAACTATTTAATTATAAGTAAAAATAATTAAAAGAATATAATAAATTTTCTCAATAAGAACAACCATTTTGTGGCCACATAGTTGACAAACATCAGTATGGACCCATGTTAATGTTTCCCACAAGATGAATCCAACTCTAAAGTCAAGAAAATGGCCCGTAGTTTTCTTTTCCTCTTCAAAGGATTCTAAAATATCATGAAATTCTCAAACCCACTGGCATTTTCTTAGTTATACCTTAAAATACAGATATATTCCCAGTCATATTCGTAGCCGCATCAGTAGGATTTTATAAATGTATTCCGTTCATTGCAACAAGTGGAGGTTAATGAACTTAATTACGTACATATGCTGGTAAATTATTAAGAAAGTGGAAAATTTTCTATTTCGCGTCATTGTTGGTAAACTTGATTCTTACAACGATATTCCTTAAAGTTTTAAACAAATACGAGTCATAATTTATAGTTGGCAACCCTATCTAGTGTTGGATGAGTAATCGGGTGGGGAAGTGGAAAAAACTAATTTCGCGGTCTCATTAAACATTTTCATTAGAAGGGTTGAACAGCTGAACGAATCAAAACCGAATTCAATGCAGTTCATGCGAACAGTGCACCAGCATTTACGTCTGGATTAATTTGTTTCAACGAGGTCACAGAAGCACAGAGAATGTAATTCGATCCGGACGTTCAGTTGAGGTCAACGCTCAGGAAAACATCGAAAGTGTTCACAAAACGTAAGGAAAGATTGCAGACTAAAAGTGTGTGAGGTATCAGTTGCCAGTAGGCTTCTCAAAGGAACGCGAGTGCATTTCATCCTCGATAAAAACCTGTCAAAAAGTTTTGTGGGCGATGGGTGCCGTGACAGTTGATGTTGAACCAAACACGGATTTAAGAAAACATTTCAACGCAGAATCTAGCAATGTTTAGATGTAACCCACAAAACTTTGTTTTGAAGATTCATAACCGTTGTCGAAACTTGTATCCATCACAATACTCCAGAGACCAAAACACAGTGGACAAAAGCTGCTGAAAGTACACAGTCAGCTGGGAAGGTGATGGCCACTGTCTTTTTCGGATTCTCAGGATATAATATTCATAGATATGTTATAAAAGGACTCAACCATAGCTGGGCTCTTTTATGCTGTTCTGTTGGTTGTTTAAAATGGGTGCTGATTGAGAACGACCAAGAATAGCGCGCAAGAAAGTGCTGTTTCACCAGCGCACACAGCAATAGTTTCAATAGGGAAGGAGTGCCAGTTGGGATTCGAAATTTCTCATCTACCCTATTCACCAGACCTAGAATCAAGTGACTAATTCTTGTACCCGAACTTTGGCTTGGTGGGTAGAAATTTTCATCAAACTATGATGCGATCGAAGCCGTGAGGGTATGTTGCAGAGTTTATGCAAGCCTATTTTTGTGAAAAATTGGACACTCTTTGGCACAAGTTTACAGTCAAGGAATAATATGTTGAAAAATATAGGTAAATATACTAAAAAAAGGTTATTTTTCTTAGATTTTTATCACACTTTTCAAAAAATAAACTAGGCTCCAAATATCTAGACTGCGATAAAAAATCTATCAAGTGGCTTATGCACTACAAATAAAATATTGCATATCTTAAGTGACTGAAAGCTTAGCATATTTATAATGCATTTAAGTTAGCTTTGAGACCAAGTGGTGTTACTCGTTGTGCTCATTTCGTCTGCTCGTGTGTGCGGGTATTCGGACGATCAGCCAAGGAAGCCGAGCATGGATATAGGAACTTAACTTTGCCACAGCTACTTGTTGCTCATGCTAATTCGCAGAGGTCGTTCACAGGGCGCGGTGCTGTACAGGCACAATTCAATAACGCAGGTACGCCAGTGCGTTGCCTAGGAACGCTCGTGAACCCCGAGCAGCAGCCTCAACACTCAAATGCGGCACCAGAAACTTGACAAACAGGTCATGTGTATTACAAGACCTGCCAGAAAATATTACGTATACAAAGTATTGAAAAAGTCAAACATACTTAAAAAATAATTGAAATAATAACACAAAAGTTCATCTATAATTTTTTTTTGAATGTATACAATATCTAAAAATATGTACATTATGCTAAGTGGACTTCTGTAATTTGTCTTGTAGGACTTCTTCTATGTACCAGTATTTTTCTTTACAGTGCGATTTAGTCTCTTTTTCGTCTTCGGTGGATGAGGTGAATGTTGCCAGATGTTCTTGTATTAATTCGTAAATACTCTTATTGACTGAGATAAATATATTGTTGTTTACATTCATATAATAAAATATATTGTGATAGGAGCCTCAAGACAATACTGCAATTAGTAAAATGAGAGCTAATAAGAAACAAATAGGAAATTATATATATATATATATATATAATGTGTGTGTGTGTTTGAGTAAAGACTGAATCCTATTAACAATCTACTTTAGTAAAAATTAAGTGTCTGATTTTTTATCCTAACGCAGGTCAGAACGTAATTAGTCCCTATAATAAAAATATAACAACAATTTTAACAAACAATTGATGGACCTTCAGAATTCTATTCAATCACCAAAATTAAAATCAACCAACTTTTACGAAAAATATTACAGCACGACTCAAACGGTTATTCGTATAAATTAAAAGACCTGGGAATGGAAGACACGTCAGGAAATAATTTCATAAAGAAACCTTCATTTATTCTGGTCGCTCAGCTCAACGTCAATGATGAATTTTTCGTCAAAAAAGAAATAGTTTGGGCGACAGGTATTTTTACCACAAATAATACCAAAAAGTTCCAACAAAATAATTAAACTTAAATCAGAAACACGAGAATATCAATTATCGATGGCGTGGTCATCACAATCTCCTGATCGACTCCTTCAACTCTCACTCAAATACTGGTAAATTCATCGACATAAGAGTACTTCTTCTATTCTGACCTAGCGCCACTTATCCCCGTGGTGTTTTTCCTAGCCGTATATGAACACGCCCGTCTCCAGATTCGACCCACGCTTGACTCAGCCGAAAAATCACTAAAACTCAATATTTTTCGAAGTAAAATAATTAAATCACTATACGCGGACTTCCACGTCTACGTATTGGCATATCACCGCCTGAATTTGTAGTTGTTTCGATAACCAAAATGGTTCACGCGGTCAAGAATTCTCGCCGTGCTAAACACGCTTTCACCACATCTCGTCGTCGACTCATATTCATCTTTCCTCCTGACTTGCGCCATCTTGTACAAGCGTGGTCACCTGACCTCAACCACCAATCGCAAGCGTGTGACTTCCCGTTATGGGTCGGCCTTTTGCAACGCCGTCTCGAGAACACGGCGTACCCATTCGTTCACTCGTTAAGAATGGCAATCTTTCTCGCAGACGATTTTAGCAAACTCAAAATAACACGTGGTCGTAATATTCCGCGAAGGGAGGGGGCGGGGGGTGGGATTGGCGGAATGGTAGGATTGGATTAAATGTGAGTGGTGGCATCTGATTCTTGATAGTGCTGTTTCCTCTCTTCTTACATGTCGGGAGGGAACTTGATGTTTGATGTGTTGGCGAGTAATCTGTGGTTTCGGCTGGTTCTGATATGTTCCCTTTAGCTGTCTCATAGTTGACTTATATTTTTTATTGCGAATGACCATGTGTTCTACCGGATGTTAATCATACTTCAGGGAGGTTGCTGTAGATTTTGCCAGAGATTCAGCAACCTCATTTCCCACAATATTTTGTTTCAGTGGTCTCCATACAATTGTTACTCCCTGCTTTTTGAGTGCATGAAATTTTGATGTTTTCCATTACGTCAGCTCCGAAACCTCCTTCAGTTTGTTTGATAGCCGAAAGCGAGTCTGTGAAAAGTGCAAAGTGCTTACAGTGAATAAACGTGGGGGAGGGGAATTAAAGTAACAAATTTGAATTTATTAAATAGTTTATGCTTATTTTATATATTATTTTAACAGTAGGTACTCTTATAAAAATATATAAAAAATTTAGGGCGGTTTAAATATTGAAAAAAGTAAGGTGGCTAATCACAGGTCATTTATTTGCTTGAGACTCCAATTAATTATCGGTGTCACACATGTGGGGGAAACCAGACAAATGTGCAGCAAAGGCTTATTACGTTGAACAGAAAAACGAAGCAGTTTCCTTGTGAGCTCAGGGAGGTATTAGTGAGCATGTGCCGGGAAACTTCTAAGAATTTGGTGTGGCTCGCTCAGCATACTACGCTCCAGGTCGTGGCAAATGTCTTTCTGCTTCACGGGCGGGAGTGATCTCAGCAAGCGAATGACAGTTGATTTGCACTGTATGCAATATATAGTCAGTATATAGTCAACTTACTGACGGGTTAGTATTGTTGTTTAATTGATTTGCTGAAAGCGTCCTCTTTTCTATCAGCGAGTTCCTCTGTCTTCTTTCTGACGTGTCTAACGAAGCTTTCTAAAAAATATTATTCTCTTCTCTCAAACCTCCATCTTTTTTACAAGTGTTGTAGTGAATTTTTCTATCTGTACTTCATCTTTCTCCTCTCTTCTCTCCATTTCTTTCTGACCTCCTTCTCCTTCCAAGTAGAGTCGCTAACTGTAGTTCCCGTCTCTTTGTGACTTCGCAGCTCATCACTCTGTTACCCCTACTCAGGGGTAAAACACCACTCCATGTGACGTGTCTACATCAATCATATTATATTAAATACCTGCAGTAACCCTCATCGATTTTGGGATGACAAACTTTAATCCTTAAATTTTGTCTGTAATCACGAGCTTGGGATTTGAAATGCAATATTAGGGCGTCATACCAAGACGGAAAATTCCATAGCCTCGCCGCCTATCACCTGCCTCAACCATATTTGAGGGGCAATTGGCCGACTGGTCCTATAGGATCAGCGAATAGGTATTTCCGTATGCCGAAGGTTTTTGGCCCCCTTGAACTGCTCAAGGTTTTAGAAGACTTGAATTAAATACTTTGGCCTTGGGCCAAGGGGGGGAGGCAGCGTAAACTAAGGAAGAAGGGAGTCAGCCCTGACGGACTATCAGAACTCTCCACCTGGCTACTTCTCATTATCACATATCTTACTTCCATGCCAATATTTAGTTTATAATGTGTTCAAATATATGTACAGTTCAGCAGAATTAGCTAGTCGTGTGTCAAGATGATGCGCAGTGAGCAACGTAGTGGGGGTTGACATCAGCTCACTTTTACTTCGTCCGTTTGTTGTACAGTTGGTAGTATAAAAGCAATTCTGAACATATTGGCACTAGGAAATATGTTTCTGTCAGTTCAGAATATGTTATACGTCAAGAAACGCATCCTCAAAATGTAATAGATAATATGTATAGCATGTGTTAGATTTAGATTTATTGTTGTTTCCATTAGTCCTCGATTGAGGAAATAGGAGACGTCATACATTACAAATGAACAAAATAAGGTACATAATTAAAGAAAAGTAATCTTAAAATAAATTAATAAAAGAAAATGTATATAGACAAAAGTAAATACAAACACAACACAGACACACGATGTCACACACACACTGGGAAACACAAACAAGCACACACTGAGAAACACGCAATGGAGTTTTGAACTACTTGGACCAGGAAACTGTCCTTCCGTCGTAGCTCCAGGCAATACATGAAACAAAAATAAAAAACAAAACAGCAGAAAAAACTGAATAGAAATTTTAAAGATATGTGGTGTGCTAATTTACAAGGCAGCTCTTTCAACACTTTTGGCAGGAACCTTGATTTTAAATACTAGAAGGACGATTAAGAAAATCCTGTACCGAGTAAAACGCTCCATTTAAAATAATAGTTTTACTCTGCTAAAAAGCTGTCGTCGCAGTCTCCATATCCCGTTCGTATGAAGGCAATTAATGTTCTTAACAATGATAGTGAAGTTAAGACACCACTGGGAGGAATAGTACCTCCTCAAACGACAATACTCGTCATCTCCTTTCCCTACTCCGCATGTAAATCTCACGAACTGTAAACGTTTTGAACGTTGATAGTTAAATGACTTCAAAATAGCATCTAAAAGTATTTTATACAGTGATAACACCATAATGATTCAGTTTTGTTTGTAGTATTATAAGTTTTGATAACATACCCCATGTTTTATGTATAGAGATGTCGTGTTGCGGCATTTTACTGTGCCTAATTATATTAAGTAATAATTGCCCAGATTTTCCTAGTTATTCATTTTCTTTCTGTCTTTCTTGAAAATCGCGTAACTGTAACGAGAAAGCACAGCTAAGCAAAAACTTTCTAAACATTCTGAGTGAGTGAATTATAGCTTTATTTTTATGTTACTCCCGCTACTGTCACTGATGACACTGAATTAATAAAAGAGATGTAAAACAGTTAAAAATGAGTTTATTTTATGCGTAAACCGTCAGTATAGTGAAGTTTGTAATAAGTTACCTGTTTGATTGCATGTGCGGTTACGTTCTGAACTCTGGCAGCTGTATTGCGAGTACATTTCACGTTCTTCCGTGCAGCCTTGCTACGGGTATTTACTAGCCAGAAGGATTAGTCGCGCGTGTTTCGGCTCAAATGGCGTAATAATTCTTCCTGGATTTGTCCTAGAGGACCTGTTCCATAAACGACCTTGTTTAATATTAATATCGCGAGCCGTGTTCCATACTGCAAGCTTTAGAGAGTAATAACACTAAAGCAGTTGACATGTTTATCACAGGGAGGGGGCCCGTTAATTAGTTACCTTCACTAATCTTCAATTACTCTGACTTATATCTTACCTCAAAGGCATTTTGCAACGAAAAGATGACTCGTTGGATAGCAATTGCAGGGACACGCAGATAAAAATTGTATTTAAGATTACTGTGATATGAGTATCTAATGGTCTTTCAATTTTATCAAACTGAAAGTCATACATTTCGTATAAAAGTTACTTTAAAACTGAGGAAAATCTTTCATACAATTATTAGCAAATTTGTGGCCATATTTTGTGGTGTGGAGTTTTAATTATTATTAGGTTTAAAAGCTTCTGATAAAATGGAATCCAGTAACACAAGTCAGAACTATTTCACTTAATCGCCTTCATCTGTAATTAAAAGTTATTATTTTATCAATTACACCCCATTCAACTAGTTAACCTTACAAAACGTATACACATATCTTGATTTTTTTACGAAAAAATTTTTAGCAGATATTATTCTCTCGCTGTTTTATATAGAGGTAGATAAGTAGATAAAACAAACTACCGTCCACATCTCGGCGTCCATACAGTCCTATATTTTAATGATGTCCTCTTTCACAAGAAAACGGTCGGACCGATTTAGATGAAATTATATTCCATGTAATCAGGGATGGTTTAATTACTTATTATGATTAATTCATTAAGCTCAATAGTTGGGCGGCCACTGTGACAATTAACTTTTAACATATTAAAAAGAGAAAAATATATGAAGAGTTCGAATGAGAAAATAAAGATTTATTTTTTGGTTTTGAAATTTAATAACAATAGATTAAGATTCAATAAGCAAATAATAACACACTTTATTAAAATGATTTAGAATGAAGGCTGTAGTTAAAATACTAATTTATATATTGAAACGCATTAAAATCAGGTAACCTGTGCAGTAAATAAAATAAAGCAGAGTTTGTATTGTAAATTGTTCTGGCATTGTGAACTTAAAAAAATTTTATAACAACGATACCGACAGACGACTGCAGCAGTTTTCTCTGGTGCAGCTCTGTGGTACTCAGAGGTGCTAGGTAAGACGATTTTCGATACCTGCATCCGGATCATCTGGCTTCATTGATGACGCCATGGGCCAAAATAGTAGAAACTACGAGCAAAATGCTACATCTGCCGAGGTCTCATGAGCTCTCGCCAGCGGCCCACAATAAAATGACCCCCTCTATACCGAATTTCTCCCCACTTCGCAAGTACGGTCCCAAATTTTCCTCCTCCCTTTTCCAATATCCAATCAGTTGCAATTTCTAATAGCATCAATTAGTTGTTATTCACAAAATTGCAGCGAATAGGAAAATGTTTAGCCGTCGGATGTATAAACAAGTGTCCTCACATATGTTTTTCGTTAGTTTCCCAGCTGGTTTCAATTACCTACGCCTAGCTTCCAACTTGACGGAATAAAACTTTTCTTGGATTAGGAACGGATTCCATTCATTAAAGAGACCCACCCATCAATAAAGGTCATCTTCCGTGCGATTGTCCGATGAAGGGTGTAGCACTGACCACACACACATTACATCCTCTTTACGTAATGCCGAGGTAATTCATCTAGTCAAACAACTACCACTTTCTTGAGTCGAAGCGGAGGTTGTGCCAGAACCCTGTTTTTGTTCACTTTTGTGGGTCCACCGATATTAAACGCCTAACTTCTTTGTCATACAGAGCCGTAATAAAGTTTATATTAATGTCTCATTGTCATAAAGATCTCGGAACTCATAGCTGAATGATATAAACCTATTTTATGTGATTGGACAGGTAATTTCTTAGTATGACAGAGTTGTGACTAGTTCCCCACACAGTTTCCTGAAACATTAAATTCGTAAAATGTTATGACTTCAGGAAAGCGCAATTGAACTTACATTTATATTTGTTCCTAGCCCGCACGCAAGGCCCGTATTCGAGAAAGAGTTTATCGTAACGGATACTTCAGGCTAAACAATTACTTGTTGAAAACTCCTAAGCGGGCACAGGGTGATAGAAAATATTTGGCTGGATGCAATCACTTAAATGCCAGTTCATGTATACGATTTCATTAATTAAAAGCCAACTAATGGAGAGGTTGGGTGGTGTGCAGATCAGATCGACAAGGAAATTTGGGGGCTAGCACGTGATCAGGGAGTGATTCTGAAACGAGCAGAGAACTTTCAGCAAAAGCACGGTCAGTTAAGAGTTTTTCCAGAACATGTACCAACGAAAGTATCTCTGGTAGTCACCCGACACTTACATAACTAGACACCATACCATTCTCTTCTAAGCGCGTAGTTATTTGTTTTTAATTTTAATTGCCTCGAGTCCACAGATGTTGTCTACAGGTTAGCGGCTTAGAGCCTTGCCGTTTCAAGTATACGCATTCTGTTACGAGTTTAAAATATGTAGCGCAGAATATGTTAACATGGAGGGTTGCTTCAGACCAGTCTGAGGACAGATAACAGTAACAACATCATTTAAAAGAATCCTGAGTATTATAACAGGTGAAGTGCAGTTTACACGACACAAAAATATGTTGAAACAATTACCTCTTCTTTGCAACGTATAGTTTTTTGCGGTAATCTTCTCGGCTACAGTTGATAAAGAAGTTCTTATAGACATACAGTGTAAAACCAAGTTCAAATTTAAAGGGTTTTTTTTAAATAAGAAACGAAAATTTACCGCTTCAGGGAAAAACTTTAAACATTTTCTATTCTTCTCTTCTAAATAGCTTACAAAATAAAGATATGAGATCTATACTGAGGTCATCTTTTCGGGTCTTCTTATAGAAGCAGAAATACATGCACAACCCCTACGCGGAATTGGCAGTACGAGTAAATCGGCAAAAGTTTACATACAGAGTAATTACTGTTTTTCAGCTTAGACTATAAATCAGCGCTGGAACCACCGCTCGGCTATACATGTTATAACAGTCACACGGAATTCCTTTAACTTCCTTGTTGAACAATGAGCACGTTGCTCATTTAGCTTTCTTCTTTGCCGTCACGGACAAGAGCAAGCATTCCGCCCCACTTTCCAAATGTTTACAGCTAATTACAAACTCCAACTTCCAACTCCTCACTACTCTTTAAAATCCACTGCTTACTGTCCACTCTCAAGGTTCACTGCTTAATCCTGAATTCGTAATTTGTACATTTAACCACTGTTTAGTGTTCACACTTTAATTCTGAATGTTCGAAAATAAATTTTTCCATGTCTTTTAAAACCTTTTCCCAACTCCATTATTTCATTTCCTTCGGCAGTTGGGGCCCTATCCTTTTCAATCAAAAGTATATATTTCGTCTTTAGGAGTAGCCTTCACGGCACTCCAGCGATTTTATGGGGGAAACACCATGTTTTGCCCAATTCCAGGTTTCACGGAATCTCGATGAGCTTAGAAAACACGGGCCGGTGCCAACTTGTCTAAGTTTTGTTGCCATGTCTGTAACTTCTACCCTTTTAAGCCGTCTGGATTTAATTTTGTGTTTTACCATTACAGATTACAAACAATTTTAACTTCCCCTACTACTCTTCTATTTTTAACAGGCTCCCCAACATTTCACCTTACCTTGTATTCTCTCTGTTTCTTCTGATCATCTTCAACTCTCCTAAAACTTTCACGATACTCCTTGTTGGAAACATACAGAAGGCAAAGACACCAATATACCTTTCTATCTTTCCACTTTTACCCAATCGGAGTTTGACATTCCGCGCTGCAAATTAAAATTTTTCTAAGATGGGGTTCACGTGGATTTAACACAGTATTTTTCCACTCAGTAGCCTTGACGTTTGGAAATATCTTTCTGTTCGCGAAAATCTGGCGCTTACTCCATGTCAATCCGACCGTTAACAAATTTTCGACAATAATTCTCAGCTATGAGAATATATATATTAAATTTGTTACTGTAGATGTATAAAAATCTTGAAGAATGAGGAGCTTCTAGCTCCATCTGTCTAGGAACTGACCTCAACCTTTCCCTTCCTTTCTCTGATAGGTCGTGAACTGTTTACAACATTCTGCTTTCACGTGTTTTTTAAAACCAATGTCTCCCACTGACATTTTTTACTTGCACGACAGCTTTTGTGGAACTCCATAAATACGTGACTTTTTGTAATTGCGGCGCTACTTCTCAGAATAAGAACAAATATATTCGATAATAATTTCTCACTTAAACATATAAAAATATTAAATTTGTTCAAAATCTCATGAAAATTAGCTATGAATTCAATAATATAACAGAATTATATCTCAATAATTTCTAAAAAAAACTTTGTGTAATACATTATATATATATATATATATATATATGTGTGTGTGTGTGTGTGTGTGTGTGTGTTTGTGTGTGTGAGTGCGTGTGTAATTCTTTTTCCTTAATTAATATGTAATTAATTCGTCATCTATATACATATATATTTAAGAGAACTTTTGTAAATGAATTTAGTAAAGAATGTATTACTAGTTGAGGTTCCAAAGCTGGGATGAACGTTATATTTCTTTCATTAGCAGTTTCATAAGAAGTTGATACTCTAATTTAATTATACTTTATAACTCTGACTACATTAGCTATTTTATTTATACTTTAAGTCAGACAAATATCAAAATAGCACAAACCTAAGCGCATTATATGTAGTAACAATTTGTTTATTGTTATTCTATTTTAACTTCCATGTAATGACGTATAATTTCCCCAAATAATTTACCTAATTTCATGTAAACTATTCCCTTCAAAATTAAATGGCAAATACAAAGGAGAAAGATCGTCAAATCGTTCTTGTTATACGTTTTCCGTCCTAAAATCACTAGACGAAAAGAAGTAGACCAGAACAGATATAATATTACAAGTCTGCTTCTGACCTTTACATTTTATCAAAAGTTAAAACACAAAATTTTTAACCATATTTAAGTTATTTACGCAGCTTTGTTGATAAAACATGTCACTGTCTTCACAATAAATCTACCTCACTGCATTTCCACGTGAAAGAGCGTACCAGAGCGTGTCTCGAGTTTCGGGTGCGTGTATAGTGGAAAAACGTTTCGATGTCATGTTGAAGTGTCCATCTCAATCAATCACTTTTATAAGCTCGCATATGACATCTGGTATGATGCGTGGGCAGGACCCGGGTTTAGAAGGCTTAGATTTTTTAAAAACTTTTTTTTATTTCTTGCCGAGAGGCGATGTTTTATTTCATTTTGGATGAGTTTGATTCTCTTTTTTCCTAGAGGAGTATTTTTTTGTCTAATATATATGAAGCTGTAATTTTTTCGTAGTAACCAGGGTTTTGTTTTTTAATCGAGGTATATATATATCCGTTTGTATGCGTTCTTTATTTATCTGTCATGAAGATTTGTAATATGTTACGTTCAATTTTTGATAAGCGAATAAATTCCAAGTAAGTACTTTACTTACTTACATTTGAATGATTTAAATTTCGATAAATACGACACATTATTACATGTATATAATATATATTATTTAGAATAATACTAATAAATTTAACGTCTGATAAAATAATAATGAAGAATACAACCTCAATTTGCGTAATAATTGTATTACGAAAAATATTTATACAGAAAATAATTCACCGACACGCGTTTAAACATATACAAATATTTTTTTCTAAATGTAGAGGTTGTACTTTTCATTGTCTGATCTGGCAAGGCATATTGAAAACTGAAAACAGTTGTAGAAAGATAGGGGAAGCTTTATGGATATAAACTGGAACCTAAGCAGAAGAAAAGGAACTAGAATAAGGAAAGTAACTGCAAATGGAAATAGAATCAAAAGGGAAAGACAAGCAAACATGATAGTAAAATAAACTCTATTTAGAAACATATACAGATGGGGCAACACAATCAAAGACTGGCATACCACAGTTTGTCCACGGAATTTATCAACACTGAAAAATACGTAGCGATGACTTAATTGACTATTTCCGTCCATTAATTTGGCAAAATTTTTCTTAGTTATTGCTTTCAATCAGTAGTTTCTTTATGTTAAGTGGTAATGCAGCACATATAGCGTTTTACTGCTCAAAATAACCCATCACAACCATTAAATAATGTACAACGAAACATTGGTAGTAAAACAGCTAGGTAATGAAAAATAAGGATACTTACAACTGGAAAATTCAATAAAGTCTTATGTTTCCATTAAAAATCATTTTAGAGATCGGTGAGACTTACTAAGAAACTCTTACGTTTTTAGCATAACATGCTACATGATTAAATAAGTGGTAAATAGAAAAGTGGTATGTGGAAGGGATAGGAAGCCAAACAAGGGTTAACTAGAGCCCCCGGGCTATGTTTTATTCATCCTACTTGGTATTCACCTTGTAAAATTATATTTTGCTTTTCTTGAGTTTATAAAGCCAGTTTGACTTGTTAAATTTAATTTTATTAAAGAAGTTAATATTTATATTTAAAACAGCATGAGACTATCAACAGGGTTTAATTGGGGGCCGTGTAGCAGAGAAAAGGTCCACGTAAATACATACAGTTTCCCTTTTTTTTTTCTCTGACGTCCGCGGCGGTGGAGCAAACAGCTAGAGTCCGTAGGTTTGCCCCTCGGATCTCGTAGGTCGTGATGTTCTGCCACGATCCCTGTTCGAGGATATGCTTCCTCGTAGTCGCACCTTTGCGTACCGATATTGGCAAGCGATCGATCGTAGTCCAACTTCCTGGTTGATCCTTCCTCTACTTAAGATCATCCCAGACTCTCTCTTTTTCTCTCAATTTCCCTTACGTCGTTTTAGGACCCTCCTTTTGGCATGCCACGTGATCCTGACATCCTATTGCATGTCGGAACATTTGCCGCCATTTCCAGGGTTCCTAGAATGTTCTGCAGGTCGATGACTTTCCCTGCAGACTCAGGTCACCTCACTAATCCTCACGGGGTGAAAAACATCACGATTTTCGTTGGAATGCAGCCCTACGGACTCTCGCTTGCTTAACCGCCAGAACGAAAATTACGCTCATTACAAACTGAAACAGACACAGAAAACCTGCATCAGGTACTTGACTCACGACCATCTCAATGACAGTAGAGAAGTTTTCTGTAGGGACATAGCATTGTCTTCGCCATTTTCCGACCACTTTGGACCATCTGTTCCAATAGGATCAGAAGACACCTACCTCTTGCAATATGACCCTGAAACATGCAACTCCCAAAACTGATCGAACTGCTTCGGCTTATGTGAAATTTGGGAACGAGAGGAAGACATCCTCGAAGGTAGCACCTATCGTTTCTCCAGAGCCGCGATGCATCCTTTTGTACCATCGGTATTGAAGAAAGGCATTTTGAAGAGGACAGGAATGAAATATAGATAAAGCAGGGCTATCCATAACCTCAACAGAAGACAGTCAGCAGTAATTGGAATAAAAGAGTAAGAAAGGAAAGCAGATATCAAGAAAGGAGTGAGACAAGGATGCAGTCTGTCGCTCATGCTGTTTTAGAACAGGCGATGGATGACAAAAGTTAAAAATGAATATGGAAAGGGAATCAAACTACAAGGAGAAGAAATAAAAATCCGAAGGTTTGCAGTTGATATTCTAGTATTAAGGGAGCCACAAGAAAACTTAGAAATAAATGCCATGGACATGATCCTGGAGGATGAGTTCAACATGAGGATCAATAAAGGGAAAACCAAGATAATGAAATGTAGTATGGGAAATAGCGGAATAACAAAGAGTGTTAGATGGGTAGGGATATTTTGAAGGAAGTTACGAAATCCTGTTACATGGGCAGCATAATAACTAGGTGGTTGTAGAAGTATAGTAGATGTAGAGTTGAAGAGCACAGACAAGAAAGACTTTTGCAAGAATGAATATTTTCCTTACTGCTAATATAAGACAATAATTACTCCTCACGGGTTTTAAATTGATTAATAAAAATGTTCGTTTGGAGTTTGACGTTATATGGGTGGGAAACGTGGACGATAGGAGTTAGAGAAAGAAAAAGAATATAAACTTATGAAATTTGGTGCTTTAGAACAATGTGGGGTGAGTGCAGAAGAGGAAAGCCATTAGTGTCGATTGCAGCAGACCAGTCTAAGGACTGAATACAACAACAAAGGTACCGGGAGTATTTTTGTCTCTAAGTATGGGAAGTATATTTGGACATATCAAGAATATTTACTTTTCGTAAGGTATCGGAGAATTAAATATACGTTTCTAAGTCCTTTTTACGTTAGTGTGCTTATTTAAGATACCAGTAAATATTTTAATGGAATTACGATGTTGTAAGTTATAGCGCTGGCGTATTGAAAAGAGTGAATGAAAAGAAAATTCTCGGTTAATAAAAATGAATTGCCGGGTAACGCCGCCCACCCGGGCAATATAATTTTAAGTGATATATAAGTACCCAGATAAAGCCGAATAGTTCAAGATATTGGGGATAGTCCACTTTAAAATGGCTAGGAGCAGAATTAATATTAACAAGTATTAATGCGGAAATCCCACTCCATGAGGAGTAAATTACAGTTACATGTGATACACGTTATTAATAAGTTCATTTTGTCGTATGTGCAAAAAATAATTAATAAACTACCGCCATGAATAATTCTTATCGTAATATAACCAAAAATAATACAAAATACACTGGAGAAATGCTGCGGTTACAAATACAAGAATTAAATCAATAATAAAATGAATATCGCCTATAGGGCGAGTATCCAATTGATTAGGGCAAGTCAACATTTTCAAATTTCTATTTTCAAATATTACCACCGTAGTTACATGTCATCGCTTATATTTTTTATACATTCATTTAAGTGATATTTTACTATATAAAATTTTACAGTATTGTTAATGAAGGCTGGGTTCAATTAAATAGGGTTATATGAGCAACGAGCAGTGTGCTACAATCAACGCAGGCTGAACTAATCAAAGCGTACCGTTCGCCGCGCCCCGCTGCGTAATGGCGACGCACACGTGGAACGCACGTTAATCCTTTCAATTCTATAATGATCGAAACGCAATGCTATGTCGGGACACATTCAAGGCCCAACATTATATTACATTGCATACGAATCGCATTTTATTTAGTAAATAGAAAAAAATAGACTCTATTTTTAATTGAATGAGACTAAGGAGTTTGTATAACATGGCGGACTTTTGACTCTCTACAGCCAAAACTTCATTCAATTACATGGTGGTTTGGGGTTTTACTGGCTTATTTTACCTTTAAAACGTTTTAAATGAATTTTAGATTTTCCTGGAAAAGTTAATATCAGTATTCGTTTAAACAAGAATTTAATAACCCGCTCTGTTATAATTGCATTTCACAGGAACGTCATAATTTTTCCTAACATCGAATCGATTTCTTCAACCAAGGACTAATGAAATTGGTAAAATTCTAAATGAATCTGTGGAACGTTGGCAACCGAATAAGCAAAACGTCCGACGTGCCATATTGGTATTAAAATGTCAACGATCATTTCAGTTACCCTGAAACCAGATATACAGTTACTTTTTTGTAACTTTCTGATCCTAAATGTTTTTCTGTGTAGTCATAATAACGTTTTAATTTCTAGGTAACTGTTTCTCGTACTTTCAATTGGACTGAGTAATTCGCCCTCTTAGATCAAATTTCAATCACTACGACAAATTAGTTTGTCGTACTTTTACCAAATCTAAGACCAGATAGTTTTATTGGCGTGAAACTAAAGTATATAAAAATATTTTATTAAATCAATTATTTCAAGCTCGTGTTTTTAAAGACTGAATGCCACCTGCGTTCGTTAGATTCATCCATTCGAACATCCACGAGAAATATGAACCCAGGAGAGCTGACAGGTCGATTTTGGATGAAGCGTACTACTCGGCGAGTGTGTTCTTTGTTTAGCTTAGCTCTTACAAACTTGAACTTGGGAACTCTTCATGTGTGATAATTATGAGACTCAAGTAGAAATTTACGGTTGAGCACGTTAAACAAGTGTGTCACGAATAAAGCCGTAATGCTTCAAATTGTATGCATATGTTACGTTAGATTCTTGACGCTCCACCCAACGTGCACATTCAGAATTGGAACAATTTATTTGTGTTCAGTATTTTTTTCATTGCCACATTCTAATACATTTCTTTGTCATTATCATGGAGGGTAGACACGAAAGGATCGAAATAGTTAAAATATTAAATTAATAATTTAAATGTATACATACCATCATCGTCTTCACCAACATTTTGCATTATATTGTATTTATTATTACTACAGGTGGGCATTTGCTAGGTGGCAGTATTGATAAAATTAAAGTACAAAGATACATTGTTGATAAATTAAAAGAACAAAGATAAATAACAAAAAAGTTAAAAATACAATTTTTAAATATTTCACTCCCTTATTTTATAAAATAAGCACCTAACTCTTCAGTGTCTCAAACGACTTTTTGAAAACATTTGTATTCCTAGGGAAAGCCTCTAGTACCCTTGCAGGTAAAGCATTCCAGTCCTTTATTGCCCTGTTTACGAAGGAATATTAGCCCACATCCATTATTTGGTCCCTTTCCTTTATTTGGTAATTATGGTCGTTTTTAGAGAAAAATTTAGATATACTCAGCCGCTACCTTATTTATGACCATGCCTGTTCGTCTGTGTAATCTTTGTACAGTGCCCCAAGTCTGGCCTTTTCCTCCTATCACCGAGTGGTTCCCATTTAGTTTCGCCTCCACACAAAACCCCAGTCCGTTTCTGAATTTTATCCAGGGCATTGTTGTCTGCAAGGATCCCAACTTGTTGCCCCCTATTCTATCATGGGCAAGCAGCTGCCTTGGCCTGCCTTGAATATTTCTTCAATGTCCTGTTTATGAAGTGTAACTCACTCCATTCCTTGTATTAAGTTTACATGTTCGCCCCAGTTTAATTTCTTATTAAAAGTTACACCAAGATATTTACACGTTTCAACAAGTGACACTTTTTCGTTTCCTATTTTATATACGGAAACGAAAAAGGGCCACTTCTTGAAACGTGTAAATATCTAGTTGTAACTTTTGATAAGAAATTAAAATTTTAGCTTGTGAATGGCTCTATATATAAAATGTAATGAACGGGCAATTTTTTTCTGAATAAAATGCAATGTATGATACTCACCTCTGAGTGAAAATGGTAATCGGTGAATGTTTATTCTGAACTATGAGCATAAGTTTAATGTATAGGCCACCAGCATTAAATCTCTCATTTATCATAGACGACACCATAAGTAAGTTCTATTAATGAAAACAATGTGATTCAAATACCTGAAACGTATTACTCTCAGCGTTTCAGATAAATGTATCGCTGAAAATTTCTCAATATTTATAATTCATTTGTGCATTTGCATAGATTATAGATGTACTTATGCAAATGGACTTACAAGAAAATTTTGTCACGTATTTCTGAGATTAGTGTTTTGTTGTCAGCAGTAAACATCATTCGCAATTTGGTTCTTTTGATTCTAGCTCCTTTGTACTATCATTCACTGATCCGTTAGTGATTTTTCAGAAAATTGTGCATGCACTCTATAATTCAATTTAAAGTCATTTTCAAACAACTTTTGTAATTAATGCGGATTTAATTTACATTACAGTGGAGGCGGAAATTAAATCACTAATTACACCTTTAATAAAATATTAAATTAATTTACAAATTATTTCTCACTAAATAACGTGGAATCAAAATTATTTTATAGAAACATAAAATAAATTACGTACACTTCATGTTATCAAGAGATACTCCTTCTCTCATATGATTTAGGCCAAGTAGCAGAGACATCAAACTATTTTAAAAGAAAATCAATTTTGTCTCAGAATAAATAAAAAACAATTTGATTATAAATTTGTCTGGATCTCACCAGCGTCCAGTATTCTGCGTCGTCGTCCAGCTCACGGGGTCTGTAGGCCAGGAACGGGAAGGAGGTTCTGAGGGAAGGTTTCTCGTTGCCGGTTTGATATACAGTCACTCACAACCACGGATCGGCGAGTAACACTATTTGTATTTATGCAAAACTTCAAACTAACCATTCACGGATATCCTCACGACGTTTGCTCAGTAGCAATTGACTTCCTCTAGAAACTGTCTCAAAACTGACATTTTGCCACATCAGCTAATTACCATTATTTCGCCACCACTTTTTAAACCGCAACACTTGCATAAAGCTCAGAAACTGATTTTAATCTGTTTGATCGACTGTGCAGTGGACCACGATTGTATTAGTAGGAAAACGTCAATTCCCGTTCGACACGGACTTTCTTTTGCACCAACGCTACCGAACTGACCGTCGCTATTGACCCTCTTTGGGGTGATTAATAATCGTCCGTCCTAAGAATCGTATTATTGTTCCAATGTTTCTTATTCTTCGATTTACTCTCCTTCATATTTTGCCCTTACTCTGTTATGGTGTCATTATTTCACATTACTTTCCACCTATAACAATGAATGTTTCCACTAAACTGGATAATGAAAACCCGAACAATGTTTCGCTAACTTATAAATATAATTGGTTGCTAAATGAGTTGTAACAGCCTCTCTGTCAGTTTTTTATTTTATTTAAATAATGAACTATACTACTTTCGTCTCTCATTTGAGGCTTCTTCGAGAACAAAAATTAGGACGTTCATTTATTTGTCAGAGAAACTGTTTATTTATAATTGGTTGTTTATGTGTAAATATGTGTGTATGTTCTGCATACAAATTTAAACATGTGAACAACTCCTATGAAATATTTTATGTATCTATCTTACGACCCACAAATAAAACAGTTGAGGTAAGACAACTGCCGCCCCTATACACAAATGTGTACCGGGGTGGAAATTTTAAAGCTTGCAAAATTGGGTAATTTATGTGTTGAATAAACATTATTCAGGAACAATGTGTTTTATAGTGTTTTTCTCGATGCTTTTCAGTATAATTTCAACACTGATGGTGCGCCATTTGGAGTGAAACAAACGTGTCGAAACCGGGGTATTGAATGTCAATGTATTTAATTATGATATTCATAATACCAGTTTGGTTGCAGTTCAGCCCCTAAAAATTTGGGTGAAGGATAACGAACCGAAGTTCCACGTACAGTCTTCAACGCGTAGGGTAATTTCTACCAAATTTTGTACACGTAGTTATAATCCGGAAACAAACACTGGTTGGGTTCCTATATATAAGGAATCAGTGTAACATAAACAACCAATTATATTGATAAGTTAACGAAACGTTGTTTGGGTTTTACCAGTTTTGTGGAAAAAACTCCCTGAAAACATTGGAATGAAAGATACCAGAATTATTTTGGACTCTCATAAGCTATCGGGAGTATATTGGCTCTCTTAAGTTACCGGGATTTTGGTATGTTATAGGAGTAGTCTTTGGTGGAGACAGTTACGCAAAAATAATTCGAAACAATCCAAATTTATAAAGTGTCCTGGATTGTAGAAGTCCTGTGTTTCATTCTGACATTAAGTTAAGTTAGAGTTGGGGAGCTTTTGCATCTGAAAGTTCCGACTGTAATTCGTACTCTCTGGGAATTTCGTTTTACTCTCTTAGTGAACTAGGATTAATAAATACTCTCTTATGATACCAAGAGTATTTCTGAATCTCACAAGTTAACACCTGTATATTTGACTGTTTTAGGGGCTTATTTTATTTTTGATATCTCAAGGTAACGGAAGTTTATTTCTCACTCTCTTAGGGTAATCGGAGTATTTTGGACTCTTTTAACGCAACGGAAATTTTGTTTCAGGGTACGGAGAAGTATCGGACAGGCACAGGGTACCTGGATAATTTTGGCCTTTTTGGTATAACATTTGCCTGTCTTGCGATTTATTTAATGTACCACCTTTTAGGAGTTTTAAAGTTACTTTGCTTATTTAATGCACAGATTATTTCTATACTGGATTAAAATATTGTGAATCATCATTCGGGTTTTTATTAAATTACAATTCAGTTGACAAGATAGTGTAGGGGACGTTTCAAATAAATTCTAGGAAAACTGGGGCTCTCGATGACAGTTAAATCACGAAGTTACCAAAATATTAGTGTGTGATTAAATAATGGAGCTATTATATGCAAGTACTCGGATAACGCAAGGTAGAATAAAAGAAAACAGACCATGATACTACTTATTATGAACTTGATTTCAAATACTTATGATGTCACAATTCGTTGATTACTGGGGAACAAATTAGCTCATACAGTCTATGATAGTAAAATTTAAGCGACCTAGTTGGTGTGTTTAATCGGCTATAATAACTATTCGAAAGTATTTACTGAAGATCACAAGTTTTAAAACTACCACCATGTCGACAGGCGTGTTTATTCGAGATAAGTTGGCTGCACGTAAACGCAGTAGAATCATAATCTAGACACTCCATCCGTTAACACACGATTTGACGAAAGGTATCAGACTGTGATAAAGAGCAATCTCAGCAGCTGACAGCAATCAGTGTGGGACCTGCAGGTGATGAGACGTCAAATTTGATCGTCTCACTGACAGAAACGGTTGCCAGTAGCCATCGATTTGCAGGTCCAATTATATATTCAAAGAGTATCAAATTATGCATGCAGCTCTTTGAAGAAAATATATTCAATGGAAATAACAGACTTTATCAATTAAACCTCCAAAACGATTTGTTATTACTAATCCAAAACTTTATTATTTCAAGATTATGATCATAATTTTCTTTGAGCCAGCCTCTCCCCACATACCTCCAATAAAAATAAATTTATTTTAGAGTTTCTGTTTAAAATTTCAAAGAATTACTATTTTGTGGATTCATATTTTTATTCAAACAAAAACCGATATTTTTGGCAACATATACTTTAATACTTTTTAGTGTGTAAATTAGTTTTTTATAGTTGCCTGTATAAATTTCTAATACAGATAGCAAGTGTATTTAATGAAATCATCATCTATCTTAGAGATTTCTTCATTAAAAAATTGGACGTTATAATTTTTGGTAACACACTATATTAGAGTGATTCTGAAACAGGTAACTGCTATTAAAAGCACAGGAAGGGCATTGTAAATCCCCCCTCCCCCCGGCCTATAAGGATCCTCCCCGGAGTTTCACATAAAAAAAAAGAGATGCAGGGAAAACCTGCATCAGGTATGTCGGGCTATTGCGTACTATTCTCAAGCCCGTCAGAGTGACAGGAGTTGAATTTACTATGGGGTCTCAGCATCCCCTGCTCCGTGTCTCCGCCAGTTTCAGGAGGCAGTTACCGTGAATTGCACATGCGACTTACAAGATCTTCACTTAGGCGTTCCCATATCATTTATCCAATTACCGTAATTTTTTGTCGTTAGTGGTAATCAACCTAAAGTAGGTTTCCAGTAATCTTTAGAACTTTTCAGTTTCTCGTTTCCCCTTTCAGCTCAAAAATCATTCCACGTTAATCATGTTTTCTAAGACTTTGTTGTCCGATATGATTTCCTTAGCCATTGATTCGATTGACATGATTTTTTGATGTGTTGTATTTACGTTTCTGCCTTCCCTCCCTTTCAGACCAAAAATTATCCTACCTTAAAGACATATAGAACCTGCAATACGATAGATTATGCCCTCATGTAGCCTGCCAAACGAGAAAATCAAATTGCTGTTTAGCGTGAACATTTGATTTAAGTAACAGTACTTTCTAATTAGTTAACAATAATGCCAAATGTTTTATAAGTCGCAAAGCACATTATTCTGAATTACTATTCTGACGCTAGAGACGGGATTTTATGTAACTAAATCACTTATCCGATGCAACACACGCGAAAAACGGTTGATTTTTACTTCAATAAAATGTTATTTTACTCTTAATAATTATGTAATCATAAGTAATGACTCTTTTTAGTTTATAAATAAGCAAAATGTTTTATAAGCCGTAGTACTCAATGATATTATAAAGACACGGTCTGCACAAACGCAATTTTGTTTTTAGTATGTATATATTTAAGTATATAAATATAAAGGGCCATACCCTAAAAACAATTAGGACTTACACCAAGATACATGATCCTGGCATTAACATCTTGTAAATTTCGAAGGATGTTACTCCTTCTTCCGTGAAGTCAGATGACCACCGCGAGCCAACCTTGAAATTTTATTGGAGCAGGGGGTTCTGTTTTCTGGTATCCATCGACCCTCATGGTAGGAATGAGAAGAACTGGCCTCAAAGGAGACGTAAGTGGACAGCCCACATACAGCCCACATCATTCATTTGGAAACATTTCAGTCTGGATCCAGATAATAATGAAGTTTGTCCGTCTTAGCCAATTTCATGCTAGGTATGGAAATCATAACAAGATGAGTCGAAATTTGAATACCAAAAACATACAGAGCCTCTTTAATGTTTGTAGATTAAAAAAAACAGTGAAGTGGAAGGATACAATAGCAAAGAGTTTACATATCATGGAATGGATATGATACCTTTTGAACTTGAAACTGTTAGAATATTGATCTTAATTTAATTAAGAGAACCAATTAACATTAATTATAAGGCATATAGAATTTTTTTCTGTATTTTATTATAATGCACATCTGGGGGAAATTACGACAAATTTGTAGGAGAATGCTGAAAATCAGATGGATGGATAGAATCAGTAACGAGGAATTTCTAAACAATATGGGACGAGAGAAGATATGCAGGACGTTGACTAAGAGAAGGGCCACGTTTTAAGATGTGTCTCGTAAAATTAGCATCAGAGGGAAGTGTGTGGTGTAAGAACAGAAGAGGGAGGCCAGGGATGGAACTTGCTAAGCAGATAAGGGAGGATGTGGCATGTGATAGCTATGTGAAAATGAAAAGGCTTGCACAAGATAGGTTGGCATGGAGGGTTGTATCAAACCAGTCTTAGGACTGAATGCCACAACAACATTACGTTAACACTGAAACGTTAATTTATTGCTTTAAATTACGACTTATACAAATGTAGTGTCAATTAAGTTCCACGATTAGCTCAGATTTAAAATTTAGAAAGCGACTCAATCTAATTACAGGGTCCTAGATATGTGAGCGTTTATGTGCAGCGGGAATTTTTCTTGCTCAATTTGATGCAATACTGACACCCCTGAGTGTTGTTTTCGTAGGCATGTGCATCCTTTGCCGGCACAGGTACCTGGATGCATACCCAGCTTTCCTCCTGATTTCTGGGGATTTCATGGACGTGATACCATCTTATGCTGCCTGCAGTCCGTCGTGGTGTAGGAATGCTTTCCCTTCCTTCTATGAGCGATTAAGTATTGTCCTAAAGCTGCTTGGTGTCCCTCTTTGCTATCCTCTATGACGCAAGCAAGATTACTAGCATGAGCAAAGTTACTTTATGCTTTTATCCATCCGTTTCTCTAAAGTATTAGACTAACGAAATCTACACATCTAAAACACGACCCTGCTCTTTCAATGGTTTACTTGTGAATGCCTCCTCTCCATCTCGTCTTCTCTCACTCTCCTTCAAAAATCCACTATCGACTAATTTCTGTCCACTTACGTCTCCTTTGAGGCCAGTTCTTCTCATTCCTACCATGAGGGTCGATGGATACCAGAAAACAGAACCCCCTGCTCCAATAAAATTTCAAGGTTGGCTCGCGGTGGTCATCTGACTTCACGGAAGAAGGAGTAACGTCCTTCGAAATTTACAAGATGTTAATGCCAGGATCAAGTAAATGCCAGGTAATCTCCTAAGCTTAGGATTTCGTACATTGAAGATACTCTTCACCGCCTTACTGGCGTCTAAAGCCACGTCAACGTCGTCTGACTGGCGCCAAAAAAGGAATCTATAAACCAGATTGATTCTATTGACTATCACCACTAATTGAATGAAATCGTAATCAATGACCTACTTGAATAAGAAGTTCTCAGTATTTCACCCGGGTTATGTCAATCATAAGATACGACGTTTCGAAGGCTATCTCCGCCATCGTCTTCAGGTCGTCTTCGTCTTCGGGTGAAATCCCGAGAACTTCTTATTCAGTCTATCCACCGGAAAAGCCTACGTTCTCTAATGCCCTACTTAATTACATTATAGATCAAATATAATAGCATTTACCTTTAACACAAGAATGATACTCATTAATCAGAGGATATTTGTATGTGCCTTGTAACACAGAAACCGTAAATAATTTTCCTCAAATAACAAAAATGGGATAATATTATTTTTCTTATTATTCGCTAATTTTGATTTTGAACGAAATTCTTGGTGCTTTTTGATACTCTCAGCTCAGGTAAAGTGTTTGGATGTCGTGTCAACCGGGGTGTCGGACTTTCCAACGTTTCTCTATTTATCATTCCATACTTCGAATCACGTTTCCACTTTCACATACCCTTACCCTGTCGAATTGTACCTAAACCCTGACTATACTCCGGGAAATTTCATACCTGGGGGTATTATATTTTTTGTTCCTAACGTTCACCTCTCTTTTCAAAATAACGATGTTTTAACATTTCTGGCTCTGTTATCTTGCCGTGGGTAAAATTACAAGTTCTTTTATTTTGACTGGTACGTAAAAAATGGTAGAGGAAAGCTGGCGTATTCATATTTTCACGACTTTCTCTCTTTGTCAATGTCATGAACTTGTATCCAGGTATTTCAGGGAAGACTAATTCACCCGCCCTGCAATTTCCAGGTCTTCGCTCCTGACCGTACGTCCCAAAACGAGAAGTTATTGCTAAATAGAAAATTTAAATAAAAATAAATGACCTCCTAAAAGTCACTTGCAGCAGAAATTAGTTATTTCCATTATCAACTCAACGTCCATGTTTCGACAACTGCACTTTCATTAAGATACAGACAATTTCTGTGTAATGGGCGCCGGTGGTAGAACAGAATCTATATTCCTATTCCCAATATACTGATTATAACATGTTCTAAATAAATTCAAAGTATACTATAGATATTACTTCCATTATCTGGACTGTGAAGAAAATTGTTTCTTCCATTAAGTTGTAAAATTTTTATTTCTCGATAAAACAAATAATTATTATGTCTCAGATTAATTGATTGATTAATATAAATACATGATAATATGAACCACATATTATAAATAAATACTAAATTTAACGTTTGGTACGGAAATTACAATTCCCTAAGCTCGTAGTGGAAGTGCTATTGGTTTCTAAATATTATATATAAGCACAATTAAATCTTCGTGATATGTACTTAGCTTTATAATTTGAGTGTTTAAAAGAGACGGATTTAAAAGTTTGAAATCTATTTTTAAATTTTAATTACTTCAAAATAATAGCGATTTCGATTTCAAATAATTTTATTTGATTATAATTATACAGTGGGTAAACACACGACTCGGGTTTCCTTTTAAATAAACTGTATTGTTAAAAATTATATGTGGCTTTGTATAATATTTAGGGTCATTAGTGCAGTCGAATGAGAAACTATGAGCTGAACTGTCTCTTGTCTAATTTTAGAGAACCACAAGCACATTGAACGTTAAAACTTTTGTGACTATGGTAACGAACCTGTGCGACGTCGGTGCAAGGCGTTTTCAAGCCAGCCCGATATTAAGGCCAGAGATTTCTATCAATCAATTACGCTGAAGGAGACTTCACCCTTTGATAACAGAGTCGTAACGTTGCTGCCATTCCAAATCGCGCTCTAATGAAATTGGTTCCGTCAATCAGAAACTCGTCTGCTTAATGGCACTATGTCTCCTTTCAAGGGGAAAATAATTTAAGACGAATTATCGGCAAACAAAGTTTACAAAGTTGATATCTCCATCTCCTTAGCGCGGATGGTTGTCTTGAATAAGTCACCACTTGTGTACTCTATTTTCCATCCCTTTAATTCTCTCTGAATCACCTATAATACCCAGTAAAATAAAATGGAAATACGCTGAAGGAAATCTTAAATTGTGTATGATTTTAGCGGTTAAATGCTCTTGGATCTCCTGCATTTTGGAACAGCTCTGCGGGGTTGCCACACTTTGCACCACGTGCGGACGCTGTTAATCAATCATTAGCCTCCTAATTAATGTTGCAGTTAACCCTTACCACGCTATAATGCGGTCGTGTACGCCGGGTGCTGCTGAAATGAAGCACAATTTCTGACATCGTCTGAAAAGGTGATCGTTCTAAGTAGCACGATAATTAAATTAGGGTAACTATATTGTTTGTTGAAAAGATAATCTATAAAACTTTTTGGCGTATTACGTATAGCTTTAACATTTTTGTTTACCCATATTAAATAGCTATATTTGAAATTTCGGCTTAATACAAATAACATTTAATATTTCAGTTTAAAATGTGAGTTAAATGAATTTATATACTTGCCTGATGTGGACTTCTTTTCTCATTTTTAAAATGAATTACGACTCAGGCGTATTTCAGTGTTATCCTTTAGTAATTGTTCCTTGTAAACTTTCGCATATTTCTAGATAATACTCTCATGGAAATATAAGTCAATATGGAATAGTTCACTAATTAATTTTGCACAAACTGATTTGGGTTCTGTAAACAAATTACACTCAATCCAGTACAAATGAAAAATCAGGATTTTCTTTGAACGTATTCTTAATGGGAACATAGATATCAACAATCAATTTGTGAAAATTTTATTAGTAAACTATTAATGGAATAAAAAAATTAAAATATCTATCTTGCGCAAGTATTTTCATTTCCGCATAACTACCACGTCCCACATCCTCCCTAATGTGCTTAGCGTATTCCATCCATGGCCTCCTCTTCTCTTCTTACACCACACACTTCCCTCTAATCCTAATTTTACAAGACTCGTGTCTTAAGACGTGGCCTATTAATATATCCCTTCTCTTATTCCACGTACTGCATGTCCGCTCGTCCCATATTCTGCTTATAACTTTTTCGTTAGTGATTCTATCCATCCATCTGATTTTAAGTTTTCTCCTATAGCACTACATTTCAAAGGCTTCTTTTCATTACCTTCTGCAACTACTACCGTCTACGTTTGGTAACCATTTAACGCCACACACCATACAAACATTTTTAACAACGATTTCCTAATATTCACACTTATATTGCATGTAAGTAAATTCCTCTTTTTCGCGAAAACCTTCCTTTCCTACCTACTCTTTATGTCTACTATACTTCTACCACCCCTAGTTACTACACTTCCCAAGTAGCAGAATTCCTTAACTTCCGTCAAAATATCCCTTCCCAATCTAACACCCATTGTTATTCCACCTTCGTTATTCCCCTATTTATCCTCATATTGAACTCTTTCTTCAGGACCATGTTCATGCCATCTATTATGGTTTCCAAGTCTTCTTCTGACTCACCTAATACTACAATATAATCGACAAAGCATAGCGTTTTATTTGTTCTTCTTGAAATATGATTTCAATATTTCGTTTGAATTTTCTTCATCGTCTGTTGAACCACTAATGGACACTGAAATATATATGTGATTTGATATTGGTTTAAATAATGGAATATTATATAACAATTGATGATAATACTTTAAGTTTTCATTTATTAATTGCCATAATCCATTTTTCTAGTCAAATTCTCTTCTGAAGCCGAGCTATTGTTAGGATTCACAGCGAACTCTTTATACAATATTTACAAAAATTAAATTACTTACAAACTAACATTTAAAAACACAAAATCTATTCCCAATTAGTATTGAAGGGCCTCCTCATGCAAGGAGATTTAAGAACAAACTCCTACTCGGAATTGGTAGTACGAGGAAACAGTAAGGAAGGTTGCAATTAGAGTAAATACCGTCTTCTTCTCTGCCTTAAACACACCGCTCATCCTCAGATGTCATACCGGTTCCAACTCCTTTAAACGTCCTTGTTGGGAAATGAAAAACTTGCTTATTTAATATACTTATATCATCGTAATGCTACCAAATTAAAGAGCAAGCAATACGGCTTCGATAAGCCAATTCATGACTACTCCACAGATTGAAATAGTCTCTCAATCCTGTCCCTTCTCTCTATATCTATTACATCCCAAGTCTCTATATTTATATCATCATAATTATACAGCCCATATCCAATGGAAAATTTTTAAATAATTAATTCTTACTTCCCGAAAACTTAAAATAAGTGTTCGTTTTTAATAATTTTTCGTTATTTAATTACCTGCGATAGTTTCGAATAATTCCTCTCCAATTACAAGTATTTACCTTTAGAATTTGGGAGAAGCTATCCACCCCAATTAGCACTGATGTTTGGGGAAAATACCAGGTCTCGTCCCGATTGTAGAAAACCCACATCGGTAACAAACTTTCAAGGTTTTATTACCCAGTCTACGTTCTTCTTCAATTTCTCTCAACCCAACTGCCTTTGATTTTGAATCGAAAAATTTCGTTTATAGTATTGTTTTTACTTTACAAAACAACATGTTTGTTATTAAGAAGTAAGAAATACTAAAGCACATATTTACTAAGTCATACATTTCTTAACTGGCACAGTTCTTAAACACTGATACATTAGTTAACTATAACAGTAAAAGCACTACGTTATCAGAGCTGCGAACTGTGTCGCCAACACACAATTAGCTCCAAAAGCCCACTTCTATTGATAACATATTTTATGACGTAAATAAACAAAAATAGAGACATGTGTTATGTTTTACTTCCTTAAAAAATTAGATCAGATAAAAATGTAAATAAACAGACAAAATTAAGTGTTACATAAAATAACGAATGAAGTCTCTGCAATCCCTGCTGTTTTCGTCGGATGATGCAAAAAAACGCATCCTATAAGAGCTTAAAAAGAAACATGTACAAGTTACTGAAATAATTCATATGCCAAAATCAAATAAACGTTTGCTTGTTAGAAGCCTATGTGTATTATGAAAATAAATATACCCAATTCGTCTATGTCATTGACATAGTTACCTCAATTTTCAAATTTTCATTATTTCAATATAATACAGAAAAAGCCTTAATCTTTATCCGTCAGCGAGTAGTGAAAATATCATCTGAAATGTGTTATTTTTATCATTTTCATATCATGTTTTAATTGATTGTAATCTAAGTATTAATATATATATTTAATTATTAATTTATATATTTAATTGCAATTTTCACTTTATTCAATATCAATAAACTTTTATCATACTATTTTAAATATTTGCAGTTTAACTGATAAGTCTCTTGAGGTCAACTATATCCGTACTGCTCGGTGATTGAAGGTGTCTCAGATTTCAGTTTTGATAGAACTATACAGGTTTAGCAGCTTTCCTAGTATTTAATTTGATAATTTTTCCTTATTATTCTTCACAGTCCGATGTTTTCACGAGTTTTGCGTTGGTTAGTATCTTCTTCGACTTGTTCAGGAATTGTTGTAGTTCATCCGTACAGGTTTGTTTCTGTACATTTCCTTCTTTCAACATGAAATCAGTTTCATCGTAGTTGTCATGTATAAACCTCACGGCAGATAACTGTAACGTACTACTCACCCTTTCAAAAAAATTTGAGCTAAGCTTCACCACCAAACACTTTATATTTATATAAATCTAATTTTCTGTAGAAGCATTGACTGGAATGTCTCCTCTGAGGACCAAAGTTAGTGAGCGGCAGCAGTTCTTATTGTTCTTCCGTAAAATTCCCTCGGGAGACTCAATTCCGTCAACTTGGTTCTTATTTTACTTGAAAACCCCTAATTGGTTGTCTCTCTAGTTTCAGTCACACTGCGGGATGTATGAAACAGTGTACTCGATATTGGCATTAATCTGGAGACAAAAAAGTTAAATAAGGTGAAAAAATCATTAGGTCACTCGTATTTCAGTACAAAATTTATTGAACAGTGTTATTCCAGAAGCTTTCCACCAATTTAGGCCATCATCATCTGCCCATTATTTATTAAGTGCCCTATAACATACAATGAAAAAAAATAGTTTAGTTAATGACGGATCGCCAACTTATTTGCTTCTCATTTTACTCTCAAAGTCGCTTCCAAATTCAGTTGCCTAATCTTGATGTCTTTAAACATATTACAACTGACATCTTGCATCTTCATTAAAAGATAATTTCTCATAAAGTCACTATATAATGAATATATTTTTCCATCGTTATAAAATATTCTTATCAACCAGTGCTTTTGTGGAAACTCACCAACAAATTGCGACTTAATTCACTTATCTAAAAGAAAGCCACCAGGTTTCAACTAGCCTTTTATGCAAGGCTCAATCACTTTGTTTCAATGGGACACATTCTGTGCTAAAAAGTGTGCAAAATTCGCCGTGCAACCGAAACGTTTCTGAGACAAAATTGTTTCCTAACGTATAAGTGATGACATTAAAGTGTAGGCGTGGCACTAAAAACTTTAAATAACTTGGAATTGGCCAGTCAGTTGTGAGCAGTCTGTGTTAAAGGTGTGCGGTCATAGATTTTTCAATGCTGTTGTGTCACTAAATCACAATAGAGAAACGAGTAATGATTTTATTTCACGGTTTACTTAATAAAACTGCTACGGAGAGAATAGAGTCCTTGAAAATGGCTTTCTGCGATAATTGTTGGAGTCGTGCAGGAGTGTTTGAGAGGATTAAACGTTTTAAAGAAAATAGGTGTCTCGAGGCGTTCCATCTCAAGTTCATCCGAATGAGAAAATTCATGATTCTTAGCATTTCTAATGCAGAGCTATAGATGAGGAGCTTAAATCTCTAAAAACAATGTCCACGACATTCTTCGAAATGTTTTGATGAAGGGGGGAAGTGTGCGCTAAGTTTTCCCCGCACACCTTGACTTTCAAATCAACAACTCGTGGACACCAACCGTAACTGACTGAAATGAAAAACGCAGATAATTCTATTTTGGAATAAATCGTGACGGGTGATGACACGTGATGTTATTAACAGGAACCTACCACAAAACGACAAAGCGCAGAATGCGTCGTTGTTGATTCTCCAAGAAAAAATAAATGGCTAATGACAGCATCAAACGTGAAGGCAATGCTCACCACATTACTCACACGCATTTTTAGCCACCAGTACTACTGTAAATTACGAGTATTATCTAGTTGTTATGGATAGGCCCGCAACAGTAGGAGGAGCGTTCTTGCTGCACCAGGACTGGAGTCGTAATTCGTAGAGTAAAACAGAGTGCCTGCTCTCAATCACACTCTATATTCAGCTGATTTGATCCAGAGTGAATTTTTTCAATATCCTAAAATAAAAATTCACATGAAGGGTCATCAATTTGACGACGTAAACGACATTAAAGATACCGTGACTCGCATGAACGTTCTATACTTTATACTTAAGTGGGATGAGCTATGTATAACATCTAAACCGTTTAAACGTCCACGCACTTTTGAGCAATTGACACAATTTCCATTCTTCACTAATTTCCTAGAAATTAGGTTGTGATGAATGCGATTAGTAAAATGTTTGGGAGCCTATCTTAGGTTTACGGGAATGGAGGGATGTTGGACGTCGACTCTGATTACTAGTAGAGTCCCAGCCCGGAAAACGGGAGGTCCGGGTTTCGAGTTCGAGTCCCTGGCCTGGTCCACATTTTTTTTGTTGTTGTCCTTCTTCCAAAGTAGTTATACGTTCATCTTTATTTTTCTCTATTCACTTTAGGCACTGAGAAGTCTATAAATACGATAGAATTGCTCTCATCTCTTAAATTTTTTGAGGCCCTTCTGATGTCACACCCTGTTTTGAGATATTAACTAACGTCTGTTGAATAAAATAATCTTATACGTTTACTGGTATATAAAATGATATATTTGGGAACTTAAGCATAAGTTGGCCATATTCATTCTGGTTACATACCATTAATAGAACATATAATAAAATGCAAATAATTTGGTACAATTTATAAATGATGTTAATTCCAATATACTTTTCTGACTTTAAATTTACAATAAATAAAAAAACGGTTAAAAAGTCAGCATATAAATTTATTACTGTTTAATTAACATAAATGTGACGCTTCGTCTCCCGTTTGAGACTTCCTCGGGCATACTACAAACATAATATTACAAGAAATTAAATATGAGATATTAATATATTATTTAATCATTTCGCCTATTAATATTTGATACAATTTTATTCCAAGAATTACTTAGAACTTGTTCTGTATCAGGTACATCGTTATATATATTATCAAATTGCCACACATATTATAAAATTTTGTCGGTATCTGTTTTACTCATACGCTATAGAATTCAATTAGATCGATAGTGCACAGTTTAGTTAAAATAAATTAAATTATGGTTAATTATATAGAAAAGAACTAACGAAACTGAAACAAATTATTGACCACAGACATCAAAACAAGAATTTATAACGATAAACATTTAATTCAAATTCTAAAAGCAATATATCTCTACAATCACATTAAAAAATAATAACCACGAATTTTATCTATAACAGTTAGTATTTTACATAACAATTACTGCAAAACCAAACTCAGGTTTGAAGAAGCGATAATATATTTCGCTTCTTCAAACCTGAGTTAACAGAAAATCCTTTGAAGGACTGGAGGAACTCAGCTCGAAACTTATAATAAAAGTCTAGAGCAATTGAAATTACGGATATAAGCTAATCTATAAATTGTAACATGATTGGTATAGTATTCTGCAATATTTTTTCCACTTGATGATTAATTATAATATCGTTCTCAGTGGATGAATATAATTATATACTAAACGAATGTGTTAATAAACTTGAGACTTGTTTTCTTTGGTTGTTAACTTCATTTACAAATATATGGTGTCTTAATAACGGTGGATCCATTTTGAAATTTTAAAATGGAATAAAAGGAGCTGTGTGTGAGGTATTAACAAAAGGTCGAAAACAAAAAAAAATCGTAAATACCTCACAGTATGTTTTATTCCATTTCAACATCGACCAACCCTTATTTAAAAATGCTATATTATGTCTTACAACGCGTGCATAAGTATTAATGTATGTATTCATGCATGTTATGTTAAGAAATGTCAAAATAATTAATCAAAACCATGCACTATCAATCTAAATATATCAGAGGAGAATGAGGAGACCGACAACGTTGTATACTAGACGAGATGTGACTAACGTGAGTCAATTTGAAAAAATAACCAACCCAGATCTTTGGATTTCTTCACCCAAGGTATTGATGACTTGAGGGACAGACTGTACAAAGGCCTCACTCCTCTTATATAATATTAATTGCGCTTTCTTAATTGCAATGAACACATAGCTCAATATCTGCAAAAAGAATAAATTATTTCGTACGAGTCAGTAATAACCTGAGGAAGGAGAACTTTGTAAAGAAAGACTGAAGAAGTGTCTAAATTCATATAAGACCAAGAAAATATTAAGACGAGCATTTCTGTGAGAAACAGTGCAGTACAATGAAAGAAAAGTCACTTATCATCTTGGATTAAACGAGTACAGTTATATCGTTTAACAAAAGAGCAAGCAAATGCAAATTCTTGAGCCAATAAAGAAAATAAATGTTTATACCACCTATAATAAATCACGATTACGAAAGCTCCAGAAGCCCTCTTACAACAAACTGCACCCGGGAGCTGACATTAACTTGAATCTCCTTTAATGGCGAAATACAGACGGGAAATAAAACAGCGATGAAACACTTGCGACCTTAAGGAAAAATTTAACGTAATGTCTAGTTGTAATTGTGGAAATCAAACACAGAAATTACTGTAGAAGAAGAAGTACAATTATGAATAATTTTACAATGTTCCCGATAAGGAATTAAATAATAAAAATATTTATGAAAAACTGAAGAAGAAAAATGATCAAATAATAAGGAAAACCAAAACGACGAACATAGAAACTGAAAGACAGCACCAGAAGGATATATAAATAGTACTATACATAAATTTAAATGTGATATTAATATGAAATAATAATAAGTTTAATTTAAGATTAAAATGGGGGAAGGGTTAAAAAACAACCAATCGGCGTGAGAAAATTCAAGTGAAGTCCTTGCCAGGAAGCTTCAGTCATTGTGTAGTGTAATGAAATATTCTGTAGTTGTTGTAGTAATCAAGAACCTCATGTCTCAAAACATGATCTTCTCTTGGTCATATTATTCTCTATTCTATTCTGCTTATAACTTCGTGGTTAGTAACTCTATCCACCTACCTGATTTTCAGCATCCTCCTATAGCACCACATTTAAAAAGTTTCTATTATTTTCCTTTCTGCAACTCCTGCCGTTCTCGTTTCCCACCCATATAACTCCACAATCCATACGAACATTTTGAATTATTTATTTATATACTTATCATTATGTTGCCCAAGTAGCATAACTCCATAACTTCTTTCAAAATATCCCATCCTAATCTAAAACCTTTGTTATTCTACTATTTTCCATACTACTGTCCATTACCTGTCTTCCCTCTATTATCCTCATTTTATACTTTTTCTCTTCATGCCAAACATTATGGCTCACTTTATATTACAATGTCATCGGTAAACCGTAGGGTTTTTATTTCTTCTTCTTGCATTATGATTCCTTTTCCATATTGCGTTTTAACTTTCATCATCGCCTGCTCTATATATACGTTAAAGAGCATGGGTGACAGACGACATTCTTGTCTAACTCCTCTCTTGATTTCTGCTTTATTTTCTTGCCCTTCAATTCGAAATTCTGCTGCCTGCCTTCTTTAGAGGTTATGACTTTTGTTTCTCGATTTCTTATTCCTGTCTTTTAAAATCCTTAGTAGGTTGTTCCAGTTTACATTATCAAAGTCTATTACTAAATCTACAAATGCCATGAACGTAGGACTCTGGTTTCTTATTCTGTCTTATAAAACTAAACGCATAGTCTCTTGTCCTTAAATTATTTCTAAAACCAAACTGATCTTTCTCAAATTCTATTAGACGTTTCATACGATTTTAGTTAATATTTTACACGCACAGGATACTAAACTAATTGTCCTGTGTTGTTCGTATTTATCAGCGCCAGTTTTCTATGGTCTGGGTATAACATTTAGGTATAATATTCATTATTATATTTTTTCTTATATATTTTTCTAGATATTGAAATTTGAGGCTGAATATTACATCATTTTATTTCTTGCTGGATTTTAGGATTTTAGTAGACGTCTTCCCCTTTACAAACCTTTCAATGAAGACATTAATTTGTAAAATTTAATATGAAAAGCATCCTGGAACACAATTCAGCGATTCACAATGTCGCCTATATTTTAATACATAGAGTAGATAGAACGTGGTCTTAACAAAAACTGTAATCTCTGAGTCGGAACAAAAATATAGATAAATAAGAGAAAATATAGTAATTTAATAATGATCAAGAAGCGAACAATATATAAAATGTGGTATTACCACTTCAGGGAATGATGGCATAAAGTCACAGCACGATTCATCTACTGAAAAACGATGCTTATACCGGAGACCCTGTACTTTGAACCCGTACCTGCCGGGCCAAAGCCATTGTATCCAGTTTGTTACGAATCTCCCAAGATTCAAAAATTTTATAAATGACTAATTATAACAATACTTGACAGTAATTAACGACATGTTAGACAACACGAATAATCAAAAAGTTTGTTAATGATAATTGCTACGCAAGATTAAACGGTTTCGTAACATTGATTCTAACTTAAAAGATAAATTAATTCTTTCATTCTTATCTGAACTGTCCCACACTTAATCAAATCCAAACTGATTATCAGATGATTCATATAATAGATGTAAGATTCGAGAAACGACTGCAATCATTTCGATTTTGAAATGTAAATAATTCATGGCTGTGGTAAAAATTTAATTTAATTTCAAGAATATAAGAAAACCTTTCATCAAAGCTCAGCCATATATCCCATGAAATAGAATTTAAATATCAGGATGGAAAAGTTTTGGCCGACCCTAGATTCGAACATCTACCCATAATACGAGTTTCTTCCATCTTGATACATTAACTTAATTACACGGCCGCTATATCTGTTAAAACGGAATATGGGAAAGGAATCATACAGCAAGGAGAATAAATTACGCTTTGCCGACGATATTGTATAATTAGGGGAATCGAAACAAGACTTGGAAACCACAATAAAACGGAGTCCTGGAGAATGAGTTCAATATGAGGATTAATAGAGGAAAAATTAAGGTAATGGAGTGTAGTTTGGGAAACAGTGGAATAACAAAGGGGGTTAAATGGGAAGGGATATTTTGAAAGAAGTTAAGGAATTCTGCTACTTGAGAAGCGTAATAAATAGTGATAGTAGGATTGCACGGGCAAGGAAGGCTTTCACGAAAAAGAGGAATTTACTTATAACTATGAATATTATGAAATCGTTGCTAAAAATGTTTGTATGGATCGTGGCGTTATATGGGTGCGAAACGTTGACGATAAGAGCTGCGGAAAGGAAAAGATCAGAAGCCTTTGAAATGTGGTACTTTAGGAGAATGCTGAAAATCAGATTGGTGTATAGAATCACTAACTAGGAAGTTCTAAACAGAATAGGGGAAACGCGAACAATATAGAGGACGTTGACCAAGAGAAGCGATAGATTAATAAGCCACGTTTTAAGGCACGAGGATCTAGTAAAATTAACATTAGAGGGAAGTGTGTGGGTAAGAACAGAAGAGGGAGGCCAAGGATGGAATACGCTAAACAGATTAGGGTGGATGTGGGTTGTGCTAATTTAGAGGTTATGAAAGGCTTGCGCTAGATAGGTGAACATGGAGGGTTGCATCAGACTCGTCTTAGTACGGAATGCCACAACAACATATATAATCACAAAATGACCTGGATACATTACCACATACAAGTAACAGAATCTCGTTCTTACATGGCCTAAATATATGTATATTTAATTTTTTGTTTATAGTCAAATAAACTGCTATATATATACATATATATATGTTGTTTACATTTTGGAACTTAAATGACTAAATAATCAACTGTATTACTAATAATAACCAATATGTGAAAAGAAGTATTTCTGTATACAGAAATTTACGTGTAGGGACATGCAAAACTTCGCAATTTGCCAATAATATGTATCACATTAAACAATTTATTCTATGTTTTGTGGTAAGTTGTAACAACTCTCGTCTAAAAGAATATGAGTATTATTTGAAAGCGGTATCTGGAAAGGAGAAAAAGGCAGTCAAGTGATAACTATGGCCCCTAAGCTTTAGCTTAAGCATCCTACCCGGTATTCACCTAAATGTGACGCAGAAAACCTGCATCAGGCAGGACTGTTCGAATTCCGTGTCTTACGCATCTCCTATGACAGGAGAACTTTGATCTGAGAACGCAGCATTCCCTTATCCATGCCTGGGTGAGTTTAGGAGGCTACTGTTTTAGTAGGAATAGCGGACGACACCTACCGTATACCCAAGGTCTGTAATCCCGGAGCAGGCACCTCTCGAAACAAACCGAGGTTTCTCGGTTTGTGGGATCCTTAGGACCGAACAAAGAGAGAGAAGACGTATTAAGAAGACAGTTATACGATGTAAGTGACAGTAAATATTTAGAATTTAAAATTTATTGCTAGGGTGGAATTAAAAGTTCGTAAATATCAAATGAGGATTGCTTTTAACCGATGTTATATGTCCTACGTTGAATAAAAATGTCACTATTTGTTTCTATCTCATTGTCTATACAATTACCAGTTACGTATAATGGGTATTCTATACCTTAGATTTAATTGATAGATATATCAATTTTTCAGTTATCACAGTTGTTACACTGAAGTTTCTTCTAATATAACTTCCAGGTAGTTAGTTTTCAAAATAAGTTATTCAGTTGTATCCTTTATGTTGAGTGGGCTCCAAGGAAATGAGCAAGCAAAGAAACAGGCAAATAAAGCGACTGCTCTTTTACGTATAAGAAAATTTCCCTTGGAGATCTGAGAAAGGTCATAAGGGACCTCAGCTTGATGAAATGAGAGGAGGAATGGATCAATGGTGAAAAGGGCGGAGAACTGCGCCTTTTTATTATGGATGTACGAGCAGAGCACCGTTGCAATTTGGGGCAAAGCTATTAACTGGACACAGAAGGTTCTGGAGCGTACTGCACGCGCTTCCATATGAGAGACGAAGACGAAATTTACCAGCCTGTGACATGGGAGTTTCGGAGGACTCTCTTCACCTCCTAGCAGGAGTTGCAAAGCAAATAAAGTCACGAAGGTCAACATCTGTGACAAAAATGTGTAAGTAGAAAATTTCGAGATAAAATAATAGCACATAAGGTTCCGCTCTTGCGCCTCTTACGACTCTTTACCACGTGGCGAAACTAACTTGTTTACAGAAATATTGTGTGCTATTTATTATATCACTTAATTTTATCCTTTAATATTCTACTTCTTTATTTAATTAGTAAGCCTAAACTTCCAGCAAAGACGTTTTATGCACAGAAATATTGTGTGCTATTTATTATATCACTTAATTTTATCCTTTAATATTCTACTTCTTTATTTAATTAGTAAGCCTAAACTTCCAGCAAAGACGTTTTATGCATTCAAGTTCTAAACTAGTAGCCGCACTGAAAAGTGTAAATCGGTCCAACAATGTAAACTCGTAGTGAACAATAAAACAAAGACAGCTAATATTTTTCATAGTTACCTGTTTAGAAAGAGTAATACAAATATTTTGCTTTATTTCATTTAATTTTTCGTGGTTACATTTGAAAACGGTTTTTGTCATTTTTCTTAACGTCCAAGTCTATGTACGTATAAAATATTAAGTCTGCATACGCTTGTTACTGCTTACGGTAAGCGGCCAGTGTATTAATAAACATAGAAACAATGCATAATCGTATTATTAAAAATCTGCCAATATTAATATGCTTGTGTGCTTTTTTTAATAAACAATTTGGACAAGGCTCATTCCCAATCCGTAAAAACTTAAAAGTCTTCATTTATAATTTATTTGATTTATAAGAAATTATGTAGGCCACCTCTGTGACGCAGACCCGCATTACAGACGTCACTGGTTCGATTCCTGGCAAGGGCCTGGGTGTTGTGTGTGTGTTTTAAGCCCCCTAACTTAGCTAACTGGACTAAACTTCAAACCAGTTTCTCAATAAGATAGTCAGTAATGACCTTTGATGTTTTTGCGACTATATAATTTAATAAATATATATTTTATGGTGCGCTTTTAGCAGAATTAAGATTTAAGTCAAATTAATCCGGGGACAAGGAAGCGTGGTGTACCGCAGCAAATATACCTTTTAGGGAATGATGTCAACCTTGCGGAATATTGTTTGGTGACCATGAAAGGGTTAAAAATATTGTGTGACGGCGGGTCACGTGAGGTTGGTTTTAGAGGAACGGATAGCTATCTGCTCCGAGACCTCAGATGTTTTTTGAAGGCGGACCCAAGAACATCGCCTGGGTCGATTTGCTCCACATCGGAGGTTGACTTTGGATGCCGACCCGAGGGAATCGCCTGCAGATGTTGGTGCGGAGCAAAGTAAATTGGTAAATCGCGAATCCATGTTTACGGATAACGCACCAGTTTGCAACCAAATTAAACCACAGTTAATCGTGCGAAGAGGGAAGTCACGTGTCCTACGAGTATAGGCTGGCAGATGTTTTTTATGTATCATAAAATTGTTTCATTTAAATCAAAAACATTAATTCATTTCAAATAACAGATACTCACCACAATTTAATATATCTTTTTAAAGTGTATACTTTATTTCCTTGAGTAATATTACTAAAAGCAAATCAAAACATTGAGAGTTTTCGATAGAACACTTACCAATCATATTTTCGGTTTTACTTGTTTCCGTAACTATTAGAATAAGTCATATTAACAGGAAGGAAACTACTCCCATCACACCCATTTCCCTCTAAAATAATAAGGATGATAAATCTCTCGCTTGAAAATTTTGAAAATACAAGGGTACATAGTGCTATAACTAAAAATAATATAGGTCTGTTTAGACAACTGACTAAAGCTTGAAATCTGCTTGCCAACAAAACAACTATCGTTGCTATTATCTGATGTGCCACGTATATTTAATATCAGTCGACGTAATAACAATTTATAGCATTTCGCGTCAATTATTCTGTGAATAAAACCTTTCGACCATGCAGTCATTAACTTTTTATAATGAACATAGGTTTTCCCTGAAGATCGATTTAATAATAGCCTACCTGATGACGCCGGTAATGAAAGTCGCAAAATATATGCATAGTTCAATATTAGTATAATTTTTCAGTAATTTAAACTGAAACCGGTGATCAAACTAATATTAACTTTATAACACAAATAATACGTAATAGTTTGAAATGCGATAAACCTGTATTAGTTTAAGATTGAGAGTTTTATAATGCAGTAAGCAATAATAAGACAAAATTATTTAATTAAATAACAATAAAAGTTTCTAAACACCTACTTTCCATCATTGGGTGTTGAAGACAGTAACAGGTTTCGCAATAACAAGCTACAAGGTTTACGAAAACATGTTGTTCATCCAATTTAGTTCCTTCATTGTCTTCTTATCTAATACCTATGCACGCGAGACTTCGCTCCCTAAAAACAAAACACGTACAGAATTTTAACAAAGTTGAATTCATTGAATATAAAAAAGTGCGGTATCATTCATTTATGATCGCTTCAGGGCAAACCTTATAGCTCGCAGTTTGTTTCGGAGCCAATTCGATAAAGACAGAAACTTGAATTATATTTATTTGATTTGATTTTAAAACTCAGAAATTACTAAATATTAAAATTTACGTGACGCGACAAATAATACCGATACATGGAGTAAGAATACACATCCCCCATATCTCTCTCTCTCTCGCATGCTCCCAAAATTACGCCTATAATAACACAGTAAGTCCGATGAATATTATACGAACGCCTAATAGGATTTATAACTCGCAGTTCGTTTTCACGCCAGCTTTCGCGTGGCTGTTCAATGGACTTATAAATATTTATATTAATATCTTCATAACTCTGCAAGATATCGACATGAAACATTCACGAAAATATATTTTGGCATTCCTCTTCCAACCCCTGAAATTTTCATTGAAATCAGTTGATTCATTTCGGAGCATAAAAAGATCCAGAGTGTAGGCAACACCTGATTCACTTTTTGGAGATTTGAATGTATAAGCCAATAAAACTTTCCCGTAGAATGTTTTACATTTATATTGTATTAATATCTTCTGCAATATACAGAAATGAAACATGCACGAATATTTAAGTTAAATCTCCTGTTTATAAACCCTCAAATTTTCATTGAAATCCGTTGAGCCGTTTCGGAGCCTATTCCAGACTAACTTCCTGACAGACAAGCACTTCAATTTTATTTATTGGAATAGATTTGATAAAGTAAAGTTATAAATAATGTTAAATATTCTTTAAATGTGTTGAAATAGCCTCTTTGTCAGTTTTTATATTATTAAATGTTGAATTTGAGACGAAACGTAGTGTAGTTAAATATTTAATAAAATAAACTCATTGTCAGATACACTATTTCTTAATATTAAATTCTGATTTCTAATAATTCACGAACCAATCAAAATTTTATTTAATAATATAAGCTTCTGGTTTAAATAAAAAAATAATTTAATAGCCCATTTATTTCATCATGCATTTTTATACTTATTAATCATAAATACCTTTACTTAACTGCGCAGCGCTTCAGATCATATTTGGAACACCGTTCAGGCTTTACTTATACTGAGGTTTATCTTAAGTAATGAAACGTATGTAATAAGTATTAAGCCAAACCCCTCAGATGGCCCACAGCCTAAAGAGGGTTCAAATAAGTAACGAAACGTTAAATATTTTAGAATACTATAAAATAAATTTAATGCAAATCATTTAATAATCTGTTTTTATCATCCCATTGCAAACGCTCAACGTTTTAGCTTACCAGTAATAAAGTAGTACTAATTTGTAATGTTGACGTTATCGTTACATCTGCGTATATTTTGTGGTTCAATTTCGACAAAATATATCGCTCTCAATGTGCTATATAAAAGACATTCTATTAAAATATGTTGAAGTATTTCGTATTTGCTCAGATTACACAGTGTTCATATTACTGTTAGATAAAATAGATAAAATATTTTGTTGTAGATTAAATTCAATTTTAGGGTTCCAGCGAGTCTAAATTATGCTATAGACCTAAAATTAGTCGCGATTGAATTATTTTAATACTGTTATTGTTAAAATTTTACCGGTTAATTGGAATGAATGATACTGTAACCTAATAACGAAATTTCCAAAAGCGTACGTAATCCTTATGCACGTAAACGGGACACTTCCATATTGACCATTTGTAAGGTGTATTCAGTTAATGCAAATAAATATATTGTTTGTTTGATTGAACATTATTAGTTAAATATACATAGTTTCAAATTCAAACAATATCATTTGAAACGGAGCGTTAAAATAAGTCTTATTTTTTTGCAAAGGGAACAATAGAGAAGAAAGTAACATCACTTCAAGTTAGGAGACAGCGTGTCATAAGATAATAGCATCTGACAAGAAGACGAGATATCGCGGGAAACAGTGGATGAAGTGTTACGGAAGCTAATCTTTGAGAAATAACTATTTTTGTACACTTACGTCATAGTATACAAATATTTGTCTAACGAGTTGTTATTCAAAAATGATAATTCAACTAAAAATCATTAGAAAAAAGTAGAAATGCTTTCATCCGAATCTCAAGCAGGAGCGTATAAATGTTTTAGAAAAAAGATAAGAATGGAAAAATGTTGACATTTTTCCATTCTTGTCTTTTTTCTACAAATCATTATTTGCGTTGATTTTCTGTAAAACATACACTGTGTTGAATGCAGAAGATTAGTAGACCTATCGAAGATGACATCTTATTTGAGTTGTTTGTCCTTTCCCTTACCGTTGGTATAACAGTCAGAAACGAAGGCGGCTCTAATTTCACAATTGTACATATAATGTACGCTGCAACGAAGTACCAACTACCATCGCATTCTTGTAAAATTTTCTATTTGTAGACAATATTTGGACGGCGCTGATGATAAGAGCGTAGGGTAAATAATATTAATATCATATCCCGCGACATTCGGTCTGTTCTAGTTTACGTCATTGACCATATCTTTCCTTATCTGAAGTGTAGGGCTTCTTCGAGTAAACACTAATAAGCCGGTGCTCAGTTATTGATTATAAAGTGTGGAAATGGAGGAGAACTTTATCCTAAGCTGTAAATTGTCGAGGTTTGCTATTTATGCAAATCACCCCAGGTACGATTAAAGAGAAAATTCAAATTTTCTTTGATATTTTATATGCTAAAGAATAATGTTAAATTTTTTTCATTTTTAATGTAAAAATTAATATTTAAAGTAACCAATGTCGTTCATTTATATTAAATAAAATTTATGTATAATTTTAAAAACTATAAACCATAATCATTGAGCTGAGGCTTTCCCGGTGTAGTTGATGCAGAAATAGTTCGCGGGTTTCCACTCGGGTGCAGGTGCGATGAAAACGCGACGTTTCGACTACCAAGTGCTCTGTCATCATCTTCAGCCTTAAGATCACTCAGGCTGAAGATGACAGAGCACTTGGTAGTCGAAACGTCGCGTTTTCATCGCACCTGCACCCGAGTGGAAACCCGCGAACTATTTCTGCAAATTATAAACCATTTCGTATTACGATTGATAGGACTCATTGTATTTCCTTCCCACATGTAGGAGACTCGCTCCGCATTTATTTGTTGCATTTTGTGCTCAATTATGCAGTTTATAACTCACTATTGTAATGTGTATTTCCCCGCTATTAGAATGATTCGGGCAAATATCGTCGCATTCTAACGGCATTTTCTACAGCAATATTATTTAATTACTTCAAAATAAGCACCATGTAAACATTATTATTTTCATTAATCTCTGATTCTTTTTGCCAACTATTTTTGCGTAATAGACTTAACGAGTGTCGTCCATGTCTCCCACTTATCACCATAGGAAGGGATGAGTTCATTTTATATGTGTATTGTCCATACGACGCTGCGATCCTTAGGTATCGGAAAGTTATTAAACTACAGATTTATGTAGTTTTCATATTCCACTTATTCCTGGCTAAATAATTTTTAATTATGTCCTCCTCCTTAGCGAAATAAATTTATGTGAGTCTAGGTCAGAACTATTTACGAATCTGAGCTCTTTTCTTCCCACCCAATGCATCTATTTCGTCTCCAGAATAACAGTTCGCTGTCTAATCTTCATGTTGAACCATTTAGAATTTAAGAGCATATAATCATATTCTATATTTAGAACTGGCCGCGAGCGCCCGTTTTTCATACGACAATCAAATCATTGTTCGCTTTTCTTAATGTAAAGGCTACATTTTGACACAAATAATTGTCTACAATGATTGATAAGATAAGGCTTGGGCCTGTCTTTCAAAACGTGGTACTTAAAACGCGTTGCCATAGTAACAAGATTTCTTAATTAACTCTCTTTATTACACCTTTGTCCCACCTCGCTTAGTCATCATATAAGTTTTTGTTTTCTGACAAAGAAGTTATCTCTAAAATGAAAAAAAAAATGGGTAGCCAGAATTTCTGTATTTTCTGCATTGACTTCAAACTTGAGGTTTATTATCATTGGCGTTTTTTCTATGATTGTAAGATACGTATTATTTGTTCGCCGTCCTTCACCGTGCATATTCCCAAAAACTCCATCTATGTTTCATCACCGCCTTCTTTCGTCAACCTTTTTACAAGCCTTATATTTAAGCAGCCTTATCCAAAAGGAAGTGATGATAACCTAATGAGATACACTTTTGCATTTTTGCATACCTATACAAGAGATAATATTTTTTTGATGATAATGTAGAAGCAGACATTCTGGGTCGATGTCTGCTTATGAATGAGTGAATAATTGCATCAATTAAGTTGCATATTGTAATGAAAACTAATACAGATAGTAATAAAGAAATCCCAGTAATTTTTATATAATTAAATCTTAAAACTACACAAGGATTCAAATTAAATACGATGCACTTTAAATATCTTTTATTGTCCATAACTCTTATTAACTTAATTAATACAATCTCACAAGCTGCATTTTTTAGATTTTTATTTAATATCACGAGTTGCATATTTTAGATTTATTTGTTTGTGTAACTTTCTACTGGAAACGTAGGTTCCTCTCAATTTATATAATTATTCCTTATGTGTTACTTAACTAATTCGTACATCATTGATTTTACCACTTAATATCCTTTTCATATCATTATTTCTAGCGAAATACTGTCCCGTTGCGATGTCATTATGCAGTTTGCGAAAGCAGAACCTTATTCTACATTGGTTGCACTAATGCACTAATGCACATTCGCGAGCTAGTGCTGGCTTTTTCAAAACACACATTATAAAGTGAAACGAATGCCGCAGCTTTCTATTTGCATAGTTGACATGAATTTCCCATTACACCAATTGTTTTTTAAATATATTTCTGGACCATTGCAGAAATTTTATTTCAGTACTAGTTGGGTTCCTGACATCTCCTGGGTTATTTGTAATAGCTAGGAGAGGTATTTTGTCACACTAATCTCTAGGTAGCTTTTTTGAAAAGTTACATTTTACGGCTCTAGCAGTATGAACTGTGGTTCCTGATGAGGGTCGGAATTACTCAAGGTATCTTGAAACAGTCAAATGTACTCCCAGTATCAAAAATAATTTCTATGCATACCTTTATAGGTGTTAGGGGTATTTTATCCATCCTGTGTTTGTTCATTAGTACCCAGTTCAGGTTTGTATTCAAAAGTTAGTATCAATCCCTCCCCGTCCCTAGGTGGAAGGGGGTCGAATTCATACACAAGAAACAACGGATAAACATTATAAAACTCATTTCCTCCCAAAAAATCATTTATTCGTCGCAAATATCGCCAATTTGCTTTAAAATTTCTACCCTCTAACACCCTCACCCTTACCTCAGATATGAGTAAGTAATATTTCCTATTTTGTCTTCTTAAATAAATTAATTCACTGTAGCAATAACTTCCTAAATCATGATATGGCATTACTGCACCATCTTTCAAATAACGCCTATTCGAATATGTATGATGATGCAACAGTAGACGCCAGTACTATTCGGTGATGGATTAACCGCTGTAACGAAGCTGAATGGCAAGCACCGTTGGATGATGATTAGCAAAGCGGCAGACCGGTTACTGCCGTGACTTCATGCAAAATTCAGCGAGTCGATGAGCTCATTCGAGAAGGCCGCTGGGTCTCTCAATGTCTCTACTACGATTATTCAACAGCTTTTTCATACTGAGTAACAGGATGTTAACAGATCAGAATAAAGATACAATAAAAACAAAATCGTCTTCCGTTTGGAGGAAGACGCGATTTTAGGAAAATTGTGACAATGGTAGACCACACACCAGTCGTCAAACCGCTCAAGAGAATGTGAAAATGTGATGGGAAGTCCTGCCTCATCCACTATACAGTCCTGACCGAACACCATTAGACTTCCACTAAAGGAAGATTCGTGAGATTCTCCTTGGGTATTAGGAGGCCGTGAAAACGTAGTGCGTTGATGGCACATCAAGCAAGACCACGCCTTTTACCGTAGTGGAAAACATGCTCGTGATAAAAGGGGGACAAAAACCATGTAAAAGGGAAACCTTAATCACTAATGTTCTGTGTTTATGCTGATAAATTTCATTTAAATGTCTTGACAAATAAAAGTTAGGAATATTAATTATTTAACTGCTCGTCTTAGTCGGGGCCCGTGTTTGTTTTGTAGTCGTAAGGAATTTCTGTAAAATTTGTCCATGCAGGTAATTTTTTTCTCATTTTTTATTATATGGAAGATCATTTCCTTGATTAAATTTCAATAGACTTTAAACTTGTGACTTCTTCTAAAACTGATTGGCTTTTATTTTATGCTACTTTAAAGACTTTTTAGAGAGTCATTTCTTCGCATGTGCTTTTAATAGATCAAATGTCTTCCTCAAGAAGTTGAAATGAGAATCGTTAGAATAAAATACAGAACAACAAACTTCGTTTACAGTTCACCGAGGAGTGACTTTCTAAATTTACAATTATACTTTTGACTATTGTTGATTCTGCCGTTGAATTCAGTTGTTCCTACATTGAAACTATAAATAAGACTGTTTACTTTGTTTGCATTATTAGGTACGTCTTCGAGGCTTCAGATTTTTACATCATCATTTCTTTGTAGCTATCATCACGAAATTTTAAACTTTCCTTCGGTTTTTGTCTGTTTGTGTAACACTTGGTTTACATTGTGTGTTCTGGTATTAAGTCCTAAGACTGGTTTGATGCAACCCTCCATGCAACCTATCTAGCGCAAGCCTTTTCCTTTCCTTATAACTAGCACATCCAATCTCCTTAGCTTATTACATCCTTAACCTACCTCTTCTATTCTTTACATTAAAGGTGGTATAAATTTGCGTCGTACAAAAACCTGAATAGACTCTGCTCCTACAATTGCCTCCAGATAGACAGCATAATTTTCAATTTATAAATTTTTAACAAATTCAGAGATTATATTAGTGAAAACTGGCCAATTTAACTAACTAATGTTGTATAAATTTAATTTTATTTAAATTCATTGTGGGCCAATATAATGTTTAAATATAGTACGTTCACAATAAAACATTTTAAATGTTAATATAGTTTATGTTTCATCGTAATTATAGGTAAATCTAAGGTTAAGCTATAATGGAGAAGAGAAGATAGTTGCTTAAGCACATGTAATTAATTTGATGAACATAATTGGGTCATAAAAGTATGTATAGCAGTATTAGGTTCTTTGTTCTTGAAGTTGTTCAATTGCGACGTGTACTCATTGAGTACAGAATGATAGTGGATTTTGTAATGATTGGTTAAGAGGAGAACATTCAGGTATGTTAACGGAATGTGAATTTGGTTTATTGTATAATTGTATGTAAAAACTGATTATTTAATAAATAGTTGCAGATGAATATGACGGAAGTCGAAAGCTACTGTGGACAAATGAATTGATGGACTTATTGGCTTATTGAATTTAGTACCAGAATACAGTCCTTAATATCTAATTTAATTTAAGTTAGTATTTACCTGAGTTCAAAATAAGATATGTTGTCAATTACGGATGTTGACTACATCAACTATTTGAATAGTATTGAAGTGTATTCGAGTTACGAGGAATACCCTCGACTAATGTCCTCCAAGGTCGGAATATGGAGAAAGATACAGCCCTTATATCCCACATCAAATTAATGTCTTGTAGCTGAATAAAGAGTTGAGGCAATGCAGTAAGACTGCCAGGAAATGTGTACACGAAGTGCAGTGACATTTTTGTGAAAATGTTTCAGAAATCATAACTTATGTGAGCGCTGATTCTTTGCTCCTCGACGATGATTAATTATAAGCAGTCCTTTTGTTGCATTCTCCTTACGGAAAGAACGATAGAGACGTGCAAGAAATCAGCAGTGACATTGAGATAGAGTCGCTCTCAATGCAACTTCAGTTCCGTAATTCAGTCATGTAATTTTTAGACACCCACATAAACATGAGAATATATTATTCTGAAATGTATATTTTATAAATATATGTAATACTTTATTACTTTTGAGATGCTTTTGTGGTAATCAGTACCTAGACTGCTCTCGTGCAACCTCCATAATAGCCTTTCTAACGAAACCCTTTTCATTTCTGCATAACGTCAACATCCTCCATAATATGCTAATCGAGTTCCATCCTTGTCGTCCTCTTCTGTTCTTACTCTACATACCTCTAGTGTTAATTTTGCAAGGCCCTCATGTCTCAAAACGTGGCCTATTAACCTATCCCTTCTCTTCGTCAACGAACTCCAAATTTTTTATATTCCCCTATTTAACTTGGAACTCCCTGGTTAGTAACTCTATCCATCAATCTGATTTTCAGCATTCTCCTATAGCACCGCATTTCATAGGCTTCCATTCGTTTCCTTTCTGCAACTCCTACCGTCCAAGTTTCGCATCCATATAAGACCATACTCCATACGAACATTTTTAGCAATGGTTTCCTAATACTCACACTTATATTACTCGTAAGTAAATTCATATTTTGCCTGAATTGCCTGTGCTATCCTTCTCATTATGTCTACTACATTTCTACCATCCCTAGTTATTTATGCTGCCCAAGTAGGAGAATTCCTTAACGTATTACAAAATATCCCTTCCCAATCTAACACCCTTTGTTATTCTACTGTTTCCCATACTACAGTCCATTACCAAGGTTTTTCCTCTATTAATCCTCATATTGAACTCTGTTCATGCCATTTATTATAGTTTACAAGTCTTATTCTGACTCTCCTAATACTACAATATCGCCGGAAAAGCGTAAGGTTTTTATTTCTTCTCCTTGGAGTATGATTCTTTTCCATATACCGTTTTAACTTTCTTCATCGCCTGTTATATATATAAGTTAAACAACATGGGCGACAGACTGCATCGTTGTCTTACTCCTTTCTTGATTACGGCTTTCTTTTCGTGATGTTCTATTGCTTCCTATCTTCTGTAGAGGTTGCTGATAAGCCTCCTTTCTCGATATTTTATTCCAGTGCTCTTCAAAATCCTTAGTAGTGTTTTCCAGTTCACATTTTTCAACGCTTTTTATAAATCTACAAATGCAATAACGTAGGCTGGATTTTTCTTATCCTGTCTTCTAAAATTAGTTGCAAAGCCAATATTGCTTCCCTTGTCCCTACATTCTTCCTAAAACCAACTTGATCCTGTCCTAACTGACATTCTCCTGTACACTATGTTCGTTAATATTTTTCCTGCATGAGATACTAAATTAATTGTCCTGTGCTGTTCGCATCTATCAGTCCCAGTTTTCTTCGGTATGGGTATAGTTATGTTTTTAATAAAATCTTCTGGTGTTCTTCCTGTTTCGTAAACGCATATTCACAGAAAGTATAGAACTTGATTAAATTATATATATATATTCCTCGTGGTTGTAGTGAGTACTGAAGAACAATGACACAATTGTAAAAGACAAACAAAATTGAAACATTAAGAAAATTGTGATATAGATATGAAACGTTCTTTTGACCTGTGCTCGGGATGCTTTTATAATTTTCCGTACGATATCTGAGAATTTAATTGATATTTTCGACTGGCTGTAATTCTTTCCAGTCTACAAATTGTTGCTGGTTGAGGAGAACAAAACACCCTGTCCTTCACTTACTGCACTCGTACATCTTTATCTAATAAATAATATTGGCTCTACTTTATATTTTCAGCCCCATATAAATACGATACTACCGCCCTAGGGGGCGGCGGTGGTGGGGAGAAGATATTTTAAAATATGCAAAAGTGGGCTTGTTTGCGTCAAATAAATATTTTTCAGGGTATATTTCTTTGCTTCCCACGATGTTTATTGTGTATGATATCAATCCCTTTTGGTGTACATTCTATAGTTTAGGGTGGAGGGGAAATTCATAAAAATAATTCGAATGCAATCCATATTAAAAAATTTTCCCGTCGTAATGAAATCACAAAGTTGAGTTCCCCAGACATCTTTACAGATTAGCGACACGAGAATGGATACAGTTTTGTAAGGTACAAAGTATATATCGACAGCTGCTTCGCCTCGAGGCTTCACAAAACGCCAATAAATTGTCTTTAAGACTATCAAGAATTAGACAATCTATTAGCTCTGTAGTCCCTTGTGTAAACAATCGCTTGAGCAGCTTCACATCAAGTTGCTCTTGACGCTCCGAAAGTCAATATTCTTCGTAACTAGAAGGCAAACAAACTTACAACTGCAAACTTATTACGTCTGTTACAAAACAAAGCAATAATATTTAGAAAGAGTATTAGAATTGTTTATAAACCGTCGTTATAAAATTGAGTGCTGTATAGTAAATTAGGTTATTTTTGCTCTCGCCATTATGAGGTGGAACTGCAGTTACATTTTCCTGCAAGTATGGTACGTTTGAAATATTTGATAATATTTGCTGTAGTGCACAGTTTTTAATGTAATGTTTCTTATCGTGCCTGTTATAAAATTAATGAAAATTATGGATGTTGATTTTCAGTTAATTAGTCCGATATTCGGACTATTTTCTTTCACTTTCCTGATCATGACAATTGAAAACAGCCCATTTTGTATCAAACCTAATTAAATATTTATCAAACATAAACATTTCGTGAGCTCTTATTTATCATTTCAGTACTACTTATATTACATGTATGGACATACAGGGTCAAGTGGAAACATCAAAGTGAACATTTAATTTTTACTATGTGTTTCGCATTATTTTAGTTATTTTCATCGCTTAATTGTAAGGAAAAATTTATCCGTTTCTTCTAGCACTATTTATATATTTTTCCAAATAATTCCAAATCGCTTTCGTTTAAAAGGTTATCTAATAATAACTTTGGCATGGTATATCTAGGATTGATCCTTTGGTAATAACTTTAACATTATTTACTTCCAAACATAGCGAGCATTCTCTACTGTCGACTGTACACCAAGAAAAGTATTATATCTCGTGGGTACATTATAACTCGTAACTATCCGTTAGACAATTTATATTTATGGATTTAATTTGTATCTGCAGAACTGGACGCTCCAATTTATAGCAGGTAGATTGAGATCTCCTGCTCCAGAAAATTTTTATTCGAATCTGTAAATCACGTTAAAACCTTCATTTATGCAAGACCGAGTAAGATTTATCAGCTTCTGGCCCGTGGCATCCATATTGTCATGAGGTCAGGGATTCCTGACATTTATAATTTTTACTTAATTACACTATATGCACACAATTCATAGAGAGTTCACGAATATAGATATAAACCCTATTTGTGTGAATTAAATAGGTCGTATGTTCGTTTGGAGTGTGGCGTTATATGAGCACAAAAAGGGGACAAAGGGGTTTCAGAAGGGAAATGAATGCGAGCTTTTGAAATGTGGTGCTACAGAATAATGCTGAAAATCAGATGGGTGGATACAGTTAGTAACCAGGAAGTTCTAAGCAGAATAGGGGAAGAGCGAACAATATGGAGAGGGATAGATTAATAGGCTACGTTTAAAGGCATAAGGGTCTTGTAAAATTAGTATTAAAGGGAAGTGTGTGAGATAAGAACCGAAGAGGGAGGAAAAGGATAGAATGCGCTGCGTAGATAATGGAGAATGTGTGTAGAAATGAAAAATCTTGCGCAGGATAGGCTCGCATGACTGAATATCACAGCAACAACAAATCGGTCACTTTTTGAGATGGACTGACTCAATTAAGGTTACTTTCTTAATCGATTTTCTCTCACTTTCGGCTCTTAAATGCGGAGAGCTTGTGTGGTAAGTGATTAATGCATTTACAGGAATACATTATCGTAGCGTCAAGTGGCTTAAAATATAGAACTAATTTTTTAACGACCACCAATATGAGTTTTGACAACTAATTCGGTCTCGTTTGTTTTCCTTGCCCTGTTCCTTCGACTTTGCTTGAAATTTTAAGTTTTTATTTAGATGGATTTTGTTCTTTTTGTAGAGGTATTATGAAGATTCTTGTATGGTTTCAGCTTTCTAAAGTCTCCGGCAGTTGACATTTATTGAGTTTCCGTTCTACTCTCAGAGAATTAATTTTGTTACGTTCCATGCACAGGTCCCGCGGTTTAATGAACAGCTCCTTAATATAATATATATATATATATAACTATTAGCACAGCCGTTATTAGATGAATAAATGATGCTGATCGACGTTGTAGATCGACCCATCGCCATCTTGCTGTTCTCATCTGTAATTGTTTCCAAGCCGTTAAGTTTAAAATAACTTTGTCATGCACATTACTGTTGTGTTTCAGCGTGACACCCGCGCGACAGAGCCGGGGCCGGCTGCAGCAGCCCCGGATGAGTCTGCTGGGGAAGCCGCTCAACTACAGAGCCAGCCGCAGAGACGCGCGCTACCGCCGCCTTCAGAGCAAGGTCTACAACTTCCTCGAGAGGCCCCGCGGGGCGCAGGCCATCGTCTATCACATGCTAGTGTGAGTCTTAACAAATCTTCCTTCACATCTCTACGAATATTTATCACAATAGATATTAATGTATAATTTGAAGTTTTCCAAACAAAATAACTGCAGTTACCTCAGGTTAACGAACATTATCACATATAAATCTGACAGTGGAACCAAAGTATCGGGTCTCAAGGCTAATTTCATCCTAGCTATATAACAGAGACCAAGTATGACGTTAGTGAGGAATTAAACGTCGAAACAAGTATTGTTAATTATTATTAACGTTGAATTAGTTCAAAGGGCCTATTGTTTCTGAATTTTCGTGTGTAACATTGGATCTGTGATAATGAGACAATTATATATATATATATATATATATATATATATATATATATATCACTATAAATGATTTCCTAATCTTCTAATAAAGGGGGCGTGCCTCCAAAAATCCGAAACCCTACATGGTGCCTGACATCTGTGAACTTCAGGTAAGCCACCCAGTTTTGTGTCTTTTTCCTGTCCTTATTAATTGTATATATATATATATATATATATAAAAGTTTTTGATGTTTTGCCCACGTTTTAAACTTTTATTGAATGATGTATAGTTTGCAGCAAAAATAGTAATTTGCATATGTAATTCAAAATTGAACAACAAATATACGAAAAGAAAATCAACTTGGTGCTGCCGGTATTGGGAAAACCAAGCTTTTCCTCCTACTTTCCTCTAGCCTTCCTAGTTCTTAACACCTTCTCACTAAAGAGCAACAACTCATTTTCAGTTCTTGCTGCACCCTCCAGCTTATTCCTCCTTTTCAGTATCCGTTCGACTTCCTAGCTTTCTCCTCCCTTCCACGACCTGATCAATTCTCCATCTCTATCTCCTCGCCCTCTCGCTATCTAGTAACACACTTCTCCTCTGCTCACCTTCCTAGCTCAATCCCGTATATCTCCCCCTTCAAGGGATAACGCTATCTCACGTGATGTTTTTCTGCTAATCCTCGTGAGTTCTCCGTCCGGCACGGGAAAATTTTTCATGAATCTGGGAACAATGACCAACGGAAACTTTGAAGGTGAATGCTCTTTCAGCCAAAAACAAGCTTACCGTTATAAACACGCAGACATATGTATCCCAGCCGGTAGCCCGGCGCCGGGAAAAATCCCTTACCATAAATTGAAATGAAAATTGGGTAGGGACCTACTATATATATATATATATATATATATATATATATATAAACAATTAATAAGGACAGGAAAAAGAGACAGAAAACTGGTGGCTTACCTGAAGTTCACAGATGTCATGCATCATTTAGGGTTTCGGAATTTTGGAGACACCGCCCCCTTAATTAGTTTATAGTGACGCCAACAGTTCCTCACTTGGTCCAGCCGAGAAATCCCACATTTGAACCAAGAACAAAGTTTCTTTAATAATACTGAATAATGTTTTTGTAATATTTTCCCACAAGAGTAAGTAATAGTGGATGCATTATTTTTAAAATTTCATTCCTTTACTAAAATATTTAGTAAAATTTTATCGTTGAATTGAAACTCATAAATACAATCTCAGACAAAAGGAATCTTACAACAAATGTAAGAAGTTGTTTCCAAAGTGTGTTGTGAAGTTTCTCTTATTGCCCATGAACTACATTATTATTCGGTGACAAGTTCCAACCCTATTGATCCACTAAGTTGCAGTGAGTGAGCAGTTGTAACGGATCCTCTCTATGTGCTAGGCCTGAAAATAAGGTCGCGAAAAGTTTTCAGATCCTTATCATCTGCTTTCTCGAGTTACTTGAAATATTATAAAATATTATTGTATGTTTATGGCGATAAAAGTTTAATTTGGTCATGTTTCCTTGGAGGCCGTAACACTCTGAAAGACGACGACGACCGACAAGGTTCATCACGTCATACCAGGCAAAAAGCAATGAAAAGATTAAAAAGTAGAAGTGTGCATGAGGTTGAAAAATGTTTAGACATTTATATATAAAAAAAGACATGGCGTACTACACCTTTTAATACAAGAGTTGAAGATGACATGTTTCTAGAAACTAAACGATGTTATGTAAGATGAGCAGAAGGAAAAGGAATGTGTAATGTATGGTAAATACACTGAAATTATTTTAAATGTTCGGTAGTCTTCTGTTGGTTAAGCGGACGAGCCACTATCGACGCGGATGCTCCACGTTTCTAGTGGCACAAACGCAGCGATAGGTTTGGATGAAAGAAAATTTTTTAAAAATAGTACGGAAAAGATTAAAAATAGGAAAAATGGTACGTGAAGGCTGCCTTACACCGCGCGTTTGAATCTCCAACGTGAATGTGGGTTGCGTATACTCTTTATATGTTTATGTTTTGAAACGGCACACGGGTTTCAATAAAAATTTCAGAGATTGAAACAGGAATTTTAACTTAAAGTTTCATGCATTTTTAATTTCGATATCTTGCAGAGTATAAGATTTTATAAATCTATTGAATTTCCGCGCGAAAGGCGGCGGAAAACTCAACTGCGAGTTAAACGTCCTATTATGCGTTCCTATACCATTCATTCCGTTTACCGTGTTTTTATAAGCGTAATTTTGCAGCATGAGATATAGTGAGATGGGGGAGGGGAGGCGAGCAATCTCATTCCATTTATTGTTGTAAACCTGTTCAAAACCAACTGTGATTTATAAGGTTCGCCGTGAAACGATCATAAGCTCAACCACTGGACTGGATGGACATGTTCATATTTAAATTGGCATTCATTCATAATCAGTTACCGTTTCTTTCGCAACAGCAAAACTTTGAGTGTTTCGTGTGTTTTGATGTGTTTATCGACGTGTTATTTATTGTTGGTGAGGCGTCAAAATTTTGCAAGTCGAATTCTTAATCTACCGTCGGGTTCAGGCAAGAGGCGACGAAACAGATGATCAAACGTAACACTTGCCTATGAACGTTTGGCATATAGCTTCCGAACGACTCCCTTAGGGGGAGGGGTGGAATTGTTATACGAAATTCATATTTGGGCCGAAAAAGAATGCTTGAGGTCAATTACTTTTATAATGTTATCACGATAATATTTGTGTATAATTTCAACCCCTTGCAGCATGTGAGGGGTGGGGGTGGAGATAAATCATACGAAAAAAAATAAGGAAATTATCAACTTTGGGATCGAAACCGGTGTAAATGGGTCACTGTGTTACATTATGACCTTTAATGTGCGGTTGGAGTAAAGATTCATCCCTTTAGTGGGAAAGTCATTTATTCTGTCAGAGTACTGATAATATTTTTATTCCTGTTATTGTATCGGGAGTATTTTTGACTGTCGAGATATTGGAAGTGTATTTGAGGTTCATACTGTGACGTTTTTGATGCCGATTTAGTCATGTGTTGATCAAGAATTAAATAATGTACCGAGATAATATCAATAAATACCCGGGCAACACCGGGTCTCCAGCTTTCTTTGGGGGGGAGGTTAACAGGCAACTCCCCTTTAATAGCATAGGAAGTGAATTGGTAAGGGGGGATGCGGAAGGTTGAGCAAGGTAGCCAAGGCTTGACTAGGGCCCCTGGCCTAAGGATCCTACCCGTTGTTTCGCCTAGAGAGATGCAGGGAAAACCCTAGAAAACTTGTCTGCATCAGGTAAGTCGGGCATTGGGTACTGTTCTCACGCTTTTCCGAATGACGGGAAACGAGTTTGCTATGGGGTCGCAGCATTCCATTGTCCGTGTCGCCTACAATTTTTGGAGGCATTGGCCGACTGATCCAATGGGATCAGCGGAACAACTCTTGCCTTATGCCCAAAGTACATTAACCTCCCAAAATAGGTGATGGTGTCTCGGCATGTGAGATCCTTGAAAAAAAAGAGAATACTAGGCATTCTCGGCATAGTCAGGTGAGCCCCGCAGTCACTCTGGGGCGGGGGGAGGGGGAATGCCTGCGAGAGAAAACTCCCACAGGCACCTAACTTCCGGGTCCCAGCTAGTAAAATATATATATGCGTGTGTGTGTTATTTTTTGTTTTTTTATCGTGGTAGGGAAAATCTTCCAAAGACGCTGTGAAACCCGAGTTACACGGTGTGTGGGATTTTTACCCACTAAAAACCACCTCCCTTTACAAAGTACCTCTTCGCGGAACCGCCGTTAGGCATTACTTCACGAGGGGTGGATTGCCAATATATATATATATATATATATATATATGTGTGTGTGTGTGTGTGTGTGAGAGAGAGAGAGAGAGAGAGAGAGAGAGAGAGAGATACAGGTCTTGCTGAGGAAGACTATTTCATTGGTTCGTTTGCTGTTATATGGATGAGCACGTTCTTTTATCGATTCACATATTACCTATTTATTCAAATGCTTGCCACATGTTAGTACTTGAATTAAAATTGCGATATTACTTTGATGATTCATTAGTGAGACAGCACAAGCAGATAAAGAAGCCATAGACATATCTCTAAATCGACCACCGCAATATCAGATAACAACTTAAAACTAAATTTAACGTTGAAATTTGTAAATATATGCCATAAATAAAATTGTCTCCAGTTAAATAAGGAAATATGTTAGGCTTAAAGTTTTATAAAGTTTATTAAATTGTCACAGTTACAAAAGTTAATAGTATCAACTGTAAGCGTTGTCAAAAGTTAATTTAATATCACAATTGAAGAGTGACTCATACAGTTTGATAAGCATACTCGTGAGAGACAAATACATCTGTTTAGTATGTATCACAATGTGTACTTTGGACATGACGTGATAACGTCGCCAGGTGAGGCCGGTTTTCAAGTCATCAAATTACTAACATCAAGGATCGTTTCCCAAAATTACTCTGTTAAGCATCACTTTCTCCTTTGTGCCTTAATAAAATAGCCTATTTACCTTCCGCAACTACCTCATGAAATGCCAGAGTTGTGACAAAGAATTTAATAGGCTATAGCTTCCATTGCCTTTGGCTTGTTAACCAAATTATAGGTAGAATTGGATTTTAGGTAGCTTTAAAACAGAAGATGCATATATTGAGCTTTTTCAAAAATAACTAGGTTAGTTTATTTTCTACTTGATGTGTGATTTGTTTGTAAATAGTCTAAATTAAACTGTTATAATATACCAACTAAAGTGGGATATTATTTATGGGGACCGTATAAATCTTTGTAGTCATTTGTAACATTTACTTCCAAATAAATTAAATAATTTAAATACCCTCTATTCAAACATAAATGAGTTTTGCACCAGGGAAATTCATTATTAAAAAACAATTTTTGAACAGTTAAAACATCAATAATTGACCCCCTTTTCAAATGTGGAGACGGTTTAAGCGAAGGCGGCATTTTCTTACACTTTACTACTTTGCAATAACTCAAAAATTTGATAAATTACTACGTAAATTTGTTAAAAAGAGAAACGCTGATGTATTCTCAAAGTGTGTTACATAAAATCTTTACACAACGCTCTCTAGTACAAAATCTGAAATTAAAGAAATAATAATAAAATAATATCGTTGTCAATGAAATCAATGTGCGTATGCTGGTATGCATTCGTTTTAGTACCGTATAAAAAGTTAAAAGCGTGAGGAAATTTCGAATAAATTTTTTTCACGTCTTTCTTATGCCCTGGGAACAAACACTAGGTAAGGCTTGTCTACGACTCCTAGTGGAAACCATAATGAATTTTAATAAAACATTCTTTTACAGAAATTACTCCTAGTGGAAAGGATAATGAATTTTTTTAAACATTCTATAACTGTAATTATTAGTGTCAAATAAAAGTTTTTCGGTATCACCGAGTCCGATAGTGTCCTAGTCGAAGTTGTTACTACCTTAACAAGAAAAGAGAGCATCCGCAGGGGTAGGACAGACCGAGAATGGGTTTTGGAAACCGTTGAGTTTATCTTGTCATTGAACATTCCGCTCAAATATTAAATCAGCCCCTAGGTGGATGAGGAAGGAGGTGGAAGGCTGTTAGATAAATATATACTGCGAAAACAACTGAGAATGGTATTGAATCTAAGATTAGAGAAGTCGTTGAGTTCAATTTTGACCTCAATTTATTTTCGCTTAACTGTAAATTGAATCTCTATGTGTGGAAAGGTTGACACTATTAAATGGTCTAACGACCGAAACGAAGGTCGGTTGTACAATTTTGATGCTAGCCGAAGTATCGTAATGGAGTCCAAACGTATCACGGTACCTTTATAAAGGTAAACATATTATTGGTGCCTCATGAGAGTCTAAAATACTCTGAGTAGCGTCAAGGAAACAAAAAACCCTTGGTACCTTAAGGAATTCAAAAATACACGTGATAACTTAGGTGGTCAAGATTAGTCCCAGTAACTAGAGTGAGTAAAAAATACTCCCGTTTTATTTCGAGTGTTAAATGTGTACGACTGATACGTGAAGGGTCTCCATAACATTCTTTTTTACATTATGTGAGTTAAAAATAATCTCGTAACCATTAAAAACAAATATTCCTGGTACCTTAAAGAATTCTAAAATACTCCCGGTTTCCTAACCTTTAAGTAGACAATTTTACTTTAAAGGATACAAAATTGTCCGGATACTTTAAGTAAGTAAAACATACTTTAACTCAACCAGCTTCATTTGTGTCATTGTTGATCTGGGCGAAGAGAAAAAGCTGAAGTTGGTTTTGAAAAAATATATTTTAAACGATCTCTTCCCTCATAGCCATAACCTCCACCACACTACGAGGGGTTTGCTGAACCGTAGACCTAAAAAAGTGCCAGGATAATTTTGACTCCCTTACGATACCCGAAATATTTTTGGTATCTGTTAATTTAACTATTGCATTTCATAGTCTCATGAGGTATCGGGAATCTTTTTTGTGTATTATAAGAAAGCTGTAGGTATATTTTAGTAATTAAGGTTTCAGATTTATTATTGACTTCGATAAGGTACCAGGATAATATTTGTATGTGAACGTATATTTTAGTATATTTTAGTCCCTTAAGATACCACGAATATTTTTTATTCCTTTAAAGTATCGGAAGTCTATTTTACTTATTTGACCTCTGGAACTGTTTTGTGTTCTATAACTTACAGGGATAATTTTTATATTTCCTTTACGTCCCGTGGGTAAGTTTAACTCATATTTCGACTGGGTGGCTATTAAAGGGGAGTTGCCTGTTTCAGTATCACCCTTATGCAGCCTGTTAACCAAGAAAAGAAAAGAATATTTCGACAGTGTTAGGAAGTTACTGGGAGTATCTAATGTTTCAAGAGCAATCATGACTTGGTTAAGGTACCGTCCCCCTTATCTATGCTACGTTTAAGTTAACATGAATGCGTCCAAGAAGATTATGATGGTTAAATCAAATTATTTCCATGAGATTTAAGTGGAATTAATTCCTTTCATTGACTAATGTTAATAAATACATCAATTCTCTGTCGCTGGAGATGGTCCGTGACACTAAATTCTTCACATGTACATTCAATAATCTTTTCGGCTGAGGAGTCGAGAAGTAAATATTGTAAAGGAATTGCTAAATTTTATGCCTGAGGAATTCTCAAAGAGCAGACGAAACGTCGTTTTTGAATAAATAGTGATAAATTTATGCTGACTGATTGGCCGTTTTTGTATATAAATACCCGTACAATACCGAGGGGTATGATATAAAAATTAACTCACAATCCACTGTAAAATTTGGTCCGCAGAAAAGTTTCATATTTGCGAAATAAATGAAAGAGTACAAACAGTAATTAATTAATTATATAGGTATATCTCCTATTCTTCATTCTTGCATCACGTTTTTTTTTACTTCGTGTTTCTAGTTCCTTTATAGTGAATAGAGCCAATATATTTTATTCAATATTTGGGAGGAAATGGGTATATATTGCTACGTCCAACGCTATTTCGACAATAGTACGCAAGTGAAAACCTTAAAAGGAATGTTTGATAGCGACCATGTGGAGGACTGACGCATCTACAGCTTAGCGGGAGGCTTCTGCAACACTGCACCTTAATCCGACAATCCACTTGTTAATGCAGTGGGTCGTTACTATCCGGATTTCGGGTTGCAGTCAAACAAGATCCCACAGAACTGTTCAGAATTCTACGGAGCGCCTGATTGTTTCAACTATATAATTATAGAAGAATAAACATCCAAAAAAATTAACAGCTAGAAAAACACAATCTTGGTTGGTACAACGGATTGTTCGTACCTGACAGTATTACCATGGCGAAGTTTATATAAAATCCGAGTTGAAAAGTAAAATTCCAGATATCCATTTCGTAAAGAAATTCATTAAATATTAGTGAGTGGAGTCTGTCCTTACTGATGGTCAGTAAAAGTAAACATTGAAAGGACAAAAATAGCAATATAGCAGAGTAAGTTGAGAGTTAGGGACAGTAAGTAGATAGCAGTTTTTGTTTTATCGCTTACTATTTTACTACAATACCCAAGGACGAAAATAAAGATAACAGAAACTAAACAACTTGTATTGTACAACTGCCATAACCCCATTTGTAAATGTCTGTGCAAAAAATATTTTTTTTGACAGCGCCACTGTTTCGGAGAACAATTAGGATGAGTTTCATTTTTTTGGCTCTAGAGCTCATTTAGGGCCTTGGCCTATTGGTTAAACTGCGGACTGTCATCTTACATGACACGTTCCGAATTTGGAGTGATACTTGGTCAGCGTATCGATTCACCAGTCTCCGTGACCATGACGGCAAAACATCTAAGCGCACGCCAGGGATCGAATCAGGGACTTCCTTGTCGTGAAACCCTCATTTGCGCTTAGTATTTAACTGAATGTATCCTGCGCTGTAAAATGAAATATACTGATAACAATTTATTGACAATAGGTGACTATCATTTTGAGTGGCATATCTAATGTTAAGCGATTGTAATTCCACGTAGTAGATGAATCAACGAACTGTAGCTTTTGGGATGCATTTAGTGCTCTACGTAAACAGTACACTCGAAGACCCAACGCAATCTAATGGCCCTTTTACACCATGGCCCAGGCTGGGCCTATGCAGGCCATGGTCATGATTTAGACGAGGGAAGACTTCTATTGGCCAATATTGCTGATGATCTCTCGTCACCATGGCCCATATATTGGTAGCCAATGTTGGCCACCGACAGTTTCTGATTTATCATCAATTCACACAATATCCCAGCCATTATGTACACGCCATTATTCCATTGCTCACTTGCTTGTGCATATTGGCTCCCTTTGTGAGCTCCAACTTCAATTCCAACCTCCACCAATATCGGTTAATACACACCAATCCTCGGCTACACTATGGCCATGGCCTGCATTTGGCCTTGGTGTAGAAGGGCCATGATGTTTGGAAATATAATTGGCCGAACGGATACTTCACACATCAAAGGAGGGTAATACGGGCAAGAAAAGTACGCAGTCACAAAAAGGGTGTGCACATGGTGGCCCATGTCCCATGTAAGCCAAGTCACCAATTATTGGCCATCAGCATTGGCAGAGATCGTAGGACCCAGCTATTGTCCCATCGTGAAGTATGGTGGAAGAAGCTTCCACCATGGGTAGAGACACGCTGTTGTAACGTTACGCGAGTTGTCATGCATAAACTCCCTGCGTGACTGCAGGTTGACTCGCACACTAAACATCACGTTAAGAGTCACGGCCATACATCTCTAGTAAGTAGTCGCACTCTAATGTCACTGTACTTCAAGTAACAATACCCCATGGCTACCTCTATTTAGACAAAATATCAAATATCTTCCAACTGTTTCGCGAATGTGTTGATCGCGTTATTGAAATGACAACATCGTATATTCATACTTTCTTACTTTTACAATTAATAACTCTTCCATTTGATATAAAAATAATTAATCCTCCAGTAGTAGTGTTTGCTGTCCGCTGAGTATTTCTAAACCGTACCGAACGAAATATCCTATTCTACATCTATCAACCGATCATTATCTCTCATTTCCCGGAAAAGTAAATCTAGTAACATTACGGAAATATTAAGTATTTTTTCCGTGTGTAGCAGCCATAACTAGATGTACTATAGCATGTATAAAATATTTTACAGTGTGTTGGGCAGATGGACTCTTAATCTTACAATTTTTTGGTAGCATTTTACGCGTTCACTGCATGAATCCTTGGGTAGGGTTCAAATTATTGAAACTATAAAATTTTATTTATTTTGATCATAAATATATTCTCATTAATTTATATAACCAAACAATTTATTTATATACTAAAACTATTTACAACGTTTTTAAAAATTAATAAAAGAAACTATTTAAAATCCTTATATTCAACTTGCTCCGACTAGCTGCATGGACTGACCGTTTGATCGTGGCGGTTATGAAAATTACACCAAATTACATGTCGAAACTTAAATCATACTGCGCCGTTAAATTTAAACCGATAAAATTATACACTGAAAAATAATTTATGTAGCCATAATTTTAAAAGTATCTAAAAAATTACCGCGTCAACGTGAGAATATTGGGCATATAATGCGGTTAGGCTATTACTTTGAGATCACTTGTTAGCTACTCTGTCTCGGATGCTCGTACTGTTGTGGAAGACGACGGTGAAGCCAGGTTCTGTGTAGTCCTCTGATGGTCTCGGAGCTTCCAGATCCCTGGAATTCGCAACTAATTGCTCATGGGCTGTTTCCACGACACATGGTAGAGGTGATTGGCTGACTTCCACCTCGAATCTCCTAACGGCAAAGTAATTCTGTCCCGAAGAGTGTTTACATGCTCCTTACTTAAGACTGTCGAAACTCCAGAGACAACTCTTCTCCCCTCGGGTGGTCAGCTCTGACTGTGTTCTCCTCTGATTCTCTACACCAACTGTTTGGAGAATATGGACGCAGACCGTCCACTATTCAGACAGAACAACTCTACTCCAACTGTTCTTTCAATACAAAGCGTTTTCAGTTACAATTAGGACCGCTAATCACAGTTTATAATTTTGGAAAGTACATGTCCCCAATTACCCGCGAATTTAGTGAATCCTTGCCATTATACTCCTTGGCGGGGAGAAATAATTTATCCGTGGACACGTCCTTCCAGGTCTACGAAAAGCTTCGCACCTCTTTGTCATCGCAGATTATGTACTTATATTGCTAAAAGTCCAACTCTCCCTCAGGCTACTGTTCCCACGTCTTCGTGCCCATCTTAGCCCAAATGGAACAAAAGACGTATCTCTCCATGTACTACATGTGGTTTACTACAACCAATACTGTTTGAATTATAAGAATAACACTGTATTGTACTATTGAATATGGCCTTAAATTACAACCATATATATGTACACACTTCCGTGTTTTTCTAAATACGTTACTTATTAAAGAGATTCAAGTCCGTGTACTTATGTACGCACTATTAAATAATAATAAATAATAAGACTCAACTGAGAAACTAAGTCCAGTTGATACATTTTTAATTTAATCGATTAATTATTATGAAAATATAATTCATTTGAAAAAGTAAGGATTATAAATTTGAAACATATAGTGATTATATGGTATTTTGTCCTTTACTCTTTTACTTAAGTTTTTTTTTGGAAACTAACGACGATTTTGAGAAACGAGATTGTGCAGTGCAAAGAGAATAAAATTATGAACAGCTTATCTTTTAAGACGAACTAATTTACGAGCGATAATTTTGTAGATATCGACAGTTATAATTTGCAAAATGTGAAAACGTGACCTAGCGCGAAGTTAGAAGTGTGCGAGCTGAGATCACAGCAAGGCGAAGACCCGTGACATCTCAGGTAGCACAGGTGCATCGTGACGGCATTATAGGGAGCCTCGCAAACCTGGGAGGACGGCACGTGACGGCAGTGTGGGCCTAGATTAATAGCTCCTGCAATCGACTCGGGTGACGTAATGGTTGTAATGTTGCAAGACATCCAATGAAAGTATTCACTCTGTTTGACTTTCAAACTTCAGAAGAAATCGAGAAATAAATCTATCGGCAACTCGAAGAACCACCTCAACCTCAACTCCCGTTAAATATCTTTAAAACAAGTGAAGAAAAGACTGCAATTCTGAAAAACTTAAACCTTCGTAAATCGCCTGGTTATGACTTAATTTCTGGTAAGGCTGTTAAAGTACTACAAGAGAAAGGATGCAAGTATATCACCCAATTATATAATGCTGTACTAAGACTGCGATATGTACCTGAGCAATGGAAAGTTGCTACTATCATTATGATACACAAGCCTGGTAAGCCAAAAGGAGACTTGTCATCATATATACCAATTAGCCTGTTACCAATCCTGTCCAAAGTTTTCGAAAAGTTACTACTCCAAAAATTAACATCCATGATTATAGAAAATAGTAATATACCCAACCACCAGTTCATCAATAGAGCAAGTACACAGAGTAGAATTATAAATAGCTTCAATGATAAACAATATTGAACAAGAAGTTCTCGGGATTTCACCCGGGTTATGTCAATCATAAGATACGACGTTTCGAAGGCTATCTCCGCCATCGTCTTCAGGTAACTGATGCCGAGACAGTGTCTGCGCCGCTTATATCCAGAGAGATAGGAGCGACAAATCAGGACCCTGCATTTCTACCGCGAGGTCTTGAGGAGGGGAGCGAGGACACGGATATAAGCGGCGCAGACACGGTACTAACATAACCAAACCTCTAGATATCATCCCTAATCCCCAAGAAAGTAATTCTGAAATCACACGCCCAATCACCTCAGCTGAAATACTCCCTATCCTACCAAAACTAAAAAACTCATCCCCTGGCCCTGACGGTATCAGTAACCTTGTCCTTAAACACTCCACGCCTCTCCTAATAAAAATCCTCTGCACCTTCTTTACCGCGAGCCTACACCTTGGATACATTCCCAACGCCCTCAAACACGCCCACGTACTTCTCTTTCCCAAACCTAAAAAAGATCCCACAAACCCTGACAGCTACCGACCTATTTCCCTCACCTCCACAATTAGCAAAATCCTGGAGAGGGTCATTGTTAGGCGACTCCATAAATGGCTCGACGAAAACGCCCCACTGGGCATGACGCAAGCAGGTTTCAGACCCGGTATCAACATTAACGACCAAATTCTACGAGTACTGACAGCCCTACAAGACGGGCAACAAAGACGAAAATCGTCAGTACTCGTTTGCCTAGACGTACAGAAGGCCTTCGACACCATTTGGACAGACGGACTAAAAAGAAAAATAATAGAAACAAACCTCCCCATCCCTATGAGCCGTTGGCTCTGTAATTTCCTTACAGGGCGAACGGCTCAAGTCAAAATTCGAAACACCCTATCCCGACCCTATATTCTAAATGCCGGCGTCCCTCAAGGCGCCGCCATATCCCCACTCCTCCACCTTCTGTACGTCAGGGACACGCCGATAAAAGCGACAGAGAAAAGGCTAGGACTTGCGCAATTTGCAGACGACACAGCTTACTGGGCTACAGCGAGGACGCACACAGACGCTGTAGCCGTAATAAACAAACAACTAGACGAATTACTTACTTGGTGCAACAAATGGCGCATCAGACTAAACACGGACAAGACACAAGTCCTAGCCGTACGACAGCGACAAAAACCAGGCTGGGTTGTCGTGGACCGACACAAGGTTCGACTAGGCACGGAGACACTGCCATATAGACGTGAAATTAAATACCTTGGACTAACAATAGACCGCAGACTCGACTTCCACCCCCACTACAGGAATATTATAGCCAACACCAAGACGCGACAAGCGACGCTACGGCTACTAGGTGGTAAAATAGGATGCAACCCAAAAACGCTAATAACCCTTTATAAAACACTCATCAGAACCGTCTTTCTTTACTGCCACCCCCTTTTATTAACTGCCCCCCAAAAATCCTTAAAACAATTAAACATTTGCGAACGCAAAGCCCTCCGGGCAGCGTATAGAGTCCGCCCCCGCACATCTAACGAAGCATTATACAACCTAGTAGCCAAAGACATACAGCCACTACCACAGACAGCAAAAAGACTCCAAAAAAACTACGCAGAAAAAGCCTTCAACCGACCTTTCTACCGACAGACTTTAGACAAAATTATGGCCGCTGACACAAACCCCAACTACCACTTCACGATAAAGACGTTAAACGAACTGCGACTTGAATAACAGGCGAAAGACAAAATAAAAATAAAATAAAATAAAAAATAAACAAAAGCCGTCGTCCTCCTCACCAAAATTCTACTTGAACTCTGCCCTTAACCTACCCCTCAACAGAAAAAAAAATCCTTTCTAGCCCAACAATAGAAAAAAAACAACTCCCAAACCTATCTCGCACAAAAAAAAAGAGAATCCATCATTCCCCCCACAACAAAAAAAAATGTGGACACCCTACCTTTCTCGAAAAAAAAAAAAGAGAATCCTTCATGACACAACACACTTCCCCTCGCACAAAAAAAAAGAGGACTCCAAATCTCCTTTTAACCTTAATACCTAAACCTACAGGATTTCCGACGCCAAGCTGAGACGTTTGACCACCTTTTCCACGGCCAATTACAACAATGGACGAAGAAAGAAGAGACACAATTCAACAGCGGGCTGTAGAGGCCATCGTGCCTAATCAGCCAGCGTGTGTCAGTAAATTTGGCACACGCAAACTCCAACTAACTTGAACTCTCGGCATCAGTTACCTGAAGACGATGGCGGAGATAGCCTTTGAAACGTCGTATCTTATGATTGACATAACCCGGGTGAAATCTCGAGAACTTCTTGTTCAGTCTATCCACCGGGAAAGCCTACATTCTCTAATAAACAATATTGCTCAGCTGTATTCGTGGATGTTGTGCAGGCATTTGATAAAGTCTGGCATGATGGTTTTCTGTTTAAAATAAAAACTACATTACCGTCCTACCACTATGAAATATTGAAGTCCTATCTCACAGATAGACATTTTATGGTCATCTACGGAGAGTCGTTCACTTCACTATTTTACAGTTGCTACATTCGCGGACGATACGGCGATATTTTCACCCCCCGTAGATCCTAATATAGCTTCTGAAGCTACAAACCCACCTAAATAAAATGACACAATGGTTTAACAAGTGACGAATTCACATATATGAATCGAAATCAATCCATGTAACATTTACAACTAGAAGAGGAAATTGCCTTTTTGTAACTGTAAACGGCAAACCAATGCCGCATTAAGAAAGCGTAAAGTACCTGAGAATGGATCTAGATAGACGACTTACATGAAAACAGCATACATTCTCCAAACGTAAACAATTAGGTCTAAATTTCCAGAAATATTATTGGCTCATGGGACGAAATTAACAACTTTCTCTGGAAAGTAAAATACTGCTATATAAAACTAATATCAAGTAAAGTGAAGAAACATATTCTGCAGTGTCAAACTTTTAAATTTTAAATTTACTTTGAAAGACTTTCGATGGAATATTTTACACCATATCTTGTGCTCTGAAAGTCATATCACTTACGAAATGTCGCCTTATGACAAATTGTAAGTTATAAATAAAAATGTAATTACATCTGCGTGTGAAATAACATTCAAAGCGCGATACTGTATTGTTGTATTTATACGCAAACGAAAAGAAGTCTACGTAAGTTATTTATTGTTAGTTTTAAAGTGTCATAATTTTTTTACTGATAAATTAACACACTAACACTACAATTTATACAATTCTATTTTGTCACCGTACTTTATCCTCAGCATGAAATAATAGTGAATTCCATTAGGAAAATGCGGAAATTAGATGACGTAAACTAGTTCAAAAGCAACCTATGCCTCCCACTCGACCCTCTCTAAATCTCATGAGGTTTTGTAAGGACGTAAACCCAGATTCCAACAAACTAAACTGTGCAAAATATTAAATCTCATTGTACACTGGTTCAGGAGTTAAAGATCATATTCAATGATCTGGCTGTCACCTCGTTAACTCGTACGCGCCGCTGAAAGGGCCAACTTTGATCATTTCTCAAATCAGTTTTAGAGGCCAGATAAGTGTGTAATTTGGCTTATCGTTACAACTTCTAGCCCAGAATGTAGTGGTGTGATTAATGTAGTATTGCAGCTGGCCGTTCTGATATATGTTCAAGCCAAATTCACCACAAAAATTTAATGTACAGATAAAAGAGATAGTCTGTCACTTAAAATATCCGTGTTTGTTTCTGCCGTTTTTAACGACGAAACGGAATCCAAAGTCATATAATTTCTTCTAGTTCCGTGCTTGAAATAAAGTGAAATCTTATTAATACTGGAAATGCAGCAGTCTGTCTTTCACCGACAAGCAACAATGGCTCGTCAACAATGGCCAAGTCGCTTCCCATGTTTACGCTTCTGTCGCGCGACCATGTGTACCAGGCCTTAGACTTGTCGACAGAGGGAGCCGGCAATGGTTGATGCCAAGCAAAAGCGAGAAATCGCGACCGTAAGTGAATGGTCTCTGCACACTACAGAATCATGTAGTGAGAGGCCAAAACGAATTGGTGTGTGATTTAATTTCTAATTCGCGGTGAAGTGCCGTGGCGAACAGATGATAAAATACTGTATTGAAGACCACACCCTCTGGATTTATTATGTTCTCATTGTTGTATGGAAGTTTTTATTTGGAATAATTAGCTCGCGCCATAATAATATAAGGAAAAAAGGATCGAAGGTGGTGCTAAGACGAGGCGAAAAGCACTGAACCCCGTTGCCTGCTACAATAAATAAATATATATATATATATATACTAGATCTATCAGAAACGTAATGAGACTAGCGACAAAGCAAGCAATCTGGCAACCCTGCGCTGTTGTCCTTGTGAGAGACCGTGTATCAGAACCCTCCTATATCTCAGTTCGAGTTTCTACTCCGTCCGTTAACTGCATGATTTTTGAGACTGCGATTAGTGAAGTTGTGTTTTCGTTGTGCGTCACGCAAAATGGAACATCGGAATTTGGAGCGACGTTGTGCCATTAAATTTTCTGTTATGCTTGGAGAATCGGCAAGTGTGGCATTTTGGAAGGCAGAGAAAAAGTTGAAGATGAACAAAGTTCAGGGCGGCCTTCAACTTGTGAAAACTCTAGTGAGATTAAACCGTCGTTTAACATAACGAATGCTGAGTGAACAATTAAATTTGAACATATTTACCGTTCATCAAAATCTGACTGAACATTTGCACATGCGAAACGTCTGTGCCAAAATGGTGCTGAAAAACCTCTCAAATTAGCTGAAGGACGAGCGAAAAAACAAGTGTCTCGATCTTCTGGACAGAATCGCTAATGACCAAGATTTCTTTAGCCGTGAGATCATAGATGATGGTCTCAGAATACGATCCTGAGGCCAAGAGGCAAAGTGACGAATGGCACACTGCAAATTCTCCTCGACCAAATGAAGCTCGAATGAGCAAATCGAAGATCAAATCAATGCTGATTTGTTTTGTTGACAGAATGGAAATTGCCCACAAAAAATTCGTTCCTCCAGGACAAACTGTTAACCAATATTTTTATAAAGACGTCCTTGAAAGGCTCAGAAAAAGGGTCGTTTCGCGTGAGACCAGACATTGCAGAGAAATGGTTGCTCCACCATGACAACGCCCCATGTCACACTGCCCTCTCCATTACAGAATTTTTGACCTCAAATAGTATTCCCATGACCTCAGTCCCTGTGAATCTTTCATTTATTCCTAAACTGAAAAATGTCGTCAAGGCATTTCGGGACTCTAGAAATCACCCAAAAGACTGTAACGGTCATGCTAAAGACCATAACGCTACCATAATGCTACGAACAGTGGGAACAACGTCTCCATCGGTAAGTAAAAAATCAGACTCATTACTTTTCTGCCACACCTCGTATTTATATAAAGAGGTTGGACAAAATAATATGAACACCTGCATTTACACAATATTTATTGATCAATAAGGAGTTGGACCACAATTTGTCGCGGAATAGATTCATAGATTGTCTGAACACTTTCAAAAGGAATGTTCTCCTACCCTTGTAGCAAAACATCCGCCATTTTCCGCAACGATGTTGGAGGTGGAAATCTTCTCCTCACTCTCTGCTATAAAACTCCCCATAAGGGTTCAATGAAGTTGAGGTTTGGCGATTGTGCTGGCCAAGGAAGATGTTTGATGACATTCTGATTCTCTATAAACCACGCCTGAACCTTATTGGCTGTTTTTCATCTTGGAATGTGGCAGTGTCTGACAGCAATATGCTAGTCATAGTAATCACTTCATTGTTCAGATTGTCGAGATATTCATTAGCAGTAATCCGGCCAGTATGGGTAATGATCGGGCCAGCTGAATACCACGATTTAGCCACCCAAATCATAACGGAATCCACCCCCGCGCTTGGCTGTAGGAAGCAGGCAGGCCGGACCGTAGGTTTCTTTTGGTGTTCTTCATACATAAACCCGGCTGTTTGTAGGAAACAATGTAAACGATGATTCATCTGACCATACCACATTCTTCCAGTCATCCATTGTCCAGGTTTTATGATCGTGGCACCACTTCTTTCGCAGCTTTGCGTTGGCTTCCGTTATGAAGGGTTTCGAAATAGCAGCCCTTTCATGAATATTAGTTTTGTGTAGCTTGTTTTTGTCGAACCAATATTGCTCAAGTGAGTGTTGCCACGAAAGTTTTTATGTTGTCTGGTCACAATCCTTTTTAATGGTCGTCTATGTCTGGGCTTTCGCCCACCATTCCTCTTCGTTGACGATGTAATTATTTCAAAATTCTCTACTATTCATCAATTAACAAAGCTTTGACAGTCAAAATTTACATCATGCCGGTTTCAATTGTCCGGATATTATTCTCAATAGAAAATGTTCATCTATTATTTACGATATACCAGGTAGAAAAATACATTCTCGATTAATAATTTCCTCTTGAGATATTAAAAAGTGTACATTAAACGCTGTACAAATAGTCATGTTCTGTTATTCTGGCTCGTTTCTTTAATAAAGTGAAATTCATTTTGTAATGAACTATTAATATCTACTTAAGAAATACATTAAATAATTTAATTTCCAACACAAACAGGGTCAATGGATTTCAACTGACAATTATAAAAAAATAAACCTAAAACAGTAAAATAAGTCAGAATTTTAATATTAGTCACATTATATAGTACGATCCGTTCACTATTTTGGTTCTCCTCAATTAAAGAAATTCGCATTCAAATTTCTTCTGAAGTTAACTATAGACATAGAAAATGTTTCTAACTAATTATAAATTCAAAATGACAACATTTTCTTAAAATATAATTTGTTCTATGAGTAATTAAATTATGAAATATTGAGCTTGATCTGACTTAATAATATAAATGATATAAAATAAATTACCAAAAGTCAGTGATTAAATAATTCAAATACAAATAATGCAGGTTTACATTTTGAATGGGTGGTGAATGGATCTTTGTACATAATGTGTTGAATAGTACAAAAAAGTTCAGACTCACTGGGGAACATATATACAACCAACACGGCAATGGGTCTTCTCTGCATCTGACTTCATATAGATACAATTATTTATCTTCTTATATATTAATGACGCAACTTATAAATTCTTTTATGGAAAATAATAAATATCTGATATTATTTAGGAATTTTAAAACCCCGAACTTAGTTATTTCTCGTACGTATTTTTAGTCTAGATGTTAATTTATTTTTTTTGAAACTATATTTACTTTAAAGTAAGAAACTGAGAGGCAACGAGATTGATAAATTCCAAGATATAATTACGTAAACATAATCGTTTTATAACTAGTTTCGAATATGCTTTATAAAATACACACACTACGTTGCACGATCGTAAACAACTTGTCCTGTTTGATTAGCTTAACGAATGTCGGCTTTATACGCCGCGCCGTTCCCGCGCTTGTTCAATAGTGACACAGCCAAGTCCACAATTTCCATATTTATTCCGTCATATGCTGCTTTAGTCGTGTAACAGCTATATAATTTCAGTTATCAATTTCTAGATTTTGCTTTTGATGGCGTGTGTCAATATCCTGCAATAATGACATATGAGACTTACGGTTATATTCAGCTACACATGTCAAACCGACGCGTTTTAAATGTTTTAATTTATTTTTTTCAATGAAATATATTTATGCATCAATTTTTAATCTAAACATTTACATAATAAGTATTATGTCTCCCGTTATAAAAATATGGCTTACGTTATTGATATAGCTATAAAAATTGAGCTACAGATCAAAATTAAATTCGCAGAGAACTCTCTAGTGTTTTTTAATCAAACATTTCTTAACTTATTTGCTTCACTTAAAAATTAATTATTGTTTTCGTCTTACAGACTTTTGGTGTTTAGTGAATCGTGGACGAGTCAATAATGGGACAAAACGTGTGCTAAGTGTTATATTCGGGAATAAACCCTCAATTTATATGACCACCTGTGGAAATTATTTTTAAAGAGTGGTACAAAAAACCGATTAATCTATTTTTATTAATAATCCTTGGCATGTATCTACTATTAGACATATTTCATTATGAAATCATTCTCCATATATTATAGTCTTGATCCTCCGCGCTCAAAATAATCTGAAACCAATGGTATGTTGTCCATGGAATTAGTGTAATGTCAATAAGTCTCCAGTTGTCAGTTGAATAAAATATGTTTACTGTACAAGAGTTCGAAGATAAGATTTCATGAAAATTCTTCCATTATAAATTTTCGTTTCTTTTGAAATATCTACAATAATGTTTTGTTGAAGTAATTATTACGAAGGTAAAATTAAGACGGAAATTTTTAATATGTCAAATAATTTCGTAATATAGAGAGATACTAAATAGATACAAATTTTAACAGGTCGCTAAAAGTGGACAAATGGAAATAATATTAAATCAAGTTTATTGTAAAACTAATTTATATTATTATTTTTTGAAGTAGTATGTTTCATAAAACAATGGCATGTAATTTAGATAGAAGCAGTGGCAGCTCGTGAGTATTGTAAGTTATGTGTTGCATCACCAAAATACAAATTTTAGAAGGATAAAGATATCAATAATAATATAACATCTACAGGGTTAATACTCCACGCATGGCCCGTACTATGCTACATTTGTAATTTCGTCTGCATCTCGTGTAATAGAAACGAAAATTAAAAATTATAAAACCATATTGGCGCAAATTCCTAACACGACAGTATTTTTACTTATTACATATTTTAAATAAAGAATGTTTGTTTTGAAAAAGTCACATATATTGGGAATATTTTATGCAGGATCGTACGGTAATTTTCTCAGAATTACGAAAGTCTTCGAGATGCCGCCTCTTAAATGTTTTTTACTTTTAATAAACTTTGACTAAACCAAATAAACCACAATAAGCGCGTAAACAGTAATATTTTAAATGATTCGTCAAAAACATTTAAAAGTGTATCCTGATGATGCCTCCTACAGCTGAATCAGTTCATATTATTGCCGGATCTTTGACGAGCAGGGGGAATGAAACGGTAATACTGAGCATGTGCATTTCTCATTCCAGACAATTTTCTCGTGTTATAAAGAATGTAGCCAAAATATATACGGGAGGGAGCGCGCTGGAAGGCAGACAGTTTAAAGTCGAAGCAGAAATTCATACTCTTAAAATACTATTATTTTACAGTTTCTTAAAGTTACAAAATAAATAATTTCTCCAAAATAATTTATGTGCTGTAGTTCATGAGCACATATGCACCAGTCGCCACTGGAGAGAAGGTGGATTTTTTATTAAGTCACAGGAGGGAAAAGAAGAAAAGCAAAATTAATGGTGAAATATAATGATAATACAGAACGAAGGCTTTCCCGGTGAAGAATATGTAGAAACGTTTCTAGGGTTTCCAACCGGGTAGTCTCAGTAAACAGCGACGTTTCGACAGATAGCAACTCCGTCGTCTTCCAGGCTAAAGTGTGGAAGATGATGGAGTTGTTATCTGTCGAAACGTCGCTGTTTACTGAGACTACCCGGTTGGAAACCCGAGAAACGTTTCTACAATGATAATACACTTTATTAAAATTTCATGGCTTTAAACCGCAAATGTATCGAAACGCCGACCACGTCTCACTCCAGATTCGGAGTGTGACATGCAAGATGACAGTCCGCAGTCGACTCTGTAGGCCCAGGCCCTCAATGGGCTGTAGAGCCAAGGAGGAAGGAAGGAAACCGCAAATGCAAATCAATCTGGTAGCAGTTACATCAAATAGCATGAATAACACGAAATCTTTCATAGTTACAGGTGTCCATAAAAATATCCCAGTGTGAATGGAATATTATAACAAATCACACTTGAAGGGAAAATAATAAGGTATTTCTTACAAATGTTCAATATGTGCACCTTTAAGTTGTACAGCACACATCAAACCTAAAATCCAATTCTTCCCTCATTTTGGTTAATTGCCTCTTCAAAAACCAACATTTATTTTAGATATTTCATAAGAAACAAAATATTATATTTATGTAAAATATTATTAAGTCAACCGCCTCTAACTCTATTCTCTGGCAAATTAATTTGATAGTGGCGGAAAGATGACACTATTATTTATAAGGAACAATAAAAAAATGTTAGAGAAGAAAGTAATTTTGAGAAACTATCATTGATGTAATTTATTTTACGCCTTGAATGTAGGCCTCACTTGTCCTCTCCAAAAGTCCACGGTACGATAATAGCAAAAAGGGTGCTTTTGTCACTCTCATAGCTAAAACTGTTTGAGTTAGTCCTTAATTGTGATATTGGAACAACACTATACAATAGTTACAGTTTATATATTTATAACTGGGACATTTTTTTATGGTCACGTTCTAAATTAATACATGGCCGCTTTCGTTACTTATACCCCAATAAAAAAACTTAATGTAGACCAATAACTCATAATAGTACTTATACTGGCATCCTTACGATTAACAAAATTACGACAACTTTTAAATCACTTCTGGTTATATCTGTAATTATAAATGCAGATAAACGTCACTAACCTGACTATCCTAATTTCTCAATAGTCGTTTTTAGATTAGAATAAGTAATATGAATTACAAAGCCAAAACGTGAAATAGTTGGGCAGTTTAATTGAATAACCTAACATTTTATTTTTTCAATTAAATGCTTGGTTAAGCTCACAGGCTAGCACATGTCTTGTCGACGTTAGAAACATGCTACTCTGAATACTCATAACATATTAGTCTCACATGTTGGTAACATTTCTTAGTATTATTTCTAATGAATTGCTAGAATTTACTTGCCAAATATAACCACCGGTTGTATATGTGAGAAAAAATACGATGGAATTCTATAATACGTACCCAGTTTTACAGTAGAGTCGATTTACTACCCTAACGTTATACAGGGTGATTCAAAACCTCTGCGACAAACCCTGAGGGTTGACAGATATAAAAATAAGGAACCTTTTTTGTTAAATTGCGTATATCTTCTGTTGAAAATGTTTCCCTTGCGGGTGTACGTCAATGTAATGCGAATATGTGCACCTTTTTTTGTTGATGTTTGTGAGAGACGAGGAGGCTAGTAGGCGACCCATTCACAGTACAGTGTATTGAGTCATTTGAGTGTAATCTTCAATTGAGAATGGATGTCTGTACTTATCGTGAGTTAACCGACGTGGTAATGTGTTATGGGAAGGCTCGCGGAAACGGAAGAAGAGCTGTCCTCATGTACCAAGAACAGACGTATTTGCCAGTGTCCGTCAAGCGATGTACGACGATGTATTGAGTGTAATCAGGCGCAGGGCACGTACTTTGAACACCTCCTGTTTTTTTGTTTTTATTATTCATAAAAACCATTACCATACTGATTATCAGTTAGGCCAATATCGATACAGTATATAAATATTTATTTAAAAATTCATGAAAATAAGATATGGTATATAATTAACATGGTTGCGTGAGGGTAGGTTAATCCGTTTGATTAACCTACTTTAGCCGAACGGGTTAGGTTTAATTGTATCTGAGGGGCATACAACGTGGGTGTGTGAGGATTGACAAACAGTGAACCGATTTTTTGGAGGGTTAATGAGGATGTGGTCTGCGGGCATGATGGTATAGTGGGTTAGGGTGTGCCTGAATGATCAGGGGGAAGGATGGGAGTTAATTGGGAGTTTTCTTTTGAGGCAACGGGAGCGTGGAGGTGGAGGAGGATTGTTATGAAATTGTTGGATCGTGGGGTTTGGGTGGTTGAGTACGCTTTTGATTAAGTTTGTTATGGATTTGGAGATTACTGAGTTTACATTAGGAATTTTGGATGTTATGGTGGATGACGGAATTTCTTAGGTACCAGGGAGAGTTTGTAATGGTGCGTAGTATTATGTTTTGTTTGGTTTGAATTTTGGCTGAATGGATTTTGGCTGTTGTTCCCCATATGAAGGAGGCATAGGACCACGTGGGTTGTCGAGAGGTATATGAGGCGTTTTGTGCTGAACACCTCCTGTAATTTGTTCCAATTTTCTAAGGAAACATGTAGCGAGAGCACTTGTGTTTACTTTCGCTTCTTAAGAAAAAGTTTTCAATGGTAACTTCGAAACGACACGTCGGAAGACATAGTTTGTAAAACAAAAAATGTTCCTTATTGTTAGATCTATCACCCCTCAGAATTTGTCGCAGAGGTTTTGAGTCACCCTGTAGACTGGAAAATAAGTGGTCCCTTGACCGAACCTCTGGACTGCGAATGGTCCTCTTCCTCGCATCACCGAAGTCGAGGCAGAGGGCTGGGGATCAGACTCAGCTCGAGAAGCGTCGAGATATAGACGTTGTGCTGCTTTCTTTCTGGAGGCATGGCTCCTGGACTCCTTTACTGTCCAGTACGCTTTAAATTATATTCTCACTTTTATTTATTTATTATTATTCAATCCATTAGTCCTCGGTTGAGGAAATAGGATACGTCAAATATAATATTACAAGAAATATACAATATTTTACAATTAATAATTGAAGGACAAAAAGAGGAAAGATAAAATTCAATCTTCAATTTTCAGTCGACGGAGGAGGCAGCAGAAGATCTTGCGTAGGTTCCCGTCGAACATGAAAAAGAAAATAAGTCAGCAGTTAAATTCTAGTAGAGTACAGTTGTAAAAAAAATAGAAGAACTTGATAAGATACCAGCAAACTGTTTAGTCCTTCCTATCTACGAACTCTTTCAATGAATAATACGCTCCCTTCATTTACGACTATTTATAAATAATTTTTGAACCTTTAAAGCTGCTATTTCTTCCGGGAGAGTATTTATAGATTTATACCGGAATAGTGAATGCTTGTTTCAAAATGACTTGATGTTTTTCAACACCACGGAGCTGAGACGAGTTTTCTTGTGTTGTAAGAATGGCCTTGACACCGTTTTAGAGCGTATAGATTGATATTTGCTCATACTAAATTTTAAAATTTCTAGAATATGCGTACAAGGCAAGGTTAAAATTCCAAGTTTTCAAAATAAAGGCTTGCAAGTGGTATTCTACTCCGCACCAGATACTCTTCCTACGGACCGCTTTTTGTAGCGTTTAAAAATGTTATCGAGTGATAGACGAAGATGACCCCAGTTTGCAATACCGTAACACATGACAGAATCAAAATATGCATGGTACATCATTTTTGCTGTAGCTATGTCGCCATCCCCAGCTAACACTCGGAATTTAAAGCAAATTATGCCAAGTTTTCCTGATAGTTTTTTAATGTGATGATTCCATTTCAAATTACTGTCAATCAGTAGACCAAAAAAGGCGCGTGCTCTGTAATGTTTTCCAAGTTAGGAGATAAACTGTGTTTACTGTAAAGTTAACGATTTTGGTTTTCTCTAGGTTAAGAGAAAATTTGTTTGCAGTGAACCAAAGATTGAGACGGCACATCGCACAAAGTATCCGAGTCGCTATCCGTGATTACCAAATTTGTGTTTTTAAGGGATCTAAATTAGGTAAATCGTTAATGTAAATGATGAAAAGTAAAGGTCCCAAAATTGAGCCCTGAGGGAAACCGCAAGGTAATTTTTTCCCATTCTGACAGATACTCATTTCCGGCCGTGTTTTCAATAACAACTTTTTGGCGTCTGCTTTGCAAGTACGACGCCAATAAAGAAAGGGGAACTCCTCTGATTCCGTAGAAATCTAATTTTCTGAGTAGAATATTATGTATGATTTACTAAATCAAACGCTTTCAAGAGGTCAGCAAAAATGTCAGTCACTTAAAGTCTTTCATCAAGTGCGTCATGAATACTTTGAACGAAGTCGTATGAAGCCGTGTTGGTAAATTTTCCACTAATAAAACCATGTTTCGATGTGGAAATATGTTTGAATAAGTAAAGCTTTCTCAAGAATTTTTGTGAATATTGGTAAGAGGGAAATAGGGCGATAATTGTCTGTTGTAGAACTCTTCTTGTGTAACGGTATAACTTTCGCGTCTTTTAGAGCATCTGGTAATATACCGGAGGAAAAGCACAAGTTAATTATGATCTGCATTGGAATTACACTTTTTTTACAGCAATGTTTAATGAGCTTACTGTTGATTCCGTATAAGTCACAAGAATTCGAAGTTTTCAGATTTTTTATTATATTAAAAATCTCATTTTTATTGACCGGTAGTAGAAAGAAAGACTTAGTAAGCGGGTTTCTGGACTTGTACAGCATTTCGCTAAAGTTGGGCTTGTTACATTTCTCTATAGCTTGCTTTTCTAACATATCACGGGAAACGTTAATAAAATACTAGTTAAATTCACATATTGCTTCTTTACGTGATATAGGCTGTTCGTTCTTTATTAGTTGTATATCGTTACGGTCTTTAGAATTACCGGAAGTCACTTTGATAACGTTCCATGTCGCTTTTATTTTGATCTCTGAAGAAGACGAATACGGAATTTTCATAAAACCAACTGCTATCCAGTTGTTACCTTAATTATAATTTTAACATCTCCTTATATTAGTTTTTATTTTAAGGTTTAGCCAGGAAGAAAATTTCATTAGAATTGAAATAATATTTGGATCATAACATTGTTATGTTGAACCGTGGTTCGTTATGAAAGCTTGGCTGGAGTGGAGAGTGGGATATAGTAGCAGGAATATATAGCAGGAATGCGCAATGGGAGTAGAAGAATCACATAAATCTTAAGTCCTGAGCATTGGCGTCTGTTTTCACTATTTATACAATGTACAATTATATGAAGGTTTTCTTGAAGTCTGTTACGACATCGTCCCAAATCGAAGTCGATTCGTCCATGTGTTCTCTCACGGGTAGCGCACAGGCGTCGGTCTACAGCTCGGCCTCAACAACGACCCACCATTAGTCACGTACTGCAAGGTGTGGTGCACGTAGTGACAAAAAGGATCCCGTGCTGTGGAGTCAGCACCACGACTAAACCTTCAGGTACCAGGAGTAACATTTTCCATTTTAATCCGTATGACCCAGTACATGCTAAATATAGCTTACCAGGGGAAAATTGCTCTGAAGGGAAAAAAGAACCCTACTGCTGGTTACTTCTAACGCATGTCATTACCATGCGTTCAGTATAGGCATCCTGTTCATTATATTGGTTCCTATAAATTAATCTATATGCAGGATAGTGGGGGATTTTCACCGCCCTAAAAAACTTTCAATTAACTTGAGTAATATTTGGTTGTTATCTGGTTTATCTTTTTGATTATTTATTTTCGCAATTCAAATTGTTTCAATGCAAAGATAAATGATTGATAAATTTCCTCACATCCTAATATTTTTGAAGGTTCCAGTTTTCGGTGGTCCTGAAAAGTGTCATGCCAAAAATCACATTCCCATACAATGTGATGTTGTTTCATCTTCCTGCTTGCAGAAAAAACACGTGGAAGATTCTATTAAATTTTAATTTAGAATTATATAGTCCGAGTTCAGAGAAAAATCTAACTACTTCTTTGGTTGAAGTTGTGAAGTTGCTTTGTAATCGTGAATCAACCGTGGGTATTAGTTTCTTTGACCAAAGGCATTTTTCAAATTTGTCCCACCTGGTTTGCCATTCGTTCAACAGTCAATCTGCGCATGTATCTTTGGATTCTATAAATTTGTTAGTAATGTGGTAACTATGTTTTGATTATTATGCTTTAATGCTGCTGCTGCCCACTGGCGCGCAGTCAAGTCTATTGGTGGAATAGCATTAATGATATGTCAACCGGAGTCGTTTGGTATAGGGGAGTTTTCTCGCAGGCGCTTCAGCCCAGAGTGACTGCGGGGCTCACCTGATCATGTCGGGAATGCCTCCTGCACTCTCTCTGGGTACTTTTTATCAAAGTTCTCATATGCCGAGACAGCTTCACCTATTTTAGGAGGTATATGTACTGGGGTCAAAGACCTTGGGCATATGGCAAGAGTTGTCCGCTGATCCCATTGGATCAGTCGGCCAACTGCCTCCGGAAACTGGTGGAGACACGGAGAAGGGAATGCTGCGACCCCACAGCAGACTCGTCTCCAGTCATTCGGAAGGGCGTGAGAATAGTACCCAATGCCCGACCTACCTGATGCAGGTTTTCTAGGGTTTTCCCTGCATCTCTTTAGGTGAAACACCGGGTAGGATCCTTAAACCATAGTCCGGGGGCCCTAGTTAACCCTTGACTACCTTGCTCTACCTTCCGCATCCCCCCTTTTCAATTCTCTTCCTATGCTATTAAAGGGGAGTTGCCTGTTTCAGGATCACCCTCATGTAGCCTGTTAACCAAAAAAAAAAGTCGTTTGGTATGAACGAAAACAGCGAATAAATACTTTTCTTTTCGCAACTAATAAAGCTCTTTTTACGTGAGTATGAAGAATTCGTTATCCTAGAGTGGGAATTCCATATAAGTATATTTCCTTCGAATATTGATTTGTAATATAGGTTGAATTTTGATGGATGTATTTAGTATACATTTTTTGCCAAAGTTAGGACCTGATTCATGACGGAGGCAGCTTTCAGTGTTATTTCACGAATATGCGGCAGAAAGGATAATTTTGAATCTAACGAAACTGATTCACAGTTTTAATGGTTTTATTGTTTAATTTTAAATTAGGATGTATTTTCAGTGATTTTCCAAATGCCATGATTCTAGTTTTATCAATACTTATAAGCATTTTGTTCACAGTGCACCAGTTACTTATAAATTCCGTAATCCAGTTTCCTTTTTGCTCGATGTCTCTCCGTGAAGATGCGCTCATTAGTGTGACTAGGCAGCAAGCACGAAACCTGCGCCAGATCTCGACGTCCTACAAGGAAGCGCCATTTTGAATCTCGTTTGGAGTGGCTGAAGCTTCGGCGGGGTCTGCATGGGCCTGGTTCCTGGGCAGCGTGCCTTGTACCCCCCTGGCTCCAGTGTAACGACCAGTTCACACGATAGTCACAGACTTTTAGTCAGAGACCATGGAAGTCAGCTGGGACAGCATTGTGACTATTGTAGGCGTTCACACGAAGGAAAACTTGACTAATCCTGTCTTTGAGGCAGGAAGGGACGCAGTTTTCCCTACCTGACTATCTCAAGACTTTGAGTCAACCATAGAGTCCCGCAATTCCATTCAAACGCTAGTCAAAGCCACCGATAGTCACGCCGCTCCCGACCGATTTTCTAAGTTTTTTTGGGTGTTTTTGCTTTATTTTTGCGCAATAAGTTTTATCGACAACGAAAAATTAATTATTGCAATGGAGAAAAGAACAAAATGAGCTGCTTAGAATACGGCAACAAAAAACCTAAAGAAAGTGCTTGAATGGAGGTGAACAAGGGGTTTGCTGAAATGCCACTGGAAGAACAAACAAAAATTATTAATTAATAAAAATACAAAATATTCTTTATTATTTATGCTATTAGTTATTAAAATGTTATCTAAATTAAGTAGTATTTTTCGTATTAGTCGCGCGTCGTATAATAACGCGTAAACATAATTATTATTTCAATGAAATACGTAAATTATTTAGTGTCTGTCTCAACTTCTTTTATTTTTCATCAAACGATATTTCAACCTATTGAGATGTTGAAAACAGTAGGCAAATTTATAGCGGAGGTATATATAACAATATTTAATATATTATTGTATATTATTTCAATTTATTATTATCACATATGATAGAGTTTCATCGCACACTTGTCCCGTGAACACTTCTCTGATTTGAAACACAAATTCGGCATTCTTAAGTTTCGCCGATAAGGGCTGATGGTTTACTTAGTAAGACGATCAGGAATTCCCCTTTTTGCGGAAAATACTATCTTACAGCCCCGTCTTCTCCTCGAAAACAAATTCCAACGTTAACACATTCCAAGATTGAGGAAAACAGACATTAACTTTCCATTAAAGTCGTTCGCCGAAGTATACAGAAAACATTTGTAAGGTGGGGGACCAAGTGACTTCCCTCTGACTTAAGTCGCTATTCACACGGAATTTTCTTGCCTCTCTCGAGACTTGACTATCGTGTGAACGCGCCCTTAACCAGCCGACTGGCTGATTGACTCAGGATACGCCTGATTGCTCATAGATGACTGACCGGAGAAAAAAATTATTGTATCCGGTATCCGAGAAGAGATTCTCGGAGCCGTATACAGCTTCGTACCCTCTTTGGTAATTGGTTCATTTAATTGTAATGGGGTGGAATATGGTGGCTGACAATCAATATTTTTTTATTTTTTCTGGTAACAACCAAACTACACTCCTCGTGAATAATTTTAAATTGTATAGTAAAATAATTTAATTTCAATGCAGTATTTGAGCAAGGAAAACACCGGCCATCCCCCGAGGCAACAACCCGAGCACGAAAACAGAGAATTGCATTATCATCATTTTAGAGACCTGATGGTGAGGCAGTGTTAGAGTAGAGAGTGATATAGGAAATCGTCGCTATGGGTTATGGGGACCCTCAGCTGCTGAATTTTGTCCTACGCTCCTTTTACCTACGGTGCCCTACGAAACCTGGAACAAGGTTCGGCTGTCTTTATTCCCAAATCCAGCATCAAGACGGGTTGTACGGTACTGAGAGCGACATCAGCGCTCCAAGGCCAAAGGCCGGAACAAATGAACGGAAGAGGCCGGCGCACTATAGTGATCAATCATTGATTATAATGGCATATACAAATAATTTTCGAGCAAGAAGTGACTATTTGTTCAATATAATGGCAAATGTTTGTATTGCACCAGCTTTCGTATTTCTGATGCAATTAAAGGCATCATGATATTATGGACCGAAATAATTATGATACTTCTGTACCTCTTTTAATTTTACAATTATATTTATTTTGGCAATTTGTAATGAATTCACCGCATCAGTTTTGCGGTAGGGGGTCAACTAAATGAAAGTATTAAACATGATTAACTTTGATAATATAATCAAAATATTTACAACGCTTCTGTTAATTAATATATAATTTTCAACTATTTACAATACTTACACATGCTCTTCGCATGGACTGGCTAAAGTTGACAGTGTTGGTTTGCATCCCTACGATCTCACGTTTTCTTGCCCTCCCGCCGAAAATGGAACAAAAGACCATGAGACCAGCCTGATTCTAAAAGGATCTACGCATTCTTGAAATATATACACTTATTATACATAAATTTCTATTTAATATCTAACAAAGAGGCCATGAGGTTTACTACATAATCAATATGATACTGTGCATACTTTACCATAAATATTTGGCCTGGGGAAAACTGGATATTGTTCGAATATCTTTACACACTAACTAGTTATAATAACAGAACGGTTACCAAAAAAATATCCAAAATGATAAATTGAAAAACAGGAACTAATCTGTTTTTTTTAAATAGAAAAAAAGTAGAAGCAAAGTGCCCTTAAAGGGCTGTACAGATCTGTCACTTGCGCTGCAGAGAAGAGAAGAGAAACATTGTCGTTTTCTTCATCAAGATTAACTGCCGTGTTAACAAAAATTGGAGTTAAAGTGACCTCTGGTCCACCCCTACTACAACATAGTGGAAGTTGTCTATTACGCATGGTGTTTATATACGACAAGCTAAATCCTCCGATTTATACTTTTGTGCTTTTGTGACGACGTTTAGAAGAGTTTAACTGTGGAATATCCACATGAAACGCTTACTGTGAGGAGAAAGGTGAATTTGTTCACAATATACATTTGCTCCAATAAGTAAAAAATCTGCATTTGGGAAGTGGATACCACGTGAAATATCAGAAGCCTATTTATTAGTCACAAAATTTTCAGTTATAGTTTCGTAATTAGCTGCTGATTAAAATTGACTTTATAGCACACCATAAAAAATAATAGACAATGGCCGGGTGCGGATAATGTATCCATAAATATACAGTTACTAAATATTAGTGCCATTTTTGTGATATGCAGTTTAAACTGTTACATTCAATTCACACAATTCCAAGTATCGACTGTCTGCAGTCACATTAATTAAAACTGTACATGATTTGTCAATATTATTTTACTTCACCTCGGAATCACTAGACCACCAAACTGTAAAAAATTACTTTTATTTTGTTCAAACTAAAAAGAAAGTTGAATTTGGATAAAGGTAAACATAAGTTTTCAGTTTCTTCCTGCTTAAGGTGAATGGAATTAGTTAATTAAACTATAATACGACAAAAATATAGAAACTGACACTTTGTTATATTCAATTAGTTTCCTAAAATATTTCACTAAAATGCTGTAGAACTTATGGGCTGTTTGGCACCGTATATTTCCCATTTAATAGATGATTCGAACCATATCTTATTCTACGAATGCATTTCAACAAAATATAACAAACGTAGCTTTTAACTGAAGTTGGTTATACATTAATAAATTAAAATAGAGTTTCATAATGAATTTCTAGGGTGTAAATATAACTAAACTTTTAACAAAACATTATCCTAAAGAACGATTTTAAACTTAAACATCAGTTAGTAGGTAAAGTAATTCAGATTATGTGATTTGTCGTACATTTTAGGAGGTGGTAAACACTTATAAAAAGTATGTAGTCGTTCTTGTTTCTTCAATTATTGTATTTTACAATACATTTTTCTGTGTTCAAGCTGTCCATAATACGAATAAACTTTAGAATTGCATCTTAATATATTATAAAAGTAATCTATTTTATGATTACGATATATTTCCAGTTCTCTCATGGTTCATTTGTCGCTGTATCTGGTCGTTAAATTATTTCATTTAATTTTAAAGTTTTCATTATATTTGACTGGTACAGATAAACAATTACCATTTGAGTGACATGATAAAATTTTGTAACTAAGATTTAATGTAATTCTTCTAGGATGACTTGGTAATCTGTGTGATCGATAGTACCTACAAAATACATTTATTTAGATGCGGTATTTTCAAATGAAATTTCAGTATGTAATGAATTTGAGTGGTTTCACATTATTTTTGAATTTAATGTTTCTTCTGGATAATGGAGAAGAGGGGTTCCGTAAATATACAAATAACGAATAATAGAAACATGTATCATAAAATGCTTTAATTAATTTATTATTAGCGTATTATGTGACTTATGCACGAAGACATCATTTGTGCAGTGTAATTCTATTGAAAAATTATGTTTCAATATGAAATAGTAAAATATATACATGGTATTTTAATCTGAAGAATTTCAAAAATTATCATATGTATATGAATCAACTAAGCTTCCATTTAGCATTAATTGTTCATTTATTTCCGTCTCCTTAATTACTTAAGTGTACGAAATGGAAAATATCCATTGAAATAGGCCAATCAAGACCTAATCCATTGTGGTCTTTCCTCCAACCTTCTTAATCTCAATTCACGCAGAATCCTTTTGTCTGTATTTAGCTCCCAGTTCATAATATCCGTATAGACCCTTTTGTTTTTCTCTTGTAACTCTGCTGTTTTAAGCCTCCCATAAAACCATCGATTGACTACCTCGCTGCAGTCTAAACTGCAGTGCATGATCACAATCGTTTCAAAATATTTGTTGTGATATATAAAAATTATATTTAATTCTCAGAGAGAACAATTGCTTCAATTGAAGCTATGCCAAAGGCCATCAAACTAAATGTAGAAGATAAGATTTAAAAAATGTCGACCGACTTGGTAATCAAACCTGGGACCTCCCGCTTACCCAGCGGTCGCTCTAACCAACTGAGCTGTCCAGGTCGACTGTCATATCCAATATTCCCCCACTCTTTCAAAACTAAGGTCTGCTAACCTAAAATTTAGTAAACACATTTAGTTTCATAGCATTTGGCTGCACTTCTGTTGAAGCAATTCTTCTTTCTTTGAGTTGAAATCAATGCACCTCTAAGTATTTTACACAATGTCCCAGGTTAGATTCGCTGGTCCGGTCGACATTTGCCCATTCATATCCCCTAAAAGTATATTAAAATGTCTTTTTTATGAAATTGTCAGCCAAATTTTAAAATGTAAAATAAGTATCTCAGGATGATTCTGTGTTTCTGGAAACAAATTTAAACAGACAAACGCATTCTCCAAATAAAGACGTGAAAGGAAGGAAGAATTTGAGGAATGTTATTGCCCATATTAGCTTGGGATTTTTGCTGAATATATTTTCTGTCTCATCAGTAGGAGCTACAATTTGAAACAAATAATTCTTTATCTAGTTCTTACTATTTATTAGCAATAGTCTAGGGTAAAATTAAAATCTGCAGACATTAACAATTTTTCTATGCAATAACAAAATAGAGTATCTTCCTATCCCATGTATAATATTTTAAACTACCTGAAGTGCACATACATAAAATATTTATAGCATTTTTCACGGGATTATGAGTAGAAAATACTGTGGTCATAAATAGTTGTGAATGTGGGCTAGTGAGGCTCTATAACACCGACTTTGACGAAATATATTGTTTCAATACTTAAAACGGTTCTTTCTTGGTTCTGTCAGATAATCCAGTTACTCAGGTAACACAGACGCCGAAGTATCTCGTCTGCTGGACTGACACCAAGTGCCAACGAGCAGGTTCACACTTCATGAACTTATTCTCGTGGTCCGCAATCACGGAATACTCTGTCATTACCAACATGACTTCAGTCTTTTCTGTATTCTCTGTTCCATTGCTTCATCAATAACTGAACTGCTATTCTACTTCTGCAATGATCAACTATTTGTCTCATTACACGTGTTTACCAAACTTCTCCTCCTCTCAATAATTAAAAAATGCAATTCTACTTGCTCTATAGATTATTTAGACACCTCGGTTATACAATGTTCCAGCTCCCAGATTTTGAAATCTGAATGATACTAGAATCGATTCCGTGCCACCACAAAACTCAATATTCTCGTTAGCAACACCCTCTAATAGGCTGACATGGAAAGTCACGTCCTTCTTGGCGCCAATTTTTCCGTTAACAGGCATTGGTTTTGCAGGATGTTTGTACCAGCTGAGCGCCCACCTGAAGATCTTTAATTCTCTTTAATGGATCCATACAATAACCCAGTTATTTCGGACGTCGGAATACTGCTTCCACATAATCGTTGCATAAGAAATAAAATAAAAATAATTCCTATTAATTGATTTCTCCTACGTACATTATATGCTTTGGAACACAATCGTTTGTCCCTACTTTTCTCGATACAATATTACAATATAAGCCGCAATAATAACTTGTTAAAATGTCCAAAGAGAAAAGGCCCGGATAAGCGTCATCGATCACTTCTCCAATCATCTTCCCGAATTACTTCATGTCACAAGCTTTTATGAACAGTACCCGGGATGCCTGCCTCGTTATCTCTCTGGTTCCAAGGTTCTCACATGCCGAGGCACGTTGATCACATTTAGGAGGTGTGTGTACCGGGGTCTAAATCCATAGAAGAAGAGGTTAAAGAAAACATAGTTGCAGGAAATATGTTACTTTGCTTACAGAGACCTACTTAAACCTATCCAAAAAGGCGAAATTGAAATTGTATACGTCGGTAATAAGACCAATAGTCACCTATGCAGCCGAGACTTGGAGAGAGAGACATCAAAAATCTGCAAATATTTGAAAAGGAAGGTCTTGCGAACGATGGTCCAGTTAAACTCTCGTGTGGAAACTGGACCATACGAACAAATGATGAATTAGGTAAAATAATTCAATACAGAAATATCACGTGAAATCCCTCATATTAAGTTGGTTTGGATATCTACATAGAATGAGCGATGAAAGAAAGGTTTATAACTGCATACCCCTTTCAACTAAAATATGAGGGAGCCCGAAGACCAGATGAAGAGATGAAGTACTAAGTGATATTAGGAGTCTCGGAATTAAAAAGTGGACATCTAAGGTCCAGAAAAGAAATTCGTGGAGATACGACATACCAAGACATCATAAAAATTGTGGTAGCGCCTCAAAAGAAGAAGAAGAAGAAATGTACCGGGGCCGCAGACATTCGACATACGGGAGAGGGTAAATGCTGCGACCCCACAGAAAACTTACCTCCGTCATTCTAAAGAACATCAGACCAGTACATAACAGCTTCACCTATCTGAAGCAGGTTTTCTAGGGTTTTCCTTTTATCTCTTTTAGGTGAATCCTGTAGCTCCCGGGCGCACTATTCAACCCTTGGCAACCTTACTGTACCTTACACATCCCCCTTTTCAATACCCTTTCTATGCTATTAAAGGGGATTTACTAGTTTCTGGATCCCTGTTATATACCCTGTTACCCACCAAAAATAATTTCAATATAAATTATAACATTAAATATGGCAAGGAAAATAGGTTACAAAGAAATAATTTCGGGGATCATAAATACATTCGTGAAACTTGCCAGTGTAATATCTGTTTTTCTTTAACTGTTAACATATAGTAATTATGCTGCCTTTCTATTGATCTGTGGCCGCATAATCCAATTTTACAGCAGTAGACTCGTACAAACATGCCACTGTTTGCACTGAATGTTCCGCTGCCAACTTGAGCATCCTTTCATAGACCCGCGAGCCATTATACCAAATACTTGCATTCCTTAAAATATATTTCAATCTGTAAAAGAAATTGATTATTCATGAATATAAATAATAATGATAAATTATAGTTATTCCTCAGATATGAACAAAGTAAACAGTCATCAGTATATCAGCATGTTAAAGTTGTGATTTAACACTGTGGAAAGTGCTTGCTCAGTTCCTGGTATGATGTCATTATTTATTCCATTTATATGTTACTAGAGTCTATATTGCAGTATATCTAAAGAGAAATTTTATTAGTGTAATGTTTACGATCATAGGTCAGTGATGGGTTTTAAGGTAATAATACGTATTACTAGAAAGCTGTAAATTAATCCGTAAAATAATTCGAATACAAAACTAGAACAATTCGATAATAAATTAATTAAACATTTATAAAAAAATATTTTTATGAATTTCTACTCATTAATATTTCAAAAGCCCAGGGAAAAGAACTACAGTAGATACAATAGATTATTCGTAACTCAAATCTTCTTATGAATAAATAAATATTTAAGTCAAAAACTATTATGTAAATCTACTTATGTTTCTAAAATAATTTATTTGAGTGGTTTTATCACTGTCTACATTTCAATTTACCGCGTACTTGTTTTTTCCTCTACTATGAGTGATAGGAACAGAAAACCCTAAGCTGAAAGAAATAGTAGCATTGATTCGTTTATTCGTTCTTCTATGATAACTTGTAGGCATTGTTGCCCATCGTAGTGTAAACTTGCAATTTTTGTATTCAAATCACGTTATCATAGTATACTTCAATTTTCCTGACGTATAATAACATTTTCAAAATGTATTCAGCAATACTTTCCCTCACTTCTCCATGTTATTCAAATTCATTTTAAAAACATCAGCGTCGTGTTATGATTCCTTTGTACCTTCCACTTTCTGGCTGGACGTAATTCCCATTGGACCTCGGATCCTATTGGATATCGGGAATTTTCCATCGAGGAGGATACTCCTGTATCCCCAGAGATTGGAAGTTAAGCCGGGCATTTCGCTTACACTGATACGTGAACAATCGTGTCTTACAGCCACTTTGCTGATCGCGACATACTGTAACACTGCAGATATTTTGAACTAAAAAGTAAGTAAGCAGAAATTTGCACGTATACTAGAATGGAAAATACGCATTCAATTCATGTATTTGTGTTAACCCAGAGACAATTAGCTGCGTAAGTATTACCGTCATTGAACTGCAATACGACCATTCACTTTCTTAATAATATTTATTGTTTTAAATATTTACAATTTATAACCACATCAAATTGAAGATAAATACAAAGAAAACTTGTTAAGCAATAATGGCTGAACCATATAAATAACAGCTCATTTAATATACAGTGATATAAATAATTTAAGGGCGTGCGTCACCAACGTCCAGATTTATAGGAACGTTTGAAACAGGTTTTTTAAATAACTCCAAGAGTAATACCTATTTATCCGCAATAAAATTGAATTTGTCGTTGAGCGTTTATCAATAAATATTTCAATATGAGAATGGTTATCACTTAAAATGCTTTTAAATGAATATTATAACAATTTATCGGTTCTAAAATCATCAAACACATTTATTATTGAATAATTTATAATGTCCATCTGCGTTCAGGAACAACAGAGATGTTCAGGAAATTACATTGTCATGTTAAAACATTAATAAGGAAAGGAAAGAGAAATATAAAGTAGGTGACTTACCTGAGGTTCATAGATGGTAGGCACCTTGTGAGGTTCGGAGCTCTTCAAATTTTCGGAGGCACCGCCCCCTTCATCAGAAAGTGAGGAAGACATTTCCAGTGATCAGCTAGTGGACGACTCAATCGTAACCGACATCAGCTAGTCATTTTCTCCCACTCTTTATGCACATAGGCCTTATTTCATGTAAATTGAACGTCATATTATTATTAGGAATTATGTACAGTTATTTTCCTTCAAAGCCCGTGATTGTTATCCAGTAAGTCAGAAGGTCGTGTTGAATCAGAGTCGGCGACTTATTAAATACCAATATGATTGATACCTGATTCAATCTCTATTTTCCTTATTACATAACACGTGCTACTCTGACTTAGATTCGTTTCTATTATATTAATTGCATTCCAGTAAAAACTTATTCAGGGTACTTTATTTTTAAAGTTCCACGAAATAATGTACGTTAAGACTGTGTCTGTGTGTACTTAAATAGCAATGAAAAGTAAAAAATTGCAAACAGCAACACCACTCAGATGCTTGACAATGATACAGTTTTGTGTAATACTTTTAGTGTGCCGTACCAAGAGATATTTTTATGCCCTAGAACGCAGATATGAAATTGCAGGTGAAAACAGAATTCGAAGGCCAACAGTCCCCGTGAAGTTCAGTACACCAGGCATTCTGTTCTTGGGGAAAGGGCCATGTAATTCGAGCACGTTGTATAAATAAATGAGAGTAAAACTCTGCCAGTAAAAGCTTTTCAATACGTTTCACTGAAAAACTAAAACCGGAGCGCTGAGTGAACAAAATAGCTTTGCTTCACTCCTGAACGTTTCTGGGAGTATCACGAATTTATCCGTAGTTATAATGACAGACATATGAATTGAAAACGTTTATTTTTCTAAAAATCCCGGGGCCCAGTAAACTTCTTCCTTCCGCATTCCTGCTTCTTTAATTCAATGCCCTTTCTATTAAAAGGGAGTTACCAGTTTCTGTATCATCCTCATATAGTCTGTTGCCCCTTCCCCTCCCCCTATATTCCCATAGACGTTTATGACAATAATATAATTATAGAGCATTTTATCATTAAAGTTTCGGATTTTTTAAATATAATCAATAGACTGTTTACAGGAAGATGGGCATGTATCCTGATAGAAGCCGATTTCAGAAATTAAAGTAAACACATGTGTTTTTTCTGGCCTTCTATGCTGATTTTATGAGCTCACTCCTCTCCTTTAGCGATCTTCCGTAGTCCTCCAGAAATTTAGTGGACCTGACAATCTGCAATACCGGCAACTAGGTCGTTGAGAAATACACCGAAAGAAACAATGGAAACGGTCATGTGCAATTATCAACTCGTCCGCTCTATAAAGTAAAGTTGCTAAATGGACAGAATGAGTCGATAACAGAGCGGAAAACTCGCTTACAGCTAGAGAAAAAGAATCTGAGGAGATGTTAATTTCTGGTACCCAATTATTTTCTCAAATAATACGACTGTCATAAATTACTCATGAAACATGTTTTGGATTATTTTTAAATAATGAAATGAATGACTCTTCAGTTGGTTATTTATAAACAGTTTATTCATATTAGGCGCAAGATATTTACTGCCAATAAATAAAATTGAAGTGTCTGTCTGTGCCTGACAGTCTCTATGTTTGTCTCGAATAGTACCGAAACGGCTCAACGGACTTCAATGAAAATTTGAGGGTTTAAAAACAGGAGATTTAACTTAATTATTCAAATAATCGTGCATATTTAATTTCAATAGATTGCAGTAGATATTAATATACTAATATACATATTTCTTATACGCGCGTTAAGTCTCCAATAGCGAACGAGTGTTGCTTATACTCTTGATCTGTTTATGCTCCGAAGCACTTCATCTATTGTCACGCCGTTATTAACCTATTGTTGGCAGAGAGCTAACTCCCTGAGAAATAATAAACTTCTTTGGATCGTCGATACGATGTATATGTGAATTGGTTTTATTTGCTGCATCAAGTAAATTTTAATATTTAGTAATTGCTCATTTTTATTGTCTCCTAAACGTATGATAGCGAGACCTGATCTAAACCAATCGCGAGTTATAAATAGCATAAATAGATGATACCTTGCTTTTTACATATTCAATGATTTCAACTTTATGAAAATTATATGCCTGTTGTTTAGTTTTTAGGGCATAATAAAAAGAACAATTTCGGCGCTAACAAAGTAGCGGATGTTAGCTAGTTATACATCTGATGATCCATGTGTGCTGTGAGCGTTATGTTTATGTGAATCAATTTAAAATAATATAAGGAATTTAATATTGTTTATTATTTTGGAGTGGGGAAATTAATTTAAAGCAACGCTTTTGCTTTTCAGGTTATGCGTCGATTTTCAACTTAACCGGGAGACGACGGTTATAGTGTCGTTATACATTTTGGTATGTTTGTTTCGTGTTATACAGGGTTATTTCCACTGATATGTATATTCTAATTTAGGTTTCCACCCAAAGTTTATAGGGGGATAGTGGAAGATGCGTGTGACTTTTTTGGAATGTTGATTTCTAATGATCGGTGACCGTAGAATACAAGGAGATGGATATGTCGGTCGTTTAAAAGGAATTATACATTTTGGAAAATAAATTTATTATTTAAATTAATATAGAAGTGAATTGATCACCACCCAGGGAATAGTGGGCATAAATATCTTTTAATTTATGTTCTGAGCAATGTTGACATTTGCTACAGACGCTCTTAGTAAACGGCCTTGAGGGATTTATGGTACCTTAAAGATCTGGCTGGAACCTTTGGAGACGTTGAGTAGCAGCTTCTGTAATTAGCTGCTATCACTGGTCTTTGAAGTCTACTGCTGAACGCATCATCTCTGCTACCTATTGGTTTTTTCCGTCCGATCAACCGACACTCACCAATTCCCGTTCATCGACCGCACAACTCCATAACTTCCCAACTACTAACTCTTCATCCGTCCATCTCCATGACAACTCCGCAACTAGTCTCTTCGTTATCGTTAACTAACCACTCCACCTATGATTTCTCCTTCCCGCTAAAATTTTTTGCCATGGGAACATTTTTTTGTGCTTAAATCCGGGATTCACACGTCTGCACGAAGAGTCGCAAAATAACACGGATCAGAGTCTACTGAACCTTTTATGGGAACGTCTGAAAATGACAAAATATTGAGATCTTAGATTAGTACCCGATCTATATGTATATAACAATTATTAATGACATTTTCTGTGCAGTGGCTTCTTAATCCCTCAAAGGTCTACTTCTATAGAGGTTCGGATGTCACGAAAATAAAATAACCTCTTTAATAATATATCTTTTGTTTGGGTTAACACGCTCCATGAGGGAAGCATGCAACTCCCATTTAATAGCATAGGAAGAGAATTGAAAAGGGGGGATGCGGAAGGTATAGCAAGGTAGCCAAGAGTTGACTAGGGCCGCCGGGTTATAGTTTAAGGATCCTACCCGTTGGTTTACGTAAGAGATGTAGGGAAAATCCTAGAAAACCTGCATCAGGTAGGTCGGGCATTGGGTATTATTCTCACGCCCTTCCGAATGACGGGAGACGAGTTTGCTGTGGGGTCGCAGCATTCCCTTCTCCGTTTCTCTACTTGTTTTAGGAGGCAGTTGGCCGACTGATCCAATGGGATCAGCGGACAACTATTGTCTTATGCCCAAGGTCTTCGATCTCAGTACATATACCTCCTAAAATAGGTGAAGGTGTCTCGGCATGTGAGAACTTTGAAAAACCCAGAGAGTACGAGGCATTCCCGACATAATCAGGTGATACCCGCAGTCACTCTGTTTGAAGTGCCTGCCAGAAAACTCCCACAGGCACTCTTAGATAAGAGGAATACGATTCAATACATTTAGATTTATTTTGCGATTCCCGATCAAGAAACAAAATTAGGTGACCTTCACTTTTCAAAAGGGAGCTGTCTTATTGATGTCAAAAAGACTTAACATTGTTATTATTTTTTATATAGTGCTATACGAAGGTCATAGTTAACTGTCATCCGCTACCTTTAGACTAAATGGCGAACCTTACATAACCGTGGTTTAGTTTTTCAAAGAGATGTTGGAAAGGATTTTTTTCATCAGATAAATAATTATACGGATCACATTAATTGTCAACCACCGTTTTAAACTCTCAGCCCACCTCAATTACTTTTGATTTTACTGGAAATAGAAGCCGATTAGTAAGAACAAAAAATATTTATTGTCAAGATTATGGCTAAAAGTAGCAAAAATTATGTTATAAAGCAAGAAAGGAACAATATATTCAAGATTATTATTCACAACACCTCTAATTTGTCCTCTAACAATAACATTACAATAAGCAATGAAGAACAGGTAAAGACCGTATAGGCAAATTTAGAAGAAAGACAAAAATATAAAAATGTCGACCGTACCCAGGACCTCCCGCTTTCTGAGTGGGTAATCTACCACGGAAGTCCGAGACGACGTCGTCCCGAGGACCGATTCAACATCCCTCCATTCCTGTAAGTCTAAGCTAGGCTTACCTACAATTTACTAATCACATTTTTCACAACCTACTTTCTAGTAATTCACTGAAGAATCGCCATAAAGCATAACCCACTTTAAACAAAATGAAATATTATTTACAGCAGCCACCGCTGGTTCCTGTTAACTCCGAATTGGTGGAGTGGCGTAGGAAAGTGAGTTAGGAAAAGTAAAGGTAGAAATAATTCGGCTGCAGTTCAGTGATTAAAGCATAAAATCTAAGATGTATTAAAATAGAGATTAACTTGGGTTACTAGCTCATGTGAGTGATAAGACCCAAGGTGTTCTCCAGCGAAATCTCACACCGCACCAGGAATATGGACTGTGATGAACCTGAAAAAATGTTGTTTATATAAAAAACAAATAACAGGATATTATCAGCCTTTTAGGAAATACAACCTCCAACGATTGAGGATTACAACAAACTCCTCGTAGCAATTTCAAATTACTTCCTTTTAAAATGTTCAAATGAAATCCACACAATAAATATATCGGAGAACAAAATAATTTGGTTGAAGTCAATAAAATTTGCCTAATGTTGACACCGAAATAATGAGTTCCTTTCGAGTGAATCGATCTGGTTGCAGGTTGTGAGAATGTATCTTTCGAGAATTACAACCAGACTCTCGGGTGAAAGTGTGAACTAAAACATTAACGTCAATATGTTTATTGCATTTTCCAACGCGATAAAATGTTTTTTGAATGTCTGAAAATTACTACCACTAAAGGAACGTTCTTTTAATTGTAATTAAAAATCGTATCTAATATATTTACTTTCTTAATCATTATATAAAAATACAGAAAAATACTCAAGTTGGCTGTACAACATTTAAAACTAAACCATCAGTTCAGAGTCATTCCCGTGGGAACATGAAATGACAAAAATTAATATAGTGGCATAATCTACATAAAATTTGGTTGAAGAAAGGTTGTATAGATAATTTATTATCTGATTGTCCAGAATAGATTTCCTTCTCCTCTTCACAAGACCACTTCACTTTCTTGAAAAACCAAACACTTAACTGTGCTATTTAGAATCACTTAATTTATATTTTCTTTTTATATTTACTTCACTACATTTATATTCTCGTCACTCTATTGTTTTTATTCCTTCTCAGTATTAAATATATTAACTTTGGCCACGGCCATCTAATTTTTAAAATTCTCTCGTTGATATTTCCTCTCTAAGGACTTTACATTTTCTTAAAATTCAGTCACCCTCCAAACGCACTGGCCATTCTACTCCTCTGAAACCACCCAGCATCTGATTATAAAAGACTGCTCCTTCTTTCTCTCTGGACAGTACTAATCACTCGATGCGACAGATGCTCCTTCGGGTGAATTGATGCGTGATTATGACGAAAGCCAGCTTCCGGCTTCGTTTACCCGGGGGTTCTGCCTCCCGTCCTCTTACTTCGTGATTATACTGCTTCTCTTGTCTTCTACTCCCTTTGAATCAATGGGATCTGCAGCGAAGGATCTGATGTGGATTAGAGAGGTAGCAATTGCTCCTCCAAGGCCGGCGAAAGCCTTCCCGACGACTCTGAACAGATTCCAGCCGATGCACCGAAGGAAGGCCGTGTAGCTCTAGGAAGCCACTTTCTGTCCATCCGTGATAGTGGCTGAAATTGAATCGAGGTGAACATGAAGTCACCCTTGGGCGGCTAAGGTGCACTAGGATATGGGACCTAGTGCTTCATTGGGAAAAATGTGACATGATGTTGGCAAAAGCCAGCTTCGATCCTCATTTGCCCTTTGGAGTTCTGGTTTCCGTCGTCTTAGTAATCCAGTAATGAAATCGCCTGGTCATAGTTTGCTTGCATCAATTGCCTATGTCTTTTTTTAGGCGTTAGACGTTAACAGTTTATTCTGATTCGCTGGAATGAACTGAAATGTTTCAAAGACCTTTGGGCATGTGCAACTCATCTCTGTGGGAGCCAAAGCCGTCCTCCGTTGGGTCTCTGGTCGATCGCCCAGGCTCCCTGTAGCCCCCCTGGTGATGGCTTGTCCACGTATCTGACCAACGCACATTGGATTTTAATTCTTGGTGGTCATGGTTTCGTAGGAAAACTCTTCTTCTTGTTTTTCCAAGTGAGCAAGACCCTTTCCTCAGTTATTTAGGTTCGGGAAAATGCCAGTGCAAACCAACTAAAACATAGGTATCTCTCAATATATTGTCATCAACCCCGGGGACACTGCACTGCCTGACTTAAGGATGGACGTAAGAATGCGCAACCAACTATTCGAATTTTACAACCTAGTTTTCTGACTTTAAATTAACTTTTGACCGTCTTTTGATTTATTATTCAAATTTTAATTTATTCAAACGTTTTGTTCTCTACAAACCATGGTTTTAATATCTACATTTAGCATTTTGTTTCAACGCTTTTTAACGTAATCGGTGAAACTTCCAATTCTAAAACTTTTGGGCCAACTATTCATTATTTAAATCTTTCAACAGGAATAATTTAAATAAAGAGATCAAATTATCCGTTTTCACAAAGTCAAACTCACTCAGGTTGTCGCGAGTGAACGTTCACATCTGAAGAGAATTTGTGGCATGTGTTACAATTTAGTTGTTCGGACAACTTGGTGGAGTCAAGCATTGGTAACAGCCAACTAATAAAATTCAATTTGTATATGCATCGTATACTGGTACAAAGTATTGATGTTAACAAATTCTTATTAATGGTTATATTGCCTTGAACACACCAACACTAAGGCAAAAAGTAGAATTACCTCCATGGATTCGGACTTACCATTTGACACTTTCCAATCATTAAGTTCTGCTGTAGCATATCAACATATCTCAATAAATCCATTCGTACGATTTTGGTGGTTAATCTCGTTCTCCCCCCACCCCCTAAGTGATATCCTTCGACGTTGAGGAGGTGGTTCAGAATATAATTTATTACGAAGTTATATTTAGTTTTTCATCTACTCAAAATTTGTGTTACAATTTCTATATCAATAAAGGTTCTGATATTTAGCAACCTATTCAGAGACGATTCCAGCTGTGCGCATTGGGCCGTTACCTGCGCTGCTTCATGTGCATTGTTTCCAGATGCCAAGGCTGAGCCCCGTTGATCCACGCTGATTGCCGTCGATTCGTGAAGCCCGTATTGATGACGAGTTCCTCCAATATAACTACTTCGTTGCAACACAGAGATGACAGTTCCGCGATACCCCCAATTCTCTCATCCTGCCCTCGCTCGCTTAGAGTGCAAATTTATACATTACCTTCCCGTGCACAAAAACAGGCTGGACGACCCCTTCTCCGTATCAACACAGGCTCTACAAACAATTACTGCTCTTAGCTGCATAGGTGGAACGTAGTTGTGACGTGGTATGTGGCGCTGTAAGAAGAAAGACTCCCAGGGTCACGGTAAAATACTGAATGCTTGAATTGCCTATGAAAACGTCATTTTCAGACCGAAATAAGTTGACCTTACTGTTCCAACTTCTGAACCCAACCTCTATCTCAACAATTTGGCGTAGTCAGGTATTCAGTTATGGAAAAATAGTTTCTTCTTAAGTTCTATTCATATCTACCGTTATTTTTGATACCAACTCTACATTAAAAGTTTAGTCTAATTTTAGTATTCGTAATTATACCACCTAGGAACCACGACCAATCCAACAATATGAATACGTCAGTCAAATAAATAACTCGAATAAGACATTAAACCAGTAATAAAAATACTGTTCGATGAACACTGGTTCAAGATAATGGTATTTCATAAAATATTTAATGCTATAACGTTCCAACATTTTGTTAGATAATTATTCGTGGTGTTCAATGGAATATTCTGTTCTACAAGTTCTAAATGTATTCTTCCAATAAATGTAGTTGACTCAAATTGTAACGAATATAATGTTGAATTGGATATTGCCTTGACAACACTAAAACCCTTTTTCAGTGCGTCCGTCAGCATGTCACAGCTACAAGCGTCCAATCTACGAGTCAAAATTAGACACACGTGTTTCTCAGTGCCCAAAGATGCTCCTGATTCGTAATTTTTTTTAAATGTACCGAAGTTATATATGAAAAAAAAAGAGAAAAATTTCGATAAACCTCCGTTTTCCCCGATGTTTTGGTGGCTTTCAGTCTCTACCAAAGTTTGCACTCATTTTGAAGAAACGAGTAAGGGCAATTCTCTTTATCTCACCTAGACCTATCAGTAGATATCATTGTTTCCGAGTTGGACCAACCCCTCCTGAGCTACAACACAATAGAAAAATTATTTTCGAACCCCTCCAACTATGCCCCTGTAGTTCTAAAGTTGAGGATGCTATAAAAATCATGAGTGCACATATTCAATTGGAAATTGGATTATCTACAATTTTAACATATGGTCTTTGCTTCTCAGACCAGCGGATGGGTTCAAAATGACACCCTTCTGCGGCATCTACCATTATGACTATGTTTCACCATTTACACAATAAATAGATTTATGCAGTTGGAGATGTAAATGATGGGGGGGGTATTAATTAATGAATTTAATAATATATATTAATAATATATTATGTACAAAAATAATTAATTAAAATGGGATTGTATTAAAGATCTCAGGGTATTAATGGTTTGGGTGACCACGTGTAGCAGATCTGTTCGTTGACGAACCTGAGTTGTTTTCATAGGTGTCTCGCTATAATTTCCGTGTTGACAATAGTACGAAGTCGTGCTGCCAAATTGAGGAAACTCCGCTTGTTTATTGCAATTTGGAAAATGAATTCTTAGTTAAAATTTAATAATATCTGCAAACTGATTCTTGTTCTCCGGGGATAATGAGCTCTTATATTACAAACACTAATTGATGGTGGCAATGGCTACTGTGACATTTTGGCTCTGAGGGATTTATGGTGTCATCTAGGAATTTACCGACATAGGAAAATTCGTAGGTAGGTCTGTCCGGAACCTTTGAAAACATTGAAAAGGCAGCTTCTGGAATTGAAATAAGCTGCTACCGCCGTCCTTGAAGTCTGGCTGTATACCTCCTCCTAACGTCTCAACAAATTAACATATACTGTCTGCCACTTACGTTCTTAAATTCCATTAACTAACTCTCTCTGAATTCTTCATCCCACTTTAACCATTTACTAACGACCATTCATCACAGAACAACTAATCCTCAGAAACTCCCCAACAACCATCCTCCATAAATCGTCAACAATCATCCTTCTCGAACACTCATCCACAACTTGCCAACTTTCCTGCTCAAAAAACTATTCTCCAACTGCTTCTCAATCTTCTTTCAACGACTTCTGAAACTCCGATCTTCCTCTCTCCTGGCGAAATATCTACGACTTTATCCAATAGAAATTCATTTCTTTTTTTTGAGTTCCCAATATCGGGGTCACACGTCAGCCCCAGAGTCGCGAAATCTCACGCACCAGAGGTTACCGAACTTTCTGTGGGAAAGTCTCAGACGTGCCAAAATGTTAAGGCCTAAACTTATCACCAGACACAAATAATTATAATCTAGCCAGCGGTTTCTTAATCCCTCAAAAGCCGTCGCTTCAATAGATGTTGTGAGGCCCGGGTCTGATACCTGAAAGTCAAAGACCACTCGAATTTTGCAGCTCTGAGAATTTAAATTTAAATTATTTAATCAACATGAACAAAATCAACTCTTTAATAATTTGGAAAACATGTGTAGGCTATATACTAGAGGTAGAGGTTATAGTTGGGAATTTCATTTATAAGGGTCAGATGATACTAAAAATAAAGGTTTAAAAAATCTTTGTAAACATTTTAATATTATTATATAAAAGAGGTATGGTTCAGTCTCTCAACTGGGAACGGATCTAATCCGCAGTGTCTATTTTTCTAGAAAATCCCGGAATACAAGAACAATTCTCGAAAGCCATTGAGCAACTAGTCACTCTTGTTTAATTCAGATCCGATTAGGTGTTTTAAATTTGTAATACAAGTATTCCATTCAGCTGGAATTGCCGAGTTTTTTTAATTACAATAAAAATACAAATAAAATACAGAATTATTGACTTCCACGAGGCTTTAATATTTCTATGGGTATAATATCGGTAACTCGTGTCGAATTATTTTTTTTATTTACGCAATCTACTATTTTGGCATTAATCTGAAACTATGCCCTCACACCTGTGAAGTCTGTACCTGAGAATTATCACTCTTAACATTGAATACAGAGATAAATAATTTTCTGTGACAAGAGTTTTTTGGTATTGAGTTCAATTTATCCCTATTTATTTTTTAAAATCACTGACAAGTTTGAATCTATAATTCACAAGTAATATGTTTACAGAAAATATTTTTAATGTATTTTACACTTTTGTGAATAAATGACTCTATTTCAGCGCATAACCCTTATTGCTATATAATAACTGCAAATTTTCGTGAATTAAGACTTAATATGAAGCGTTAGTTTCATTTTTTAGGGTAATCACGGAGTAATCTCTCACACGACTAATGACTGTCACAGCACAAAGCACTTCCATCTTTAATGGATACAAATGGAGTTTATTTTGGGTTGTTGTAAGCATCTGATTAATATGAATGAAAAATAGTCCGAGAAATGCTGATCTGGCGGATAAAATAATGGAACAATGTGGGCGTGTTATATAATTTCAACACGCAAAAGCCGTCACGAATGCAACTGCCGGTCACGAATGTAGTAAAAGTAAAATAGCTCGAAATGCGCTTTTCATGTGTCATTGTCCAAATTTAACTAGGTTACTTTCGTCATGGTTCTTGTTAGTTCTATACGTGTAGGCCGTAAACGACATTTAACACGAGATGCAATTAAGTGAGTAGTTTACTTTATATAATGATCGGAATATAATACTGCGGATTCTGAGAATGGAACCACAATTTATATATGTAGTGGCTATTTTTACCTTACTATGTTACTAGATTATTAATGAATACATCCATTTAGTAAAATATTATATTTCTTCATAAATGCGTCTTGTCTCACCGACTAGCCTACTTACTCCAGCAAGTCATTTAATCCATCATACCAGTTAATCAGAAAGAAAAATATTTACTTATTACCCTCACGGGTATATTTAAACCTGAAGAGGAATATCAAGTCCTGTCCAAAAACAATCCCACTTCAACACTAACTATTGTTATGGCAACAACGAAGTGTACAAACTATTCTGAAAATATTAAGGCAAGGAAATATATATTGTCCAGTTCAGGGTTTGTTGTTCAACAAAAACCTTATCCGTAAAAGGTAGGGGTTGATACGTGCAGGATGTTTGAAATAACCTTAGCTCAGACTGTATATCCCGTTAATAAGAATAAAATCAATCGTTTTTAAAATGGTACTTGTCTAGAAAGTGTTTCTCGATGAACCAATTGGAAAAGTTGAAACTGGTCGAGGCATGAAGAAGAGAATGCTACAACCACACTCTTCTATATTCATTCGGAAGGATGTGAGAAAGTACTCAATGACCCAACCTATCTGATGCAAGTCCTCTACGGATTTCCCCTTTCAAATTTCCGTCCTATGTCATGTAACTTTAATTGCAATTTGTATAATTAAACTTGAAAGGGATATCAAGAAAACTAAACAAATTCAATTAAAAAATTACTTACTGCCTAAGAAAAATTATATTAACATTAAATAGATTGTTCAATCACTCCGACTTTCCCTTTATATGCAACCGTTAAAATATCTTCGTTTGAACAGGCCTTAGCATAAATAAAGGAATTATGAGACCCACTCTCTTTCTCTCCCCCTCTCCCTTCCTCCCCCCTCTCTCTCTCAAAAGATGATTGAAACAAAATAAAATTGTGGCACACAAATAAACGGAAGACGTAATATGTCACTTACTCATTTTCTTCTAATATAGACACGGGTCGTGCGGACAATCACGATGGAGATGGCGGACTCTGGAGTTCTTGGTATCAGCAGCGTTGGATATTCAGTAACCAACACTCTGAATGGCAGCTTTTTATGCTATTTTACCCTCCTTGCTCTAGCCACGACTGTTCGACCTCAAATCTCCTTCAACTTCTTTAGTGTTGGGGGTGTGTTGCCCTACTCAAAAAGGGGTCGTGTTACCATTTTGTCGAATCACTTCTCTCAAATCTCGGAATGTCTCCCGTATGATATTTTTCGAGACCAAGGAATCAAGGAAAGCAATTAAAATTAGACTTAAAATGTTCCCGTCGGAAATACAGTTGCATTCTGCCCATGTCTTGCAGGATTCTCGGCGCCAATTAAATCCCCAAGAATGCATTCCAATTTATCTGCCTTACGATAAGAGCTATTCACTCATCATATCGGAATATTCACAACATTTACTAAGATTTAAGATGTGACGTATACTTTTCTGCAAAGGGAATTTTCGACGCAAGCCTTTTTTTCTTTAGACTTAGATTTATTATTAGTTTTATAGCCCTGGGTTGAAGAAATAGGATACGTCATTAAATTAAATAATAAACATCTATTAGAAAGTATTTTATGTTAACCTACAATTTCAGAACTTTACGGAATTACAATATTAACAGAGTACGCAATTAATAAATATATTCCTAATCACCAGTAAAGTAAAAGACAAGTAAAATACTTACTGAGAAAGATTAGTATTCATACAACTTCATTATTGTATTAATGTGTTAATTTGAAATATATCTTTAGTGGTCGTAAATAAATTTAACAATGTATTGTAATTATACGATTAGAGAAAATGATTATTTTAGCTATTATTTCGACAGCTATATGTACATATATATAGAGTATATGTACAATTTACATTAAACTACTTTATGATACAGTCTTTTGAAAGTTTTTCACCCGAAAAGAAAAGAAGTCAGGCGACGAGGATTTTACTTCAGATCTCTTCACTTTATTCATGCTTTCTTTAGAAAATAATATTACTTTTCATCTGACAGAATTTAGTTAGAATTCAACACGTCGTGATATGTCATTAATCACAAAGTTAATTAAAAATATTTGTTGAATTTAGGCCATTATTATTATATATTTATTGTGCTATTACAGTCCGATAATTACCAATATAAAATTGAACCATGGATGATTATTAGAGAGATGATGTCGCTTTGTAAGAGACAAAAGGGGGCAAAAATTTGGTATTGTTACAAAATGGGACACTTAATATTTCTGAAATAATTGTCACTTGTCTCAACGGTGAACTAGTTCTTTTATACCTTATAGAAAAGGTATTTGTCTTTTTTGGCCTCCTCGAAGTTGGTAAAGCCCGTTGAGTAGCCAAACAAATAAAAATCAAAGGGTAACATTATTTTTCATAGTGTCATTTCAAGTCTGCCCGCACTTTGAGTCTTTTTTTCCGTGTTTTGTTATGTTAACTCTTTCGGGACCCAACTTACACTTGCCTCGCTGTACTTGAGCGTGTTCTGGTGGAATTATAAACTGTGCCAACACTTACAGAAATTAATGAACGTTATTCTAGTAATGTGCAAACATCAAGTGGACACGCCATCGTTAAATGCAATTTTGGGGTCATAAAACTGTTTTTGTCCGTCAGGTGTTCTATTCATCTTCATTATGCCACTCTGGAGTCAAAAAAGTGCAAGAAACCTCTGAAAAAAAGCTCTTTTTTAGAAAATCACTTTTTTCTGCAACTATTGAATGTTTCCCGCACGTAAACGGTATTTCCTTTTTTTATGTGTATCATTTTAGATATGATATCTTAAAGTCTAAAAGTTTTGTATTAATCCAATCAAAATTATAGTCATTACACTTAGTATGTTTGGTTAATACAGACTGTTTATAATTTGGAGGTGTAAATTTCGAACGGTGTTCCTTAGTTGTGGATTCTAGGGCCGTGTTTGTTTGTCCAATATGCACAAAACTACAAACCTTGGATCAAGGGGTCCCACAGTTCTTAACAAAACGGGAAGTGCATTAAAATATTGATAGATCATAGCTATATATAAATTAGCCATTAAATTTAATCTTTAAGTTGAAATAAAAAGGAAGAACAATAGATATAGTAGTTTGTCAATCTTTGTTTGATAGTTTACAATACTTTTTGTTGTTGTTGTGGTAATCAGTTCTAAGACTGGTTTGAAACAACCCTCATTGCTGACATATCCAGCGAAAGCCTCTTCATGATCAAAATAGTAGAGCCCTGAGTTTAAAGCCTCACTGTGTCCATTTGGAATGATCTACGCTATTGTGAAAGGCCTCATTTTACGCATAATTTAATGTCATTTTATGATATGTAAACAAACAATTTTTAAAAACATTTTATACGTTTGGTTTGGCGAAAAAACTGTAAAGTCAGAGTTTTTTGTCATTCTTTCATATAGCTCGACTTTGACAACTCATAGATTTCAAATTGTTTCTTCAAACGGTGTAAAACTTTACCAGAAGACAGTTCAAAGCCTTTCAAACTTATCCACAAAGTTTCAATCATCTATATGTCTTCAGTTTTTCTAAATTAATTAATTAGTGGACCTCTGCTAACTCTTTGACAGCGCATCGCAGAAGAGTGAAGCAAAGCTTCTGTTGTAGTGAATGAAAGTCATAAATTTAAAATATAAGCTTCATTGATGTAGCAACGCTACAAAAGTTTATACGTTTTTTTAAAAAGTGTAGGGAGAAAGGAAAGGTTCATTGGAGCGGGAGGGTGAAAGTAAGGTGGCAGGCACCTTTCTCCACCGCTTTCCCTGGTTGTTTCCTAGAAATGACGTATTGGTTGTACTGTTGAATACAGGCAGCAAGTTCCAGTTCCTTTGGAAGCTTAAAAAATGTATGTGTGTTTCTTTAGTCAGAGGCTCGTCTTTTATTCATCGTCATAATCACTGAATTCGTCATTAACACTGTCCGATTCCAAACCGTTGAGCTGAATTACTACGCTGCCACTTTCTGAAAAATCCTGACTGAGGTGGTCCTTTTCCCAGTAATATTGTTCAATTCTTTTAATATGGTTGATACAGTTTTTCCACAAATCTGCAGTAACTAACCCCAGTGCTTAATCGCATAATTTTTTTGTGTTATTAATGCTACGTTCTCTATTCTCTGCATTAGCTGTTATGTTTAGTCACATAATTTTTTACATACGCCCAAATCAATTCAATGGTGTTCAACTCGCAGCGAGCTACAGGCAGCCAAATTAGTTCTACATCCGGCTTTAACTCTTTCGTTATGATGTCTTTCTTTGGGGCACGCCATAAAATGGCCTACTGATTTCTAATAATTCTGCTTTTGTCAGGTCAATCAGTTCTGACACATTCCCTGGGCACAGCACAGATTTTGATTGACACCATTCCAAAATTGGTTGTTTCTTCCATGACATAGGTGGATTCTTTGTTGAGGGGTCTAATATCGTACGGTACGGGGCCTGATCAATCCCCACAGCAGATGTTTTAGGTACGTGCCCAAGAACACCCCTGTACCATTCCTCGAAATGCTCAGAATCGATTTCTTTGTAATAATCGTTGGTACCTTTACGCCCAACAAAACAATCTTCACTGCCCAGTAAAAAAAAACAATCGCTCCCGATATGCAGAGCTATCACTAGCTGTCCAGAACCACATGGTGTTTTAAAGCCTCCTCTCCGTCCGTTTATTTCTTTCACCGAGCTGCGAAACATATCAAAATTTGCAAACTCTTGAGCATTTGGAACTTTTTCTTGCCATCCATATTGCATACTGTGGTTCTGTCCGCACCAAATCTCATCCGTATAAAACATTTTGTAGCCTTTATTCCTCAACTGACGGATTTTTCGCAAGTAAGCGTTTCTTGAGGCTGTAACTGTCACTGACTCCATAATTATAGGGTTTTTCTCAAGTTTTGTGAATTGTAAACCAATTTTTCTCACGTACCTTGTCAAAGTTGTTAAACTCATTTCTGGAAAATCATAGCAGCTCTCTTCCAATCTTTCTTTCAATTTAAATATTGTTGGTAAATTTTTCTTCAAATAAAATTCAGGAACTTTTCTTCGCATAATTCCAACTGTAAAATCGTTTATATCAATATTGGGACGTGTTCTTTTTTCGGGCGGTAATGTAGAATTGATATTTTTCTTATTCTCGGCCACAAGTCGTTTTATTGTACTTACAGAAACTCCTAAACAGTCACTGACGTTGTAATAAACAGGATAGCGTTTGTCAGCACTCCTTTCTGCACACGATCGAAAATAATCAACTGCATTAAGGATCATGTTTCTTTGCGATCACGAAGAGCTTTGTTTAGAGACATGTGCGAGCAGACAGCAGCAGTATGAGTAATGTCATTTAAAGGAAAACAACAAGGACGAGCGATGGAGAAAGGTCGGGACCCGGTCATCGGGCATGGGTGCCACCCTACTTTCACCCTCCCGCTCCAATGAACCCACACTTAAAAAATCCTATTAAATTTTGTAGCGTTGCTACATCAATGAAGCTTATAATTTATATTTATGACTTTCAATCGCTACAACAAAAGCTTTGTCTGACTCTTCTGAGATGCACTGTCAGAGTTAGCAGAGGTCCACTAATTAATTTAGAAACACTTAAGACATACAGATAATTGAAACTTTGTGGATAGGTTTGGAAGGCTTTGAAATGTCCTATGCTAAATGTTTAGATTGTTTGAAGAAACGGTTTGAAATCTATGAGTTTTCAAAGTCGAGCTACATGAATGAATGACAAAAAATCCTGACTTTTTTCAGTTGTTTCGCCAAACCGCAGGTACAAAATGTCTTTAAATTTTTTTATTTACATATCATAAAATGGCATTAAATTATGCGTAAGATGAGACGTTTCGCAATAGTGTAGGTCATTCCAAATGGACACAGCAAGGCTTCAAACTCATGGCTCTACTATTTTGACGAGCTTAGGCTATTCCATCCTTGGCTTCCATCTTCTGTTCTTACCCCACACACTTGCCTCTAATACTAATTTTCTTAGATCTTCCTGGGTACTCTATCTACCCATCTGATTTTCAGCATTCTCCTATAGCACCACATTTCGAAAGGTTCTATTCTTTTCCTGTCCGCAACACCTATCGTCCACGTTTCACCTCCATACAACGCCACATATTTTTATTAATAAAATGAGGATGGTAAAAATTAGCCAACAGTATGTATAGGTTCATAGAGTGCAACGTGAAGTCCGAAAACACAATAGCACGGTTAACCTGATTAAAACACCTCTTGGTTAAGGTGAAATTAAAAAATAATTAAGGTCGCCCCCGGAAAGACTTGGGGTTATGGTACCACTTAGTACTAAGAGAGGAAGTGTAACCACAGCTTCATTATACTCTACTTTCTTATTACGTTCTACCGGGAAGACTGTTGAGGCTTAAATTGTAAAGCGGCTCAGTGACGTCTGATGGCATTATGTCGCACATATACGTACGCGCATAGCAAAATAATATTTTCGTATTTTATCTTTTTTACAGTAGCACAGAAATTAATATTTTATGTTTCTTTTAAGTTATAAAAGACTCAAAACCATTTAATGGCGATGCATGTTAAAGAATGTTCTCAATTAATGATCTTACGGTTTCAGTTAATAAACATTTAGCTGAAGAATACAATGGAGATTAACATAATTCTCACAAAGCATCAATCATTCTATTTCTGTTTATTTCATGGTTTCTGTTTGTTATATTTAGCGGGATTGTGGGTTAATGCAGTGCGTCTAGGGTATCTTCGGATATTCCACACAAATGGTTCACTAACTTTTTGATTCCCGACGCACTTAATATATCTCAATTTTTTCGCGACGTCAGAAGTCAAAACATTGGTCTATTGAATGCATTTGAAGTCCGCTTACTTTATAAATATAATAGTAAATTAAACATTTTTTATCAAACATTTCATTAAAGAGTCACACTTAAACAAATTAATTTTCTGAATATTAGTAGATCTTAACTACATAATATATATTTTTTCGTCTCAACGGTTCGCAAATGTAAGTCAAGTGATTTCTAATGAAGAAGTTAAGCATTTTACTCTCTTAAACATTGTCAAATTTTGGCGGCGCTCGTGTAACACACCCGCATAGTTTGAGAATCACCGTTCTATACTATTAACCATCACGATCCCTCCATTGATTGTAGATGAGTGTATGATGTTTGTGAGCATATCACAACGATGTGGAGCGTGTGCGAGTTATTGCTCCACTTGTTGGTGACAAATTCCGTAGTAAGTTGTTCCTGATATAACTCTGATGTAAGGAACGATTACAGTCGTAGCTGTGGGAACTGCAGACAGACATTATTTGAGTCTGAGGAGTTGATTTGTTATCTCAAGAACAGAGAAGACAGATTGGAGCAAATATTCTTGTGCGTGTACAGGCTAATTATAATCATTTCCAGCTGCACTAAGACCGAAGAGTCCTTTATTTCTAAAGCAACACAATTGACTCATTACCTGAAGAAGATGATTATCAACTTTCTTGATCCCTTCTGTTACTAAATTAACTTTATAATAGGGAGTATGTTAATATCATTTTTATTTTTATGTAGTTGCTGTATTCCAGATGGCTCTGGTACACTGGACAGATAAATCTCTTAGGGAATCTGTTCTTTGTCCTGACTGTCACAGGACTTACGACAATGATACACTCGCACACTTGTCAACTCAAGTCTTCCTTTGACAGTATGGCAAACTCCGGGCTTCACGACTATCCTAAACCCTGAGAAGATTTATTAGCCTTGCATATGACCTGCAATAACTTAGACCCACCCACAAGCTTGAAGGTGTACATAATAACTTGTTACGGAATGAGTTATTTAGCTTAATCTCACTCCTTAGTTCTAATTTAAACTAAGCAGGTACTTGTATTTATTAACCTAAAAACATTAATCCTTTCACACTAAGTTTTGCAAATCCCCAAAGAAATGGCTTTATTTATTCGAAGAAATAATTATTTACCCAAAAGAAAACGTTAATTGTGATAAAATTATAAACATATATATCTGTAGAGCTTATGTCGAAATATAATGAATAGTGTTTCACTCCCAGTAATTGTATTGATGATAAGTAAGAATTTTTGAACAATCCGGGTAAATGAAGAACTATCCGATCCTATAGAAATGACGTCCGGTGTACCGCAGGGAAGTGTAATCGGGCCAATAATGTTCTTGGCTTTTGTGAATGACTGTCGACGGGAATAGATTCTAAAATTAAATTGTTTGCGGACGATTTCATAATTTACAAAATTATAGAGAATATAGATGATGAAATCGGTCTTCAAATAGATTTAGATAAGATATACCAATTAACAGAAATTAATAATATGAAAATAAATCCATCTAAGAATAAAACAATTATTTTTACTAAAAATAAAATGGTCATCCCCGGGGAATATAAAACAGGAAACGAAAAAGTGCCGCTTGTTAAAACGTGTAAATATCTAGTTGTAACTTTTAATAAGAAGTTAAACTGGGGCGAACGCGTAAGCTTAGTAGTGCGGAAGGGATGGAGGTCGTTACACTTCATAAACAGGATATTGAAGAAGAGTACAACGCAGGCCAAGGCAGCTGCTTACACTTCTCTATGATAGTATACGGGGCAGCAAGTTGGGATCCTTACAGACATCAATGCCCTGGATAAATTTCAGAAACGGGCTGGGGTTTTGTGTAGGGACAAAACTAAATAGAAACCACTCGGTGATAGGGGGAAAAAGACTAGACTTGGGGCACTCTACAAAGCTTACACGGACGAACAGGCATGGTCAAAAATAAGGGAGTGGCTAAGTATACCTAATTTTTTCTTTAAAAACGACCATAATTACAAAATAAAGGATAGGGACCAATGAACGGATGTGGGCAAATATTCCTTCCTAAACAGGGTGATAAGAGACTGGAATGTTTTTCCTGCAAGGATACTAGAGGATTTCCCGAAGAATACAAATGCCTATTTTGTAAATAAAAAGGACGTAAAATATTTGTAAGTTATATTTTTATTTTTTTTCTGTAATTTATCTTTGTTTTTTTAATTTATCAACAATTTATCTTTTTACTTTAATTTTATCAATACTGTCACCGGGCAAATGCCCACCTGTAGTAATAATTAATACAAATAAGATTTCACTTTAATACAAAACTTATAAGTGTAAAAACTATTTTGAAGACATTGACGCAAGTAAATATATTATGCTTAGTTCAAGATGTGTTTAACGTCACAAAACTCATCCGTATAGTTAAGATATGATAAATACAATGTTTTAAACAACTTGTCGTCTGAATATCCTGTTTCTAAAAATAAGATATACTTCAATAATAATGCACGCTATTTTTTTTCATTCTATATCTTTCCAATTTTTTTAGAGTAAATACTTCAATTTTACATATAATTATGATACCTCTCAACTCCTTTACGCCTCCACCTTGGAGCTACTACCATGGTTAAAGTCTGGACCAGCACGTTTGAGCGACTTTTCGGCAACGTTCACCATCATATGCGTCAGAATTGATGGTGGTTACACGTGGTATGATTTCCTCAAACGAAAGTCTTTCGCAATCGATAACACCGTAGCCATACATTTTGCAGCTGCAGGTTCAGTTCTAAATTATTTTTCTTGGGCGAGTTTGCATAACGCCGCTCATTGATTGCCTCTTCGTCTCCGATTCAAAGCCGTAGAGCAATGTTTCATCGACTGTTACAATTATTGCATTAAAGTCAACTCCACGATTCCATTACAGTTTGCTGCGCGCTGCTTTTCGTGTCTCTTGTGAGCCTCTGTTAACATCCTAGAACTCACCTGGAACAAACCTTTTCCTAGCCTAACTCTTTCAGTACTCTGCAAACACACGCTTCTTCAATTGAAGAGCTTAGTGCATGAAGGCGTTAACTCAAAAATTTGTGATTTTCAGTTATATGATTAAAATGAATTTTCTGGAAGTCTTCTGTGGCTTACAATACTACTTTTCATGAAAAACAGTATTTTCTGAGATACTTGACGCGAAAAAGGTGTTAATTCATCAAATGTAGGAAATGTTGTCAGGTGTTATCTCATAGTTTGCAAGCAAGACAGGGCTAACTTACCAGTTGGCACCTTCTTGCATAAGTAGTAATAACAAAGCAAAATCAAATTTCCACCTCTGGACAGAAAATGAAGGTCACAGAGGTGTTCTGAAGTAATAAGTTGTTTGATGACTTTTATAGAAGCAGCCCCAAAGAGGTCTAGGAATTTTATTGGAATAACTTTGCTCCTGGTCAAAATAAACTTTTTCACAATTTGTTGTTTCTAATGTTTGATTTTGAAGTGTTTGTTTGGCTGTATACTATAAAACACAAGTTTATAGAAGTAGGACATACTGTTATGAAATTTGCTGCAATTCGAAAGCAAATTCGTAAACATGGCAATATTTACAGCATTTTGGTTAGACGGCCATTATAAATAGAGCCTGAGTACTACAATTAATGTCACAAGGATGGATACAAGTTCCTGCAAATTAAATATTTGCCTAATCAGCTCAGATTTTATAATAGGAATAATTTTAATGAAACAAATCCACCATATTCATCCAGTTTTTTAGGGATTCCGTCAGACTCTGCAAAGGGGATATTGATTTGTATATCAATTCTTATCACGAATAAAATATGTTCTATTATTTCTACCGAATACTTGAGACAAAATGAAGTTATACTTGTGTTAAAGAAAATGGTGTAAATAGTTTGTTAATTTTAAAACTTTTAAAGTACTATTTTAATTAGAGAATAATCAATTAATCCATTATATAACCAGTTAAATTTTTATTTCTAAGAAATTTAGTTTTCAGAATATATTTCATCAAAAACTTTCCTAAAATGTTTCCCAGCAAGGTGTTAACACCTTCTTGCACTTTGGTTCATGAAGTATTCATACTGCTTTAGGTATTAACTCAGCGACTTAGCACCTTCTTGCATAAATAATGTCAATATTTTGTAGTTATATTAAAATTGTGAGTACACATAGAGCACCAATATCATCAGATGATAAATAGACAGAGGGAAATTTAGAAAAAAGCAATGTTTTTGGATCAATAAAAAGTTCTGATCAAATTTACAAAACCTCTAATATCTCCTCTGACCATTTTTTGAGTTAACACCTTCTTGCACTAAGCTTTTCAATTACAACTTTTTATTGTGATGAATTTATCAGCCAAAACCACGTTTTTAACTCTTTGCACAGTCATATGTTAGTGCAGAGTAAGGACTTCCGCTGCGAGGAGTATCCGGAATTTTGTCACGCCCTCTTATCGCATAATCTGGTTGCGATCGACAGTAGCATCTCCATACAATTTTTCAACCTCTTGTTCCACTATCTCGTTCGCACAGCACAGAAATTCTATAGCTGTGATTTTGCGGCCATGTTAAAGACACGCTTTGGCCATGCCACTCATGGGACTAGTTAAAAATTGTACACAAGCGGGAAGGATGAGTCTGAGTCCATAGGTCGCAACTATGTAATATGAAAAATAAACTTGAATAGAAAAATTGTTCATTGTTTTTGTAGTGGCCTGCGCATGATGAATATTTTAGTAGTAGCGTTCCTCCATCTTGTCTTATTTCCTTTTTCTACAGTACGCTTTCGCACCCCATACTATTTCTCTCGACCTGTACTTTTATTCAAGTATCGCTCACGAGTACGAAAATAATTATTATAGACGACGTATAAATACACCAGTCTTCGTAAGTGTAACCGTTCTGACAAAAGAAATTATAACATGCAGAAAAACCGATGTAGCTGTGAAAATCATAAATTTCCGCAAATGAGAAGCCACAATATAGCATGAAACTGACCAGGTGACCAAATTGGCGTAAATTTATAATGGGGAATGGAAATTATATTACCTTTCTTAACACTTCAGCTTCAGATGCTCCCATACTCAACATGTCATAGAAAGTTTGGTTATATTTTTTTAAAATTTACCTTTTTACGCACCCTATCATCGAATTCGCAAAAAATTAAAGCCGAAAATCAAATGTTTTATTTAGGTTAGATGGACTGCCGCAGAATAAACATTTATATACAATGAGTGGCTAAATTATTATGGCCACCTCTTGAATACGATGTTGAGCTACCTTTTGATCTTGAATTCATCTGGGCAGGGCTTCAATGAGATGTTGGTAGGTGTTAGGAAGAATTTGAGACCATATCTGATGATACTGTCTCATGGCCCGTTCCATCTCATCCCACAAATTCTCAATAGGATTGAGATCTAGTGATTGTGCGGACCAACGAAGCAAGGTAAAGTCTCTGTCATGCTCATCGAACCATCTGAGAACAGTGCCATACATTGTTCTGCCAGAGTACACCATGAATATAACAGGATGTCCTTGATCTGTGATAATAATTAAATACCCTTGGCCATTCAGAACGTTGTTTCACAGGGATCAAATGACGCATCATGTGAAGAAATCATACCCCAAACCATAATATTGCCGAAACCAGATTGAAGTGTTGTTGGAATACAGTTGGGGTCCATGCGTTTTTTTGGTGTTTTGTTCATAACGTATTTAAATTGCAAATTGTGTTCAATTTACCGCCTGGCTCCTAATTATTTCCAAAAGGTCTAAGAATTTTAGGAGCTGCTGCCAAAGATGGGAGGCGTCCGTCATATATTTTACTTACGGGAAATGTTTCTGGTTCTCTCTATCTTTTATGCACGCTTCTTCCGCTACCTTCTTTCTTTTCTTACATCTCCTGGGATTTGTGCATAGATAATAAACCTCTACATAAATCTTATATGAATTTGCCGTTCCGAGATCCAATTTAGGCATTTTACTGCATCTTCTTTGCTTTTCTACCTGTATGAGGGTTTTAAAATAAACTTGAATACAGACACCGAAACACTATTGCTTAAGTATGCAGGATTGCGTAATATCTCTCATGATTTGCGAAATAGCCAGTTATTCTTCTTCGACTATTCTTTTCGTAAATGAATATTCTGTAATGGAGTACTATGCATTTAGGGTCTTGACCTACCAGAACAACTGCCAGTATGTCAACTTACATGACACACTTCGCATTTTATGAAGTGACACGTGGTCAGCGTACAGACTCTCCTTCAGTCTGTACCCTAATTTCCCTGAGCATGACGAGCCTTGCGATGGAAGGCGGTGACTGACCGCACATCACCTCTGGTCAACAATTATTTGTGTAATAAATTACTGATAAATTCTGTAATGGAGCTGATTTATGGAGAAAACCTATACAAAATTACGGAATAATTATTTATTTTGCGTTTAATGAATTGGTGAAAAATTGGAATCTAAACAAGATAGTTCTTCGTTTATTCAGAGTTATTCCTCGTATAACGTATTACAATAAATTTCCTCGGAATTTTCAATGGAATTGTTTTTAAGTAAATACATAAATGTATATTATCACGTTGACAAGCATTCGTTGCTTCTTATCGTATTATGTAATTCATTAGGAATGATCAAATGTACAATTATTAACAGTTTATAAAAATTTCTAAAATTTTTAAAATTTAATTAGATACTCTATTATTATTCTTTTGTTCAATAGCCTAAAGCAGTGATGGTCAAACTTTTTAAAGAGGGGGCCAAAGGAAAAGAAAAAACTTAAGGAGGGCCAACATAATTTTTTTTATAAAAATAACAATGGTACATTTTACAAAGTTTTTTTGTATTACTAAAGCCTATAAATGACTATTAATAACCCTATTATGAAGGAGAATGCTATGAATGAAATTGTGATTGCATTTCAAAAAGTTTTTCATAATTTGGATCCTTAGAAGAGAAATTAAATGCTCATCTGTCAGTCTGTCTCTGTGGTAACTCTGTCAAACTTTCATTGTAGAAAACACCTGTTCACATATATATGAGGAAGCAAACCTAGCAATAACTTTCTGGGGATGAGATATAAGATTTTGGAAAGTGTATTTCGACAAAGACTCGTAGAACTCTAATTTTGAAACATTAAGAAAGAACTGTTTGAGTTGAGTGTTACATAGTAATTCAATCATTTCAAATTGCAAGTAATGTTGACTGTTTCACAGTCAACATTAAAATCCATAAAGTCTTTTTCAATGCAATTGAAGTCTTCAAATCTTCATTCAAATTCACCATGGAGTGTCCTCAAACTATCTTCGTAACTCTAAGCTTTTCCTTCATCACCGGTGCTATTGAACTCAACCTACAGAAGATATAAGGCATTCTTAGCAAGTGAATTCGTGAATAGAACAAGTTGTAGTTTAAATCCTTTGAGATGGCGCCACATATAATCGATACATTGATTTTTGCCTTGCATCTTGACATTCAAATTGTTTTGGTGGCAGAAAATATCCGTATAAAATGTAATGTCCGAATGCCATGCAGTATCTTCCAGGATTATATACTCCGCAGGCTCCTTTTTCACTATTTGTCACTATTTCGTCCTTCAGCTGCCAAACTCGCTCAAAGACGCGTCCTGCGCTATAAGCCACCTTACTTTCAGAGTTCTCAGATTGCATGGATTCTAGAAACTTCCGAAATTGTCTGTGAGCAAGCCCTCAAGATTGAATAGTATTAATCATCTTCACAATAACTCGTTAAACACAGGTTTCATATCCAAAGCAGATTTATACAGGGCGTCTTGATGGCTGAAGCAATATAGGAATATAATATTTTTAATTCGATATTTTAAGATCCCAACAAATCCAGATTTTTTCCGTGATATTTCTCACTCTATCTGCTGTTATATTACCTATGCAATTTATAGGTACTTTCAAAGTTGAAATTCCTTTCATAAATTCATGAAAACATTTGACTCTGATGTAGGTCCCTTCAACGACCTCATGCATTCTAGTTCCTCTCTAATACAGAAGTTTTCATCAACACCTCTTACAAATAATAGCAACTGTGCAGTATCATTTATATCACAGCTTTCGTCCATAGTAATTGAGCAGAATTTAAATTAGTCAATCGTTGATTTCGACAGTGATAATATTTTTTTTATCTGTTGCTGTTTTCCGAGATAAGCTTATTGTTTCAAAATCTTTTCTTTTGTCAGGGTATATAATATCGCAAACTTTGAGCATGCAGTGTTTAACAAACTCTCCATCAGACAGGGCTTCGTTACTTGTAGAAATATTGTACGTAACTTGCATTTGTAGCTAGCTGCTTCCTGAGAACTATTTCCTTTCACAAAAATATGCATTTCAGTGGGCCGTAGTTTGCCCACTGGTCTAAAGTATTAATGAAGCGTTTCACTATTCATTTTTATTTTCTAAAGCATGACTTTTAGCATTTCTTGTGATAAAATAATACCCAGCATAATTTATAGTTAATTCGCCGTATGTGTAAGTCCTTCCTCATATTTAGCCATGTAAAAAATGCAAAATTATTATTTTTGAAAAGATCCAATTCAATTCCATTCAGGATACTTATGAAGGCATTGATCAACCGCACAAATTTAAGTATTTAAATGAAAATTGGAAAAAAATAGCATCCTTTCGGTCAGACTGGAGAGATATAACAAAAAAAGTCGCCGCCTGTGAATATCTTTAGGTCGCGAAAAACAGAATGGCGTGTGAAGTGCGAAATATATTAAGAAAGGAATATGGATAAGAATATTGTTAACAGGGAGGAACAGCCGTTGGAGAGTGGCTATTATGACTTTTAAAAATATTCATTATATTCTTAGTAACACGATATATATACACCAATATAATTCTTTTTACCATACCCCATACATATCATTCAAATATAGTTAATATTTTATGCAATTGTGGAAATATGGGGTAGAACAATGAAACTTGTAAAGAGTGAACCACCTTGGAATAAGATTTGTACTGGATTACCTTTAATAGTTACAGATTACAAATAAAGCAGGTCAAAACATAGATCAATTCAAATGTACTTAACAACAAAACAGTCAATTAATACATGAAGTATTAGAGGTTGTACAGTTACACTCAGAGGCCGTTTCAACTATCAAAAAACTCAATTCTTTGCTAATAATTTTAAAAAGAAGAACACTGCGAAAAAACACATCACTGGCTCGTCCGCCACAAAGAAAGTTGTTAAAACAACACTCTCCGCACGCGGCGCTTTTCCACCCAGGCTTTTACTAGACGATACAGCCAGAGCAGGTACATTATAATTATTCCGTTTAGTCAAAACGAGTAACGCCATTATATTGCCCAAATTCCAGCAGTCTTGTCTAACAACTGCCCCAATCCGTCGCCTTGGTCCCTGCGTCGACTACTCCTCTTCTCCTCCTTTGAGAATTTTCAACATCATCAACATTGCTCCTTTACGAATGTGAAACAAGTCATGAATATGTCGCGAGGGCCTCTGACGAGAACTATTTCCTTCGTCATCTTGACAATTTGCATCCGGTCCATCACTATCCCCGTAATCCCGTTGGCGATACCGCGATATACCGGACCTTATAGTTCCTTCGGCATCCACTATGTCGGTAATTGTCTCGCGGCAAATGCCCAAATACGGTATCATTTTTGTGCCCAATCACAGGAGCCTTAACGTAATATTTACAGCAACTTCAAAGTGACTTAAGTTTTGGAAAATTATAAGTCAGGAATACATTTATTAAAAATAATTTTAAGAATCGTATGATTTCTTTCTGCACGAATTTATTTATATGGTAACACCCCTCTTAATATCTGCATAGTTTGTTTTTAATATGCATTTATGCACGTTAACTGTCTTATTTTATTTCAATAAGTAAATTTGTGTTGAGATTAATCGGAACAAAAGGATTATAATGACAAGAATGTTTTACTCCGTACATCCATCAGTGCATATTATGTGCCGACTACGGAACAGCCCAGGCGAATTGAATTCTCTTCCTTGAATATTTTATTACCGGCGGACCTTTTCGGTCTTCCCACCTACCGCAGTGTATAAATAAATACTTACCTTGAATTGCAGTGCAATTTCTTCGCAAACCTCAGCTCGAGGTTAGAATTGAAACTGGCGATACTATGGGGAATTACACAGTAAAAGAATTAAGTTTATTTGTCTTTCATTGAAGAGATGAAACGTAAGAGTACATCAGTAGGAAAACGTAAAATAAAGAAATGATAATAATTTATTTAGTCGACACCAAATACAAATACATTAAGATGACGCAGTCTGCTATCATATACAATTATTTAAAATACTTTTTATCGTTAACTTTCTTCTGAACATTGCTTTATTGGACCTGAACCTGAACAGCTTTGGCAATATAGGTTTAGCAACAGAGACTTTAAATAAAATGTTCTCAGAACTCTACCAGAATTGATAGTTAAATTTAAGGTATACATTTTACAATATAACAAAATAATAGATTTCACCTAAGAACTCTCATATCTCTACAGTTATCTCAAGAACCATATAAGATACAGCTTAAAACTTTATTGAGCTATATAATGTTATACTGTAGCTATGTAGGCTAAGTATAAGTCACAAAAGTATGATACTTGCATAATACATACTAAGCAATTATATTTTCATTTACTTGGCTATTTCAGTAGGTACTATCAGAGCTTACATATATTCAATAACACTCATTTATGACTAGAACAAATTGTTTGTCTATAACTTAACTGGTTATTCTAAAAAAATATGTTCTTCAATGGTTTGTATTTTGTGTTCTGTGTGGCATTAAATATAAACGGCTTTTTCTTCCCTAGGCGCTTATGGATGATATATCCGGGCTCGAGCTATTATATTTGGGTGGGTTCATTAGATCTGGTCATTCACAATTTCCAACCATTTCGTAAGTAGTTTATATGATGTCGGAGCAACAAGTACACATCTTTACTGCGCAACGTTTTTTTATATAATTTCTTTCTCGTGAAGAAGTTCAAACGACGGACATTTTCCGGAGATTGCTGTTCATTTCGATGCCAAACAGTGACAAGGACTCGCGTGTTTTCCTGCCATAAACAGTTCAAGGAAGGGCTAGAATGGTCGGAAAATATAATCGTTACGGGCATTTGCTCGGTTCGAGGTGTTCGTCAATACGATTGTCAGGTGAAAGTGTCCTAAAATTGGAGGACATGTCGGAATAAGTTAAGGAAGTTGGCAAGCGATCATCACAAACTTCCTAGAAATCTGTATAGTATGAGCCATATGAGTCCATCGCCTTTTGACCTCAGATCAGTAATTGAGACGTTTGGATGCTGGTCAGAGGTTTGCCGTGAAGCGTTCTGTAGTTGGATCCTTATCTACGAAACGTGAGTTCACAATTACACTCCAGAGACCAAAAAAGCTAGTACGGAGTGGCGGAGAAAGAGAGCGACAATCTAATTTAAAAGCAAAGACTGGACTTTCGGCTGGCAATGTTCTTTCAACCGTTTTATCGACTGGTGAAGCATTGTTCACATTGATTCTTTTACTTGGGTGACGTAAAATCAATGCTGCTTACTACTGCAAGCTGTTGAAAGATGTTAGGGCTGCATATCGCCGCAAAAGACAGACACCCAAGTATAGAAGAGATACTCATCCAGGCCTCGCACTGCAGCTCTAACGGTCTCAAAACTGGAAGAAATTAACGACTAAGCTTGATAATTCGTCTTACAAACCGGGAAAATCGCCCTTATATTATCAATTGTTTGGGCCGCCTAAAGAAGTTCTAGGATGGCAGAGATTTGAAAATGACAAGGAGTGGAGGGACTCTGTAGGAAAACGAAATATCTTTGCTTTTTATTTTTCTATAATTACTTAAACAAAATGAAGTCTCGTTCTATTTTATCCACCCACGTAAATTGTGTTAGTTTTGATAAAAACCAAATTCTATGGCTTTGATAATTGGGTATATCCAATTTCCCAACAAAATATTATACAGTTCCTGAGTAAAGTCTATTTAAATTCTGTCTTGTAAAATGAAAATTGTGAAAGCTGTTCACTTTCATGTTTCCCGAAGTAACATTTATATCCTTACGTTTAATATACTTAGCAATTGGTTCAACGTTGCTTTCAAAATTTTGTAACCATACATAAACTAAAATTTGTAACCCTATCAGGTCAATGTATGACTAACAGTGTAAATCTTATTGAAACAACTGTTAATATACCTCATAGATTTGAGGTATCTTAGGGTAAACATCCAATCGTGTGTCAAATCTTGTCCTTTTACTTCCCCAAGATAAATATATTCAGCAAAACAATTTCGATTTTTTAGTAAGGTAATCCTTGTCTACTACTTTCCTCGTACATGCAGCAGTAGGCTGAAGTCTATTCAAAAATCAAATAGTAATAATTCTCACGAATTCCTATCGGTTTTGTACGAGAATATATACTGCTTCAAAAAACTACTCATTTTACAGAACTATTATAAGCACTCTCAGACTGCATCACTAATCATCATTCTGCGTGTAAAATACTCTGAAATGCAATACGTTTTTATTTCTTTAACTCGATGACATTCAAATTTCATCATATGTACGGTAATTTATCTGTATTTTGAGTGGTTTTAACTGTAGTACTACTGATATTTGTATAACTTTTATTCTATCTACACTATACCAATTTGACGAGGGTATGTAACAGGGCCAGACTTGTATCTTTGATGTTGTTGTGATATTTAGTCTGGACTGAGAAAACCCTCCATGGTAACTTATCCTGCTCATGTCTTTTCATTTCCGCATAAATACCACATTCCACATCCTCCTAATCTACTTAGCGTATTCCATCCTTGGCCTCCCTCATCTGTTTTTAACCCACACACTTCCGTTTAATGCTAATTTTTCAAGACATTCGTGACTCAAAACGTGGCCTATTAATCTATCCCTTCGCTTAGTCAAAGTTCTCTCTTCCTCTGTTATGTTTAGATCTACTTCGTTAGTTACTCTATTCATTCATCTGATTTTCAGCATTCTCCTAAGCTCCACATTTCGAAAGCTTCTATTCTTTATGTGTCTGCAACTTCTATCGTCCACCTTTTGCACCAATATAACTCCACACTCCATACGAACATTTTTAAGAATGATTTCCTAATATTCATACTTATATTAGCCGTAAGTAAATTCCTCTTCCTTGCGAAAGACTTTCTTACCAGATCTACTATACTTCTACCATCCCTAGTTATTATGCTGCCGAAGTAGCAGAATTCCTCAACGTCCTTCAAAATATCCCTTCCCAATCTAACACTCTTCGTTATTCCATTATTTCCCATACTACACGCCATCGCCTTGGGGTCTAGGACGATTCGGCGCGGCCAGTTCGGCGCAGCCACTTCGGCGCAAGAATTATTCGGCGCGGCCGTTTCGGCGCAAGGTTGGGCGCGGGGACATTACGTGGCGATAAACGAGAATATCGTGGACATTTGTTTCAAATAAGTTATTTTATACAAATACACATCTTATATTAATATTAATAAAATGAAAAACAGCCTATATATCAGAAAAAAGTGATATAAACTTTATTAACAGTAGTTCGTTCACGACGTTCCGTTCCTAAATTTTAAAACCTCATCTTTTACGATTATAATAAAAATGAATATTTACAATATATATGTATAATACAATTATGTTATAAAATGAAAAATTATTAACGGAAAAAAGAAATTGAAATGGATAAAACTTTTGTTGTGCATGTCGCACAAGCAACGAGGCTGAAATAACAGTTACAAAGAATAACTCATAAGCGTATTGTTAGTTCCATAATTACAATGGAAAACTTAAACAATGAGTTAATTCTGTATAGAATATTATCATAAGTTGTGAAAAACACCAAAATGTACATTTCTAATAATCCTGTTATCTTTAGTGAATCTGCCAAACGAATTTGACTAAATAGTTTTATAAAGTTATAACGTTATCAGACAAATAAATACATAGAACTTGCAATAAAAATTAAATCCTTTACTTTAATTATTGATCAATTAGAAATTAACTTGAAAAGACTTGTGGACAGTAGCACTTTTTAGCTCCTAGTTTTTAACTTCTGATAATAGTGCCAGAGCCTATGCTCTAGCATATAATTTATCTTTCAGAATTATCGTTTCTTCTACTAGCAGCCCTCTTCATAACATTTCTATATTTTTATATAATTCTCTTAATAAGGAAAATAATTTTACAGTCAAAACGTCTTTTAAGTTTTTGGACCATTTAAACGTCACTAATGAACTTGTTTTCTTATCATTAGATGAAGAGTTCTTATTTAATTTTTACCCCATGCATCAATTACACCAAGTTTTAAAAATAGATGGGATAACTACTTTTCCAAATTGACAAAAATTATTTTATCAAAAATTCTTATCTTAATAAATGTAATTATAAATTCCACTTATTTTTCGTTCAAAAACATTTACTATCACGAAATCATTGGTTCTACCTTGGGAATTTTTCTTTGTCGTTATTCACGCAAATTATGAGAGATTTGGAAGCCTTATGTATTGCATCTTTAGATTTAAAACCACTGAGATATTTCAAGAATGATGACTTTTTAGTATCATCCTCAGATTCCACATAAACCATTTGCTCAATACTTTTAATAATTACAACCCTGAAAGAAACTTTAAAATTGAAATTGATAAAGAACACTGTCAATTTTCTTGATGTTTTGGTTATTGTTTCTGTCAATAAGATAGTTACCAATTGCTATAAAAATATCTACTTACTCATGAATAATTCTTAATTACATGTCAAATCAGCCATTATTCCATAAGATACTATGCTTTATAATTCAGTAAATATGGACGTCATATTATAACGTCAGCGCTATCAGAAATTTAATCTGGGAAAAATATAAATAGTATTCTTCTTAATATTTATCCTTTGCATTTCGTTTACATATACATTAAAATTGGGTTGTCTAAGATTAATATGAAATTAATAATTTACCCGTAAAATTACGCAGTAAGAAATAATACAAACTTATGACTTATGATTTAATGAATTATGATATCCGAATTACCTTAAAATCTTGCAATAATTTAAGCTATGTTAAGTTATTAAAAATAAAATTAATAATTTCGGTATCTGTTTATATTGTAATCACAGTTATATTGGCCAAACTATGCGCACAAATAAAATTCAATGTGAAAAATTATTCAGTTTTGTGGAAGAATGCATATTGAAACAACCATAAGATTTATTAGAAAAATATTATAATTTCATATGTAAAATATAATATTTATTTTAGACTGATGAGTGAGGCACATCACATCAGACCAATTCGGCTATTATTATTATTATTATTAAAAGACAAGTAATTTAAATAAATTTAAATCGCTACTTTTATAAAATTTATGTTTCACTGACGGATAAATATTTCGATTTTTATTCTGAACACAAAAGTCTCATGAGTTATTGTTACGAATTGTTAAATGAATAAATAATTTGGCATCTTCAAATGTTAATGAAAAGTCCAGATAATTTGTCATAAAAACGTAGCCTAATATTTAATTAAATAAACCTACGACGCTTAGTCCATATTTGTGGAATTCATACTTACAGCTTGTTTTACTATTGATGTTTTACAACTCTCAGGTATTGCAACTGATTAAGTGTTTAGGAATATATTTAAAAATTTTGGTAAATATGAAATTATATGTCTTGTAATGTTAAGTGAGTTTCGCGCCGAAACGGCTGCTTTACGTCTAATAATGTTATGCGAGTTTCGCGCCGAATCGGCCGCGCTGAATCGGCCGCGCCGAATGGTCCCATCCCGATCGCCTTGGGGTTACCCTCTATTAATCTTCATGTTGTACAATACCTCTAGAATCACGTTCATGCCATCTTTTGACTCCCCTACCGCACTAAAATCAGCAAACCATAGGGTTTTTATTTCTTCTCCTTCAATTTTGATTCCCTTTCCATACTAAATTTTAACTTTATACGTCGCCTGTTCTATATATAAGTTAACACGTCAATTTCCTTTTTTCTAACTCTTCTTATCTTGCCCTAAACACACGGCCAATCACATCAATGAAGTTATTTTCGCTGTAAATAATCGTCCCATAGGATTCTCACATATTCTCACACGTCAATCAGAGATAGAGAATGACACTTCCGCATCTCGACATATAGTAATTACAGTCAGCTAATCATGAGATGATTATTGTAATTATATTAAAAATTCAATACGTGCAAATTAATCTGTATTTTCTTTTAGTCCAAAATGATTTAAATAATTTAAGACAACAGAAAAACAATTCAACCTCTATTTACACTCCATCATAAAATTCACAGACAGTTTGTTTCGTGCCTAAAACACAAAAGTGATTAATGAAAAACGTAAGGTCACAACACAAAATCACTCTACTATAATATATCAGCGACAGGTAAATTTCACGACACGGAAAGCATGGAATTCCTTACTTTTCATGAGGAGGAATTTTAATATAAGCAGCTTTTGGGATCTCTAGGAATAAATTAAAGAATTATTGGGAAAAATTCATTAAAGGGTTGTTAAATGTGTGCGAGTAGGACTAGGTCATAGGAACCAAAATGTAGAACAATTGGGATGGAAATTACTGTCACAAATGAGGGAGAAAGCAATGCGGCATTATCTATTCAAGTTTGTACAGGTCAAAAACCATAAAACTGCAAAAGCCCAGTTAACTCGGTAGATGGGGTTATCAATTCAAAGTAGAATCTTATAAAATAAAAAGTTAATGTTGCCAAAATTTGTTTCCTAAATAGTGCCATCGATGACTGTAATAATTTACCTATTGGAGTTTTGGGGAAAATAAATTTAGTTTAAATCTAAGGAAATTTAACTGTTTATACAAAGTAAAGTGTTAATTGTAATTGCTTTAATTTAGAATCGAAGCAAGATGTGAAATGTATACATGCATAAAAACAACAGACAATACTTTTTTAACAAGACAAATTTTCAGAAGATATATACAAACGAATCTAAATCTGGGCGCGGAAGATAAATTATCAATAGTTTTAAGCAGATGTCCTATGCTTTGTTGCACTTAAACACTAATTTATGCTGTGAACATAACTAATGTCTGCAGATTCAATGTAAAGTATTATAAGCGTTTGATATGTATTCTTCAATATTCCCATACGCCCCGATTTAATGCAAATAATAGATTGTAATTTTCACTTCTTCTTGGAGTATTTTGAAATATATTCTTGCATTTTACTCTATTAATATTCAAACTCAATAGTCGTCATTGTTTGTAGCAATATATCTAATAAAAAACAAAAAGCTTTTAATTGGATTATTTTAATTTTGTGAAGTGGCTTACTATATGTGAGGAAGCGATATGTTTTGATGTTTTACAGGGATGGAATGACCAGCTGTTAGGTCTTTAATGGAATCGGCGCTCGTTTCTACCAATAAAATTAAATTCCAAGCTTATGAGAACGAAAATATAAAATTAAAGCCGACAGCATCAAAGTAACATCACACCTCGTGTTTTATTACATTTACAACATAGCAGATGACGTTGCCACGTCTAAGATAATTAAATGCTAGAGGGTTAAGAATGAACTCTGTGCGTAACCAAGAGTAAAAAAATATGTGTTGCAGAATCAATAGGAAAAAGGAACAGAAACATGAAATGACGGAGAATCGTCGAGAATGGTAACCAGTGATAATAGGATAGGATAGACGAGAGCTACAGAGAGAAGTATTTTTTTTTTGTTAACAGACTAATGAGGATGATCCTGAAACAGGTAACTCCCCTTTAATAGCATAGGAAGGAAAGTGAAAAGGGGGGATGTGGAAGATAGAGCAAGGTAGCCAAGGGTTGACCAGAGCTGTGTCCAAATTTATGAGAGAGCAGTTTTCAGTACCGAAGCTCTCAATAACCATGTCTAGGAACAATTGTTCGACGCAGCAAACTTCAAAAAAAGATTCCCTACTTCCGCCAAAGATTGTAACGATAAAAGTTTAGTAAGAGTAGAAAATAACAGTAACAAACATGAATAACAAATCAAAAATGGCAAATATTTCGTTTTTACTGAAGAGTACCCACTGTCTCCGAGAAAATTAATTTTTCCTTTATGGAAAGCATGACAAGTATTATTGAAATAATTATTATTTTTTCATAATTATTTTATTAATGTATTATGATGTAATACGGGTAATATAAGTGTGAATATTAGGAAATCATTGCTAAAAAGGTTCGTATGAGCGTGGCGCTATATGGGTGCGAATCGTGACCAGTCTTAGGACTGAATACCATAACATGATGTAATTAAATTTGTAATTTAAATGTTAAGTAAAATCTCCCATGTAATTAAATGTGTAATTAAACTGTTGAATAAAGTCTCCCTCCTTTCATTGCAACGAAATTTCATATTTTTCGTAACTATTACACTTAACGAAATATTTCGAGATCAAATTTTAATAATATATTTATTTGATAAAATCTTATTAAAGGCATTTACAATTTATTTCACAGTCCTTAATTTAAATAAATTTACAATTTAATTATGAGATCAAGAAATTCAAAGTATATTATTATCATTTCGAGTCTAAAACACAGATAATATTTATATCGACTATTAATTACTTTCTAAGGGCCAATTTAAATAAAAAGTGAACAAATTAGATTTTCCTTTTAGTGGGGAAAATGTCAGGAATTAACTTGCTTTATATTACACAGTGCATAAGTTCAATATAATGAAAAGGGCTCCTATCAGTGTGAAGAAACGTACAGCAGAGATTTTGCTTGTCAACTTCGTAGTCAGAAACACACGTCTGTCTTTGTTCTACGTTCTGCGTCTCGGAGATGTCTCGTCCAGGTATCGACGACAGCTTCCAGAAATTTTGAGTTGATTCCTAAGACAGCAGCAGGACAGTTGCGAAGTTTCTCTCTCACGGTGGTCGTAATACCATAGCAGGTAGCTGGTTCCTGACTCGTAGGCTTTACTCAAGCCAGTGTTTAGGTAATCCTACTTGGTCTCAGCTTCAGCGAAGATTTAGATATCCGTAGAATGTTTATCTAAAAGCTGATTTCTTCTACGGGTTGGCGTTTGGTTTGAGGAAAGCATTTTCTTCTATTCTCAATAGTGCTCCACAGATAACAATTCGAGCCAATGTCTTTTGTTCCATTTATAACTTTTTCTATTAGCTTCAGATCATAACTCAATTTATGTATACACATTCCTTCTCTTCCCTTATCTTCCCAGATTCTTCCTCCTTCTAACTTCAAACGGAACTGTTAATTTCTGAGCATCAACGCAACATCTTGGAGTCAATTTATACGACTGAAATTTCCAACATATCCCAGTATTAGATTAAAATATTAAATTAAAATAGCGAATCTATTAGGGAGTGCTTTTCTGAGCTACAACATATTTCCATTTATAACTTTATTATTGTCATATCTATAATGCCATTGGAGAGTAGGAAGTAAAAATGCTATATTGAAAGGAGTACTGCAAGTTGCACCAAGAAATTATCAGTGACGAGCGCTATACCTCTTAATATTTTAGGCGTAAATAGATGTAGTACTTAGATTGGTGTAGGTTCTTGTCAATACCTAATACCATAAACACTTCTTAATTACTCTCTGAAACAAAACGCTTCAAATTATTAACACAAAATCATGAAATAGAATTAGCAAAAACTTCTTCGAGGGAGGGGAGGTAAAATACTATATAAGGGTGATAGGGCAACTTCGCTTCACAGCATAGGAAGAGAATTGAAAAGTGGGGAGGAAGAAGGTAGAGAATAATAGCCAAGGGTTTACTAGAGTCCCCGGGCTGTAGTTGAAGGATCCTACCCGACGTTTCACCTAAAAGAGATGCAGGGAAAACCTTCATTAAGTACGTCGGGCTTTTGGGTACTACTCTCACATAACGGAAAATAAGTTTTCTCTGTTTTTTGGTTAACAAGCTACATGAGGGTGATCCTGAAACGGACAACTCCCCTTTAATATCATTAATTTTACAATAACTACTTTCAACTGTGGGTAATTGAAAATTTTCAATTGTGTCCTTATTACAGATTTATGTAAATACTCATCCGCTAATATTGCTCATTGAAAGTTTAAGAACAGGAAACAAACTTCATCACTTTCGGAAATTATTGCAACTGAAACTCACTGGACTATTCTCCTGTGAATGACGGTTAGATATTCTGGTAAAATTAAGCTTTTGTATTACTCACATTTGTCAATATCTGAAGGAATAACAGGAAGTCCCAGGAGAATGATACACAACTGCAACTCACATTCCTTGAGAAAATATAACTGTTAAAGTTGTTTTGAATTAACTTCCAAAATATTGAAGGAGTGACCGTATACAGCTTAAGACCTCCAGGTAAAATATTCAGGAATAGACTGAAATATTTTATATGTTGCTCACAATAAAATGTTATGAGTAACCATGAAAATAAGACTTTTGTTGTTTATCTCTGATTATTTAACGTTATAGGAAATAGTTATATTGCAATGAGAATCTAGAATAGATTTGTTCGAAACGCGTGCACAAATGGGTTTCATTTCCGCTATTCTTCCTATTGGTTCCACTGTTCATTTTAATGTACATTAATAACTTTCAGTAACTACTCATTGTTAATTACGAGTCAGATATTAAAATTGGGAATAGTTGCCAGCCACGCTTCATTTAGTATTTAAACCAACCGCAATTTGATTTACATTAATAGCTTAACGTTGAATTACATTTCACAAACAAATTCCACATTTCCGTTCGTTAAATTAAAAATTCCTAGAAAAAGGATGTATGTACATTTGGTTGGAATGCTCGTTTATTTGTATATGAATTATAATGATTTAAAAGCGTAGATATTTTACAAAAAAAATAGTTGGTGCAGTTAATCTTAAAAAGCGAGTAAAAACAGAGGGGAATTAACACCTAGGCAACCTGGAAGGATTTATTGTTAAAAAGTATATACGAATGAGCCAGTGCGCGAAATTCTGTGTGACGTAAATCACTCATACGGGCCAAATACTAGAAAAATACACAATGCTACGTCTATTTGTTAACCGTGTCCCACTCTCACATTTGATCAATTATATCCGGCAAAATACGAACATATGGGAGGATCATAATAAAGAATACGAAAAAAAAATTTAAGTGCGTAATCTTGTAAATTCCTGTATCCTCTAGAACCACGATTAAACGTGACACATGGAACCATGGCAGATTTTAATTTCGACTATGGCTCAATTATTCTCGGCAATTAAAACTTTAGAAAATGTCAGAGGGTGATAAAACCATAGCTAAGATCTTTTAATAATTATAATTTAATTGATTTGTTATCAATAAAAAAGACGGATGGAATAATTAAACTGAAAATTGTTGAGAATCTTGACTATGTGAGTATTTGTAATTGTAAGACGAAATAATTTAATTAGCAAAAAATGAAAGACATTACACAAAATTAATATTTTTTCCATTAATAATAATTATTCAGAAATAATAATTCATAATAATTGTATTGTCTACTTTCGTTTTACACTCCGAACATTGATTCACGAGAAGGTCTGTGATGTTTTAAATATGTGCGTTTTAAGTAGACGGCACACTAAATTACGCGTTCCTCAATAATATCACGTATAATAATATTTTTTCTATGGAAGCGTTGATGGGTTCTTTATTTTCTATATTACAGATACATATATATTTAGTCTATCTGTTTAAACCCTTAAACCATCACAACTTCGGGATCACATGTACCCCCAATGCCAAATACCTTTCTAAAGCAATTAATATCAAAGTCACATTTCATCTAGAGAACTTAAAATTCTCACCAGAGACATTTAACATCAATGACAGTTGCTGCTACATAACCTTGTAATAAAAAGAACTTTAGCCCATGATACGTATTAAGAAAGTACTGCAACTATCTTTATTATATGGATATTATTATTGTTATATGTAAATTAGTCAATATAAAATTTAGATTAAGAACTAATTGTTGAGGGTTAAATGAAGAGAAGCAGAAAAACGTCGAAGAACTCAAAACTTTACCAACTATATCTGTTTCAGCGATAAATTTTCTAATTGTATGGAACATAGACCTCACTAAACAAGCATCAGTTTAGTGGTGCAACACCTGACTACTCGATTCCGAGGGTCATTGTAAAATTATTCACTCTTGGGGGCACCGTTGTTTCGTACCTGAATGTCTTCAGGTCATTATTCCATTCTAGTTTGTATTGATTAGTTGCATTGTTGTTGTGGTAATCAGTCCTAAGACTGGTCTGACGCTAACCTATCCTGCGCAAGCCTATACATTTCTACATAGGTACCACATCCCAAATCCTCCCTAATCTGCTTAGCCCACACACTTCCGTCTAATGCTAATTTTACAGACCCTCATGTCTCAAAAGTGTCATATTAATCTTTCTCTTCTCGTGGTCAAAGTCCTCCAAATTATTCTCTCTTCCCCTATTCTCTTTAGAACTTCTTGGTTAGTTACTCTATCCACCAAACTGATTTTCAGCATTCTCCTATGCACCACATTTCGAAAGCTTCTATTATTTTTCTGTCTGCAACAACTATCGTCCACGTTTCACACCCATACAACGCCTCGCCCCATACGAACATTTTAATAATGATTTTGTAGTATTCATACTCGCATAACAAATTCAAATGGTTTTGGTTTTGAAACAAGTCGCCATATGTTGAAATTACATTTGCTTTCAAACATTGTCATATTAAGCTGATTCATTACTTCATCTAAATATTCAATGTCCATCGTTAATTGTATTTAATTTTCTTATAAATTTTAGTATGAAGTTACTTTGTATGGTTCTCAGAGAAAATACTATAGGACTGTGAACCTCCTTAAAAAACTGAATGAAAAACGTATAATTTCTACCATTATCAAAGAGTTTTTTAAGGTAGGGGGAGGACACAGACTACATGAGGGTCATTCTGAAACAGGGAACTCTCCTTTAATAGCATAGGAAGGGAATAGAATTGGCGGAATGTGGAGCAAGGTATACAACAGTTAACTAGTGCCCCCGGGCTATAGTTTAAGGAGTAATAATCCTTTCCAATATATAATACATTTTTGAGGATATACCAACTAGAATATCGTAATATTTTAATTAAGAAATTCAAAGTAGGCTGCTAGAGAATCGGTGCACTGACCGTGTATCACTCCAAATTCTGATGGGCCAAGTAAGATGATACTCCGCAGTCGACCCGGTAGGCCAAGCCAATGGAGCTGCAGAGCCAAGTAAGAAGGTAAAAGATGTAGGTTTAAACATAAATAGTTTTATAATCGTGTAGGCACGCTCCCCGTTTTGCCTATTATTATTGTGTGAGGGAAAAACAAGCATAGTGTTTCGGACTCACGCCCTTGTTTACAAAAATTTATTTAGACCACCCCCCTAAATTTAATGTTGGACCAACTTTTTATCTTAATACTGCTTGAATTATTCTATGAGATGATGGTAGGTGGTAGGAGGAATTTGAGACCGTATCTCATGAACTGCACTTTTGATTTTCTTAAGATTTGATGTTACTGGTTACAGCTGCTTGATGGTCCGTTTGATCTCTTCACACAATTTCTCAATTAGATTGAAATCTAGTAATTGTACAGGCCAACGAAGCTCGGTAAAGTCTCCATCATGTTCTTCGAACCATATGAGTACAATACCAGTTTTATGATAAGGAGCATTGTGCTGCCGGAAATATTTATCCCTGACAGAGTTCAGCATTAAAATAGCAAGATGTACTTGATCTGTGATAATACTTAAATACCCTAGGGTATTCAGACGTTGTTTCATAGGAATCATAGAGCCTAATCGATGCCAAGAAATCATCCCCCAAACCATAAGCTTGAAGTGTTGTGGCAATGCAGTTGAGGTCCATGCTTTCGTGTCGTTGTTTAGTTATATTTAAACCCTGTAGTCTGCATGGTGTTTGAAATCGGGCTTCATCAGACCACATGAGCCTTTTCCGTTCATTTACTGTCCAATCCTGGTGCTCCTTTGCGAACTAAAGACGTCTGCTCTGACAGTAAAGGCTTTCCATATCCCATACAGTTTTCATAGCCCGTACGATGTAATATGCTGGGAGCAGTTCGTTCAGAAACGTTCACAGTTAGTAATTAGTTAAAATTCTCAACTACTTAACGCACTGATGCTCTTGTGTTCTACTGGACAACTCTGGCAGGACTCATTTTATCTCGAGTATTGAGTATCCTGTGACGCCGAAATCGTTTTGCAGACAGCTCTGTGTAAACATTAATAACTGCAGCTCTCGAACACTTCACAGGAGCAGCCCCTTTGCTTATTCTGTTTCCGACGCTTCGAGCGTCTACGTTCGTCCGGCGTTGATACTCAGTTAAATCACATATTTTCCAATATCTTCGAAATCAACTATGTGAAAATGATGATTCACTTCTCCCACTTTCCCGTTTCATAGATATTTATCCGTCTAGTGGCAGTATTGTGACGCTACTCAGTGTGTGCAATCGATTATTTAATGTTCATATTCACAAACATGATTAAAAAATAACAATTTTGAAGTTTCCTTTTGAATAATATAATTTAGTATAACTATAACAGATCGATCATTAATAATATTCTCCTCTATTTTCTGTTTATTGTCTCTTGGCGACACTTTGAAACTTATTCTTAATTGAAGGCGATATTAATAAATGAAAATCTTTATTCTGATAGATTATAAACTATTAAAAGATGTAATTTTAACAATACATTTCTACTTATGCTACAAAACTTGGATAGTCCTATATCAGCAATGTTTGATCAATATAGCTTTTGATTGTTTTACATTAAATTATGAAATATTTTTGTTGTAGTACCGATTTTGTTTTTCGTTTGAAATTATTTTGTGTTTATAGTTAAATTCGTTATTTTCTCATGTTGAAAGTAAATATATAATTTGCGCTAAAGTGAAATGCTTTCAACATTCACTGTTTGCCTCCACTGCACCGTAATGAATTATTGTAAAAGGATTTCTAAATGTAGACTTGTAATCTGAAATCAATTGTGGGCAGGGTTCAGCAGCTTAGTCCCTGGGAACGCGGTAATGCATTTAGAGTCTAACGGATAAACTACACCATTTCTTTCTTTCTGGAGAGTTTTCTCCGGCGATAATCTGGTCGAAATGTCACGTTGTTTGGCCACATTTTCTAACCAAATCTCTTGAACAAAAATTATAGAACCATTGCCTATATAAAAATAATGCACATTACCAGCTGAAAAAAAATCGTCTCAGATCAATTAATTTTCTCAGACATTCCAAATAGAAGAATATTGCTGATCCTAGTCTACGATTAACAGTTTCCGTATTCACACTTTCAGCCTAGTGATTGGGGATTCTCAAATAAAATTTACAATTTTGTTTTTGTTAATGAAATATTATTCAATTTTATTACCCTTATTCAAATAAACAAGTATAAATCGAACAATGTGAATACATAAAAACTGAAATTACTTTATTTTTATCATACATTAATTTAATACTAAATTATTAGTGTGTTGTGGTGCAATAGAATTAAAAACAGATTCAAAGACCCAACCATTATAAATTCTCCAGCTATTTCAAAATAATGTTTTTCTTTGGTAGCAAAAGCCGTGTCGAGCAACGTAAATAACCCAGAGTTTGAGGATTTCAAGACAATCTGGACCAAACTACTCTACCGATCACACGACGTGGATACAAAGGATGGATGATGTATTTCCGAGGTAATGCTCTCGGGAGTTTCCTTCTTTATGGGCGCGTTTTTACAAAAGCTTCTCTGTCGTTATTTGAAAATAACTTTTCCGAAACAGGCATCGAGTACTGAATGCCAAGTAATAATTGTTGGGCGTCACAAGAGGAATACTTGCTATGTTGAAATTATACAGTCGTTGACAGAATTATGGAATTAAATAAAAATGGTGTGATCCTAAAATTCAATTACAATAAAAGTTTCATATGTCAAAGTCTCAGATTTAAACTTAAGCAGCGGCATAATTTAGAGCTCACGTTAATTCTATTTTTTAACGAAAAATCCCCCTCATATTTGCACCATGGACTCAAAATCATTTACTTCAATCAACCAAGTCAGTAATAATACCCCGTTCGACAGAATATAGCCAGTGTAAATATTTTCACTTGTTTAAAAACTATTTTGTTGTAATTATGGGGATTTTTTTTCTGTTCACACATAACTGTAAAAAGTATTAGTATTATAATAATGCTTCCAAAATTTGTATGAAATTATAGATGATAAAATTGTGTTAGATATAACGGTGAAAGTATTAGGGAAGGAGAACCGCTGGAAAAACCTTTAGCCTTGAAGTTTTAGAATAATTTTAAAATAATTATAAATCGGTACTGGAGATTCTGCTATATTCACGTTAGGTGGGGACACGGATTGACCAAACTTAAACAATCTTCGGGTTATCCGGCAATAAATAGGAATTCAACTCTGACATACCTCCTTAGATTCGTAGTCATGTCTCAACTTAAACAATTTATATCACTGATATTCAGAGTTCCAATAATATTTTAATATTGATGTATGTATTCTATTTGTTAACGATGTATAGGATTTTAGAGAAAATTTGTATTTAGAACAAAGCTTCATATTCCACACGCAGAATTCACAATTTTACTATGTATTTTGAATGGGGGTATATTTTTATAATTTAGCACTCTTACAATTTGCAGGTCAACGCAATTAATCTTGTCTAGCTAATGGCTGTAGCACGTGCTTTAATTCCCCGTTCGACTGCTAAACCGCTTGAATTAATTATTAAGTTCAAGATAGCGATCTCAACTTTTACACGAGTAAAATCTCATCATACATCAAAACTAAATTTCTTAGGAGAAAGAATTTATGAACATTAAGGACCAATTAACTGTATTAGAATTGGAATTTTATATTACACGGATTATTTATTTACTCACAAATGCGGGAAAAGGTTGCGTCAGCACAAAACGGTTAGCAAATACCTATAAGTATTGTGGTTATCGAAACTTCCGTTACATATATGAGTGACTTATTTTAATCGTGGTATAACTCCACTTTTATTCATTCTGAGATATAAACTCTTAAACATAAATGAGTTATGAAAATTCCGTGTTTGAGATACAAGACATAATTACGACATAGTGACGTATCTTTCGATGAGTTTGGTTAATTAAAATTCATTTGAGTATTCCAAAAATGGGGTAAAGGATATGTACCACTGTTAAAATAAAATATATACAACATTCGATATAAAACATAAAATTACTGTACTTAAAGTTGATTGTATTACAGAGAATATGACAGAATTCGTATTAACAACAGAAACAACATTTCAATAACACCGTAAAACGCATTTCATAGTAGACTATCATCATTCGTCACTTTTCATTACAGTTCACAATTTTTACTGCTTGTAAGCAGCTAAAATAACTAAAATTGACCCAATCAATAAAATATATTTATTAAAGAATATCCTGCTTCTTCTACACTTGTACATTTTTGCTTGAGGGTACGTATTGCAAAAAAATCCTCAAATAATTTTTTTTTCATTATCTGATATCAAGAAAAGAGTTAGGCAAGGATGCAGGCTGTTGCCCATGCTTTTTAACTCATATATAGATCAGACCTTTAAGAAAGTTAAAATGAAATATGGAAAAGTAATCATACTGCAACGAGAAGAAATAAAAACCCTACGCTTTGCCGTTGTTATTGTAGAGAAGTCAGAAGAAGACTTGGAAATAAATGTCATGAACATGGTCCTGGATAAAGAGTTCAATATGAGGATTAATAGAGGGGAAAACCAAGGTGATAGATTGTAGTATGCGAAACAGTGGAATAGATAGATTGGGAACGTATATTTTGAAGAAAGTTAAGGAATTCTACTACTTGGGAAGCGTAATAACTAAGGATTGTAGAAGTAAAGTAGACATAAAGATTAGGACAGCACAGGCATGGAAGGATTTCGCACTATGTGTAAATATTAGTAAATCATTGCTAAAAATGTTTGTATGAAGTGTGGCGTTATACGGGTGCGAAACGTGGACCTGAGGAGTTGCAGAAAGGAAAAGAATATAAGCCTTTGAAATTTGGAATTATAGGAGAATGGTGAAAATCAGATGGGTGGATAGATTCACTAACGCGGAAGATCTAAACAGAATAGGGGAAGAAAGAACAATATGAAGGACGTTGACCAAGAGAAGGGATAATAGGACACGTTTTAATTCTGAGGGACTTGTAAAATTAATATTTGAGAGCAACTAAAGTAAGCTGGAGGTGTTATTAAACTGGTATAGTAGTTTATAACTGACTTGAAATGACGTGAAAGTGTGGATAGCTCTTTTTTTAAGTGTATTTCCTCCACTGTTAAAATAAAATAATTCTGTCTGGTCTAATCGAATCTTGTTATGTATAAAATTAAATGTATGCCTCTTAAATCAAATTCAAACACTTCGCCGAATTTCAACAAAAGTTCATCTCACGTGCTTTACTGTCCATTAAACGATGAGGATGTAGATACGCTCCTAGGACTGCTCGGAAGAGTCGTTAAATCGGTTTTCGTTAGAAATGTGCTATCCAGCCTGCACAGACAGTAAACCAAAGAAAATCTTTCGCAGTAACGTGTGGCGTTGCCTAGCTGTGCAATGCACATTTTTATGAGTATACAAAACTAAAAACAAGTAGGGGATAAAAGAAATGCGACTGCATGTTGTTACAAGAAGCAATTTGGATATCTAGGCGAGACGTATTTATTATTATTGCAAAAAAGGTGTTTAGCTAATGCAAGTGTAGCTAATAATGGTCGTTTCAACACCAGACACATATATTACATCCACCATGGTAATTATATTTCGATTCCTAGTTTGTTAAAAAACATCTGAATAATACACTACTGGGCGTTAAAATTACAACACCAAAAAGGCGGAAAACTACACACATTAAATTTTCATGAGAACTATAATAGGTTGTGATATGCAAATGTTTATGTTTTCAATTCACTCATGCAATGTAGGAGGTGGTAGCGACAGCTAAAATGTGTATAAAAGAAGAGATTTTATAGCAGGTTTTCGAAAAGGATTTTCATTTCACCTTTGTTTTCTGGTAACGTAATACTTATGTCGTGGGGGTCTGATCGAGGAATAACTGTGGTCTACCACGATTGCATTAAATTGTAGCGCAGTATTGCACTGAAATATGAAATATGGAATCGATGGGCTCAGAACAGTCACTCGGAGTACCGTGAAGGATCTCAGAGGCAGACAGACAAATTATACACATGGCCTTAAGGAATCGTACAGTCACGACAGGAAATGTGGTCATTAACAATATAAGTAATAAGTGAGCTGAGGCTTTCCCGGTGTAGTTGATGCAGAAATAGGCTTCACTCAGCCTGAAGATGACGACAGACCACTTGGTCGTCGAAACGTCGCGTTTTCATCGCACCTGCACCCGAGTGGAAACCCAAGAACTATTTCTGCAATATGATAAATATTTTTGCTAATATTTCGACGACGTTTGCACCAACATGGACTGTCAGCACAGCGACCCATCACAGACAAGAGCTCTTCAAATGGTATGATAAACGACAAACTTGGAAGCAAATGACGTCTCGAGTTATCTTTAGACGGTATCAGTGTTACGCAGTTTCGTGCCAGTTTTCATTTGACATCGTCATACGAGCGCTTCACCTCACAGCAGATGTTACGATCCTTGGCTCTTTCCTTTCTTCTAAGACTTCATAACGCTACGTGTAAGCAGAACAAAGCACATATTTCCCGTATTGTCTTCACCTTCCCTGTTACAGACGTCCCTGTTGAGGCAATGGTGGTAGTTGTGTTTACAGGAAAACTGGATGGGACCAGCACATGACCCCGTGTATGCCATTAGGCTTTACGGGGTGAATGCTCATTTATGGCGTACAGAGCCCCGGAGGACTCCTCGCATAAGATGCTCACCATCTGTTGAATACCGGCCGAGTGGAGTTAACCAGGGATTGCTCCGAGGCATTTCTCCACCCGAACCGGCACGCGAGGTGCGGATTATGTTGCTCAAGTTGCGTACGGCTCCCACAACCGAGGTTTTGACCTGTCGGAAATGCACTGCACCAGCAACGGTGAGAATGCCCTCGGGGCTGCTGCCTTAGCCAAGGGCTGGTGGCTTCCATTGCCGGCTTGGTCCGCCCCCTACTCTTAGGTTACACATACCCAGGCACCGACTTGCTAGCACCGCCACCGTGGGTTTTTGAGGGCATGTCACTGCACGACAGAGTCCAACCCAATTGTGAGCAGGGCTGCCGCCCGGTAAAGCGACAGCTGGGCTAAAGCTCACCCCTGTCTACCTGTATTTTTCGCTGAGGGTTCAGGTCAGCCCCGTGTCGCGCTTTGAGCCAGCCCGGAGGGCCTCTTTCCCCGACAAGGGCGGCCGCTGGAAGCCCCGGTGGGGGCGAGTACCCCCCTGCAGTTGGCCGGGTTCAACCTTAACGGTACCGCTGACACTTCTAGTCAAGCGTAGCCTTTTCCCTTGATAAAGGTGGATGGCCACACCCTGATAAAGGAGAGCACCACGCTACGACTAGCATTCGAAGCTTCCCGCTTCTTCCGGATTGCAGCCCTGGTTTCCGAGGCCAAGCACACCCCCATCCGAAGTGGAAGCTAGCAGCTATCCCCTATTGATTATTTGCACAGAATTACACCCATCAGATAACTAAGTATGGTTAGCAATTTCCATACTCGACACCTTAGCCCGAGGGCTTGATGACTCAGTTACTAGAGAAACCGCGCGATTATTCCGACCCGTCTTAGTCCATCCCCCGTGCTCATAAAGTATACTAGTTCCCGGCGAGCCACCCTGGTCCTCCCCCTACTCTTAGGTTTCACATACCCAGGAATGGCAGGTGGGATCCGACACCAAGGCACATGAAAGATGCACTCTTCTCCCCATATACGCCGTGGGCGATTAGATTACACAGGGGCACCGTAGGTTCGACCTCCGACTTGAGGATGAGAGGCTGTACACACATCATCCCCCTTCCGCCCACGCCCCCCCCCCTTGAGACGGTCAAAATAGTTTCCAGTAATGGCTTAAAGGAGTCGTTTAGTTTAACTGTAAAGTTTACTCTGCCAGATAATTTCAAGGCAGGGCCGTTCTGATGGGGCATGAAAATACTTCGTCCACGATTGGCCATAGTGAGAACGGTAGGCTGCCTACGCCGTTTCCGAACGAAAAATCTATGCCGTCTATGAAAGCGACATATTAGGAATTCTCTAGTTTTGTGGGTGGTCCGTGCCCCAGACCTACCACGGTATCATTGATATCCTCAGTGCATCCTTATTCTTTCTGTCCCAACATTTATAAAATCCCTAGCTACTGATGTCTCACAGCTGAGTGGGGTTCAGTGTCCCCCATAGCATATTCAAAAAAAATCTACGCGTTCCCTTTCTCAGACAATATTTGGAATGCGTGACAGACAACCAGTAGCCAGTTAATGTTTCACAGCCATAAATATGTCCTCGTCTTTTCTGGAACAATCCTCAACCTTTCAGCTTCCTCAGCCCGTTAAGCCACCCTCACAAATTTGGCATTTCTTGGAGGCTGTATTGTAATGCGTTGCATACATTTGAACGATATACTATTTTATTCAATAATCTTTAAACATTACTGTAATATAATTTTTAAAATATAACGATGTATAATTAATATTATATTGAATACTACCCTGCATTTGCAAAGTATTTAATTATGTAGACCCTATTCGCTAACAATGCCAGATTAATCTCATCTCAATTGGTGTGACGTCTCACAGTGCCCTTTTAAAGTCAAAAAAAAGTATTGTAAGTTCTTATGGGTACTTTACGAAGAAGTATCGTCCTGAAAGGTAGGACTTCAGCAAGATGACGAAGTTGCATAGTAGACTTCGTTTGACTTTGTACATTAGGCCGTCATACCAGATCTTGTCAAAGGCCTGGCTGATGTTCAGGAAGGGAACTGAAGAATACATTTTTTCTTCAAAGGCTTAATTAATTAATTCCACTAGCCGGTGTACTTGTTCCATAGAACTATAAGACCTTTGTCCCATATAATCGATTTTAATATGTTCAGAAACACTTTTTCAAAGACTTTTAGAGAATAAGCAGCAGGAATATTGATCTATAGGATGATGTTTCATTAGCCTTTTATCCGGGCTTTAATATCATAATAATTTGGGCAACTTACCATTCACCAGTGAAATATACAATTCTCAGAACAGTTCCATGACTTTGAAATATTTTCTGAGAGTTCTTATAAGATTTTCCCGGTAATCAAATCGAACCCTTGCGCTTTTTTTTATTTACTTGTCGCTAACTTCTTAAATGCAAAACTTTTTATTGGAGTATCCATGTGGTATAAATTTCCTGACATCCTCCTCATGCTCTGGAGTAGGTACATCTTGTAATTTAAACACTTTCGTTTGATGATAGGCAAAAGCTGTTATCTTGTACCGTTAAATATAGAGCGTGGAAGTTTGTTTTACACACTTTCATTCCCCTCTTATTGAAAGAAGCTACACTTAGATCGCATGTCGAATGTCAGAATCAAACTCAGCGATTCACATTACGCCAGTTTTAACGTCAATCTTGTAATAACAAATTTCCGCTGATCATTTGACATATATTTGTAATTTTATAATCTATGTTGTTATTAGATCCATTATTATGTGAGAAAAACTACAGGTATTTATAAATAATGTCTTAACTTTGCCCGTAAGTTTTTGGTAGGGGTTATGGATCTATCATAGTTGTAATTTGTTGTACATTATTACATTAATTGATTCTGTGACTTTTACTTCCTTAAGTTTTCTTTGGTCATCCATCAACGACAAAGCCTTTCGCCCCTTCTCGACTTATTCGTATCGGTTTTTGTACGACAACATAAACTGCCTCAAAGATTAGTGATTTTACAGAATTATAATAAGCAATCTCAGATTGACTCACTAATTATCACTCTGTGTGTAACGTAGTCTGAAAGACAATCATTTTTAAAATTGTTTAATTCTAAGCGGTTGTTTGAATTTCTTCATATGTACGGTAGTTAATCTCTATTTTGAGTGTTTTTAATTGTAGTACCACTGATATTATTGTAAATATTGTTCCTATGTACACACTACGAGCACCAAACTTCAAACGTGGGGCTTTGAAAATCGTCTGACTATTAACTTTATCAATAATGAAAATTCATGTTAGAATACGACACCAGACTATGTATTTTAAAATACTGTATTTAATTAACAAGAAAGTAGTAAATACGTAAAATTTTAATTGGTGTTGTTTCTATTTTGTTTCATTGAAAAATAAAAGATGGTAGTAATCACGGAATTCTTCATTATATTGATCCATGGTTTAGCAAGTTGATCCAGTAAATAAAGTTGTACATGACTGTAGTCATCTCTCTGTGTTCCAGATTTTGTATGGTCTTCACGTGCCTAGCCTTGAGCGTCTTCTCTACTATACAAGAATACGAAGAAGAAGCAAGAACCGTTCTTTTCTACATGGAATTCGTAGTGGTTATTTGGTTTAGCATAGAATTTTGTCTCAGGTGCGTAAAAAATAGAAACTTTTTGCCTTTCTGTTATTTTATACAACGCTTTTTTATATCTAAAAAATCCGTTGTTTTCCAGTAAAGTCACAATAAATTAATGCTCACTTTAAATAAATATAATTCGTTGCATTAAATGGCATTTTGATATCACGTTAATATAACAACAATAGTTAATCTATACAAATAAAAGGTAATGTATGCTGTTGTTTGGGGTTAACAGGTTACATGAGGGTGACCCTGAAACAAACAACTCCCATTTAATAGCATAGGAAGGGAATTGAAAGGGGGATGCGGAAGGTAGAGAAAGGTAGCCAAGGGTTGACTAGTGCCCCCGGGCTATAGTTTAAGGATCCTACCCGATGTTTAACCAAAATAGATGCAGAGAAAACCCTAGAAAACCTGCATCAGGTAGGTCGGGCATTGAGTACTGTTCTCACGCCCTTCCGGATGTGAAAGGGAGACGAGTTTGCTATGGGTCGCAGGATTACCTTCTCCTTGTCTTCACCAGTTTTAGGAGGCAGTTGACCGACTGATCCAATGGGATCAGCGGACAACTCTTACCTTATGCCCAAGGTCTTCGACCCCAGTACATATTCCTCCTAAAATAGGTGAAGGTGTTGACTCCGAATGGTAAAATAGCGGGACCTGTTGTAAACCAACTGCGAATTATAACGTTTGCCATGAGCGATCATAAATAGATGATACCGTACGTTTTATAAATTCAATTAATTCAACTTTATGGAAATTGTTTCGTTTATAGGGCAAAATAAAAACTATTTCGGCGAGAATGAAGTCGCCGGGGTTAGCTAGTTATAAATATAATTGAATAGCAGCGATGAAGGTTCTTCAATTGAAATTCGTTTTACACATTTTCAAATAACAACTCAGCGAATTTGCTGTTATGACATTCCAAATAGTTTTTTTAGTTCTATTTTTACAGTCCCTCTAACATCGAGGCCATTAACGACTTGTTAATAAAGTAACTTATTTTCCTTTTCTTTGTCGGGTAATCTCAGTCAGGGAGCACACACACAAACACCCAGGGCCTTGCCAGAGATCGAACGCGACACCTCTATGGTGCGATGCTGTGACGCTAGGCACTACACCACAGATGAAGCCACTTCAAATTATGATGAATGACATCCAACAATTCATTATTTACATAATTTACCTATGAACAATTCGTTGAATAAAATATAGACTAATAAATTTGTTGTGTAATGGTTGAATCATGTAAAACTTTATCAGAATTTATACGTAATTTACTCCACAGTAATCGTTATAGCGCATATTAAATGTGTAATTAAGTCAGATTATAAAAATACTTTATAGAGTAAAATCATTGCAATTGTAACAGGCTGGTAATAATTTCTTTGTGAGTTATAAGAATAAATTTTATTTACAGGTTGTGGTCTTCTGGGTGCCGTTCTAGATACCAAGGAGCAATCGGCCGTCTAAAATTCCTTAGGAGGCCTTTCTGTATCATAGGTAAATCCGAAAATATTTATTTTTACTCTTACATTAATATTTGTGGTAAAAACAAGTACGGTCTACAAAGAAACGCTGACATGAAGCGATCCTACGTATCATATAATCTGGAAGGACAAGAGAGACGTATCTGACCCTACAGATGTGGAATTATGTTGGATTGAAGCAGGCATATCCTCAGTTGTGCTCTTGTCTTACACGCAGACATGGCACTGACAAAAAGGGCTCGAGCTGCAGAGAGACGATGAGCGCATGCCTCAGGAGGAGTTATAAACCTGTCACACTAACATTTTTCCTTCAATTCTTCTTAAGAATAATTTTTCGATCATGCCACAGATTGGGATGAAATTTTACGTATAGAAAAAAATAATATTCTAAACGATAATTTTTTGATCGTTCTAGCAAGTCGGTACGTTTCACTCCTAAATTCTAACCAGCGAACATTTTGTATCAATTCATAACATTTTTCCTTCTTCTATACGAGCTTCATTCACGATGCAGTATGTAACTTGAACGCTACGTCTTCCTAGTTAAATAACAGTTTATATTGTGTACCTAGGTCTAGGTCTTTGGCACGATCTAGGAAACCTGTAAATCTCTATCGGACATGAAAAACTTAACTGTTCTTTTCTTGTGGCCACGGGTTTTCTTCGAGAGGCTAATATACTAATACACTTAATTTCAAGTAAGGAGTTTTCTTGTTTATACACGTCAAGTAGGACTGTCGTATCTGTGCTGCAACGGCTGAATTGGGGGAGGGTTAAAGTTTGTAACGGATATAAGGGGGATATTAATTAATAATTAAATAATGATAATATTTTATAATAAAAACAAGCAAACTATTTACTTTGATAAAAAACATATTTACATTAAGAATTAGAATTTTTAATGTTTAGATATTTATGCCGGCACTTCTTTCGTCAATAAAAAAACTACATATACGACTATATTTATACAAATGATTTCCATTAATTTATTAAAACACAATTTTAACTCTAACCTCGGGGTCGCATTTTTAGGCCTTCTCATAGAACAGAACGTTAAACACATGACAGAAACAGAAAATTAGCGAAGAGTCACAGAGGGTAATTACCGTGTCGGCTTAATACAGGTTTCATCTTCTTCCAGGTTCGTCCTCCTTCCAGATCTAAGCTGCCGACCACCTATTCTTCCCGTTTCGGGAATAATTTCAAAATCTCCCATTGCCGCAATTCCAACCCCAGTCTTGAGTGAGAAGTTTAGCGTTTCCTCTCGAAACATCTGTCCAAATTATCTCAATTTCCTCAAAAAATCTCTGCCTCATGTTGTCTCTGCCAGCTTTTTATAACTTCCAACTTCTTTAGTTTTTATCACCAAAGTGGCAGGGATGGATATCCACCAATAACATTTTTGGTGGTAATTGGGGAAGTACACCACCCAACGCCGCCAAATTCTCACAAAGATAGGGAAATTCCCAAACCACGACGCGGTGTCTAAGCTTATTGCCCCTTGAGCTTAAATGCTATCTTCTTTCTTTTGACTTCATGCCACCAAAATCCGAGCATATGTGTTTGTGCGTTACAATTTTTAAATAAATTTATAATAAACAATTAATTTTCATAAATTTGTTTGATTTAATAAATTTAAAAAAAACATAATTACAAATTCAGGGTCGTTAAATAGCTCGGCTAGCTCAATTTAGAAAATTATAAGCAACTGTGAATGTATTTACAGGGTCATGAAATGTGGGCAGTGTTGTGCAGCAGGAATTTCTGTCACATGCATCTCTATGCAGCAGTATTAGATACACCGGATTGTTGTACCATTTGTAGACAGCATTCTCGTGCTTGTCAGGTGTTTCCAGGAATTCACCTCTGATGTTGTTTCCTTCTTCCTTCCGTCCTTCCTGTCTGCTGGGAATTACGGGTCGTGCACGGATTCCAGGTGGTGTTCACAGATCTGGACTAAGGGGCGTGCAATGAATACTGATGGTGTTTACAGTTCTTCTTCAATCTTTTTTGATGGCCGACTAACAATTGAGAACTCATCCATCACTGACTATGTCTGAGTTGTCCGCAAACACTGATGAAACACCTTTCTCTCGATTTTCGTCAGCCACAGACTTCCCTCCCTTTCTGTCTTATCCACCAATGTCTCTGACTTTTGTATTTATTGTTGGTCTACAATTGGGCGGAGCCCGGTGTCAGATACAAAATTAAATTACTTAAACATAAATACTCCTAATCAGAAAAATAATCATAGTCTTTTAAGATTTCTATACCCCTGAAAGCAGAAAGAGAAACGCTATCAGAATTATATTAACTTAACACTCAACTTCACTTTGGTTTTAACATTTAAATTCGAATATGCATTTATATTATTCAAAATAACCACTACACATGTTTTTGGAGATTTGTCCTGAATTTATTTGCCTGAAGAGGATTACCAACAAATATTCCAGTCGTTGATGATCCTATTTATGAATGAGAATTTGATAACATCTGGTTTTGCTTTCTACATTTTACTTTGAATTGATGATCTCATCTAACTATATAACTGGGCTTTTACAGTTTGAATCTAATTTCAATCCATGGTTTTTCCCCCTGATAAGCTTTGTATAGCAAATGCAGCTTTGCTGTTCTCCTCCTTTGTGACAATATCTCCCAATCTAGTTGTTCTACATTTTCGTTCCTATGACCCAACCCTACTCGCACAAAATTCCTTCCTTGCTGCGCGGCACTACACCCTTGTGTGGACCTTGGCCTCCTTCACAATACACCTCCATGCCTCTCTATCCCTGATCTTTTCTCGCACAAAAGTAGCAGTCCTTTTCTGAACTTTCTTTAATGATTCTATTTGATTTTTTCTATAGGGATCCCAACCAAAATTGGTCCAACTAAGGATAAATGTCACCTCCTTTGATTTTGAACTTGCCTTTTTTTATCCCTCATTATGAGGCACACCACTCGCGTCTCCCTACCATGGGGGTGGAGGCCTCGTCACCTAACCCTTCTACTTCAATAAGATTCAAATTAATTCCGTTGGTCAGTTATTTCGCCGGAGGTAGAACTTTCCTTGAAACATTCCCTTGGGGTCAACGCCCCGACGAATTATAGTATGGATAGTGGTGATGTTTACCCCTCGCGGCCAGAATTTATCACGGTTTTACCCATTTTAATGGTACCGTATGTTTACAAAAAGATTCTGCCAACTTGCTGGACCCATTTTCATCCATTAAACACGAAGTAACTTATCTTAATGTTAAATTATTGGGCAACACCCTAATTCAATATTGTGCACTCAACTGCTTGGTGATGTAAGTGCAAGCGTTGGGACTGAAGTCGCTCTTCGTTTCATGCTCTGGCACGTTAAAAAAAATAGAATCTGCCCGTTGGATTTTATTTCTGTTGATAATTGACCATTCTTAGAAATAATTTGAATTCCGAAGCTTTCCGTGATGTTTATGGAAGCTTAGTATAACGACAGGATGTAGCAATATTAAATCTGAGATTAGTGATATTGTACGCTAACATCAGATGTCCGTATAGTGCGTCGTAAATGCGTCCTGTATATTTTTCCTTGGGTGAGAAATCGGGGTTGTTATTGTTTAATCCTTCTGAAGCGTTCTACTTTCAATAATTCATTTTCAGCTTAAGGGGTAGATATACTTTAGTTGAATAATGGGCATAATAATATGTAAATTCTAAACTATCTCCTTACTATGCTCCCAATTTGTAATACATGAAGTGTGTGGCTGTCATGCCTAGACGTTACGACGATCTTCGCGACACTGGCGGTGCTATGCGCGAGCGGGCCTGCGTTCGCGGCGTCGGCGCTGCGGGGCCTGCGCTTCTTCCAGATCCTCCGCATGGTGCGCATGGATCGGCGCGGAGGCACCTGGAAGCTCCTCGGATCCGTCGTCTACGCCCACAGACAGGTATCTCAAGTCCTTAAACCCACTACTCAAAACAAGTACAACTTTGCTTTAGTTTCAAGAAATGGAAAATCGAATAATAGGGTACTTTTTATTTTGTAAAACAAAAATTTGTTCTGTACAATTTCTTTTGTATTTTAAAATTTATTCATACCTCACATGCCTTTCTGTTACCAAGATTATTTATCCTCAGACCGTCATAAAAGTTTTGATTTTGCAATTCCTTGATCAAAATTTAAGATTGAGAAAAAAATTGTTCAGTTTTTTCTGTAAAATAAAAACCATGCCGGAGAAGTTATACTTAGGATAGAAACTGTTCTGTCGCTTTCTAACTTATAGGTTTGTGTAAATTAATTAATTGCATGAATTATTTTCTAGTATTATTTAAATACTACATAACAAATACATAAAGAGATTTTTAAAATAATATTTACGTATTAATATGCAAAACCATTATAACTTAATTTAATTAATTATATTATATACGTCATAATACTACATTAAATTACTGTTTCATTTTTTATTACATGCTTCGATTTTATTTTAATATAGTGAATTTTTCTAAGAGGCTAAATAAGGATGATACTTTTGTTTCCCTCTCCCTTTTAATATAATAAAAAGTAATGTTAAAGGGTGGATCCGGAATGGAGAAAAAGGGTGAGTATGTCATAACGCTATATTTAACATTGATATAAATGTTATTCAGAGAAGCCTTTGCCACGCAGACTGGGCTCTCAGTTCTTGTTCCGTGCGAATATAATGACAGACGGCAGTTTAATGTGACTAAAAACCTTGTTACGAATCTACATAACAAAGATCGTCGAAATCAGTCGGACGTTACCTTGCAAAAGGGAACAAAGTCAAGGTTCTGGAACGTACGCTATTTAGTTTGCAGATGGCGGAATACAATTTAATAGCGCTAAAAACCTTTCCGCGGCTTTATGTAACAACGACAAAACGTTTCGTCGAAATCGATCAGGCACGTTTTCGTGTGAAATGTGAGTTCAGTCAGCGTGTCCGGCAAACAGAAAGGATTTTAGACGTTATCGGTTTGTGACCCACGGGACATGAACCGTAATTAAATACTGAAAACCCTCGATTCTAATAAAGATAGAGAAAAAAGCATTCTTATGTAGATGTTACCATTTCTAATGAAGAATGGTATCAACGATCATTAGTGTATACAGAACTTCATTTACGTTTGTTCATAAGAGACATAAACCGGTTTATGAAAACCTATTCTCCGTTAAATCCCTGCGAAAGACAAAAACAAGAATAGGGTAATTTTTAGGATTAGAATGGTTTAAGTTGAAGTCACCCGTCGTAATACTTTCGAAGTGCAGAGTTCGTTGTGAATATTTAGAGCCAGATAGAAAATAGGCAGCGAACGTGTGGATTTATGGTCAGTTACTATGACACATCTATTTCTTTACGTAACGACGTTTTTAGATAGATTTGGGGGTATTTCAATCCCTTGTTAGATTTTTCATTCTCATAAACTTTCAAGCCTTCAGAAATATTTATCTATTCTTTTACGATGTCATTCAGTCGTGTCTCCGCAAAATAATTCATTAGAAAAGAAACAGACTGCATGAGGGTGATGACTTTTTTTGGGGGGGTAACAGGCTTCATGAGGGTGATCCTGAAACAGGCAACTCCCCTTTAATAGCATAGGAAGGGAATTGAAAAGGGGGGGATGCGGAAGGTAGAGTTTTTTTTGGGGGGTAACAGGCTACATGAGGGTGATCCTGAAACAGGCAACTCCCCTTTAATAGCATAGGAAGGGAATTGAAAAGGGGGGGATGCGGAAGGTAGAGCAAGGTAGCCAAGGGTTAACTAGGGCCCCCGGGCTATGGTTTAAGGATCCTACCCGGTGTTTCACGCAGGAAACTGTCTACAAATTGAATCAGTTACATGACTAAACTGCAGGTAGATATAAATTTATATTTACATGTTTAAACCGATTCAAATTTCATATAAAACGACTTGACGACTTTCCTCCAATTCATTATTCTGAGTTCGGAAATTGATATCGCTATCAGCATTCTGGTCTTCAGTCAACACTTTCATATTGCTCATATGATACTGTCACCAAGGAGACCCATATGATAAACCTTTCAATTAATTCCTCCTCACCTTTGCACGATCGAAGCATGTGACGATTTCCGAGTTTCAATTGGATAAATTTTTCGCCGGTTGACGACGTGTTCTTAGTATACAGGGTGCCCATAAAATGAGTTTAATTGTACATAGTAATAATTTGATTCAGACTATTTATAAGAAAACATTCATCAGGTTTCAGCGAAACTAACCTACGTTTTACATGTGTTCAATATGTGTACCTTTACACATCCAACATAAAATCCAATTGTTCTCAACCTTAGGTTAGAAAGTCCGGAGAAATTTAAAGATTTTAGATTTATTTATAGGTCCTCTATCAAGGAGATACGACAAGTAAAAAATACACATACTTAAGAAGCACAATAGTAAATAAATAATCTTTAAATAATACATAAATGAAACCAAAGTGTACAGAGTATTAAGAAATATAAACAAAAGCATTGCATACACACACAAAAAACTATGACACACATATATTAAAGAAAGTAGAAATGCTGTTATATAAATAAAAAATATTGTTATGGTATTCTATTTCATAGCTGGTCTGTTGCAACCCCCCATGCTAACCTATCTTGCGCAATCCTCTTTAAATTCGCATAACTACCATATCCGACATCCTCCCTAATCATCTTAGCGTATTCCATATATTGGCCTCCTTCTTCTTCTCTTACCCCACACACTTCCCTCTAATGCTAATTTTACAAGACCTTCATGTCTTAAAACATGGCCTATTAACCTACCCATTCTCTTGGTCAACGTCCTCCATATTATCGGCTTTCCCCTATTCTGTTTACAACTTCCTCGTTAGACATTCTATCCACAAACTGATTTCCAGCATTCTCCTATAGCACTACATTTCAAAGGGTTCTATTCTTTTCCTTTCCCCAACCCCTATCAACCACGTTTCGCACCCGTATAACGCCACACTCCATACGAATATTTTAAGTAATGATTTCCTAATATTCACACTTACCCATAAGTAAATTTCTCTTTTCCGCGAAAGTTTCCTTGCCTGTGCTATCCTACTCTTTATTCCTACTATACTTCTACCATCCCTAGTTATATTCTATAAGCTGCGTCTATTTTCCCTTTCACCAGGAAATCTTCAACCGCTTTTCAATTCTCTTGGAGCCATACCTCTTTGGCTGCTTTGTCCTTCCTATCTATCTCATTCTTCAAGCATCTGTACAGCTCTTTACCATTTTCATCTTTCGTGTTTTTGTATTTAGGCCTTTCATCAATTATTTTCATTATTTCTTGTGTTATCCATGCCTCCTTATTGGTCTGAACTATTCTTCAGATATTTTTCGTTGGCTGCTCTGGTTATTTCTTTGTTCAAGAGTTCCCATTTCTGATCTATATTGTTTCTTTTATTTCTCTATTAAATATTATATATAAAATATTAATATTCAAATATAAATGTAAAGTGAAAAATTACTACATTAATTAATAAAAACTGTCAAATAAATTGAAAATTTATTTTAATATAATAAGTTACTAATCTTATTAGTCACTTGTTTATACGTAACCACCAACACTTATTTTACGACAGATATATACTCATTTATCATAGAAACAGAATCACAAACACGAAACAGTTATTAAGACTGTTACACTGGAAACATTACTCTCGTCAATGACGTCAGATAATTTATTAGACAAAAGAGAGACAAAAAATATATTAAGTCATTATAACGTTAAAAATCACTATTCCTTGATAATTTCAGTACTTTGGTCGGATATCGTAGTGCAAATAAATTTTTTACACTGCGATTAAAGTTTGTACCCACCAGACAATTGAATATTTTTACATTTAGTAATAAATTTTATATGACTATGTGCTGTTTTTACATCCGTACGTAGACCGTTAAATAGAATAATTTTGGAATAATTAATACTAGACTGGTAAATTTTTAAGGCTATGTGTGTCGGTTCCAAGAAACAAGCGATTTTTGATTTGATATTCATGGGTATCTCCGATAGTCAGAAACAGATTTTCGTTTCATTTAACAAATTTTAGTACTGGGTAAAGTTAAAATTTCAGGTTTTATAAAGAGCGGATTACACGTTGCTCGATAATCCTTTTTTTTTGTAACTTGAAAATTTCGATGCTACGAGGAGAGTTTGCCCCGATACCGCAATACCATAACACACGATGGAGTGGCAATAGGCGTCACTGTATGGATCTGCTTGCTGAGAAAACAATTTTAGAGAGTAACCGGCAGAGATTAATTTTCCAGCAAGTAATTTAGTTTCATAATTCCATTTCAGCTCGTCGCCAATTTTTATGCCTAAAAATGGTACGCTGACGTTCTCTAACAAATAATTTCGCTTTAATGTTGAAAGATACACTATATTGGTCATCTGTAGGTTTAGGGAAAACTTATTTGATTTGAACCAAACATTTAAGCTTTCTTAGTCATCGTCGATTTTGAGGTTAAGTCCAGTCGAGTCAAAATCTGAAAATTTGGCGTTAGTGTCATCAGCATATCATACCGATTTCAGAGGTTTAATAAAGTTAAGGAGGTCGTTTATGTATAATATGAATAGGATTTGACTTAAACTGAATCCCTGTGGTGCTCTACAGGTTATATTCTGAACAATAGACAAGTCAATACTACCGATTTTGTTTTCTGGAAGCTATATAGCCTCTTCAATTCTGTGTTTCAACTTCGACAAATCGTTCGCTAGTATCGGAAAGAAGACACAACTACTCTTATGCAAAGTGATGCCAGTGGGGAGGAGTTCCATAAAGATATCAGGTTCACTTTCGGATTGGAGAATAACGGTTGGTTCTCAATGGCCAATATAGATTCCGAGTAGGTTAATGATGTGAGAGTCATACCATTTCCTTATATCAGGGAACTTCTGACGAGGTTGAAGTAGGAAGAGTGGATGCCGTGATCATAGATTTTGGAAAATCTTTCGATTTGTACCTCATGATATATTATTACAGAAAATGTCAAAAATTGGGATTGTTAGTCCAGTAGTTTTATGGATTACGGACTGTTTACGAGACCGATAAGAAATAGTTAAAGTATGGAACGAATTATCCTCGGTTTCGAATGTTAAAACGGGAGTTCCGCAGGGTTCCGTAATTGGTCCCTTATTATTTCTATTTTACGTAAATGACTCTGTTTCTGACATCAATTCTCAGGTACGACTTTTTGCTGACGCCTGGCGAAAATAAAAAGTGTGATCGATGAAGTATTTCTTCAAAAATATTTAGAAAACAAAATTAAAATAAACTGTAAAAAGGAAGGCATTACGTTTTAGTAGGTGTCAGGTTGAAGTGGTACTGAAGTATAAGCTCAGTGGTAATGAAATAGTACAAGAAAGTGACTATAAGTATTTGGATATATATTTGAGCAGTAATACGGAGTGGGACCATCAAGTAGAATATGTGATTAGGAAAACGTGGAGGGTATTACATTTTTTAAACACAGGACCTTGCGTATAATCTCTTGTGCGTTCTCGGTTATAGTATGGCTGTATTTGTTCAGATCCGCTCCGAAAATTTCAGGACGATACACTGTAAAGAGTACAAAGCGGTGTCTGGGTCACGGAAATGAGAAGGTTCATCAATTAGGTTGGGATAGGTTAGAAAAACGACGGCAAAATTTACGTCTCGGGGCTCTTTTTAAAGCGTAGGCCAACAATCCTGGGAGAATATTACATCAAAACTTTTAGAAGCAAATTATTACAATAGAGGGAAATATAATTGTAAATTTGGGCAGAGCAGCTTTGAACACTGATGTTGGAAAATATTCTGTTTTAAACCGGAGTATAGGGGATTGGAACAATTTACCTGCAGAAGTTTTTCAAACTTTTCCTCTAAATAGCCATTACGCACGGGTGATAGCGGAGTGAAGACTTGCTTCTTAAACAGGCTTCTTAAGACTAGGAATGAGAACTGTGTTTGGTCGTCCCATGCTGCTCCTTTTACACACACATACAACCGTTTCCAATTTGCTGGATGCTTTTTTCACCTGGGGGAACACAGTTAAACTAAAACCATATTACATGTTTAATTAAGATTACAGATTCTCTCTAAGAAAACTGCAATACACAAAATGCTTTACACTCTGGATTCACCATTATGCGTATATAGGCCTGCAAATGTGAAATAATAAAGCCGTATTCACTCAGGTGCTTATCTAAAACTGAGTTACATTTTACAACTCCTTTTTTTGTTTGTTAACAGGCTACATGAGGGGGATCCTGAAACAGGCAGCTCCCCTTTAATAGCATAGGAAGGGAATTGATGATCCTACCCGGTGTTTCACCTAAAAAGATGCAGGGAAAATAGAGCATATACAGATGCCTGTGGGAGAATCCTCTCGCAAGCGTTTTTCCCTGATTGACTTCGGGGCTGACCTGATTATGTTGGGAATGCCTCGTACACTCCCTGGTTTTATTAAAGTTCTCTCATGCCGAAGCCCTTCGCCTATTTTAGGAGGTGTATGTACTGGGGTCGAAGACCTTGGGCATACGGTAAGAGTTATCCTCTGATCACATCATAAAACAGGTTGAGAGACGGAGAAGGGAATACTGCAACCCCTTAGCAAACTTATATCCGTCATTCGGAAGGGAAAGAGAATAGTATCCAAAATCCCTACCTATCTGTTCCTAATTTTGTAGGGTTTTCCTTGCATCACTTTTAGGAGAAACACCTGGTAGGATCCTTAAAATATAGCCCGGGGGCCTTAGCTAACCCTTGGCTACCTTTCTCTACCTTCCGCATCACCTTTTTCAATTCCCTTCCTATACTATTGAAGGGGAGTTGCCTGTTTCAGGATCACCCTCATGTAGGCTGCTAACAAAAAAAAATTTACGCTACAAAGTATGGTAACTGCGACGTTCTTTATGCACATCTTGTATTATTTAGTTCTTGTGTGATATCTATGGAACTTATCTAATTTCAACATCGTTTTCACATGTGATTTTATTTTCTAATCGTTTTGAATGTTTGTATTATTTATTTTTGTGTAACACTTTTTTTAAATTTGCTTAAAATTTTTATGGTGATAATTTCGCACTGAAGCATATTTCATGTCTCATACTTTTTCTAGAATGCAATAATAACAGCTTCACGAGGAAGTGTCACAGGTGTTCGACTAAATCGTGTGGTGAAATATTTCTACACAAATCTTCACGTCATTGTAAAAATTGTGCAAGAAATTAGTCAGTATAATATAAAAGCTTAATCTCGGATCCATGTTTGATTTTTACACCCAATTGACGTGTAAATATTTTACATACTTTCAAGTTGTTGACTCCACTAGTTTTTAATATTAAATATGAGTATAATTTTTAAAAAGACGCAAATGGCTCGTGTTTCAATGATAAAAGGATACAGAGAGGAAAAGCTGAATGGTAGTTTGACGGAGGGAACATGATACGGAAAGTATGTGAATGGGCCCATAGAGAAGAGATTCATAATGAATGAGTGGGGCACTGAAAAGAAGAAACATCTAAGAGAGTTTCAAAAAGAAAGTGTTTACACAGAAGGCGTGTGAAATTTTGGAACCTGCAGAAGGGAAAGGAATACATTGACTGGTATGAAAAGAAAGTAGTGATAAAGGGAACTGTACGCAGTTAATGAAATTTTTAGTGGTGTAATAGCAGATATATTACAAAGCATGGTAAGATTATATCAGAACTAAATTTAAATGTAATTGCGTAGGTACTAAGTAGTTTACTTTAGGAACTAGTCCAACTTGCAAATACTTTTCGTTTCGCTGCTTTGTCATAATAGTGATGCTCAGGGAAGTGACATGCAGCATTCATCAAGGAGAGATGTTATTTGATTTAACAGAATCGCATGGATTGAGTTATTGTGCCTGATCTACTCCCGAGGACATGTATTATGCCTGCTTGAAATTTGCATATTAGTTGAACAACGTTCAGTGATCAGGTTTTTGCTTTATGAAGGTAAAAACCAACTAAAAATTTTTCTATAATATTTTACAACGTGGCAAAAGTTTTACAAACTACGTGAATAACTTTTAACTGGGGTTAACAGTTAGAAACGGTTGAAACTTAGTGACTGACGCACAACGTTCTGGCCCGCCAGTTGAAGTGAAACTCGTATTGACTACATTATTCGTGCATATCGGCGTATTACTATTTAATATATAGCTAAAAGTATTGCAGTAAGTTTTTGCACAATTCAGTAAAATGGTCAAGTACGGAAAAACAAGTGCAAGTGGGTCCTGAAAGCTGGCCCTTGGAAGCATTGGAAAATGAGTTTGGAGATACCTACAGTTCAGATTTGCTTCCTTCTATTTCTATTTGTTTGTTTCACTCAACAAAATATTAAGTGATAAGAAAAGTTCATTAGCAGCGGGAAGATCATGAATTTTTTAGAAATGTGCTGAATCTGCAAGACTAAGACTGGTTTGTATCAGGTATAAGAAAATTAATTAATCGTTGGGATAAGCACATTAATATTTGTGGAGATTATATTGAGAAGTAGTAAAAGTTTCATTGTGTAAAAATACAAATATTTTTGTAGACCGATTACCTTTTTAATTATTGAATTATTGAGATTTTAGTTTGACGGAAACGGACAATTTGGAGGACTTTGACCGAGAAAATAAAGTAATAATAAAGATGAAATTTAAAATTCAGAAAGAAATTAACGCATGAAATAGGAGTGTGTTTACTAGTACGATAGTTTTCTTATCATGACTGCTCAAAGAAAAATATATCATTGTTCACTGCTTAAGGAATAAATATTCGTAATTAAAGTACTACTCACTAACACGGAATAGACATGAACAATACCTTCCGGTTTTATTCTTATGACCGTAGTATCAAAAACTATTTTGAAATGATTGAAGATTTTGCAGGGTTCTGTTTCATGAGAACCCGATCGAAATGAGAAAGCATCTCAAAGTCAGTGCTTCACTAAGCAGCTCAATAAGACTTTAGAATGTACATTAGAATCCCGCTTATCCTACCTTCTTTTAACCTACGTTCCGGATAATCGGCACCCAAACATTGGCTTTTAGCAAAGAAAAAATCTGTATATTGCTATAAAAGAAGAAAATATCGAGGAATTCTTATAGTGTGTGTAAATACACTTCGATATCATAAATTGAAATGGTATATGAGAGACAAAACCAAGAAAAATTAAGAATGTCTCCGATAAACAAAAACCAATCCAATTCCTGGATGGTCTCTGAATTACTTAAAGACTTGGCATTCAATAAATTTGTGGGTCGGTCTAAGCACTTCCAAAAATAAAATAATATTTGACAAGTCATTTTGTTAATGGACAACATCCCATTTCATCCAAGTGACTCAGGACGCAGAAGTTGCGAAATAAAAGCAATGTTCCCGCATCTAAACGTCACATCTTTCTGTCAACCAATGAATAAAAGAGTTTTAGAGACTATAAGAAAACATGGCATCGTAATCTTTTAAGGTCTATAAATCAGGCCATGGAAAATGAAGAATGTGTGTCGCAAGCCATGAAAAAGATAAATCTGAATGATGTCGCTTATTGGATCAATGAAACCAGTCAGGAAGTTCAAGAAAACACCTTATCTGGATCCTGGAAAAAATTACTAAATCCATCATCTATCATGTAAGGTTTACGGAACGTTGTCGGTTTTGCAGTTTCTCTAACGAAACATTTTCCAGGCAGAGAAGATGCCAACAAAGAGGACGAATGAGACTATGAAGACGGACACCGAAGAAAAATTAACGGATATAATAATAATAATAATTAAAACTATAAAAGAAAATCATGTAGATGATAGTGATTATGACGTTTGTGGACGAAAAATTTCCCACGAAGAAGCTGTAAAAATATTCGAAACTGCACTAGCCTACAGAGATCTCTACAGGGAGTTGCAGAAGATCCAGATTTCTTCTTTTTTGTGCCGATACTAGAAAAATATATCAAAATGTGATAACAAATCTCTTTAAACATTAAATAAGTATATATTTACATTTATGAACAATTATATGTTATGAACAAAAATTTCTTATGATCCTATCATTTTTAATATTTCAATTTACGTAAAAACATTTATTTAGGATTATCTGACATTATCGCTTATCCGATATGCCAATTATGCCAGTCAGATAAGCGGGACAATTTGCCCCAATTGCAAAACCTTGACAGATTTTCTAAATTACTAGAGTATCTCTTCAGACATAACTTTGTGGAAGGAAAGAAATATTTCCCGACTTTAGTAGATTAATTAAAATATTTGGCAAGAGAACGTTATAACCCTTAAGAAGCGTTTCTAAAAAAAGTAAATTCCAACATGAGATGTCACACATTGCACTATCTCTTATTATTATTTAGTTACTTATAAGCATTATTTAATAATATATTTCACATTATTAATGTATAAGAATTAATATTAGGAAATCATTATTAAATTTTCGTATGGAGTTATATGTGGACGGTAGGAGTTGCAGAAAGGAAAAGAATAGAAGTTTTCAAAATGTGGTACTGTAGAAGAATGTTGAAAACCATATGGATAGAGAAAGTAACCAGAAAGTTTTAAGCAGAATAAGAGAAGATGAAGGAACTTGACCAAGAGAAGGGGTACATTAATAGACCACGTTTTGAGACACGAGGGTCTAGTAAAATTAGCATTAGAGGGAAGGTTGTGGGTTGTGGTGTAATAATAGAAGAGGGCGACCAAGGATGGAATTCGCTAAACAAATTAGGGACGTTGTAGGATATGAAAGGGCTTGCACAGAATATGTTAGCATGGAGAGTTGCATCAGACCAGACTAAAGACTTATTACTAAAACGACATTATGAAGGGAACCAAAGTTATCATTCTAACTATTTAAGTCTGTTATTTTATATACATATTTCAAAATAAACTGTAATTTGATTGTCACGAGTTCATAAAAAAGTAACCATATTTTAAAGTTTATTAAGGCCTAAAACAGACAAAAATTAGTAAAACATAAAAAACTATAATTGAAAATCAACGAGATGTTTCGGTCCTGATCTGGACCCTCTTCAGTTTGAACTAAATAACCATGTACTATACGTATTGCATTCCAAATATATTACAGTGGAGCCAAAGAATAGAGTAATTAATGAACCAAAAGAAAATTTAAAAAAGCAAAGATAATAATCATACATTTAATAAATTATATTTCACTAATAAAGACATTATGTATAATACTGTGCAAATCCGTGTTCGTATTTACATTCAGAGTATTAATGTTGTGGTTAATATAAAGCATTTCGGAAAATTATCGGGATTTGTAATTATTGTCTTAACAAATTACATTATTATGCCATTCCACCAATATTTACACAATTCTATGAAAAATCTATTCCAGTCCTACATCATCCAACTCATAACTAAATCATCCAATAAGACCCAGTTGATGAAAACAAAATTCATAATGGAGTTCATAAATTAAATTCTAATGACTGTCCTCGTGTTTACATAGGCCAATCTAAAGACTCTTCAGGATCAAAATCAAGGAACACAGATCAAATATTAAGCTTTCCCAAGACAAATTATCTGTTATTTCGAAACATAATTTACAATCTAACCACAGTATTGACTGGGATAATTTCCAAATTTTAGACAAAGACAGTAATTAAAAATCCCGATTAGTTTCAGAAATTCTTCTTAATTCGTGAAATATAATGTATCAAATATATAATTGTTTTCTTTTTTAAATTTTGTCTTCTGGTTCTTTAATTACTGTATTCTTTGACTCTACTGTGATATCTTTGGAATGCAACATGTTTTGTGCGTGGTTCAACCTGAAGAGGGTCCAGATCTGGTCCGAAACATGTAGTTGATTTTAAATTATGGTTTGTTATGTTTCATTAAAAATGTTGTCTGTTTTTGACCTTACTTATACTTTAATTTAAACTTACAGACATTAATAACCATCTTTTACATAAATAAATATAAAATAATATTAAAGTAGTAGAATAATTTTCGATTTCGTTTACTTTTCTTTTTATTTAAAAGTATAATATGACTCTTCGAATAGGACCGTAAACGCTACCACGGACCGTACTTCAGTTTCAAACTACTTTTTGGTCCGGAATACTTTAGAGTTGTGAACACTTGTATTACATCAATCATGGGCTAGCGGCTGGAGGAGGCGTTCGGGTTATGAAGTAAGAGTGCTGTGTTTTGCTGTACACGGTTATCGCAAGACTCGATGTCCGAATTTAATTGAAGTGTACCCCTTTATAAGTTTCTCATTTGGTTAAAAACTGAGTTCGCCGAAGGATCAGATAGGTCGGATAATGTTAAGATCTGCCCTACCAAATATATTGTATTAAATATAGATATTACATCAGGGACAGTTTTATAATAAAAATTAGAACGGATTATGCAAGGAACTTTTAAAAATAACTATGAAAATAATAAAATTACTTTGAAATCTTCTTTTGTTATGTATTGAATTAGTTAAATCGCAAAACAACAAAGTAATCAATACTTATTTAAATGTAATACTATATTAAATTTTGGATTTCTGGTTTTCAGGCGTAAATAAAATTGTATTCAGAATCTTCGACCTCGTCTACTACAGCCAGTGCTTTGATTTAGATTTTGTTATTTCAATTAGGCAGTTGCTTCCGTTTATTTCTCAAGTGAATGAAATTCGGCGGCATTTGTGTGGCGAGGTGTTAATAACAGAGATTTATGTAACTTACTTATTGTAACCCCCTTTGTCCGAGTTAGTAGACCTTTTTATGCTGTGTTGTTAACTGAACAATGGCCAACCTATCAATTCTATCGTGAACACAGCGTCGCGCATATCACCCCTTTTGGGAACAACTCCTGATAAGAGGCTTCAACTTTCCCTCGTTCTATGGTGAACTCTCCCGATTAAAACAGAAGAGAGTAACTGAAACTGAGATTAATTTAAACTGAAAATGGATGAAGTAGACAGGAAGAAAGCAGTTGATTATTAGAAGAGAAGAAGAGCTGAATGATAGAGGGCGGGGGACACAGTATTCGTATTGGAGGAACAGGATTGCTGAAGTGTAAATATAAATTTAGTTATATAACATAATTGGTAAAAATTAAGGTAGACGAAATGGAGAAATTTGGGCGTTTTCTGCGAAATCTATTATATGAAATGCCGAAGAGGAATGCCGAAAAATAGAAGAAGATGCCGAAGAAAGCGGGAGACAGAAAGAAACGGGGAATAAGAGAAGGCAATAGAAGTTGTTGATTGAGTGATATTTGAATTTAGATGATACCGATAAGGGTCTAGAAAAGGATGTGAAACAACTATAAAGGTAGTTGGAAAGAGTGAAATGAGATACGCTTGTGCAAGTCAGAGAATGAGGGGATACGCCAGGAACAAATATTATTATTATTATTACTAAGTTGCTATTGGGCATTCTCGGTGGGAGCTATATACAAATAAAATACATACAAAACACAAATACAATTACGAAAAGTTTACACTAAGGAAGAATTTTGAAGTGTAGTTTTTTATCTGAAAAAGAAAACAAAGGAGCCACACAAAAATCACTTCACTGCACTTCACTATTATTACTTCACTGATTCAAAAAAAACTACTCACTGAAGTTTTAGCCTATTTCTAAACTGATTTACGTTACCCGGAAAAGTCGTCAGTATTTCTGCAGGCAAGGAATTCCAATCACGTATTGACCTATTTACAAATGAAAATTTTCCTACGTCTGTACGTTGCCCTTTTTCTTTACTTTTGAACGAGTGGTCATTTTTAGAAATATAATTCGGCGCCGTAAGATGGTTTGTTATTTCTTTCCAGGCTCTGTGGTTCACCATTATAAGCTTTATATATTGCGCACAACCTCACATGTTTCCTTCTATTAATGAGACCTTCTAAACTCTCGTGAGGATTGTTCGCGAATCGACCCCCAAACATTTATTCAGCCCGTTTTTGTATTTTTTCCAACGCTAGAGTGTGTTCATTTCGATATGGATCCCAGCACGTTACCCCATATTCAAAAATTGGCCTGACCAGCGTTTTCTAAGCAGAAATCTTGGTTTTTCTCGTGCTAGGTTTTTCTCTGGAATAAGACAGGAGATGGTTGTGGGAGTGAAACAGGACGGGGAATAGATTATGAAGGTAAACATGAGATTCGGAAATATCACAATAAATAGTGAAGTAAGCTTGTCATTGAAGATTTAAGGTATACAGATAGAAAATAAATATAGAATGATAATGCAATGTAGGAAACAAGTTAATCATAACAGACAAACGATATGGAAAATGGAATAAAGCTATAGATAGGAAAAGAAAAAAAATCACTCAGTGTAGTTTCACATAGAAACACAGGATAAAAATTGAGTATAAAAATATAAGAATATAACTGTTGAAATATTAAAATAATATAACTTCTTTTGTTTAATTCCTTATTTGTATGTTAGCAAATTTAAATTAAGTACAATAACGGTAACATTTCTGTTCCAGGAACTCATTACGACGCTGTACATTGGGTTCCTTGGCCTCATATTTGCTTCCTTTCTGGTGTACCTTGCAGAAAAGGACGAGAATCCAAGGATGTTCTCGAACTTTGCAGATGCTCTTTGGTGGGGAGTGGTAAGTTATGTGAAACACTTGATTTCAAATATTCATTGTTATCCGGAGTGATTAAGATTAGACAACATTAAGCCTGAAAGTCGGCAGATAACTCTCGCTAAAAACTTTATTATGCTTCAAAAATGTTCTGTAACGTAAAAGCGTAACCATTATTTAATATGTATATGATTCGATTTAATTTGATTAGTAATGGTTGAGAACTTCACAAGTTGTAACGTGCTTCTTGATGATGCTCTTGTGCCTTTAAGTGTGATATAAACATGATCCAGAAAGGTAGTTCATTTTACCCAAGGTACGCATCCGTGAGAACGAGTAGGCCCCAGTAATTTACAATTTTGCAGAACACATTATTATTCCGACCAATGCAGGGGGACCAAAAGTTCGATAAAATTGTTGCGTTTAGCACAGCCCTTGGGTTTGTGAAAACGAACATTCGTCTTCATGTAATATTGAAATATGGACATTACTCCTCCAGGCAGAGCGTATAGTGACGACGGTGGGTGTGACTAATCCTCCCATGCAGCGTGGCGACGCTGGTAGATGGACAAAAGGTGAACTGCTAAGTTTCCCAATCATTGACGCACCATGAGGTTATCAGTTTCATGTTTTAACATTAGTTGAAAGAAATTTTATTGTTTTTGGTGTCATATTTTTCCTTAATTCCTTTTTATGTTTCATTTTCTAAAGTTTGAATCATTTTAATAGTACTCCTTTTACGCTTCTAAGGTATCATTATAAACCCTCCTCTTCACAGTTCAGAAGAGGAAAATCATCGTCTTGATTTTTTCAATGTTTTCATAAACTACAGAAGAAAATCACAGCCTCTTAAGTAATTTATGCATCCGTTTGAATTGCACGACACAAGCTTCCGTTACTCTCACAGTGAATGAAGAATTAATTTTACAAATCTTCTTATAACGTAGAGAAAATTTTGTTTAAATCTTTGAAAATTTTGAATACAGCAGGATTACAATAAAGTTTTCGCTAAGGCACGGAAATGATCAGAGTAGGTCAGAATAGTTCGAAGGAAAATAAATTGACGAATTCATGTCAGCGATCGAAAGGAAGAGTAGCTGGGAAAGGAAATAGGAAACAATAGGTAACGTGATTTCTTGGCATCTGGGTGCCATTCCGGGACTTTAATGTAAATATGAAGCTCTAGAGAATTTGAAGAAGATTAATACTAAATTAAAGGCCCGAGAACCAAGAGATGTACCCAGAAGGAATATCGAACTTATACTAAATATCTCTGTTATCTTGGACTTACTCTAGACCCCACCTGTCTGTGTGGACTTCCGAGGTGCGTGAAAGGGAACCAATTACACTCCATGGTTCTGGAAACAAAACAGTTCCCTTCGAAACCGGTTGAAACCAAGTAAATGACAGTCCATCATTGAAAGCTGAAGCTAGATAAAAATTGTGGACTTCTGATAACTCGACGCTTCTGTTTCTTTCTTCCTAATTATTTCCATTTATTTTTCCCAATAAAATTCTAAAAGGGCGTGGAGTAATACGTAAGTTAAAATATACCGTTTTGTTTTTGGAGTTAACAGGCTACATGAGCGTGATCCTGAAACAGGCAACTCCCATTTAATAGCATAGGAAGGGAATTGAAAAGGGGGGATGCGGAAGGTAGAGCAAGGTAGCCCCCGGGCTATGGTTTAAGGATCCTACACGGTGTTTCACCTAAAGAGATGCAGGGAAACCCCTAGAAATCCTGCATCAAGTAGGTCGGGCATTGGTACGTCTGATCAATATACGACTGCGAGTTGCAAGTGCAAAAAATTAACACATTCCGCTTTTATTTACGAGTATGATCTAATTTCGTCAGCTAAGCACTATAACAAACCAATTCCAATTTTTACAGTTTTGAGTATCCGACTTTACATTTACCTAATGGAAGTGCCCTTTTAAATCACGAATATGAATAAGTCAATTAACGAACTATTACTACATGGGAAATGATTTTTGTAAAAGCGTACTGGTCAACCGACTGGAGTTTTATTGCCAGATGTGGAAGAAGAATGGATTGCAAATCTTACATGGTTCATAACATAACGATTGAACAAATCATGGATTAATATTCTCTCGGAACTCACTACATAGACAACAAATCGAAAGAAGATGGACAGAAGATGTGTGGGCTAATTTTATTTAAAAACGTCTCTTTGTTACACAAGTCGAATAAAATCTAACGAGGAATTTAGAACTATTGGTTGTAACGTAAACAAACCTCCAACACGTACCACTGTATGGCAATAATAACCCTCATTATGCGAATAGAAGAGTGCAATGATTCAATTTCTGATTTCAATAAAAAATTAGAAATTTGATGTAAACAAGAATTCTGTTAATATTACTTTAAAAAAGAATCTTCGTCAATAAATATTGTATATATGTTTCTTTTCCAAAATTAATAACTAATATAAATACATATTTCACTGTGAAAGACTGATAAACAAAATCAGTCTTCACGATTCTCAAAGAATAGATGCAATACAGTTCATCATTTTATAATGTATATGAAAATTTTTGTCTTGCAAAAAGTAAAATTTATTTTAAAACTGTTGTTATTTGTGTTTAATGATGGCGGTGTGTTTGACGAGCTGGAGGGAATAATAAAATTTGTATCTTATTGTCTATTTCTACCTTGATTTAATTTAAACCAAGGTAAGCATTACACTAGGCTTTTCTGAGTACAAAAATACCAATCTGTATATAATTTCCACGGCTAACGATGGTTTATAAACTATGCTAACTTAAGAAATAGTAAAATATTGTAATAAATAAGTCATATTCCCCTTTTGGGGAACAGAGTAATAAAACTGAAATACGAAGAGATTGCTTTAAGAAAAATAGTAACAGAAAATAATATCTCGCTTCATCAGAATTACTAATTTTGGCGATTTAAAATAATATATTTACCAAAAAATATTATTGATATGAAGCTTCTCCTCATATACTTCATTAATTCAAGTACGACATTTTTTAATTTAATTTATTGCGCGCACATGTGCGGTGGCGCTCAGATTGATAATTAATTGATATTGCATGTAGTCAATATAAACGCGGATACGAGATCAGTAATTAATAAAGTTCATATTTTTTTTAAAAAAAATGTATAGTACCTCTTTTATTGACAATTATGTGTTCCACTACAGTCGACTACAAATCAAATCGTCGCACTCCTTGGCACGATATCATTTAAAATGTCAATTGCTAATTTTTTCAGCTATTGTCCCCAGCTATTTTAAATCCATTTCTTTAGTATACTGTAGGAAGTCCAACTGTCGAGATGTCAAATCGATAATCTTCAAAAAGGCTTGTATATTAAAGATGGCTCACTGTAACGTTGTATTTATATACTTCTTACATATGACTCTTAAAAAAATATTTCTATTGAAAAAACAAATGAAATATTTAACACCTCGTGACTGCATCAGTGGTTAACAGAAAGCTACATCATGACCAAAGCATTCCTTTTTACAGAAATTTATAGTAATTTAATAATATAGGGAATATAACTAAGGACGTTATAATGAGTTAATGGAGTATAGCAATAATACTTAGGAAAAATGCTCTGCTGGCAAAATGTAACAGACAATCGTCATTTTGTACTTTATTTTCCAGGTAAAGCAGAATGTTTGAATATTGTGTAGATTAGAAAGTAGAAAATATTACAGGGTTTGGTATTCATCCATTCATTTATCACAAAAACCTTGTGAAATTGCGCAAAACTGATATCATATGTGAATTCAACAGTCAAACGACTATATAATCACATATTTTTATTTGAGGCAAAAAGTTTCTTTTTTTATTCCTTAGAGCAATGGACGAAAAAATGCTGGTTTTAAAAATTTAAATTAAAAATACTGAGGGTGACAGAGAAATTCTGAATATGTATTTCAAAACACGACAAGAAACTACATTAAGTACAATTATTACTACTCGTGAGATACAAAAAAACATTTTGGCCAGAGTGGAGTGGTACATTTGTACACAATAATGTTTAATTTAAATTGTGCTGTTCTATAAAATTTAGTGTTTACTGAAACTTTTGTTATTAATCAAACGCGACGAAATTTGCATCATACATCTGAGGTGACCAACTGTTAGTTGAATCACTCCATCACTGGTGGTGTAAAAGTCCACTCGCGACCAGATCATATATGGCTCAAATTTATCATAGAAGAAGATTCATATATATATATATATATATATATATATATACATATATAAGTAACTTCAGCAAAATATTTAATCATAATGTGTAATACAATGGAAACTTAAGTCTCCTGTTGGGAAACCTGACTCGCGTTCGCGATGAAACCCCATTTTTGGGTTTTCATTGTTACAAAAATGAAGTAAATAGGAACCTCCTGACTTTTATTCCCGCAGAAAGGTCGTCATTGAATACGGAAAACAGAGTTTTGACAGATAAAACTTCTATTTGTGTTCCAAAAACGTACTTTAAAGTCTAATAAAATATTAAGAAAAAATTATGTTGGTTTTCAAGTACTTACAAAATAACTAAAGGGATGCGTCATTGGGCAAATATATCAGTGGTATCTATCTATAGAATCTCTTACAAAATTATTTCTTAAGTTTACTTACTTTAGAATTTTTTGTAAGTTCAAAGATGATCAAAATTCGCCTATTTTCCATGCGAAATTCGTTTAAAAGGCCATCTTCTCATAGCATTGGAAATAATCCTTGTAATTCTACAAGGGTCAATGCTGGTTACTTTAAGCTTAAAATATGTATTTGAAAATCATCTCATACAAATTTAGTGCCTTGGAGACAAACTTCATAAGTCATGATTACTAGGTAGGAGAAGAATGTGGATATTTAACAATTGAAGAATAAGATTGATCATTATATACTAATAACTATACCCATGGAAGAGATTATTTTATACTTATAAAATGAGAGGCATCCTTGTGTAAATATATTGGGGGAAATATTAATTAATGAAATTAATAATTGGGTTTAAATATATACATTTATTAATTGTAAACACAATAATTTTAATATGGGTCGTGCGTGTATATATTATGTACAAAAATAATTAATTAAAATGGGATTGTATTAAAGATCTCAGGGTATTAATGTTTTGGGTGACCACGTGTGGTAGATTTTCTGTTCGTTGACGAACCTGAGTTGTTAAGACCCTTCTTCCCTGCTTCCTGGACTGATCAAAGGATGGTCCACCTCTCCGCTGCCACCTCACAAATCTGCTCTCGCCGTAACTTCTCTGCTGCCAATCTCTTCTCTCCACCTCCGTGTATCACCAGAAATCTGTCCACCACTCTCCTTCAATATCCTCGCGCCATCACCTTGTATCACGTTCTATTTGTCCTGTACACAATGTCCTAAGGACTGTCATTGTTTTTCAAAATTTCGGTATAAAGTATTGAAACATGAAGCTACTCCTCTGTTGTCGGCTTCTTTTGAGACTTCCCGACAGGAAGGTATTGTTGATGGCGCGCCACAAGCGTCGATAATCTCCTTGTAAAACGTTTCAGCCACACACACACGTAACTGATCGATTTGAATAACGCCGCAGAATTCTCTTTGTTTAGATTCCGAGCCGCCAAGACGGCGCGTGGAAAAACACCATCTTCCTGGCCAGCGACTTTCTCAGGCCGAAATATTTGTTATTTAAGTTTCCGTAAATAATAAAAAAAATTGTACGCGGGTTCTACTGCGCTACACTTGTGTCCCAATTGTGTTGTCTCGTGGTTTGGACTTCGTCCGCCGGAATCAGCAACCCCATCGCAAATTGACTACTTTTTCTGTATATTTATGTCACGCCAACATATTTTAAGAGAAATTCCTTTCGTTATTGTGTTTGAATACCGGTTAAAGTTTCCCTTTCTGATTTTATCAGACTCAGCAATTTTTGGAACATTTCGGCAAAATTCAGTTTTTCTTATGTAGTGAAAAAATTTGTACGGGAATAAAATTCAGGATGCTTCTACTTGCTTCAGTTTTATTGCAATGAGGACTTAAAAATGGAGTATCGTGCGGTTTCTTCGCGACTACGACTGATAGGCTTTCCAAATGACTACAGTTTCCTTTGTATTGCATTTTACGATAACAAATGCTGCAGATGTGCAATACATTTATGAATCTTCATCTATGCTTAATTCGAGACATCTGTTATGGTCGAGCACGAGTGATTTCGAAAATTAGTTAACTTGGATTATACAGACAATTATCAGAGAAGTTTTCTTTAAATAAAAAATGGATATAATTTAATTTGTCACATGTTCACCTGAGATTATAGGTCCCCAGGGAGCCGCGAACAAGAAAAGGTAGAGATCCATTACCAAGATTTTGGTAAGCAGAATCTGACCTTGACTTTACTATCGAAGTTAATAAGGAATATGAAAGGAAAGTGAGATATAAGGCTTAACTCGAAGGATTATAAAGTTGCAAGAAACACTTAGGATATTTTTGGTATGGTGGGTGAATTCGCCTGAGTCTTATCAGGTAAAAATCGGAAGGTCGAAGTAATTATCAGTTAAAACACAGATATGTAAATTTAGATATGTGTATAATAACAGTCAATATTACACACTGTAAGAAGGGGGAAAGTGATAGAAGACTGTTAGGGTGAACTCTAACAGGGAAGCGAACCAGGCCCTTGACCAAGCTGTACGTGATCGACTACCAGGAAATTTGGAGTGGGAGACTATTTTAAAGATTCATGAGATGAGTCAATGCTCCGAGAAGGCTTACGTAGCTGACATACGCATTCCGTAGCTGTTTCTACATTGCTACCGCGGTGAACGACCTGAATTGCAGACGTATCGAAGAATGGCCTGTGTAATAACGACACTGCGTTACAAATTTATGACAATATTGTCATATGAGATCTATAGAAGCAATCATAAGAGTAATTGAAATATACGGGGTATCTAGCGCCCTATATCACTTTAGCGATTATTAAAAAGTTTTAAGTAGGCCTACGTACTTTAAACCTCCTCTTGCGACACGTCAGTCATCCGTTGTGCGACGAAAAGCAGACCTGGAACTTGGTTATCTTACACGTAGGCGAACTTCAATCTTCCTTCCCAATAGATACACATCAATTCCGACTACGCTTAAAATTTATGGTCATTAACTATTAATCTCTATCTAATCATTAACCTCTCTTAACCTTCTTTAACAAAGCTACTAGTGCAATAAGCAGGCTCTTTTAAAAAAAATTGGCCGTTTCGTGTTTTTCATCCGTTTTTTACTTCTTCTGTCCTCCTCCAATCACAATTTTCCTTACGAGTCAAAACTGCATTCCAATTTCTTCTTCCAACTAATATGACGCTGATTTTTTATGCAACGGTGTATTTGTTAGAAGTCAGCTACTGTTCTTTCCCTCGTGGGGCCTTCCAGGCAGGCGTTTAATCTCCTTAATCACTTGCAACCGCGAACAGCCTTCACCCTCCGCCAGATGCCTCCACCGTTGGGAATTCCTCACTTCATACCTCTGTCACAAAGCGAATTTCACTAGCTGTCTAAAATTGCAGTTTAGTCTAGAATAAATATTTTAATCTCTCAAAAACACGCACGTTACAATATTTAAAATGAATTCTAGTCAGAACTAGAAATGTTGCGGATGACAATTTTTTTACATCCGTGGAGGCGGATGCAGATAAGGTTTTTTAGAAACTTCGTATAGGTATGGAAATAAAATAAAAATCTTTAATATTTTTATTGAATAATTAAATATTTAGTAAGTACAGAAAGTAATTTTGCCGGTTTTTCATGTTCAAGTCTTCTAAGAAGTGCATAATTTAAACACGGGCTACTGAACAACTATTCCCTAGGAACACTGGATGGTGGTGGTGATATAATTAAGCATCCTAATCTTAATATTATTTTCAGTTCTTCTCCATGAACGCTCCACTACTTAAGTGGATTTTCATTTATATTGACCAATATCCAATTCTCATTCTTCTTTCCCCTTCGGAATTAAGAGAACCCGAAACGTCATCCTGAACGTTTCTCATTTTAAAAATATCTTCTCTAAGTTTTTCCTCGGTCCCGGGTGTAAAAGACTTGTGCTTACAGCGAGGATGGCTATGCCATATAAATTGTTTCCATCCAAAAAAGAAGAAATATTTTTTCCCTATAGTGACCTGCGCTACATCGGCATCAGCATGAACACTCGCAGTGATATATGCGGATGCAAGTGTAGATGTCCTGAAGGATGCAGAAGCTTCGCAATTGCTGGCGCGGATACTAATGTCCCCAAATACTTTGGTCAGAATGATACCTGTAAAACAAATAATCTGAGGGACTATATTTCGATTGCTTATACAATTTCTATTAGTTTCATTACTTATGGTTAAAATTATAAGCTATAGATGTTTGCTACCTAGCTTAACCTTCCACTTCCCCCTATTCAATTCCATTCCTCTGGTATTAAAGGGGAATTGCGTTTCACGATCACTCTACTCAAATATGTTTTGGCAAAAAATATATTTTCATTCACTTTACTTTATTGTGTATGATGAAACTAGTTTTTTTCCTTCTGTCACATGAAAATGTAAAATAAACATTTCTGTAATTTAAATCAAGTATGTTCTATTGTTTCTGATTTTAAAGTATTTTCTCATAGAAATACATACTCATGATAACTTCAGAATAACTACGATTTTTTTCCGGCAAAGGAACCAGTAGATAAAAATTATTTGGTGGTGGCCTACAAAACAGGTAAATGTACGCAATAAACGTGGCATATAAATGTAATATCCAACAAATTTATGTGATATTCATATTTCATATTACGGCAAGAAAGGTATTTCCATTAATGTACCATGGTGAGACTCTCCTGAGAATAGACTGATTAAGAACTTAGATTAATGATACATTATAAATAATTTCTTACTTCCTTAACAATCGAAATTATTAATATTAATGGGGATTATTCAATATATTTCAATTGCAGTTGTTACAGAAAATCTAGTACACGAAACTGCTGTAAACATAATATTGCTCATAAAAAGCATTAAAATAATGTAGAAAAGCCATATAATGATCGTTTTAAATCATATTATATTATGATTATTTAAAATTATTTTGCATTTTATTAAGAGAGATGGATTTTTTTTCGTTCTTTACCCAATTCTTTTGGTCTATATATATATATATATATATATATATATTTCCTAAATACTATGATAAAGAACTACGGGAGTCATTTTAAGTGATATAATCAAGAAAGTGGTATTCGCTGTCAAGTGAATATAATGTGGTCAAAAAGCGAATTTAACAGTTTAAAGTGAAGTAAAGACATGTGCCAGTGGATTAAACTGATTTAACCTATAAAGGTATTGTTCCAATGCGAACAATTTATCAGAATGGGCAATCTGTCAATATATATATATATATTTATTTATTTATTTATTTATATATAATTCTTTTGTTTTTACTTAGTTTAATCCTGTAGTAATCATTTCATTCATAAAAACTGGATAATTGAATACCTGTTTCGATCTGCAGGTTATATGTAATATAAGCCAAAGAAAGTAAACTTAATACGTACTACAGAATTTCAAAAATTAATCATCTTGTCTTTTCAAAATTAAATGTCAGAGCCAAACTTTGCACTTTTGTGCGTATAAACGAATTTCATAACGAGATTTGCACCACCTACATATTTAGAGGCAGAAAGTGGTGCTGTAGATCATTAATGTACAATCTTTAAGAGAAAAAAATATATTAATATTGAAGGCTTCATACATTATTTTATCAATCAGATGTAAAAGTACTGAAACCTTAAATTTTGGTACGATTTGTTTTTCAAGTAAGGATTGAGAAGAAGATATACATTTTCTCCGACGATTTTGTGTCGATATTTATTTCCTGTGTTTCAGTTACAAAATCAATATCCTCTCCTTTGTCGTATTCGTTTTAATAGACTGTTCTTTGAGAAAATTCTTTTTAAAAGTATATGACTTTACAAAATCTTTTAGAAAATTACATTAATACATTAATTAATTGACACGTAGATATTACTGGAACATTAACTGAAAGAAATACTATTTCATTGTAATAAACAAGTTTCAGTTGTAGTAATATAATCCCAATAACTTGTTAGTTGACGGAACCATTAACTACCAATTAAAAACGTTTGAGTGTCAAATTCAAGGAACTATAAATATGGCAAATCTTTCTCGCTGATACGTTATCAACAGGTATGCATTGAAATTCAGGTTTCCCGTTGGCTAATAGTAAGAAAATGTGAAACGTTTCTAATAGTCTATAAACTCTGCTCGTCTTAATCAGAACGCTCTCGAATTCTATCAGCCCCTGAAAGAATAAACCCCCTTATTTCAGTTTACTCATCAGAGATTCGAGGCTTGTTCCAAATCTTTAATTATAGGTGAAAGATGTATTCAATTTTGAAAGAAGGCGTATGAGAGCTTATCGAAGAGGGCGGAATGAAACTCATTCTGGTCCAAAATATCATGTAACAAAATTATGAAGCAAGTATGTAGACGGCCAGAGAATAGATGTGATGGATGATCAGTTTGAGTAAGAACAACTAGCTGTAACATGGAATTGTTGTTGGAGAATGAGATAGTTGACTTTTGTATTTAGTGAGTATAAGTGTTTGAAATGGGCATGAGTAGTTTACTTAAAGTGATAGTATTCATTAGCGAGACATGGTCGCAAGGCATGTTACCTGCGCAGTAGAGAAAGTAGAAAGGTAATGATGCATTGTCGTCTGTTGCATATTAATCTTATATCAACGAAGAGTGTCGATGGAATGAGCAATCATTCGATCAAGCGATCGATCCCGTATTTGAATGGTGAGAATAGGGGAATAGGAAAGTTGGTAGCGTAGGATCGCTGTCACCTTGATGACAGTCAAGGAATGGTGCCTTGTTGGATGTTTCGAAGAAATGCACAAATTAAAGAAGACTAGGTTATTGTGCCCAAGGCAGGCAACACTATAACACAGAGAATAAAGTGAAAAGAAGACTATCTATTGGGCAATTGCTAGGAGCCCTTAAGCCTTAAGGTGTTAGTGCGAGCAATTTTTGTCCTGAGCTACTTTGCTGAATGAGCGGATGGTGAAGGTGGACCAAAGGGAGGTTTTCCCCACCTCCACCACTTGTTAGCTATTTACCTATGGAAGAGGCAGTCATTCAAATATGGTTGCCGTTCTCGCCACTGAGAGTTTCTGCTGATCTCTCGGTTCTCACACTTGGTAACATTCCTACACGTTTAACGAATAACCAGAGAAGCTATCATAGCAAGTCCAGAGTCGCCGGATGTATAGCGCTCTAAGACTTTATGAAGCAATCTTTATTAAATAATATATATGACATTAATATAATACGGATATCTAGCTTTTTATTGAGAAGTTCGCTTAGAAAGGGTAAAGCGTTGAAGCAATATAATGAGATAAGAGAAGTAGTGCAAGCTGTTATGGATATGAAGGGTAAAAGAATATTAGCCGAACCTTTTGCGTTTTTGGTTGATGACACCAGCATCTTCAACTAAATAAGTACGAATATGCAAAAACCTGGACAACCTGCCCATAAGTTATTCACCATCGTAAAATCCTTTCAAAGCATTCCGACTGTGAGATCTCAAAATGATATTCTTGCAGGATCACAAAAGTTTAGATAAAAATGTCCTTTCACAGAAACTATATTCATGGAAAACAGAATTTACACCCAGGAGTGAGGATTTCCGTTCGCGTGAAATATTTATGACACCTTTCGATGCAGACGTGGATCAAGTTGAAATGTCGCTTCAAATGGAATTACTTCAACTACAAGCAGATTATCTTCTGAAAATTCGTCCGTGAGGGATCTCTGCAAGATATTTACGTGAGGCTTGTGTACAAAGATAAATATCCATCTCTAATTTAATTTATGAAAAGTGATTTCCCTCTTAGGCAGTTTTATTGCCGTGAGCATTTAAAAAATGAATTTAACTAAAGAAAAAATTAAATAAAGAATTATCAATAGTAGTTTTGAAAGCACCCTTCACGTAACAACATTACTTTCAGCAACAATTGAATTACTTGCTAATGAAAAGCGATCCCAAGTCAGTTATAATTGTAACACTATTATGTATGCTTACATATCTGTACTTTCTCGTTTTGAAATAAATACTACTACTGTCAATTGTTTTTGTTTCTGCCCGAGACCCACAATACAAAAAATGTTACCCAACCTGCCTTAACTGAATACTATTTATTTCCCAGATTTTATGTTTTCAGAATTTCTTTTATACTACCAACTTTTATTAACTTAATCTCAATTTAAAGTGAGCTACTATCTACCCCCCACTACAATTTCAGCGGAACAAGTCAATTGCGTATCGTCTTTACAAACGACAAGCTATTTCTAGCGACCTATTCCTACAATTTTGACAACTTATATTACTGGTTTTATAACTATGCCGGACCCACTTCTTTCCACAAAATTCTGAAAAATTGTCTGCCTGAATAATCATGAGCATTGTTAATATTTGTAGCTGTTAAAACTCTAACACAATTACTTCCACTCAAAGAAAAATTATTAAATTAAATAATAATGCTGTGATATGTTTAGCATTAAATAAATTGCATATGTTGCTTTGTATTTTAATTATTATTGTGTGCAGTTGAATTATAAAAATAGAGTTGACGTAAAATTTTACAATCCTATTCAGTACAAACTTGTTATGTTGCCATTCAAATTAAAAGATGTGGAAGTAATGGTAAATATAGTCACATACAGCAAACCTTATGAAAATGATATAAAATAAATTATGCATTTAATCAACTATTTTAAGTTCGTGTTTGTGTTTTCAGATAACCCTGTGCACTGTGGGCTACGGAGACGCGGTTCCCATCACCTGGCAAGGAAAGGTCATCGCCTCTTTCTGTGCACTTTTAGGAATCTCCTTCTTTGCCCTTCCTGCCGTAAGTATGGCCGTTCATTACGATCATCTAAATACTATTAACCCATTATGAACTGAACACAAGTATTTAAAAAAATTAAATATAATACTTATATTCCTCCATAAAGTTACACTAAAAATATCAGTAGATCACCAGACCATTTTGAAAATACTGACCGTCCCATATATATAACACTAGTATAATAAAGATTTAAAAATATTTTTTATTAGTTTAAATGATTGGTTATTGTCAATTCTTAGTAATTATTATTGTAAATTCTTAGTTTAACCATTCTTTCCTTGCACCTGATTTTTGTGTTATCTGCACAAAGTAAAAACTTCATTATTTAGATAATATTTCACGTCACAGAGCTTTGAACGAAGCACTCACAAGAATCCCAATAGCACTTTTTAATTGATTTTGTCGTATCCTGAACCTGCGATTATAGCCAAACAACATATCATTTCGGTAAGGGATTTGACAGTTGTTCATTTCCACGTATTTATTTCTCTCTTCCGATAAAATATTTAGAAACATCACCTTTACACTCAAGGTCCTTTTTCTTTATCCATATATAAGCTGAAAACTTTAAAATTATTTTGGTCTTGTTTCTCATTTTAATTATGATGCAACAGTTGATAACGGCTCTTCATATTCATCTATAATATCCTACCATGTACCACAACTAGTTCAACATTTTCCGACCATTGTTTCCCTGATAACTTTTCCAATAGACCACCAGCATCTTCATCTGCAGAATCCTCGTCTGATAACTCTATATATTTTTGTGGTGGTTGGATATACACTGTTTGCATACCTCGTTTCAAAATTAATCAGCTTCAAGTAAATTTGAAATCTACTGAACTGTCAAACTGAAAAGATCCAACGTTACAACGGCTTTCCAGTAGCCCAGTGTCTCCATTAACCGAACGTCATTAGAAATATCACATTTAACCTTTTTATTGTTTCTAATTTCACGCATTTATCATAAATAGGGTTTTAAAAACATTGAAAATTTACAGCAAATGTCTAAAAATTCACAAAATATATGTACTTTATTTTTTAGCTCCTCATTTTACATGTTCAACAATCACAACACACAGTAGTGATTTCATATAAATTCGGGGGGAATTAATTTAATTTTTGTAACATCTCTTAGTCGTAGCATCGGCTGGCTGCTGTAAGCTGGGGTGGTTTAGGAATGGCGACAGATTCCTGTAAGATATCCAGTTTCTGGACGACCCCATATGGTTTAAAATTCCCCAATTCCAGGTTTCACTCAGGTGACACTAATGTGGAATTGCCGATTGTGGACCTGAATTTATTCGCGTAGACCCCGAAATGGGTGTAATCTAAAAAGACTCTACCTGTCAAATTGGGTAACTTTTCGAGAAGGAGACAGGGAGACATTATAGAGTTAGTCGTGAAGGAGACAAAGAAGTATGAAGAGCCGTAAAACAGGCATTCATGGGTGCTAGGGGTGGAGTAGCAGTTTCGTCGCCACCACAAAACCCGGAGTCCGCAGTTTGACCCCAGTAGCAGAGGGGGTCCTAGCCCAGGGTGAAGTCGAAACCGATGGACAATTGCCGCGTACCGGCCAGCGGATATAAGCTGATTGGAGGAGAGATTTCTAAATTTGTTAAAATAAAACAATATGGAGCATTACAAGGTTAGCATTTTCCAGCCGGACATTTCGTGAAGTGGCAATTGTTTCATTCAGCAGTACCAGTAAGCACTAAATCAATAATCAATTGCGAAGGGGGGAGAATTATGCGTTGTAATATATTGTAGAGAAAGCCTCGTTCCAACTTGGCATTTATGCACTATGCCGATAATATTTCTCTTCCTCGAAATAGGAAAATGATAGTGCGCCAGGTATATTTATGAATAAATACCAAACTTAACCAGTTCAAACTTAATTTAATTATTCATAGCAATTAGAAAAATCATCTAGTCCAGGGCGTGGTCATTTTATATACTACAGTTACAGTCACTCATTGAACACTCAATTAGCACAAATTCGTCAACAACATGGAACTAAGTTCTCGCTTCTACTCTGGTCTAACGCAACGCAATTTTTGTGGCTGGTTTGTTAGCTTAGCAGTAAGCACGTGGTCGCTATTTTAGCGATCCCCTGAACTCGACCTTTCTTCGTGGTCTCCCACCGTCGACTGATTAAACACGTGCTCGCGACCTTTCGCGACCCCTCAAAACACGTGTTCCTCTCAGCGCATTTCGCCGACGACTGACTAAACCCAACATTTTAGTTATTCGCCATATTGCAAATAAAAGGTCTCATGACACGTGTACACCTTTTCCCGCGACTGGTAAGGTTACCTTTCACAGTCTTTTCGATTATAACCAAACATCACATGAACGCGGCCTATCAATCTTTTTCACGTCAGCAACGAAGTCACAACGCTGTCTGCTCGTTTGTAGAGGGCGACTGTGCCACTGCTTAGCCTAGGCTGTAACTTACATGTTACAATATATTTTGTCGTGTTTTAAGTTGGACATATTTTCCAAACTGTAAGCTATTTGATTAATTAAAAATAGTGAAATATCGCCAATTTATTCATTAGATAAACTAAATAATTCGCATTAAAATTTAATAAATAGCAGTTCACAATAAGTAAAACATGTTCCTTCCTTGCGTTTTAGATCTTTAAGAATGTCAAAATTACACAAGGTTTTAACGTTTATTGACATTGATGAGGTAATATCAATATCCAGTTTATTTGGGCATTTCATTATCTAAGTAAAAAGCGAGAAATTTAGATGAGAATCGAACAAAATTTCAGGTGCTATATGCGTGGATAGCTGTCTCTTTAGGACTTGGCCAAATTTAGTAAGCCTACGTCCTCTTGATTGTACGGGCTCTCGTACTGCAAATCTGATTCCTCTCCCTGATGACGAACAGAGTTTTTTGCTGTTCGAAACGTTGGAATAATTTTTTAATTACCTTTATATCCTTCTAGATGATTCACTGCGTCACTTTCACAGGGATAAACCTAACTTGTTTGTTTGGTTTACTCTGCGATATTATTCTGTCTTGTTTGTCTTTGCTATCCTTCTGGGCGATTTCCTTCGTCACTCTCTCTCTCTCATTTATTTTATTCAGGCATTGTAATACCCGAAGAAACATCGTTTTACTTTCTGCGATCGAAACAATTTCTGGTAACATCTGTCACGTGTACAATAAAATTTTCAGGTCTGGCACAAGCTGGTTAACACTTACGCGAACTATAACATACATGTCATGTTAACTGTGTATTGAATGCATTTTAAAATAAAATTTGAATTTTAGTAGTTTAATTTTCGTAATGATTGAACACGGAGGCCCTCTGTCCCATTTCAATCTTTCATCCATCAATGTAGACATTAAGAAGCTTTTGTCAATGCGATCTGACAGCCTTGATTTCATTAAGGCGTTGCACATGATTGATTTGATCTGCGCCTTCTCGCCCGAATATTCTTTATGTGACTTTTCAAATAGTAGCAAGATGGCCCTTCTTGCAGCTATGGCAGATGGCGGTTCGAAAGTCGCACTGATAACGAACGCGTTCTCCTCCACATGCTTGACCTATCTGATGGTCATCCTGATAACGATCGCCATGCTGCGGCAAATAGATAGGTTTCTGTTTTCTCTGACCTCGTAGTGCTGAACTGTGTCAGTTCTTTTTGAGCAAAATGTTTTTGTGATTTATAAACCAACAGGTTCTTTTGTACACTCTTGTTTGTAATTTCTACTGACTGCATTTAATTATACTGTATGTACACTATTTCGTATTTATTCCAGTGAACGTGCTGTAGTAGGCCATAAAAAGTGGTAAATGTTTGTCTAATATTTTCGCATGTTACCTGTAAACAAATGTATCGGTCAACGTAGATACCTTTTCTTTACTATAAGAAATGCATTATCTGAATCTCAGAGAATATTTAGTGATTTATTTCCTGCAGTGATACGGATGAAAACATATGCAGTCTGAAATAAAGACCCAATTCTAACAATTAATATATTCAGGAACTTGAACATGTTACTGATAATAGTGATTAGTGTGCCTCTGTATGAATAGCCGCGATTGAATCTGCTAGGAAATAGGTTCGTCGACCACGAAATGAAACTCCGAGAATCTCTATGATAATCCACCGAGACGCTTATATTACAACAATAATATGACACTTAAATGAAAGTAATCGGCTATCACAAATCCGTGTCAAACAAAGATGCTCCAATAGATGTTTACTATTTGAGATCAGAGTATAGCCCAAAAATCCGGAAGGTACTCTTGGAGTAGTAATTGACAAGGAATGAATATTGCTTTCGAAACAATGCCTAATTTTAGAACCCAGGGACATTAATTAATTAAAGAAACAAATGGATGTTGGAAAAAACGTTTTGTAAAAGGTGTTATGGACTTTGATGACTTCAGATTGGTATCACTAGGATAAATTGACGGATAATAACTGTTATTTTTGTAATCTCAAAATGGGCATTTAACGATGGCGTGCGCGCTTTATGTATACACATTAGTTGAACATCGTCCAATGATCCGGTTTTTGTGTTGTGAAGGTGAGAAACCGGATAATATATTTTTTAGAATGTTTTACAGTATGGCGAAAGTTATATAAATCGCGAAAATTTTTATTACCGTGTACAACAGTTCAAAAACGGTCCTACTTAACTGGCCTTCGGTCTGACCAATTGAAAAGTCAACTCCTTTGCTTGAAACCCACATTGGTGAAATTATTCGTGAAGACTGACATATTACTATTGAATATATAGCAAAAATTACACGCTTCATAACATTATCAGTAACAAGCTCAAACACAGGAAAACGAGTGCAAAGTGGGTCTGCGAAGCTGACACAAGAAACCATTGAAAATGGGTTGGGAGGTATTATCTCATTCCCTCTACAGTCAAAATTTGCCTACCTCCGATTTTTTAGGCCACTCAATGAGACATTACGTGGAAATAAGTTGCAGTTTGACCTTCCATGTCCAAAATAGATGTCAATATGCAATGTGAAACACTTCTTGCCAACTAGCTCGCGTATTTTCAGTAGCCGGTCCTCCAATACTATTTTATTGATTTTCACCATTTCAGGCGCGGTCAATTCATTTGCTCACCTACTGCGATGACTGACATATTACTTAGCTTACTGACCCTTAGCAGGTCGTATGACCTCGTTTAAACTCTGCCACCTAATGTACAGCAGAGCACTGCACCACTGCGTAAAAAGAAATCGGAGAAATAATCCCAGAGTATAAGAGTGAATGATGCGATCGTTTCAAAACTGCATCGCCGATTATATTTACGTGATTATTGCGAGTAATATTCATCAGAACTACACCGCAGCATACTACATCGGCGCGAGTAGGCATCGTAAATAGTCGTCAATATTTTCTCCATTTACGCATCATGCTTTCTTGGCAAGTCGACACAGAAATTGGGCAATGATGAACAACAGTACATGGTGAACAGTTGAGCATGGTATTTCATCTGGACGTAATCGTTCGATCGTTCAGCTTGTATACTCTATTTGAAATTAGGAACTCCGCGTGACAATGTCGATATTAGCAAAAATTAAAACTGCTAAATATACTACAAAAGGAGTATGTGCTTTAAGTAAAGTGCAAATAAACATTTTGTTATATTCTGTTTCTTATGTAATAAAGGGAACTATCTGTTTTCAATTTGTCTAATGTCCCATTTCTCGTCCTGTCTCGTACAATGTTGCACATTCCTTCAATAGAAGCACAATATCGCCGATTCCGAACGATGCTGAATACTTTCATACTCGCCGATACGAAGCGATGCGAGTATCACAGTGTACGAGTACACAGGGGGGTAATACTGTTACTCGTTCTCGTACTCACACGATGCTGTATGTTCTCGTGCAGTGCTCTGATGTATAACTCGTGCAAATTAAGTATAATGTGGCCGACATTCATTTAACATAATGAATTTTTGCTTTCCTTCCTTCCTCCTTGGCTCTACAGCCCATTGAGGTTGTTATGAGGGGGGATAATTATTTATTTTTATTGATTTATATATATTAATGAGGGTTCCATTATTTAAAATTAATAATTCTTTTGAATTTTATGATTTTATTTTCAAATAAACTAATCAAAGAGTATTTACAAGTTATTAACTAATACTAATATCAAAAAATTGACGTATCTACAGCAACTAGCTCATTAAAGCAAAATCAAGGATTGCCCTAGCTGGAATCTCAGGTTGCCCGTGAGTTAAATTTATATACGAAATTTTTTTATGTATTTTACAAATGGCCTGGGTAGGAAGGATGTGCTATTTACCATTGTATCCGCATGAGACTGCATTTTGGCCGCGGTGAGCAAAACTGGACCAGTCCTGGACCCCGTCGTATTAATTAGAGTAGGAGTTGGACGGCTGCTATATCACATCTATTGATGGCGACCTCGTGAGGACGTTGTTATTTTCGACGTACGAGTCATGTCGCTTATTGTTGGATGTTGATAAGCGATGCTACTCATTTCATCTCTAGACTCGTAGTGCCCCGGCTTGCTGTCGCTAGCCTCTACAGCCCCTAGGAGTACCGATAATTCCGGCATTGTCTAGGGCCATAAATCCAGCCTTGTCAGCAACGTCCAGGCGTCAGTGTGGAAATCGCAATCCTTCGTACCCAAACGAACTATTAAAAAATTACTACACACAAAATAACGTGAACACCTTGATTTTGCTATGTTGCGTTAAATTGATTTCAATACATAATGCTAATGTAATTTCGCTGGTTACATAAGCGATCATTACAAGGGCCTGGGCTTTCCGAATTTGGAGTGACACGTGGTCAGCGTATCGATCCTCCAACAGTCCAAATCCCTGTCTTCGCGGCAGAAACATCCAAGTCCATGCCAGGATTTGAACCCGGGACCTCTGGGCTGTGAGGTAGCCACGCTAGCCACTACACCACAGGAGGTTGGCTGAATTTTTGCCATGGTTGCCAATTCTCGAAAAGCGTTCACATTTGATGGCTTTCATACAAACACTAATCAATCTAGCGTTTTCAAAATTATACTTTAAAATGTTGGTACTTTGGTACTAAAGACCACTTTTTAAAACAACAATCCGGCATCTATAACGTCATATGTTTCTGGGACTGCCTTCGTAGCACTGACAAAATATATCAATATATATTAATATCCCATCACAGTTTGGGAAAACTAAATAGAAACTAAATAGAAATGTATAAATTTGTATAGCTTTCGGTAACACCTGTAGATTTTTAACGCCTCACGCCATTTGCTTGTTTTTCAGGGTATTTTGGGGTCGGGGTTTGCGCTGAAGGTGCAGCAGCAGCAACGCCAGAAGCACATGATCCGCAGAAGACAGCCTGCAGCAACGCTCATTCAAAGCCTGTGGCGATGTTACGCAGCCGACGAGCATTCCATGTCCATCGCCACCTGGAAGATTCACCTCGTGCCCTTGCCTAGTCCTCCCTCGTAAGTACAAGCACTATTGCGCTTGCTATGAATTCTTGCAAAACGTTATTTCGCCTGCAGTTGAAATGAGATTCTAATTTCTTACCACACTCCATCTTATTATAGCCCGGGGACCCTAGTTAGCCATGGGCTACCTTGCTCTACCTTCCGCATCCCCCCTTTTTCAATTCCCTTCCTATGCTATTAAAGGGGAGTTGCCTGTTTCAGGATCATCCTCATGTAGCCTGTTACCCAAAAAAAATTTCCTTCCTCGTTCTCTGGTTTTTAAGGTTCCCACAAACCGAGGCACTTCGGTCTATTTCAGAGGTGTACGCTCCGGGGTCGTAGCTATCTGCTCATCCTACTCAATATCCTGACCTAACCGATTCAGGTTTTCTATGGTTGCGATGCATTTATTTTAGATTAATATCGATCAGAAACCTTAAACTACAGTCAGGGGGTCTTAGTTAACCTAGGCTGCCTCGTCTCTCTTCCGCATTCCCCCTTTCAAATTCCCTTCCTGTGATATTAAAGAGGAGTCTCCATTAAGTGGATCACCTTCATGTGACCTGTGATCATAAAAGAAATTTCTAGTGTCCTTCGTCCCAAGTACAGCAACAGGCTTAGTACGACGATAGGTTTCATTCAAATTAAAATAGGGTACAAAGAAACATTTTTAATTTTATATGTATTAGCAGGACATGTTTTAGAAATATGAGGACATCAACACTTTTTGTAAACCTCAAAAAGGCTTTTCAAAACAAACTCTAAAAAAATTTAAATATACCAACTTCAAATAATGAAATCACCATCAAAATTTATGACAACAAATTGCGTTTTCTTTATAATTTGCATGGATGACTGAATAGTTTTATGTTACCTGCATAAAACTTACACTTCTCTCAGAAAATTTTCAAGACATAAATATCATCTATGTGCTACTTGAAAGACGTTTTGAGCAACCAAGATGTGAATGTAATGAACAATAATCATACAGATGTATGAGATATCTAGAAATATTGAGAAATGTAGTAAATAACAGAGACAGAGAGATTTAAAAACGTTTAATGAAATGTTCGTAGTGTGTTAGAGAAGAAGGAGACAGGATACACAGTGTTGAAGATTGATAATAAGTTTAGAGATAAACAGAAATCTGTGCTTGAAAGTGGGACGAATATTCGTTCCGCTGTAGCACTGATTTAATGCGTTATAAGGAACACCACTGTTTTTTAATGCTATAGGAACATACCAGTAATTAATAGAACTTAATAACCAGGCATCCGGTTCAGAAAATTTACATTTAACCTTCCATAATTTTAATTGTACATAATATTTTTTGAGAAAACACAGATAGCTACAACAAGACATTGCATTTGTAATATGTTAACAGGTAACAATTGAATTCAACAATGGTAGATAACAATGAGTGAACAACATAAAAATTGGTATTGATTTTTAATAAATATCTCAGTTGCAAACAGTGCGGTGTATTTAAGTGAAATATAAACTTTTTTATCACAAAAAATGAAATAAAATCTATTTCACTTGTACATTTTGATCAAATGTGTAGCAATTTGATTGAAGGAGCATTTTGTCAATCCGAAATATTTAGATTCAAGTAAACAAGTCCTAATTACAGTAATGAGAAAAAAAATTAAAATCTTGGATGAATAGATGAACTATTTCCTTAAATCAATGAGGGAAATACTTATCATCTTTAATTTAAAGTTTATAATCACTAAGTTTAATATTTTTCACATATTAATAACTGTTGGAATATTTAGTTAACTATTATGTTTTGAAGTCTGATATTAGATTCCGTTATAACAATTTATCAAGACTTTGTAATTCAATTATAACACATAATTGTTGATTACGCCTTTTACGTGGCTGGTTGTTCCACATTTCCAAACGTTATTGTAATTAAATTTTACACCATGGTATCCTAACTCTTACCTGACGAAGTCCGAAAATATATTATGTTTCGTAATGTAATTTGTTTCTGAAAATTGTAGGTGCCAAAAGCTACTCTATAAAATTATTGAAATTTGCAATTAAAATATAATTTTGGTTTATTACACGTGTGACTGTTGTAAAACCAATGGGTTTTCATCATTATAATTAAAATTAGTCATTTAATATTAATAAAAGACTTTTTGAAGAATTATAAATAGTAACTACTATAGATCGGTAGATATAAAAACTTCACAGGAAAGGAATCGGTCAAAAGCCTGTCTGCGGAAAGGAAAATGAAATGGTTGAGAATGGAATGGCACTCCCATTATTCCTTGATACTCAACAAAGGAAACGAGAACAAATACAGTGCCGTCAGCCGGATAAGTTATAAGCAGATGGGTGCATTCTCCTTGGACATACCAATGGTGCAGAAAATTAATAAAGTACTTCTATAATTTCGCCATAAACGTTTTAGAACTATCACTTCCCTTGCAACCATTACGAAATTAAATATAAACTACGAACGGAACTATTCCACGCTCTAGACTTGACAAACCCAACTTTCAGTGATTACTGAATATCAGGAAAGCTTTTAAGAATATCTTGTGACTTTCCATGTTCTTTCACCGATCCACGGCATACGTCCTATCCTAATAACGTATTTAATTTTCTCCACCCAGTGTACTCGTAATTAATGCATGATGTTAGATTCTCAAACTAGAGTAAGATTATTATGAATATTCTGCCAGGTCTTCAAACTTTCAATAGTGCTGAGAATATTTCAATTATATACAGCTTTTATCTGTCTCTGTATTTTCTTTCATGAAATTAATCAGTAGTGGAACTTTATGATGATACATAGGTTTAAGTTTGATCTAGATAAACATGTATTTTCAATATTAACTTAAAATAAATGTGTACAATAATAATCTGTGTTCGCTTGCCTCTCTGCCTATGACTGGTAGAGGCAAGATGGACGACCAACACAAAGCTTCAGAGAAGATTCATCATACATCGTCCATTATGTAAGTCACGAAGAGCGTCTGCAAGTTTCAGTAGCTATAGAACGAGTAGTTTCGTGGCCACGTGCGCCAGAAGTAGTCTTGTAATACCATATTTTAAAAAAACGATGTTATATCAAGTAATTTTAGTGGCCGCAAAGCTAATGACGAACCCATTCTAAAATCTTTGTCGTTGAATTCAGTCCTTAGATTGGTCTGATGTAACCCTCCATGCTTACCTATTCTGCGCAAACCTTTTCATTTCTACATAACTATTACATCCTCCCATATCATCTATGCTTGGCCTCCCTCTTCTGTTCTTACCCCTGACACTTCCCTCTAATGCTAATTTTACATGTCTCAGAAAGTGGTCTATTAATCTAACATTTCTCTTAGTCAAAGTCCTCCATATTGTTCTCTCTTCTCTTATCCTTAACGATTCATAAAACTTTAAATATTTCATAACAATAATTAATTTTTCCATAAGGTGAAACGAAATCTATTGGCATGTCAGTAACTAGAACTGCTTGCTAGCTATGGCGTAGACATACCCGTATTGAATAATTCCTTATAGCTATAGAGCTTTGGCGCTGAAATATTTTGATAACACCCTTACTGCAGCTGTATTAAATCATTTTAATATAATACAAACATTATAAATTTATTTTGACCTATTTAAACAAAGGCGAGCTCGTGAACTAACAAAATACATTTTCTTAACTTGTTGGCAGATGAAATTCTCAAACAATTATTTATTAAACAAGTACAATGTGGCATAATAATAAATTATTGAAGTATTAACTACTCGATAATTAATGTTTTCAATTTTATATATTTAATACCGTATGTTTTCTGAATCGTAAAGGTCACGACGTTTCTGTGATCTGAAGTTGAAAAACTGTTTTAATATTTACTTAAGAATAAAATTTAAAAAATTGCGTAGAGGTACGTTTCTCCATTTTATGGCATAACACCCTTTTCGGAGTCGCTTAAAAGATAGTAGCTTATCATTAAAATTAAGAAGCCGACTTAGTATTGTAACACTTATCCTATCCCTCGTATCATTTTATTAATGAATGCAGGCTTCGAAGCCAACGTGTTTGCTAAATTTATTTATTGACTAGCTGGGTACCCGGCGTTGACCGGGTATTTATTTATATTATCCCGGTACATTATTTAATTCGAAAGCGTCACAATACGTACGTCAAATATAATCACAGTAATTGAGAGATTAGAAAATACATTGGTTACAATAATAGGCTAAAATATTTTCCGTACTCTAAACAAATATAAATGCTCCCAACTTAAGCAATGAATTCTTTCATTAAATCGTACTATCTCTAATAAGTAGTTCTGTTACCACTGCGACTCGACTAACACCGATTTCGAAACCAATCTTGATAGTTTCCTTTGTCTATTTCATATTCGACTCTTTTCAACCCTTACATGCTGCAAGGGGTTGAAAATTCACACAAAATATTTCAGAGAAACAACGTTACTAAATGTTTTTGACCTCAGAATTTTTTTCGGACTCAACATATGAGGCTTCATTGCATATTAAATGTTCCACCCCTTTCCCCAAGGGATGGTTTAGCCGTGTCTTTTCTCCAAAGTATTTTGGTTTTGTGGTTCGCGAGGAATTGGAAAACATTATTTTGTCAAAAAGGTCTTATCCTATATTCGTATTAAGCCTGAAGAAGTCTGTTTTACCCCGTCCAATCCTCCTCTTTTACGGGGATGATCTGCAATTACATTAGCATTTAAAATTCTACTATAGGTACCTATTTCGATACCAAACTGCAATTTGTTTTCATTTTACGATGATGGAGTTGAATTATACAGCAAACAAATTAACCGAAACGTTATTCTAATTAATTAAGGAAATAAAACGTAAATTATATCGGTTTTTTAAAAGTTTCGCCACTTCGCTTTCCGTCCCAGTGTTGTTATTACCTAATTGTGTTGAGTTCGGTTCGCCAAGAACACCTGTTGAAAAATTGTCGATTTGAAATAGTATGCGGAAGTCTGTTTTACTCCTTCATACACTCTTTGGGCATGATCTGTAACTTAAAATTTCATTTTTTTATGTCAGATTTAAAATCTGTGGCTCACATTACAGCTGTTTTTAAAGCCCGATATCTCAATCTCATTCTCGTGTTATTTTTACGTGTGGACCCTCATTTTCCACCCCTAATAAAAACTCCCTTGATTATGTATGGTGTTTCTAATTTTACAGATGGCAGTATCGGTGGAGAAACTATCAAATTAATTGATCCAAGAATATATTTATATGATAAAAATATTGGCCGTTTTTGCTTTTTTAAAATTTTCCAACCCCTCCACTCCCGCCCCTTGCGATATTAGCCGAGTCTTACCCCGACTGATGTATACTACGAGTTAGTCTATCAAAACTTACCAAAAATCGATATGTGCAATATGGAGGGGGAAATGGAAGGTCGTCCAGACCGGGGAGATAGACAACCCACATTCAAATTTGGAAATTGAACACTTGAAAGAAAAGTAGCATTCTCGCACTTAAGTTTTCTTTAATTTTCCAATTTTCTGCTCAATTTTCTTAATTTTTCTTTTCCGTAAGAACCTTGTACAAAATATTAGAAACCTTATAAAAAAGGATGAATGAAATTGGTAAAGTCGTTCTCAAGTTATGGCGTGACTAAGGGAAATAGGGATTTATTTTTGTGTATAAAGATAAATACGACAATCGTCTTCTAAAGATTTAAATCACGCGATACGCGCGTTACAATTTGGCAATTCATAAACACCATGAATCGTGAACCAATCATAACTCTTCCAAAGCTCTTGACTGTAACTTTTTTAGGATTATTTAATAATGACAAAAGTTAATATTTAATATAAATATATAACAAAATGACTCGTCAATCGTGGATTGTTTCATTCTCATTGATATTAGCATAAATGGTACTATTCTAAAAAATCTGTCATGAGTGAATTAAATATTTGACCAAAATCAACAGTTTTAGAGGAGTGCCAGTTCTCCAAATTATAGGTTTCAACGTCTTCCCTAAAACGTTTCACACGGTATTCAATATGTGGGAAAGAGGATGGGTTACCCTGTGATGGTCATTTAGGCTGGTCATTGGTTCATCACCTGTCCGTGTTTCTCGTCGATAGCTTGCTTGTGGAAGTTTCTCAGTAGGAATATCACTTCTTTTATATTCTGTTTAGAGTCACTTAGCTACAATGTTTCTAAGAACTTCTACCATTTGAGGTACTTATTTCCTTTGAGTTCTCATAACGAGAACTCAAGGACACACACACAAAGTTCAGGCCCTTGCCAGGAATCGAACCCAAGACCTTTTTTTGTGCGAGAGCAGTGACGGTAGCCACCAATCCACAGAGGCAGCTTTAGCGAATATCGGGAATAAATAAACTGGACCATGCTTTTGGTGGAGTTACTGCCATAACAAGACTTTGTTTTATTTTTTCTAGTTGCCAAAGGGGGAAAATCTCCCGTCGGAAATTGACTTTCTTAATACAGAACACAAAACTTACCTGCTACGATTTTGCTGAAACGACACAAAACAGGGGCGATTTTTGAAACACGCCGACTTACGTTGGCAATTTGACCTGCATAATTTAATAATTTTGTTTATAAACCGCAACAAAACCCTTAAGAGCGTTTCCACGTAATACACTATATCCACAGAAAGATACCACCAGAAAATCTATAACGGAGTGCAGTTTATGATTAAATTCACAAACACAATTTTTAATAACAATATTTTCCATTTTGTGACCAATATTTGAGACCCGGGAAAATATCTCCACGAAGATTCAAGCCTTCACACTTGCTCTCAAACGTTTCTCTTTTCATTAATTCCACTCAGAATATTTTGTCGACCTAATTATGACGCTATTTCATTCTTGTTTGAATTGAGAGCAGGTTGATTAGTCCATCTCTCTCATTCCAATTAACTTTCAATGCTAGGTATTCAAATAATGTAGACAGTTTCTTACAGACCCTTATCTTTTTACCACCATATTATAGCTTGAAACTTTATATATTTTGTGCTTGTAAACACTGATGTTACTTTGAACGAGTTTTACCTGTTCGTTTGTTTTTCATCCTCGCTCCCTCCCCCATCTTTCCTTGAAAGAGTGAAAAATTGAAGATTGATTATTTCAATAAAATGAAAAGTATATTGCATGTGTATTTATTCTATTTGTAGAATAGTGTGAGCTTTTCATGATATTTATTTGTAAGGTGTCATATGGTAGAATAACAGTGGCACGTTAAGTTATTCCAATTACCGGTTAATGTTGTTTAAGAGTTGAAGTATAAATCCTGTGATCTGATAATTGATTGTAATTAGTCAGTACATTAGGGAAGCAGATCTCCCTCTACTGATTGCCCCACTGGTCTTCAAACTTTCCAAGACACTGACCGTACATTAACGAAGGCTTTACAACATCTCATTTTAGATAATACTTAATGTAGAGATTTCTCCATAATTTGTAACCAATGACCCTTACAGAGGCCTGTTAACAAGTATGGTGTAAACATCGTAGGCCCGGTACCCTTTAAAAGAAAATTTGACCATGACCAAAATCCGCCTGCAGCTATCACGGCTAAATATAAATTTTTGCCTAGTGATTTTCTAATTGCCGCGAGTTTAAAAATACATAGCAGTACCCAAATATCAATCTGGTTTGCGAGTGTACCGTTGTAAATACAAACTGTCTGGCATATTCCGTGTACAATTGGAGTGTCAGATGGCAGAGTGTTTGCGGAAGCACTGGAATGAAATGCGATTAGTTCTCAGCGGGAAATGTGTGATTCAGCCAGGCTACACTTGGGTCAATTCATTATGGTTCATTAAGCCCCTTCTGAAATATTTGCTGCAAGGGAGCTCAGTTCTGTGATATGTCTGAGTATTTGTTTGCGGTTCAACAATTGGTATTAGTTAAAAGCTGCAATATGGATTATTATTATTATTATTAAAGTCCTTTATGTGTCCATTGTTCTTAGAAATAACAACAAACGTCTATCTTTATAAATGCGATGTATAAATCACATTCATGCTAGTGTTATTACAATAAACCGGTTAGCAATATTATTATTTCAATACGATTGTTTATTAATAATGTGACAGTAAGGAATACTTGACAGTTTACGTTGGAAGCAAATATTTCTAAAGTAATAGGAATAGGAACTAAGAAAAATGTTTTAAGTGGGAAATATTATACGATATAGGTATAATAAATTATGATACAGTTTATGATAAATATTTCGATATAGTATACCATTGCATTTATAATAGAAGGATGTGTAATTGTAAAAGTTCCTTTATAAATAAGCAACCACGTAAATTTAAATTTTTCAAAAAAAAATTAGGAAATTAGTATTTATGTTCCTAGTCTTATTACTATCTTATATAAAAATATTATAATGATTTCTCCATCTCCATGTTTTGTCGATTTTAAAGCCGATTTGGTGAGCCGCCATTGAATATAAAATATTAAAAAATGGGAAAGAAAATTTTTAATGAATGGTTATGCGCTATGGAATACAATTGCATTACAGAATTGTTTATGAGAAAATACTAAAATTAATCATAAATAGGACCATCCGCAACTGCATAATATTTCCACCATTTTAGGGTAGTAACTGTATAATTTTATCTAGGTAAGTTAATTAAAGCCACTAGCACGTTACACTTTGTAATATGGACTCTCACAACAAACGTTAACACATTGATGCGGTTTTGTTTAGTTGCAGTATTGAGGAATCATACAAATGTTACTCGCCAAGCAAATCCTTGAAAGATATATGAATTTATGAACTGTGCTTGAGTTTCAGCTGGCTGTTTCGAGTAATTAATTGTATTATGATGATGGATGGAGCGTTGCTTTCAGAGGTGTTGTGTAACACCCAGACCTGCGTGCAACCACGGTAAAAATATAAAGGCTGACTCTCACATCTGGCAATTTTTTTTAATTACATCAATTAGTTTTTAACAATCGTAAAATTTAACAACTAATGGCTTTCGCTCAGAGAAAGCTCAGGATAGATGATGAGGCGGAAATGTTTACTTTCACCGTCCTTTTTCAAAATTGGTTTTCGAGTCATTTACCTGGTGATATTCCAGATTTTTATAAAATTTACAGTGATTAAGTTTGTATACAATTTAATTCATTCAAAATATAAATAAATTACACTTCCGTTCCCTAAGGGTTATATGTGAACATTAAGCCACATAATAAAATGATCGTGATACTTTATGACTAAAATTTAATAATTAGAATTTGATTTATAAACGGTCGTTCACAGTTTTGCACCAATTTTGAATATAACATCTTTAATATTTGACAATTTGGGGGAGAAATTTAATTTTAACATTATTGGATGAAACAGATTATTCTTAAATAAATAGCACAACTTCTTTTATAAAATTATTTTTCCCTAATCGCAGACTCGCTATGGTGTACGGATCAGCTTCATCTTCTCACATCGCAGAAGTTCCGAGTTCGAATCCCGGCGGGGGCATAGAAATTTTTACTCGTCATAGTCATGGGAAACCGTGGTTAATACTGAAGGAGAATCGATAGCCAACAATATAACACCCCAAATTTAGAATGGGCTTGGGGGCTATCACTTAGTTGTGGCAAACAAAGGTATAAGCAGGGTTTTTTAAAGTAAACGAGACATGTTCGTAGAAAAAACTAAAATCTGGAGAACTTAAGCAGGTACTGACGGTTGACTCTGGTCCTCAAACTCTTGCCACCATTAACTGCAACTTTCAAGAACCAACCAAAAACAACCTTCAGCTTTCAATTAATGAACAAAACATCCAAATTGATTGTTAAGTCTCAGTTTTAATTTTTAACCCTCTTTCAATTTTCCTATCTTCCAATACTTTTAGTTTCTCAAATGTTAGAAATTGCGCATTCCTGCTGAATGCGTTATTACCAATAAAATTTTTCTCTCCGAACTTGAACAGTAGCTCAACGGAAGTTCCTCAATACACATAACCATGATTCTCAGGACGCCTAAGGCACCAACCACTCTTTTCTTTTGTTGCAATAGCAGCCTTTTGTATCGTTTGTGTATAATGAGTCCTTTTGATTCACCACGTGGGCAGCACGGCCTCTCCTTCGGGGTGTAGCTCTAAGGGCTGTTTTTAATTTTCGACACGCAAATCTATGAGTAAACCCGTGTCACTCTTAAGATTCAAGGCATAAAGCTGACTGTTACAAGCACTCATTAATATCATAACATTCAACATTTTTATAAATAGTCAAAAGTATAAAACAAATATTCATAATACCTTACCTTTGTTTATAAATATTTCACGTGAGGTACACATATAAAACCGAAATGCACTACTAATAAAATTTCACGTGTAATTTACATACAAAGTCTCCCTACTTTACGGCTTCCCATAAGAGCGTTTAATCTGGCTTAGAGGTTAGATGACAGGAGCTTTGTATTCTGTTGCGCCGACCCTCTGCACACGTGCACTACGTATAATTACGTATAAGATTATACATGTGTGTTTGTTTGTTTTTACTTTCTGCGTTTTGGGGAGCGGGACTTGTTGACGTTATGATGTAAACTTACCATCCCTAGATAACACTGGTCAACATATCTCGCGAGTGCAAATAGTTGTACTCGACGCAGTTCTGTGTTGTGTTTTCAAATACTTGTACGGAATTTCTTCAACAATCATAGATTATTTTAAATAAACGTTACGGCCATTGCATTCATGAACAGAAAATAAACTTTTTTCCTGCGTAGGAAAATATAAGATTCTGATAGTACATTTTCTCATTAAGTTAAATATAAACTTATATTTTCCCCATCACTCAAGGTTTTGGAGCGACAGGCACATAAAATATTAAACATTTATAAATACTTTATACAGAATATTCAAACATTCTGACTGACGTAGAAAGGAGGAACCTGTGGTGTATCCTTTCTTGATTGCCAGCCAGCTATTCGATGACTCATGTGATACGGTGCCAGTCATCGAAACGTTGTGGCAAACAAACGTCGATATCTGGATGGCGTCCCGAAAACTCTTCATCCAACAACTTAAGCGAAAAAAACTGCGTTCACTATATTTCATTGTACAAACTGATCTTTCAATTCCAAAATCTCCATGTTAGTCTCTCGTTGACTCCGACGCCGCTTCACCTGTTATCTCAGATAAAAATTCTTGGTGAGTCTTCTATCCTTCCAATAAAGTCCAATTTTCTTGTTTTTTCAATTTGCCCAAAGGTCTACAAAGTATACTCAATCTGCAATAATCCTTATCATTCTCGGTACTTCTTCTACCTAACTTGAATACATTTGCCAACCTTTCCACAGTATGTGAAATCAAGATGATAATTACGTTTCTTGGCTTGCTGTTTATTTTTCACTGGTATCGTACTAACAAAAAAAAGGCATTTTCTAGTTTCATATTTTCGGTTTATCAATTGGATCAACTTCTTTAATCCTTTGCGACTACATATTTCGACAAGTCAATTGTGTTTTTTTTCTCTTATTTTCTTGATCATTATTTCTTTTTAATATACTAAATACCGCCAAATAATCATTTCCCACCAATTGTTTCTGCTCCATCACAATTTGTGGTGATTTTCGTGATCAATAGACGACTTGTATGAATTCTTATTATAACTTTATCTTGCTTTGTATGAACTTTACAGTCTTATGTATTCTTATTCCTGATTTCGTAGCGTGTATTTCATATTTGATACGCCAGATCGTAACTTTCTCATCTTTCAGCTGAATAGATTCCTCACATATTTTATTTCCTTTGGTCTGTTAGCTATCCTTCGCTGTTCATTGTAAAGTTTCCTACGCTGTAATACATTTATGCTTTTATTTTTCCTCTTCCATCTTTTCTCTGTTAACTTAGCTTTCCATTTTTTCTCTCTATATTTCCTACATTTTTTTTCAGTGCATCTGTGAATTTTTTTAGAAAACTTTCATCATTACTCGACATAGTCTCCTTCCTTTGCTATACAAATGGTCTAGCGAGATTCTAATTTTTTTAACTCATCACAAAAATAATTCTGTCAAACTCCGTCTCAATGGATGAATATTTCTTCCCACCAAAAATCAGTTTTCGGTTCAATATCAACAATCTGGACATCCATCGTGCATAAAGCTTGTTCATTTCCAATTTTTCGTGGAGGATGAAATCCACTCGTTCAGTCATCAGTCATCAACTATCTGACACTTTTATTCCTTTATTTTGAACTTTTTAAATGTTTTCCTTAGTGGTGACCTCAATTGGGCGGCTGGAGGGGGTTTCATCTTCTGTGCTTATGCGCCCTCGTTTAAACTCATTAAGTGTAACTCATTTATGAATTCGACATTTTTGAGTCCTCCCCCCTCCCTTAAGTTGTTAGTTAGAGACACTCATCCGAAATTTCTCAATACGTAAATAAAGGAGGCTTTTTAAAATCGAATATACACCAGGGCAGTATTTGGATACGAAATAGTCTCGTAGTCAAAGTTGAATGAGTGGTGTATGTCAGTAGTATGAGGGTATTATTTTTATTAGTGAATCGTAATATAGCTCTGTGCAGCCTTATAACTAGTCGAATTAAATCAGTTTTCTCTGAAAAATGTTTCATAACCATTTTGTTTGTCTACTGGTCAGAGAACAGATATCGGATTTATCTTTCTTTCTTTACATCTATCACCTTTCCATGTGACACATCCAAAACGATTTTCCGAGCGACCGTTGACATTGCCGCTATTTAAATCCAGTTTTAGTTCTAGGGATTGTTTCTTCCATTACTATGGCCCATACCAAGTCCCACTTGGTCATAAGAAGCATCAGTAGCCCATCATTTAAAAAGTTTCGAGGTGTAGCGCGTAATGGAGAGATCGGTTTTGGTTAGGCAGTACGGTCGCATATTCATGTGCTAAATATAATTTCTATTTGTTATATTACGTTTGTAAAGGTGCACGGACCATGGCCGAGTTAAATAGAACGCCCTTCGTGTACGTTTTTAATATTCATGGAATGATTTCCCTGTTACGTCATATGGCTTATCCTTCTCGAGTTTCGTATAAGAATGAGATGTCATTTCTATGGTGTTACAATGTTTAATTTCATCTTTGGACTGCTTAACTTTTCTAGTCGTGCGGTGAACTCAACTCCTGAAAATGTCCAGTAAGAGTAATTTAGAGCAAAAATTGTTGGTTAATGAAATACTTTAAAGTAACGTGTTAAAGTAGAAGTTTTACAAAAATAAATAAAAGCGGAAGTCAATATTGATTCTTCAGCGTGTCAATGCAAGTAATAGTATTTAATATATATAACCACAGTGGTGTAATATGAGACAATAAGGATTTAGTCGACGCCCAGCCACTAGCGAGCCACACCCAAATCCTTTTGTACATTCATTACGTAAAATCGTGTAACAACTTAGCACACTTCCACTCCGTTCACCCTTTTAATTCTTTTCCATTTTGCGTCATTAATGTTGGAATTTCTTTTCTGCTACTAAAATGCATGGCCTGGGTATAAGAAGAATATAAAAGTATTCGAAGATGCTGCACCATTATTCGTGAATAATTGAGTCGTTTATTAATTTATCCGTACTTACTTAATTTTCATTTACCAGGAAGATCAACTCCACTAAAGAGCAATATTGTTCATGTCACTACTTAATTCGTACACGTTAATCATGAAGTTGAATAATTTACATAAAATATCTAAACAGTCATATTATATTATATGACAACTTATTAATAATTAATTATTCAAATAACGCAAATTATGTTAGAAAAAATATTACATTCCAAAAAAAATTGCGGATCTTACCTTCAAATGCTCTGACAAAAATTTACTTTTATTGAAAATTGTGCAAAAGAAAATTTCAGCTATTGGTTGTAGGATTAATGTTGTGATTTAATATACAATTTTAATGTTTAAATATTAGAACGTTTAAATATTAAATAAAATTGAAAGTGGGCATTTTAGGGAGGAACGTAAAAACTTTTACATGTCTAAATACCAGGTGTGCAAGTGTAAAATATCATTTTTCTTCCAAAAGATGGCGCACAATGCGAATTAATTATATCTAAAACCGAAAGAGATATTTTTTAGGTATGATATCCCTCTAATAAACGCGACATTCGTTTGTTTGTTTACAGGTTATCAGAATACCTATTTTTAGTGAAAGGTATGTTAAAGTTTGCGGCCAATAAGGAACATTTGCAGCACGTTCTTTAGTTCAATCAAAAGAAAAAAGCACCTGAAATTCATCTAATTCTTGTGTAAACTTACAGTGAGCTTTCTCCAACCGTCAAAACTTGTGAACGCTGATTTAATCGATTCAAAAGTGATTTAAATCTCATTGACAATGAATGCAAAAATGGACCAAAAATGTTTGAAGATGTGCAATCGCAAGCATTCTTCGATGATACAAAAAGTAGTTGAGCTGTTTTTTTTTTGGAATGGCATCCGTAAATTACCTGAAAGATAGAAATCGATGGCTGTTATTTTGAATAAAGGATCCTTCACCATTATTCCTTAAATCAATGTGTATTTTCAATGAAAAAAACTCAATTTTAAAATTGTGTACTTTGTATATTGAAAATTTCTATATTAATAGGTAATATAAGTCAGTAAAAAAACTTAGCTACAAAAATATTGCGAAAAAAAGTACTTTATTCGTGACTTTTATACTCTCGGAAAGATATAATTTCATTATTAAATTTGAAATGCAAAGCTCGATATTTCTTTACACTCTACTGTTTTACCTAGACAGTATTTTGTAGAAATAGACAAACTAGACCCCCACCTACCGTGGTTCAAACTTAAAACCTTTCTTCAAACACTGTCATGACATAGAGAGAACGAAAAAATACATTATCATGTTTATTAATTCACTTCACACCGATACATCATTTCTTAAACCAAGGTGGATTTAAAAGCCAATACGGATGGTATAGTGGAATTCGTTAACATATTCTTGTCTGAGAAGTACTCATGAAAATCGTTATGCTTTTTGCCAACTTTGTTTTCATTGAAAACCGTACGTGTGATCGAGTTGGCAGATTTAACAGCGTAATCAAAAATGTCTCCTTATCTTTGCCACAAATTGTATCATCTCCGTATTAGTTTTCGGTCTGTGCATTAAACGTTCACAGTTGGATATACTCCAAATCTTCTTGGAAATTCAGTGGTCGTTACCATTCTGTCTCTCGTCTAGTCAGTCTAGAGCTCTGGTTTGTTCCTATCGTGGAATAACCAGGTAGGCTTGAAAAGTTTGAAACCCTTGTTTGACTATTCCTCAGAGTTTTTGTATCTGTATCGTCCTCCACTTATTCGGCTTGTCTATATCTATTATGACATATTTTATGCAATCTGTTCACTTATGTAGGTTGCAGTCAAATCATAAGACTTAAATATGTAGGTGGAATAGTGTATGAAATTACACTGATAAGGTACCGCTTTTTAATACTCCAAAAACATAACTGGTTCTTGTCTACCTGTAATGGGTAATGGTATGCAGAGTTTCGTTCCACTCGCTATTGGTAAGGCCCATGATTGGCTTCTATGACGGATAAGGATATGAAGTCAGCTAATATTACACTGAGAAAGTTTAGAATTTTTTTTTCAATCAGGAATATATTTAGGTGGCGAACCCACAGTTTATTCACTGCATCTCATCTGTATAGCAACATTCCATATGCCGAGGCATGTGATCAGAGGGCCAGCTGCCTCTTAAATTGGTCCAGGCATGGAGAAGGAAATGCTGCGACCCCAAAGAAAACTCCTTTGCCTTCATTCCGAAGGGCGTGAGACAAATATCCAGTAGACCGACCTACCTGACACAGATTTTCCAGGGTTTCTCGACATATGTTTCAGGTGAATTCCTGGTAAGGTCTTTAAACTGTAGTCCGAGACCTCTAGACAACTCTTGGCATCTCCCTTTCGCAATCCCCTTTTCAAGTCCCTTCTAATACTATAAAGGAGAGTTAGTGGATCACCATCATACAAAAATGTTCGTTATTCCGTTTTCTTTTCACTAATTTTATTTAATATCCAGATTATTTCCAGTTTAACATTGATAAACCCAAATAATTGCCAGACTGTCTTCGTGCATTACTCGCTCTCGTTTTTTTGAAGAGGTACGTGGTTGGTGAAGCAATTTCAGTCTTAACCCTAGTTTCTTATGAGTATGACTAGCACAAACATTCATGCCAATGGTGGAAATTCGAACCTGGGAAATCTGTGATATGAGACGCTGACTCAAATCTCCAAAAACTACTTCTAATTCATTTTTTGTCAAATTTATCGTTGGAATGTGAAATTTTAATTATCAGTTTTGCTTTTTTTGGTTTCTATTTTGACCACATTTTTCATTCTGTTGTATTTTATGTCCTTTCATTGAGTATACCTTATTCCCACGCCACGTTGGAACGCTGTGTACTATTGTCCTTAGAAAACTACCATCGCTTGACCATCTCATGTCAACCTTCTGGGGAAACTTTGTTGGGTGGGGAGAAGTCAGAGGAAACAGATTGCATCTTCAGGAAGGTGAGGTTGACCTTTGAGTAAGAGAGGCTATGCCAGCCACGTCCAGATAACTTAGAAACTAACTTGATTTGCGTTCCTGTAAACATAAAAGTGAACTGCTACATGATTTTTTTAGACATTGCCTGCATACCGTATTTATATCGGCGCATGGTTATAGATCCCTAGCATTTACTTTTCTCTCTACCTTTGTGACAAAACTGTGTCAAAGCAGGACAATCTTATGTTGAAAAATTGCAAAAAAATGGCATTTTTCAAGTTTATGGTGTGTAATGTTAGTACTTATTATTTCGACTGATCATCCAGATGAAAGCATGTTGTTGCATGTTAGCATCATATATAAGCCTCCTCCATAAGGCAGCATATATATTATACACCGAACCGAGCGTGTCCCATTCTTCATTCAGGTCATAAACGACCTGGCACCTGGCACTTCTCAGTGCTTATACAGGGACTGAGAGAAATACTACAGAATTTCAGCTATGGCAAACATCCTATGGAGTAAATTTTTATAAAGGCCCTTTTTGTATCATTTGAACATTAAAAGGAAAATATTTAATGACACGGTGGAGAAAGTTTCCAAAAACATGCCACTACCATCTATGGAGAACAAACAGACATCTAGAAAACATTTGTAGTATTACTGTTATTATTTGAAGAGTATTATTTAAACAATGGAATGTAAAATATGGCATAATCTATAAAATTGTATTTAATAGAAATGTAAACACAGATTCACAGTATTCATCAACTGTTACACGAATAATGCTTAAAAAGTCATTCATATCATGAACAAATAGTCGACATTGATTACGTTTCCCAAATGAAAATATTTCTTATCAGTGAGTGCGTCGTCTATGAGTCATTAACCGAATAAAACCTTCAAATAACTTGAATAATTTGCATACGGTTTTAAAATTGACTTATTTAATAAATATTTTTATAAATTTAATAAATATCAAAATAATTATTAAATTTAATAAATATCAAAATAATTATTAAATTAATAAATATCAAATTTAATATTAAATTTAATAAATATTAAATAAATTTAATTAGGAAAATGTATAATATAGGCTTGACATATAAATCGGTATTACTACAGCTAATGATGTGAACGAAAGAAACGAAGTTTATTGTTTTGAATTTAGTGAGCGGAAATGGCTAACGGAAACATGTTGGAACTAAGCATCTCCATCCGTTCAGTTTGTTCGTGCGTTTGATGAGATTATTTTCGAACGCCTTTCGTAATTATGAATGAGCCTTTGCGTCGTTTATCTCATTGTCGTAATCAACCCTTCATGGACTCGCTCGGTTCGACGTTCAGTGTGAATGCTGCCTGATACAGTGTCTCATCGCTTATTTTAGACGTGTCTCTTCCAGCTTCAAACACAACGCTTCGTTCGTTTCGAGGCTACCAACTATTCGACGCCACAAGAGTTCGTCCCTGCATTCACCGTCCCTCGCCAAGGGCAGCGCGGTTCCTCGCCCCTTCGCAGAGCTTAACGCATCCTCAGAAAACCTAGGTGAGTCATCTCAATTCAATTTCAGGTAGAAATGCCTTGAATTTTTTAGTATTAATTTTCGAATGTTAGATAGTTTTTATTACATTTATTGTTAAATCTGCTTTGTAGAATTTACAACTGCAAGTAAAATGAGGAATTATGTACAGGTCAGCGTTATGATTTTCCAAGGGTGTCGTCAGTTCAGTGCCTGAATTGATGAGGCTCTCCATGATGCTTTGTCATTTTTATACCTCATCAGATAACATTACTTTACTGATTATGTTAGTAAAGACGAATCGTAGTTCGGTCTCGGAGTTTCCTGTGGGCATCAATGGAAATTAGTTTCTCAAATTTTCACGATTACATTCTTTGTTCGAACATAGTGGCGCTTTTTGAGTCTATAATTTATATTTTATATATTCTAGAACACTAAAACGCAAGCACAATTACTTAGTATTAATATAGCAACATTAACCTAATGTGGTTTCATAGTTGTATTGTGAACAGCATTTTGCGCTAACATCGATGGTCGGATTTTCTGTTGTTTCTGAACCAGAAGTGGAAAGCAAAATATTATAGTAAAACTTATACGGCGGACAATGGTATGGTTAAAAATCAGACAAAGAATTTCGGAAGAAGACACTTTCTATTGAAACAAACAATATCTCTTTACTATTAGCAGTGTTACAAAGAATGCCTGTCTAATTGTCTAGTTACTTAGCTAAGCCCAGGCCTATAATCTCACCTTTCTCTGTTCCTACGACTGAATGTTTGGAGAAACTTTATCTCGGGTTTTGGTATAGTAATAATTGATTTCTCTAGGAGAAACTGTTACTTTATCTCTTTTCCGGAAGCTATATTCTTAATAAAATACTAATTATATATTTACTACTGTTTTAATGAGTAATACAGCAGGGTAATATTAAATAATAAATCTGTTAACAATTTATATATTTTCTTAACAAACATTATTATTTACCTCCTAAATTTAAGGTGAAACTATATAAACAGGGGATTGTGCCTCAAAATACTGTGGTGGTGAATATTTGAAATTTTGGACTACTGTGGCTCCATAACACAGGCCTTGACGGAGCAAATTGTCTCAGTACCTTTCCTGTCCTTAATAGATCTGTCACACAATTCAGCTGCTCAGGTAATCTAGTAGCTATATTTCGTGTACAGGACCATAATCGCGTTCCAGGAAGAGGATCGTATTTCTTGCTGGTCTCCCCTGAACTTGTTCTCGTGGTCCGGAATCACGGGGCTCGTTCAGCTAATAATTGCTATGCCAACTCTCTACTCGAATCGATTCTAATGTCTTTCTGCTTTCTCTATTTCCACTGTCTCACCAATCACGGAACAACTTTGTCCCGCTTACATTACTCTGTAACTACGAGCAGTCGAACTTTCTGCATTGCTACCACAACACTGAACTTGTATCCGTTCTGGAAATCATCTCGACACCTCAGTGCGCCTCCCGCTCCATCTCGAACTCCAATGAGCCCCTACAAAGCTCATTATCCTGATTTGAAACTTCCCCTACTGAGTAACAGAAATTCAATACTTCTAAGTGGAATTTTTATCATCATTTTAAAATCTTTGATTTTTCATAAACTTATACCTCACGAGCCATCCTGACCATCTTTAATCTCCTTAACCGAAAAACAACTGATAGCTGGTTGCTTCTTTTCCTACCTTAATTCCACATAAGAATCTAAGAAGCCCGGACGGGAGAATAAAATTTTAGTTAATTCGCCTATCTACACTACAGTTTGGATAACATGACCCAAGAGTTGTAACAAGGTCGACATACAGGTTTTGTAAGTAATATTATATTACAAATATTGGGTATATTAATTGTTTACCATTTTGTTCCACGGCTCAGAAGACCGCTGTTAAATATCGGGTTTCCTGTATAAGTTATTCCCATGTTCCTACTTGGACGTTATAAATAAAAAATGACAATATTTATACAAGTTAGCATTCATTTGTGTATTTGCTTTCAGGGTTCTCGGAGTGTTATTATTATGTATACAAAGTAAATGAGATTGGCGAATAATTCGTAAATTCAGAATGATCTAGCGGCGGTAGAGTTCACAAGCACTATAGTCCTGAAAAGAACATAATTTTTTCAAAATATTTTATGTGATGTATTGTAATCTGCTTGCAGATTTTCTATAGACGCGACGGTCCCGATGACTGACGAGATTAAACACATTTGGACTTGTGTAACCAAATCTGATTTTTAACGATTTCGAAGATCAGAGATTTTTAGTGTTCGTAACTTTGGATTAGTTTTTTACTCTCTCGTAGTTCCTTCTGCCCCATAACAAATATTACCAAATATCTTACCGTCATAGTTGACAATTTCAAAATCAGAATGAGCTATATGTCAGAACCGTAATTTTAAAACTTCTGATAATACACATACAGACGTCATATTTTATGATAACGTATCTCTTCGCTCCACTCAGTTAAAGACTGAGATGTCATATAACTGATTAAAATAAACTCCTCAAAATATTATTTAAGTTATTATACGCAATTGTTACAATTATTTTTTAATATATACAAACAGTTTAATTGAAGATAATTATAATTTAATTATTTATAATGGTTTCACTATGAGAAGACTACATATAATATTCATAATAATATTTCAACAAAATTATTTGATAGTGAAAAAAGAAAATGTCTCAGTTCACGTTCAGTTTTCTTATTATCAAACTATCTAAGATAAAAATGTGGGTCCACCATATATTTATAGTCAACTTAATAATAGTGATTTAGAAATTGAAATAATTCCGTTTTTCCATATCTTAATCAAAGTACAATTTGTCATCTTACATATAAATAAAAGGCAATGTAAGCAGCCCGTTCCAGAGTTTTACACCGGGCCTTTTCAAACACACAGCGAATTTTGCCTTATGGCGTTCCTATACCATTCATCCGATTGCAGTTAATATTTTTGTGTTGAATGCTGTTCATCCCGAAAAAGGTTTCTGTCGAACATTTGAAAATTTAGGTTGTTTCCTCACCCTTCTTCCAGGCTAGAAATGGTCCCACGACAATCATCTTTTTCTAAGACTTCATGTTTATCCCTCATGATTTCTCATACCATTCATCCGATTACCATGAAATTTTGTATGCAGTGTTATGCCCAGAGAAAGTTTCTGTTGATCTCTTGAAGATTTCGGTTCCTTCCTTCCCCTTTTTCCGGCCAAAAAGGTTCCGTCCTGTTCACATATAGAACTTACAACAGGATAAATTATGTCCTCATGTAGACTGCCAAGCGAGATGCTTAACCGCCGCGTAGGCGTGCGTGCGGAGGCAGCTGCCGAAACAACGACGACCTTTCGCAAGAAACAATTATAAGTATTATAACTTAATCAAATGGTAATATATGTTAGTTTAAATATTATTTTATGTTTGATAGGACACGTCAGGGTAAACATTATTTCAAGCTAATCAGACCGAAGATATATATATGTCAAGCAAGTATAATACTTACATTTAACTAACATTTACTTTAAGCGATTATATTTAATAAACATGCCAAATGTTTCGCAAGTCACAGGGCAGATGATTCAGATACATCATATAAAGACCAAGACCACACATCCCCAATTTTATTTTTTGTAAATGTGTATAAGTATCGGACCGAAGAGATGGTCCAAGTATCTTCTACTTACAAATATAATTGTCATTTTCTGTGTATTTTTCTGAATAGGTATGCTTACTTTAGGTATTGTTAGAGATCTTCACTCGATTAAGAAACATACTGGGTCATCGTGGTGAAATTCAGTTCTCATCAGGTAGGGTGCGTGAAAAGGTAATTTTTTTAAAATGTGACATTCTCGCTAATGGTTTAATCACGAGTTAACAAAGAGATTACTGTTGAATTAAATACTGTAGCGGTCTATTATAAATAGTTTAATATACTCGTTGTCATTTGCTACGACAAAAGGAATTATTTAGCAGTTTTTTTAAACCAAATTTTGTGGCTAGATGTTTCCTTGACTGCTATGCATGTTACGCTCATTTACAGAGAGTTATCATGAAAACATATTTTTTCAATCAACCCATCGTTTATTTCATTAGGTTTTGTGTGTACGGTCATTTCAACAATTCATCATTTAAACACTAAATACAGGTAAAGCATGTATTGCATTCTAATTCAAAAGATTTTGGATTTCTCTCTATATTACAAATTTGCTGACAGACTTTTGTAGAATTCATGCTGCCTAATTTTAAATTACATTTTGAGCTTAGAATAACTGAATATATTTCAAATTGCTATGATTGATAACAAAACATCTCATTTAGATTAAGAACTTGGGAAGAGGGGTTTCAATAATATAAAGCTATGTTTATATATATAACAATGTCGTCGCGTGACTGTCTTGAGTGAGCTGCGGTGGGTCGAAGCATATTTTTAATATTTATAAATATATAACTGTAAAATTTAATTTTAAAAAATTGAGTTTACTATATTTCTCTAAGAGAATATTATATTATTTATGAACATCAATGTATATATATATATATAAAGATATCCTCAAATGAAAATTGCAATGGATTATATTAGTTAATATGTTACAATTTTTAAAAATACAATACATGGTTTTAAACTTAAAAAATTATTGTTGATAGACCTCACTCCTTGACTCATTCGGCCGAAATTCAGAATAGTACCGCAAATCCGGCATAAGCTTCTTCAATAGACTTAACTCGCGTCTTTTCCCCGGCCCGTACTATCCGGGTGAAAAACGGATAATGTGAAACCAGCCTTCACATTGTCCGGTGACGAGAATAAAACGGACGGAGGCGACTGTGTCGCCCGGAACTGCCGCTGCGTTCGTCCGGGGAACAACAGTGTTTCTCTGACAACAATGTCTTCGCGTCATTGTCTTGAGTGAGCTGCGGTGGGTCGAAGCATATTTTTAATCCTTCCGCATTAATAAAAAAATGGAAGACATTGATGGAGAAGTCTTGATTACTCCGGTAAGACATGTGGCGTAGGACAAATCTTATGACACACATATAGGAATGTTAATCATGATCCCGGACATGAAGTTTGCGAAGAGCTACTCCCACAATTTGATGTCGATGGAAAGGATAAAAATGCATTTCGGAAGACAAGTATTACTAACACTATCATTTATATATGCGTACTGCATTTATTTTCTTGAAAGATATAATCAATGTTCAGAAATCATTTTTAATTCTTTATTTTATTTAGTCTCAGTTTATTAATCGAAGATTATACTTTTGCCAATTGTCATGGCACACTTCCGACGTCAGAACCAAATAATTACATAATATGGGTTCTCTCTTGCATCTTCAATATAAATTGTGTGCTCATCGCTGTATCCATCCTTCTCAAATACAAAATTATATAAGTTGTGGAAATTGAATTTTAAAAAATATTATTATTTAGGAGATAATTAGCCTGTTTTCTGGTACATCTTATCAATAAACTTACACAATTGTGTTACAAAAAATTCTTCAATTATTATTTTTTTGCAGTAATACTAACTATTATCTAAACACCAGAGCTACTGTTTGGGGGGTATTGGTGAAGGGGGTAGGAGGATGAAGGGAAATACTGTTAGATCATATCTGGATGAATATAGGAGGGAAAGGAAAACTATGCTAAGTAGTAGATGCTTCCATCCTTTTTATACATTGAATGAGATTTACAGACTAATATATTACAATTTTTATTTTTGGTTCATCTATTTTTATTTATTTATTAACATCAAATGTGGAAGCACTTGCCTGCAGGGGGTCTGTAGAGCAGACTGTGTATTATGCATGACGCTCTCCCTGCAAAAGTTATACCAGTAATACTGCGTGGTGACGCCCTACTCTTGTCTCCTGGGCTTCCCTTTGGGGGCAGGAGACAGCCTTTCAATGTTTTACTTCCTCCTCTCTTCCCGCGTCTCTACTTTTCTAGTAGCTCCGGAATTCCGGTTTCCCTCATTTTCCGGAAATATAGGATACCCAATTTTTCAGTCTTCATTTAGTGGCATAACAATTAAATATCAGTAATATTTATTCAAGAGGTTTCAGATCAATAAACCATATTCATCTGTAATATGAAAAATATTAAAATTAATAACACCAACTGAAAGTATATGAGCTGCAGCCACCTGGGGTTTCTCCGAAAGAACATTAAAGAATACCTGGCTCGAGGCGATCCTGGTAGAAAACGGAAATGTGAATTAAGAAGCGCTCTGAAACTCTTAAAAATTTTGTAGACAAATTTTGTAAAGCTTATATCATATGAATTTAAATAATACGATGGTATGTTTAAAACATACATAAGTAAACATGGAAAGTTTATGTGAAGTATAGCAATTTGAATAAATGATCACTTAGAAGTATTTGTAGAAGATCGACCGTTACTCTCTTATAATTATTTTCCCACTGACAGCCACCGATATACATTAATAATCATTAATAATTTTAATAATTGAAATTTGACCAATTATTTTATTTTTCATATTTCTCCATTCAATCACTGTTACGCATGTTATTGTGTAATGTATAACTTAATCATGACTGATCTGTTATTTCATTGAGAAATTGTCCAAAGATAAGTCATTAAATGTCAAAGCATGAAAATAATTTTGTTTTTTCTTGGGTTTCAGCAAAATTTAGTCTATTGTTTATAATAGTGAACGTTTTCCCCTTGTTTTTATTAAGTGTTCTTGATACTTTGCTATAACTATCTATTTTACATAGCGACAAACCTAAGATGGTAATATCCTTTTATTCTCCGATACAAAAAGACAATCTACGATTCTGATATCAACTCATAAACAATATTTCATTGTAATGTAATGAAGCTTCAATCCTAGAATTTGGTCAATTCCCACACCATCTGCAGATACCAAAGAACTCCATTTGAAGTTAACAGGCTTCGAAAGACGTTTTCCTGACATTTACTGAACGTGTACTATTTGTCCTACACGCTAAAAGCCATAATACGTGTAATAGCGGCTCCCAAACGGTTTGAGACCGGAGTTGAAACTTAAAAGCATCTGGTAAACATCTGTGTACCCTTAAACACTCGCTTCTTCCTCGCAGACTTTTAAAGGCTCACAACTGTACATTGTTTTGTCTTCAGAGACTATTTGAACGAACGGAGGGCCGCACCTTTTAAAATAATTCTATTTATTAGTGTTCTTTCAATTCAGAAAATGCATAAAAATAAATTAATATAAATTAAATAATATAGCAGTAGTTTATTAAGTTTATTTATTGTGCTAATTTCATTTCATCAATAACTGCAAGCGCAAATCAATTTAATGAGACAATTGTATCTAATCTCACTTTCTACAACTTTTTTGAAATGGGGAGTGAGATTGCTTGTTGATATTTTCATCACAGCTTGCAAGTTAAATTCTGTCAAACAGCAACTGTATTTTCTCTTGTTGATCGTCATACCACAAAAACTTCGCTTGTGAACTCAAATTGGAGTAAATTTCCCCAGTCCAGCTGATGTGCCTGCAATGTAATACATCGATGGTTTAAAGATTTCTATGCCCCTCAGTTGGAAGCAGATTGTAATCAATGTTTTTATGATTACTTGTAATTTTATTAAGTCCCACACATTGCGCCAATTTATAATGTGTATTTAATTATTGCGCAGTCTCAAGAGTTGAAAGCCATTTATAACATTTATTTTACTTTACTTTAGTAAATAAGGAGCAATTTTAAATAACACCAATTAGTTGGAATGTTCAGAATTGCCCCCAATAGAAAATTTTCGACTTCTGGGTGCGAGCACATGTTTCTCGTTCGTTACGCAGCAGCAGTTTTCGATTAGCTGCACGTAGCTTCCGTCATGACAAAAGTAAATTTTTCTCAAATTTGGGCGTTCATTTAGACACGGGCCTCCATGTTCAGTATAAAGGTCTGTCCCTTTGTTCAAATTAAGACACCCGAGCGTTGACCGTCACAAAAAAAACACCGCACATATAAGAAAACTTCGCAGCCTCTCAGATTTTCTACAGTCAATATCAACATTGAAGTGATAAGAGAACAAAAAGAATTCAGGCACCATTTTCTTGAAGTCCTGAAAGCATTTTATGACCTCGTCCTCCATTTCTGCAGATGATCCCTAATTTCAACAGAATCTCCTTCAGGCATCTTCTGTTTTCATGAAAAAGGGAAATAACAAAACCTATATCCATCTTCTTTCTTTGAAAATAAACTATGAATGTATGTGCTTTCAAATTTTATGTGCAAACAGTCCATTTCTTTGCAATGTCTCTTTCAATACTAAATTTCTCAAAAACATCAGCTGCCAACTTCGTCTCATTTCTCCACTCACATTTTCGTAACAAAATCATAATATATTTCCTTAGTGTATAGAAATAAGGAATTTTCGTATTGCAAAGACCAGACTCTCTTTATCTCTTTGCCCAGACTAAACCACCTCCCACTGTTGTCGTAAATTATGTTTTAGAAATCTCCCTCAACATATATATATATATATATATATATATATATATATATATACAGCAAATATTTGATCTTCCATTGGTGGAAACTGCCTTTCTCTGATTGAACTAACAACAGGATCTGCCACATGCTTTAAGTGCATTACAGCGTCGCAAATGCTCTTCTTATATAAAATTCAATGAAAAGAAGCGATATTACTATTTACACCTCGTACATATAAGGTTTTTAAAAACTTGGCCAAACCTGCATTATTCCAAAGAAATTTCTGGCTCTATCACTTGTTCTGCTTGCCAAGTTATTCTGCCATTCTAGAAATTTTCATTAATTCCCCGAATGAAGATGAGTAATTGTGCATTGTCTTCGTTATTTGTACCCTCATCACGTGGTAAGAAAACCCAAGAAAACTTCGCTTGTAGACTTGACCTGTTCAGTGAGTTTGTCACTATTTGAATCAATGCGCCGCACTATAGACCTTCCAGAATAATGAAATACTTTCAAATTTGCTTCTCACACAATATACTTCAGTCCGTCTATGTTAATGCGGTAAATGGTATTTCCTAAACAAACTGTCTAAGGTAATTTATTTCAACGGAACTACTCATAATGCGTTGTCGAACATAACAGAAAACGTAGCGTAACATTTTTCCGATCAGTTCTTAATTTTTTACATTCAAATAATCGTTTCTTATTTTACCAACACCGTGTACTGTTTCTCCCCCATTTATATATTATTCTTACATACTGAAATAATAAGAGTTGTGAGTTAAATTGTGTGGGTTTCTCCTACTTCGATGTTATTGCGGTTATTTTGCTGAATGTAGTTCCATTCAAGCCGCTGGTTAGATTATCTACTTTCGCGCTTAATTATGTATTTACACTACAATTGTCAATATATAATTTTGCCGTTGTTTAATTCCATGATGGAATCCTTACATTTACAATAGTTTTATTATTTAAAGAATTTATTTACGTTGAAAATTTGCTTCAATTCACCTTGTCAGGTTACGGTTGAATTCGGAAACAGCCCTAATCAATTCTTGATGCTCAGATTTGAACTTAATCTGGTGGTTTCGGGTGTTGCATAAGCTAACGGTCTACTATTTCAGGAAGACTGAAACTTTCGTTTGCACCGTCTAATAATAATTGCATCCCTTTATGAAACCATCTCTTTTATGATGCTTGTTGTCTAGGGTTTGCCCTGCATCTCTTTTAGGTGAATACCACGTAGGATCCTTACACTATAGGCCGGCAGCCCTAACTAATCCATGACGACCATCCTGTCCCTCTCACAAACCTCCTTACAAAGTCTCTTCCTGTGCTTTTAAAGGCGAGGTGTAGCCTGTCACACTTGCTTGGTACACTCAAGATTTATTTTCTATTAGTTGTTTGTTAAATTTTACTTATTTTCACTTTCGTCAGCTATTTATTTACATGGCTTTTGTTCAAGGTCTATTTTACAAGTTAAGAAAGAGTATTAATTAATTTAAAGAATAATGAATATTTCAGCTCCCTATTGACTTTCTCGCTTAGCGTGATGAGAACTTTGTCGATGGCATAATTATTAGAAATATGTGTGTAGGGCTGAAATGGTGTTGTGTTTGCGTGTGGTTCTGGCAGTACGAGTGTGTGTAGGTGGAGGGCAGCTGAACGCCAGCCGCAGCGAAGACTCGGTGCTCGAAGCCGCGCCCTCCAAGCGGAACTCCGACGGTAAGTCAGCATGCTCACGATCGGTGTCAGCATGTCTCATGTCATGCATGTGTAAGATCAATAATCATAACGAATTTACGAGCTCTATCTGATGGTCCGCCTGTCGGTTAAGTTTCTTAAATACACTTAGGCCGTCACTCAATAATGACGGAGTCGTGTAAAACACATAATGATAAAGTCACTGATGAGTAATAACATTCAAAAATGGCATTTAAAAACGAAGAAACCTTCCGCAAAATGAGTCATTGTATCGCATTACTTTAACCTCTCTGCAATAAATCATGTTGTTATCCTATTTTTTAAAGATTGTTTAACCATTAATGAATTGCTAGCATATCAATTGGATACCAAAAAGATAAAGACTGGTGTATTAAATTTCGACAATAATACAGTTATAGGAGATACATTTTTTGTTGCAAAGAGAAAAATTTATTTGCGTACAGAAAAGAAATTTAATTTAAATAGAGACATGATTAAAAATTTGACATTTACAGCAGTTAGCTACTCTTTCTGTCTGCATTTCCTCGACTAGCTAAACGAACTAAAATTTTCCTTAATAATTTAAGATACCTAATCAAATTGCTAAATTGAGCAATGGATGTTAAAAGTTACAATTACTAGTAGGTAAACAAAATATTTATTGTTATTTGCAGTAGAATTAGTACATATCGAAATGTATTTAATCAAAAAATGTTCCAAGTGGAACAAATGGTTGTAAGTAATGCATGAAAGGAAAAACATACACCCAAAAATATCATTTATCTTTGTATGAATTCTGAAGTGTAGTTTCTCAACCACATGAATAATTTTTACCGGGAAATTATAGAAAATAAATTAAGAAGAATAATCTCTATGTGGATTTAAAACTTATTTTGTTACGTTATCGGGATAAAATAGTTCGTAAACAGTTAGCGTTCAGTAGAAATTTACTGCAGTAGACAACTCGTGAGTTAAGGGAACCAGAAGCGCAATGTAAAAGGATGGATAACAATAGACACCACGTATAATATGCAAAAAATAATAATATATGAGGGTGAAGAATAAAAGATATTAAGTTATAAGGAGCAACGTGTGCAGCCATAAAGAAGGAATATGGTGTGCCTGTAGCAACTAAAGGATAGAACTGAATATAATCGAAATAAACAGATAATTGATGTGCCATTTGATGTTACAGTTAACGTTTATAAATAATTATAAGTAACATTAAGAATGTTATTGAGTCCTTTTCAAATTTCTTACTTGAAATCAGTTACTTCTATTCATTATATCATGGGGAGAACATTGAAATATGACGTGGCAAGTTTTGAACAAATTCATAAGTATTAGTTCTGTATAAGACTCTAGCTTTTGAATTGTAATTAATTATCCCGTTTTCCTTTTAGCTAATTATCTACGCCGAGGAATATTTTCTAACTCTTGTTCTGTGATGAATTGGCGTAACACGATATATTCCGAGTTTGTTTACCTGGTGCGCACGGACTGGTCTGTCTCACCAATCAAAACAATCACACAACATGACAATTTATAAATGATTTAAAGATAAATTTGTCTTTCTTTTCCTGTACAGAGTTGGCATGTTTAATCATTTTGTTGGATGTATGGAATATGTCTTGTTTCTGATGGGTCCCCTCAATTCGCTCGGTTACACTTTCCTTACGTAGAACAATGGCTCTTGTTATAATCTCTTTTCTTTTTTGCAGCGATAACGTGTTTGAGAGGTTCTTGTTATAATGATATTATTGTAAACATTGTGGTTTACAGTTAGTGGCAGACTTGTCTTTTCCTCTGCAAAAATTTCTTCATTTTAGCTGAAATAATATTTTGTGCGTCCCTTTTCTCAGCCGTGAAGTTGGTTTGTAATAGTTCTGTACGTGCGTACAGTATTTCAGGTTAGCAGCACATGAAGGAATGCTAAATTTTAATTTTTAACCCTTATCGTCCTCTTATTATAAATATATATGATATTAATATATTGTAGATATATTGTATTGGGCATTAGCTGATAAAATTAAAGAACAAAGATAAATTGTTGATAAAGTAAAAGAACAAGGATAAATTGCAGAAAAAAAATTAAAGCAACAAATTAAAAAATATATCACATCCTTTTTAACGAAATAAGCACCTACTTTTCAGTGTTTCTAATTTCTTTTTGAAAACATTTGTATTCTTAGGAAAATCTTCTGGAACCCTTGCAGGCAAAACATTTCAGTCCCTTCTTGCCCAGTTTACTAATTTTAGTCTCTTGCATTCGGTAGATTGCCACAATTCAGACCTACAGTGATAGAGCGGTATCAAGCTGGACTGCAGAAATGGACACGCGGGTTCCAGTCTCACACGACGCAACCATTTTTATTTGTTTACTTTATTTACCTTTAATTTCTAGTACTTTCTGTTTCGAGAATGTTCTGCTTCTGGAATATTCCATGTACGTATAAATTGTACTGGATTACGAATCGGCGTCAGTGTAACGCAGTACGAGCTTTGTACAGCACTTCGCCGTTAAATGAACGCATATAACCTCTACGTGTGTGTGTTTTATTGAACCTCACGATCCCTCAGAAACGTGAAATTATTCTTAAGTGTGTCATATCTTGTACACGGTTTTATTCATGTTCACCTATCCTCCCAGTTGATTGATCGAAAATGTTCGACAGGTTGGCACCGAAATTATTTCTTACCTGAATCCTATCACCTAACATTTTTCTGTCAATTCATCTAGATATACTGTGACGCATATAATTACTAATCTATTATATAATATATATCATACGATCTTTAGCATTTGTCTAGAAATTTTGGAATGCCCGGGGGTAGCTTATGGGAAAGAGCAGCGCAAACAGAGTCGTAAAACTTGGGCACTGACAAGTGACTGACGGAGTCTCAGCCCTTTGTCTGGAAGGATTTTGCGACTCGATAAAAAAAACAGGTCAGGCGAGGTCAGCAAAGCCGTTAATCCGAAATACAGCTAGAGATGACTCCTCCAAAAATTTGAATTTTTGAAGAAGATCTGTGGGGCAAGGGAAATATGGATAATAATATTTATCAACAATTTATATCCCGTCCCAATACATTCTATGCTCTCTTAGAAACACTTGACCCTCTCTGTTAAAGATACGGATTACTATCGACTTTTTTCTTTTGCAAATTGGCAAAATCTGTTTTCCCTTGCAGCTGACGAGAAGCGCTGAGTCGTTCACAATTTATATTACTTCTTATGGGGAAGAGATCTGCAAGAAGAGTCGACAAGGAGGTCGACCGTGCTTTCCTTCACGAAAATACTTATAGTGCAAGCTTACTTTTATTCCATTGAAATCGTACAAGCGAAGTGAGGAAGCATTTGCAAATTCAACAATAATCAGTTTAGTGCCATTTGAGTTCCTTTATCCCAGAATAATAGAAGGAAGCTAAGGATTTTAGAATGAGAACGAACTTGATTTTTCTTATTTATTTGGTGTTCCAACTACACTTATTGTGTAACATAGGATTATCACAGCAGCCTTTTGTGTTATTACAAAAACAAATAGTATTAAATGCATTCCCCTTAAATATACATTTCATTATAAGAACAAGACGCTGTTTGAAAGTGAAATTTGTAGAAATTCATGAATTTTCTACTTAACTTTCCAGTCGGTATTTTAGAACAGACTACAATTTTTGTAGCGAACTTTAGAACTCATTGCGTACTTGAGAAGAGTCTTTCTAAAAGGACAAGGAAGAACAATGAATATTCTAGCTGGGAAAACTGGCGAACATTGACAGTATGACACCTCGCAATTGGAGAAGATATTTACTTTCTGAAAAGGAATATACCATATTTTAATTAATTTTGCATGAAGTGACGAGAAATGTTAATAATAAAGATTGCCTGCAAAATTAAATAGCTTGGCGTAGTTGCACGCATTGTAATAATTATTGTCTCTTCTTTTCAAATCTACTTTTAGAAAATTTAAACATGTTTTCCTTTGTGTTTGTTCATGTCTAGAGTATACGAAGTAATACTTATGATTTGGTTAAGAAAATACCTTATTAATCTAATATTAATACCCGGCCAGTATGAAAAATGTAAGTGCAATTAGCCCTTTTTCGCCATAGATGAAAGAATATGCTGCATCGATGTGTATAAGTGTTAGAAATTTGATTAAAATTTATTACCAAACTATTATGTGATAAATAGCACAGCTTTTGAACGGTACATAATTTTGGATGGAGTTTATTAGGGGTTGTGTGAAAAACATTTTTCTTTTGAATTCATATAGCATGGTAATTCACTGGTGCAAATTATAGAGGCGTTTATTTTAAATATTGAAGAGAAAATTTTTTATATCATAAGAAAAGAAACTGACCGTTATTAGAATTATTTGTCAAATAATTATTAAGGGTACGGCAACAAAGACAACCATATTTAAAAAAGCTCCATAAATTACCTTAAAAACAGTCTTCATATTACTCTAAATTTCTATATTATCTGCCAAATGTTCGTATTAAAATATTTTGTATAGTATCTGATAATTTATGGCCGAACCAAATAAGTTATTGTTCTAAAAATATTTTATAAAAGATGGTTTATCTGGTGAACTGAAAACAATTCTTTTAATGTTTGTTTATTCTCTTCTTAACTAATGTTTTGAATATTCCAATTTTTTTATTTTGTTTATTTATATAATTGAGTTTCTTTCAACGCTATATTCAAGTTAAGACCTCATTGTAGTCCATTCACAGTCTTCATTATGTGTGAAGCAATGGCTTCACTTTGCATCTTGTATGCTGAATATTTTCTCGAAAATTGCATCAGAAAAATTTTATTCCACAAATATTTAATTCGTGTCAACAATCAAACTTTATAATTTAAAATCTGTACACAGAGCAACTAAGATCTTTCGTGTTATTCATAAATACTGGATATGGATTAAGTAAAGAAAGGAAGAATTTTTTCAAACAAAGCTCAGCTCTAAAGAAATCGAAATCGGAATAGGTTAGGAAAAACACAACCTAACCGGAAATCGATACCGTCTTACAATATAATCCTAATATGTTTATTCAGTTCCATAGCATTGCAGCTGAGCAATATTTGAAGGAAACTTTCTGTTCCTGAATTGCGTCTATGATCAAGTCACACACAATCCATTATTTATTAACGTCGTTAAATAAGTAAACCATAGGTGAGCCTGTTCATATCATTACAACGTCGCATTTGACCAGGATTTGCGAGAACGTCTAATTGATCAGAGCAGATCTATTCCCGGATCAATTTTTTTCTATCCTAATCTGAAAATTCTATAATTTTTTATGAGCATTGACAGTTTCTGTTTATATGAACTTACAAGTGAAGTTATTAATGAACGGTTTTCCTCTAACCACAATCATCCCAATTCAAATGACTTAATTCCGTAGAATTTCGAAAAACAAATTTGCATATTCGTAGGCAATATGTCGACATCTACGGCGTTTTTCACAATTAATTTTTACTTTAAACTAAAATTCGTCACAATATCAGAGTATACTAGGTAGTTTAATGATATGTTTAATTGTTATTTTTGTAAGCTGACCCTAAGCCGTATAATGACATAATTGTCTCTGAACACAATGTTATCTTTGAGACTACATTCTTCTTCTTGGTCGACGCTACAGCCCTTGAAGAACCCTGGTCTCCTTTATCATCTGCACCCATTCGTCTCTGTCCACAGTCTTCCTTCCCCAATTCCTCACTCCCACTGTTTTTAGGTCCTCCTCTAAATCGTCAAGACACCTTTTCATGTCTTTCTCTACTTCTTCTTCTTCCATCAGGCTTTCCTTAAAGCACTCTCTTAATCGTATATTCCTTTGAACATAATATGGGCTATGAAAGTGAAAAAAGAAAGAAAAGTTAAAAGTTTTGGAAGGAAAATGTGTTTAGAGAAGAGACGTTAAGAATTCTATCTGGGAACATGAATCCGTGAACTGCAATAATTTTATTTTATATGTACAACTAAATATATTTGATATCCTACAGCGTTCTAAAGCCACTTTTTTCTATTGTAGTGGCATTTAACTTTATATTGGAATGAATTACGAACTACTAGATAGAAAGAAGGTATTCCAGATCATGTAAGAGTTTGAATTCCTTTGAAATTAGTCAATTTAACGGAAATGGTTATGAAAACAATGGTTTGCAAGTTCAGGAATTCCATATAGAGAGGGAGCTGAGGCAGGGGATGTGATCTCTTCACTACTATTTAATTTAGCATCAGAGAAAGTAATTCGGCAAATGCCAATAAACAGGAGGAACAATTTTAAACCGGCAATTTCAAGTTATCTCATATTATGTTGTAGGAATACACGGTTACATATTTATGAAACACGTAACTTAGGTTTTGGCTTTCTCAATTTTTATTGTTCTGTATTTGTATTAATTGTGTTCTATACATATATATATTGCCCTTATCTGCAGAAATTTTCCCTTCGTGCATATATCGCTATCACCCTATATGACAAAGTCCATTTGACTCTTTGCATTTGATTAATTTCCTTGACTTCGGACAAACCTTACGATGATATCTAAGTGATTTCTTGCACTCTACATTTTATACTATATACTATTAAACTTGACAGCAATAAATTGAACTCATTTCATGTTATTATAGCTTAAAATATGAAGAAGCCATAACATTCAACTGTTTTTTCCTGTTCTGGGTTATAAACTCATTGTATTTGGAAATTTATGTCAGCCACGAGTGAACTGTACTCACGTGTTCTTGTACCTTTCTCGTCTTGGGATATTGGACTTTCTTTCTTTTATGTTTCACGACAATGATATATTTAATTGGATGTATGAGATTAATTTTCATCCACTTTTGATTAAACACTGTTAGTAGTTATGTCATTCAATTGTATAACTATTATTTCGACTTCTGTATATTATATTATATATTAAAATTTGTTGTGAAACGTGGTTGGTGTGTTTTATAATATATTTAGAAAATTTTCCTAATAATGTAAAACAAATTTCAAGTTTATTCGGTGACCACTTTGCAACTCTCTAGCATTGTATTGTTAATTATTTTAATTATTCACAAATCATGTTAATATTTTAAAGAACGTTCATTTAAAATATATACAGTGTAACATTTTTTGTAATGATATTGCTTCTAGAGTTATAATAGGATATGTGTAAGAGTATTTTGCTGTCTTATCTGCTTTCCTAGAATCTCACTTAATCAGTAGATTATCCATCAGTAATTTCCTTTATTCAGTTAGTTGAACTGGGCTGAGATTCATTATATAGCGTTTTAATCGCTAAGTCTGAATTCACTGAACCCAATTTCAAAGTCCAGTAAAAATTCTGTTTCATTTTATTGTTTGAACTACTTTTTATGCTTAAATCCTATTAGATATATACGAAGAAGAATAGAATGAAATGAAGGGCTCAATTATTTTTTATAATTCTATGCATTGTACACAGTCTCCTCCACGCTAAACGCATGTCTTCCAACACTTCCGAAGTGGCTGAATTCCCGTAGAAAAAAATGGGAACAGTGCAACCACTCGTGCACCACGGGGCGGACGTCTGAATGATATTTCGTCCCAGAAAGTGTTTATTTTAGGGGTCCAAACATATGTAAATCACTTGGGACAATATAGGCCGAGTATGGTGGGAAGGTAGACGTTCAAATCGCATGTCTGCGATTGTCTCAACCGTCACACGAGCCGTATGGGGTCGTGCATTGTCATGTTGCTGAAGAACACCTGTGGATAGAAATCCACGTCGTTTTGTTCTAAAGGCAGGCCGAAGGTGATTTTTAATGCATATCTGTGTATGTGTTACTGGTAATAATTGTTCTTCGCGGCGTGTACCCAAAAGCATAACCTTCCCTGCCGATGGCTATGTTCGAAACCTATTTGGTTTGGGTGATTTCAATTGGTGCCATTCTTTGCTCGCTTCCTTCGTTCCTTCCTAATGGTAACGCGCCCAGGTTTTGTCGCCAGTGATGATTCGAGCGAGAAATTTCAATTCAATGAACCTCAGAAGTTTATCATACACATTAACACGCCGCTGCTTCAATATAATTGTAAGTTGCCCATCGTGGAGACACTTTATGAAACCCCACCACATCATGCATAATGTGATATTATGAACTAATTCATACAGCTGTCGCAATGTCATCCAAAGCACTCGAGGGGTTTCCAGCACGACAGCTTCAACTGCTGCTGTGGTCTCGGGAGTGACACGCATCGCTTACACACAATTTGCGAACTTTCTACACTTCCTTCTGAGAAATCCCCTTAATGAAACTGATAAATGTCGGTCTATAGGTCCCACATCTTCAGTTTACAAAACTCTAATCATTTAACGCTGTTCGTCTCTAGTGCAAGATGTAGTAGGACAGTCTACTTATACTGTTCCTGCACTGGTGTTTGCGTATCTGCATTGTGCAGCCAACTAAGCGACATCCGGCACATTATTATTTTTTAAAACGCTCATCAACTTACAGATCGCTGTTGACCACTTTACATTTCTTGTTAAACTCTTAAAGTTTTCATTTGACTCTCCCTCGTATCTCAGTAAAATGAAACTATATTCATAATTTTACATAACAAATAACTTTATGAAAAACATTAATTTAACAACGGCCTTACTTCTATTTATGTCCCTCTTGTGAATCCCTTGAAAAATGTATTCACAGGTATATAGACATTTCAGACATTTGAAAACTCTCTTGTTTGTAAGAATTGCAACATGATGAAGGAAAGTTGATGGCTCTATGAATATTACGAATAATTGATAACTATGATAATTAATTTGTATTCCTCAGCATGAAGTAAACGTTTGTCTTAACCACTATTCCCTGTTCTAAAACGGATAGGTATATGCAAATAACTAACTTTGAACAATGACATATTAGATTTGCTTGAAGATGGAAATCCGTCTCACCGTATTTCTGTTTGTATATGATGTTATACCATAACAATCTGAGTGTGTAAACTGAGGTACCGAAAAAAAAATCGGGAACATTGAAACTGGCAACAATGCTGAACGACAGACATCTCGTCCGCATAGGAGTAGCGGATCGTTCATCCTCATCAAAACTATGGATCACTGTAAAAGGTGTTGCGGTCAATGTTCTTCGCCTCCTTTACAGTGGACTGGTGTCTAGAGTTATTTTATGGAGGGTTCTTTGCCCTCGAACGTCGTATTCTCGTCTCGCAATGGGATCGTGAACGAAGTGTTGCTTACGATAGCGACATTGTTTCCTAGTGAATTCCACTTTAACTCGGGCTAAATTCTCTTGATGACATCAAACTGACAGAACGTCAAGAGTGATCCGTCACTGTATGTCAATGTGTTAGATCGACTTCTCCGTACACACTCTCTGGCAGTCATCACCAATGAAAAGTAGACGAATCTTATGACTCACTAAAAGATTCAAAGACAATTTGTTTCTGTTGCTCCTGCTGATTTCACAAAATATTAATTTATTATTTAATGCCGATCTGGAACATCTTTCATTCTTGCAAATCATTGTTAGAAATCCGTCGAATAAGTATAATTCATACCAAATGTTTCATTCATCGTTTTGTTATTTTTACAACCAGGGAATTATGACCCGATGTCATTTATAAATGACAGAAAAAACATTCAGTATATAAAATACCTTCATTTTAGTGGTTTTATTTACAGTCGAAACAACTTCCAGATTCTAGATCATGGTTTTTCCCTGCATCTCTTTAGGTGAAACACCGGGTAGGATCCTTAAACCACAGCCCGGGGACCCTAGTTAAACTTGGCTACCTTGCTCTACCTTCCGCATCCCCCCTTTTCAATTCCCTTCCTATGCTATTAAAGGGGAGTTGCCTGTTTCAGGATCACCCTCATGTAGCCTGTTACCCCCCCCCCCAAAAAAAACAGCAACCCAAACGAACAGAAAATGAAGTAATATTGATTATAATATGTATATAAAATCCTTAATGATTTTGCTAAATTATTTCTAGACTTTTTTAGCCCAATGAGAAACTGTTAAAAAGTTATACATTAAGTAATTAACAGGATTGATAGGAAAATATTTACATTGTTAGACGTCTTAGTAGTGGATATTCTTGAATATTTCAGGAAGTTTGCTACATAGGGTTATTAATACTAAACGAAGATAATTGTTTTCCGATCTAAGAACAGGACTTTCTTGTTTATTAACTGTGGCTTTAGGCCTGTTTTATAAACAAATGTATATTGCGTTAACCTAAAATTATTAGTATTTCTGTCAGTTCCAATTTCCGTTCCAAAATCTTGCTTTACTATAAACTTACATATTATTAATTAACGTAAAATTAACATCTATATACCGACTCGCATTATGCGCGTGCCTTTCTGGGATATTTTGTGAGACGAAACTATCATTAACTCATAATTGAAATCAAAGTTGGTATAATCCGGGGTATTATGAGATATATTTAGAAACTACAATTTGAGGAATACTAATACTGTGTAAACCTTCCTCTACTTTGATCTCATTAAAGGTATTAAACCGTTACATAATTTACTATGTGAGTGTCATATATAAGAGTATATATGAGTACAGTAATATACTACAAAGCAAAAAAATTTTAGATTATTGGATTTCACTTTGTAATAATTTTAATATTGTGCGAAAATGAGGTGAGCGCTTATTATTTAATAATAAAGATATTATGAAAGTCTCTGTTTGATTATTTTGTTTTAATATGATATTATAATGTTTTTAGTTTAAACTAATTCATATCTATTAAAGTCATCATATAATTATAGGAAATGGTTACTTATAAATTTTAAGTATTATGATATTTAAGTTAATTCATTATTTAAGTAGATCGGGGTTTGTATTTATAAAGACAATCTTCAAAATATAAGCTTTGAAGTTAAGAACAGAGATTTTTATGATATCTAAACCTTAATTTATTTATGTTTGAGTATATATAAATAAAATTGTACTTCTGTCTGTATATCACTTGAAAATTATTATTTCATCAGTTAATTTTAATGTTTATATGACACAGTAACTTTATTCGCTTTTCACAAAAAATGGTTTTACTAATTTCGAAGAAATTTTATATCGCTGTCGTATGTTGTATGTAAAACGGCGGTATTACTTCATTACATTCAGATACCAGAAAGATATAAAACTCTTGAACCTCATTAACGATAAAGTCAAATGAGAATAGTAAAACACTAGCTGCCTGAACTAAGGTTGCAGATAGCTTTATGTTAAGGTCTAATTTATGCTTGAGGTATGATAATTAGGATATATCGGACAAATTATGTAGTGTTTTGTGTGAAATTACTTTCTGAGAGCCCTGAGCTTATGTTTCAGCTAGCATGAAACTGCTTGACGTTTCCACAGCAGTCGCCTCTGTTGCATCACCGATCTCCAGGACAAAAAGACTTTATAAAACTGTCTATCGAGATGGTTTTCATCATTCTGGATATGGTGCTCAAATTCACTCTGAAAAAAAATGTAGTAAGTAGTATTTTACGTATGCGGCCAGTTAACTTGTGTATATATACATGTGATATTCAGACCATATATCTTAGGTTTAGTGTATCAAATGATAATTTAACAGGCAATATTCCTTTTATTGCACATATTAATCAGAATTTACAAATAAGTGTGTCATATGAAAAAGAACCTTCCATTTGAAAACTTATAATGGCAATGAAGCACAAACAAAGTGGCTCGTGAAGGACAGTCAGCGTAAAATTTTAATATCTACCAGCGTCTGACAGTGATACTTTTACACTGATTTTAACAACAGTAAATCACTGCATATAGATCAATTCACTCTAACTGTTTTTGTCTGACGTTTATTGAAAAAGTATATGCCGTTTACCCATTATCATTTCTTTAATTTTTTTTTGTAATAGACCCACGCTGTTAGCCTAATTATAAACACCTCAATTGTTTTATGTAACATATTTTAATACTTTTTTTAACGTGGGGTTAATGTCTTTAAATCATCTTAGATAAACAAAACCATCAAAATACAATAGTTATGAATCAAGCAATCAGACAAATATTTATTTGCATAGAACATGAAACATTAACGCTATTTATTGGGGGCCACCAAATGGGAACTGGGGGAAAATGAGTTTTTATTTAAATAATAACAAATTTATTATGTAAAGATTAAAACAAAATTAAACAAAAAATTTAGGATGCTTTAAATTCCACAGCTAGATCAAATTAACATTTAACAATGTTTGTAGGGTAATTTATGTGGGCATTATTGTGCAGCGTGAAAGTTGTCATACGCTATTGTGATACATTGGCAATGACACACCTGATCTTTCCGTGTTAGGAAACGACTTTTTCCTTTGTCGGCACCGGTACCTGAGGCCTTCCTTCCAATAATTCAATTCTGATGTCAGCTCCAAGCTTTCTTCCTTGTCTCGGGCGATTACGTAGTCGTGCAATGACAGTTGAAGTACCTCTCGCTGCCTTCTCTTATTTCCTTCTCCAGACTGACTCTCGGGGTCCAAACTATCTTCTCAAACATTCGAGCGAGACTCCTGTCGTGGCATAGCTACCCCACGTACTCCTTACATCCTACTTGTTCAATGATTCATTCCCGACTCTTTCTCTCTACCTCGCCTCCTCTCCACCTTCCTTCTTCAAAATTCTAGTCCAGACTCCTCTTCTTCTCCTCCCACCCTCATTCTTCAAAATTACATTTCTCATTGAGTTTTTCTCTACTTCGTTTCGTATAAGGCCAATTTGTGACATACCCCCACCATGAGGGTGGATGCCATACCACATGATCCCCAGCTCCAATCATATTTCCAGCTTGGCCCCCGATGCTATAACATCTGTTAATCCTCGGTTGTTATGATTTTGCACGTTTCGGGTCGTTCATCCACGCATGATTGGTGTCTCGGCTGGTATGTTAACGCCGTCTAATTGGCACCAATAATGAATTTCAATCAGAGTAATTGTTTAGTATCACCAAGGACGGAATAAAAGAACAAACGCCACCTTAATTGATTACAACCTCCCAAGTGCTACAATCCCTGTTACTCCTAATCAGTGACTCTGATCTGCCCCGTAACACTACAAACAACTACTACTTAAGTTTCACTCAATATATTAGATCTATTTATGTGTTTCGTACCTTGTGGCTTCTGGATATAGAACATTTTAGCGGCTTCACGTTCTGTGTTACGCTAACAATAGTGGAATTTACCCTTTGCATATAAACCGTCAACACATTCGGATCAGTACTTTTGTCTCCACAATCACTCCAAAGTGTTACATCACTGGATAGCAATTTTACTCTCGTGAAAAAGAACAGAGTCCATAGTACGCCATAATAATTCCAGAATACTGCGGTCACACCTTTCCTTGTTGATAGTGCGGACGATATGTTTCTTGCATACCATAGGTGTTCGTTCTGTCTGCGGTGGCTCATCGTCTCCTGTACAGTTGAGGTTGAAGAACGTAATTAATATAACCGGCTTGGATTTATAATATTCCTTCGGCTGTTTGGTCGCTCAGCATATTTGTAAAGAAGATACTCATAACTATTCTTATTCACACTGACCACTGTGATGTCCAGATCCTTGCTGATAGCACGAGAACATCTGAATCAAGGTACAAATTAAACTCGTTTGGTAGACCGGAAGGTTTAACCTGTTATAAGTATCCTGCTGTTATCAAAATTGGCGTAGAAACTCCATACTTGTTTTGTTTCATAAAATTGCTTTAGTACACCCGATTAATGTACTTCTTCTGGAGAGGTGCCATTTAGGAGAATAAATATTTCACATGTAATTACGTGAGCATAGTCCACCTACAATTCATATTGGATGGGATAACGTTCAATATGTGCCTTACGATTGTGTGATAAATATTTCCCTGGCAAATATGACAACCATTAGAATACTTATTACTTTAGTTCTCTAATCACAATCGAATCCATAATCATATAATGTGTACCGTTCTCTTTTAAGATTCTGCATAATTACTGTACTTAATCACATGTGTATTGTGTGTTCAAGGTATTGCAATTTGAACCATTCGTGAGTTATCATCCTGATATGTTTTCCTCTTGATAATTCCTACATGAGTCCGAAAATGCAATATTTCAGACATATCCGAATACTTATGAATATTAGTGCATAAAATTGGCTGGTGATTCTAGTTACAATTGTTATGCAAGATTACCATAACTAACAGTCCAGTCACCCAGTGACGCAGCCTATCACACACAACTCACTATACCAGGCATTTTTGATCGTGTTCGAAACTCAATGAGAAGAAGAGCAGCATCATTTATTCAAAATTATATCACTCTGAACATTTCGACTGGCATGCACAAAGCGCCCCAACGTGTCTGTTGAACATCATATATAATTAGACATATATGATAATCATTTGCGGATTCTAGGAAGATTTCAGGTCAACAATTTTATTCGCAACCTAGTTATTCATGTAACAATTATAAACAGTCTCGCATTTTAGTCAATATAACAAGGTATGTCGTCATGCACTATCTTTCATAAAATTTGGCAACACCGGTAAAAATACATTCCGAACCCATGTTGAAATTTTTTCTTTGAATTTTATTACTTCTTATTCAATTTCAAAACCTCTGCCTACCTGGACGTCTGGGGATTGCTACCTGCCATGACATATTCCAAATTTGGAGTAGTACGTGGTGAAATTATCGATTCTCCGTCAGTCTTAACCCCAGGCTTCGTGACGTTGCTGAGTTCAAACCTGGGATCTCGTTGATATGAGGTGGTGTGGCTCACCGCTTCACAGCGGACGGCCGTATTTTGTTACAAATTATATTACATTTTAGACTGGTGCATGCCACTGATGAAATTCATATAGTGATTTAATTTTTTCAGAATGCTTCCACTTAAGTAGTAGCGACTCTATTTCCATAATATAAAACAGATGCATAATTTACTATAAATTTATAACACCCAGCTCCAAACAACAAATACACAAAAATAATGATAATTTCGACTTTTAATTATACAAGGAAGTGCGATTTACTGAATAAAATAATTTAACATGAAAAAAAGCGATTCGTGAAAAAGAAAACCATATTTTATTTTTTAAGAAGTTAAATGAATCAAAATTTGCGAGGTTTACTCACGTAACCTTAGTTTTCTTCAAGCGTCCATGCTAAAGTCCGGTGGTTTATCATCCGGAAATAGTGCCCCGGCCGCCAAAACATCGCTTTCTTTGCAGCTGGTTGTTGTCAGCGAAAATGCCTCGGATATGCGAAGGCTTTTCCATCAAAGAGAGCTGTGAAGCATACGTTTTGCACAACATTCATGTGCTCTTCACGGTCACGTGTTGTCTCTAACGACAGGATGTATTCGGGCTACGAAATCTCTTCTCAACGTCAATGCCCGTGATTACAAAACTTCTCAAATAACATTTAGTGTCTTAGCGCTAACGATCATTAAAATCCGACCCACACGTACTTAACTGAAGGTTTTCTTCCTCAACGTTCTATGAAAAATCCCACACGATCTTTATGATTTGTAATAGCTCCAGAATTTACTTTCGTCTACTTTAGATGGGTTTTCAATCGTAACACTCTCAATGTAAAGCCAACGCATTCAATTGATATGGAGCCATGAAAGCCTAAACCTCGTGAAACAAATACAAGTATCTTAAAAAGTCTGCACGGTTTGATTGAAACTGTAATTTTTATAAGTTGGGGAATATTTTAAATACCTTAATAAAATAGGAAGAGTAAAATCAATTAGCAAGTCTATTAAAATTATTATAATTTAATGAACAACGAAATAATTTATTTTGCTGCTCTGTCTAAAGGATATTTGATGGATTTACACTTTATGCATAGAAAAGCAAATGATTCTTTTTCTAAGGGATCTGTGGGTTCTAATGTATTGAGCATAATATTTATAAACACGAATTGCTGGCGAAAACCAATATGGCATTACTATTACGGCTTTGATATACAATATTGTTGATGGTAGTAGTTGCATAACTGGCAGGGTCTCGACACCTCCATAGGCACTATTGTCTCCTCGATACATGAAATGTATCAACAATTTTGGCCAGTGACAAGTTATGTTCTCCCCACAGCTTTTAATACGAGAAAACATGTCTTCTCCCATAAACGTGAAATCTCACATACTATATTTTTGGAATAATTTCACTTCATGTGTAATATATTCGTACGTGCAAATATTGTGGCAGCAGCGACATGCCTCTTGAAGAAAGTATAACTTTAGCGATTGGTCAATGGTGGTCTTAATACCCTCACAGGACGCGGATTTATCATTTCAGAGGGGCAATGACCCCAAAGTTCCTGGCGCTCATAATAATTGGAATAAAAATAAGAAATATAAAACCCCAATTAATCTGTTAGATACAAAAAAAGTCTCGGAACGAAGAAAAGATCAAAACATAGCGTGTTAAGACAAAACGTACGTATATTTCCCCATTGGGCTTGGAAGAATATTCTCTCTTGCAAACCTTTTTCATTTATAGAAAAGCGCATGCAAATAAAAGGCAGGTTTCATGCAAAAAGTTTAATAAGAATAATTTTAAATAAAACCTATAATTATTAAACGGGTGAACTTGGACACATATACTATTGGTTGGCTCTGTATATTATAGCACATATAAATATGTTATTTCATATTCCATTTGAAATTTTTATATCATTATTCTTCACTTTTTACGTATTTCTTACTTAAAATATAGTTTTTCGTAAAATTTAATTGGTAAACGTCACGTTTTTTCTTGCCTATATTCACAATTTCCCCTATTTGGAAACTGAAATCCATTTTTGGCTTTTGGCGTTGCTAGTAAGTTTGTCTCCTCTGTAGCGTCCTACTATTACTTACTTAGTTATGAAAATGTGACGAAACGTGTACGATAATGAAGAAGAACTCCTATATTATGGAGTCTAACACATTAATATAAAAAGAATTCCTTAATGTTAGTTACAAAATCCAAAATTTTATTATTTTTCAGAATATCTTTCATATTAATTAAATCATGACGTCTACGAAAGTTTTCAAATTAATTAATTAGAAATAGCAAATTGGCATTAAATTCATTCTTTTATTATGCGTTTTTCTTATAGTAAACTCCGTGAAATCTCTGCTATGGAAGTTACCTTTAATTTCACATCAAATACAATCGTCCTTTCTAATATTTCTGAAGCCTCAAAAATTGTATTTTTTAGACGTTGCTGAGGTTTAAAAAATAGCTTGTTTACATGTGAGCAATTATCGTAACGGCTACGAATAAACTCTTATATCAGACCTATTAAATTTTAATAAAATCATTTTTTTCTTCTGAAAACTATCCACAAATCGTTAATTACATTATTTTACGCATGTTTAAGGATATTCAGACATACTTTGGTAAAATGAAAGATAGAAAAAAATCTAAAAGCTCTGTAGTTTTGCACAAACAAAATAATTTTAGAAATACCAAAAATGTTTCAAAGTTTTTTTTTGAGAAATATACAGATAAATCTCATATTAGATTCTGTTTCGTTGATTACAAAAAAAACGTAATTGAAAACATGTCACTGTAAAAGGTGCCTGAAACCATCACTACCAATACTAAAACTCGGTACTTGAGACAAAATTTCCGCAAATATTCAGTAATGGACCGATAGAGAAAGGTAGATATTTCGAAACACGTTTCGAAATCAGGCTGGATTCCAAAATAACTGCATTTAGGGGAATGATGCTGTCAATTGAAAGACCTTAAGTTAAATTTTAAATAATTGAGACATTTTGCTTTATAGATATAAGCAGGTAAGTACAGTGTTGCATGAAGTTCCTCGAAATATGGCGTCTTCTTCTACTATAGTTAGAGCCACAAAAATTTAATTCCAAGGTCACGGACGCTTATGTACATACGTTGCTAAACCAATGTGCTCAATACACACATAGCTTATAAGCGAGTTTTCTTTATCTAGTAATTACGGGTGCACTATCTGATGACATTGTAGAACTACGCTGTTAGCTGCTTGAACTTTATATTACATTTTCGTGGTGTCGACTATAGAAGTCCTTATAATTTTGGTAAAATATCTTCTATTTTAATGTTCACCATCTTCTCATTCAATGCATGACACTGTCACTAGTTAAATTGTCAGCTTATAAATGTCCGTACAGTAGTGCAATAGCGTTTTTTTTTGTCACGCATATTCTTTGTCTGCAATTGTTCTCTTCACAAATGTGTGTAAAACTGTTTATTATGATGTGACTTCTAACGTTTGAGTAATCGGCTTTGCAAATTAAAAAATTCATTGAGCTATTTCTTAAACTAGCTCGTTCCTTTTCTAAATGTGCATTTTACAGACGAAGAAGAGGAGCAACCACGATGTGTGCAGCTCACGAATCAACACAAGGGCGCCATTCGGGCAATACGAAAGGTGAGAATCATGTCTTCAGTAATACTATTATCTATTCTCAGAGAAATGTGGGGATTCTGATAAATGGTAAAGTATTTAGGGGTGGGTTTGTTAAATGCTCTTTGATTGTTTGATATTTTAATACCTATGCTACAAAGAGCTGTGTTTATCAGTTATTCATAAAAAATTATTGCACATACATACTCGCATTTTATAATCCCAAAATTTGATTAGTGATGGCACAATAAAAAATATTTCATGTCAATATTACTTCCATGTCCATACCTTTCCAGCCCAATAAAGTTATACCTTTACTTGATTTTATAAACCCAAAATTTGATTAGTGATGACACGAAAAATTATTCAAATGTCCATACCTTTCCAGCGCAATAGAGTTATTTCTTTACTTGTATATAATTAACTTATTTCAAAAATGGAACTCAACTTGCGTACTTTTTACACATCGCACTTTTAGAGAATATATATTATTGTAATGTCACGTAACTGCCGCAGGGCAAGCAGTCCATTTGCAGATTAAATAAATAAAAACACTCGTGCAGACCGCACAAACCAGAGGTGGCCAACCTTTTTTGACAGATGACAGTTCAGATGCGCTATACAACTGCAGCATATTTTACAGGTCTTACGTCCATCGTTAGGTATTGCTAAATAGATTCACTTTAATGACGCACCAATCTACAAAAGGCAAGAATGATCTTCCTGTACGAGAGGGTGATAGCTTCATGGTGCAGATGGACTAAAGTTGTTCGCGCTGAGAGCGAGATCAGCTTGGAACTTGCAATTGTCTGTTCTCTCTTTTCCAGAAAAACCTGTAATTAATAAACTAATTAAGAACATTTTAAACTTACTTAAATATATATTAGTTAAATATATATTACGACACTTAAACATTACTTACCCTTAATGAAACTTTTGTGTCTGTTTGGATTTCTCTTGTCTTTTAAGGTTTTGTGTTAAATTAGTTACTGAAAGAAGCAGAGAAATCTTCAAATTCGAATCAGTTATTCACTACCTTGTTTAGCTTTTAATTAGTTTCTTTGATGAAAATGCTTGTTTTCATCTGTTTGTCGTTCCGAATCGATGCAAATTGTTTTTGCAAATTTCGGTAACTCTGGAAATTGCTCACATGGTAACGAACGCCAGAAATTAATACCGTCAGAAAAATTTTGATCTTGAAAAAGCTCATCAAATTTCATTTTTAAGATGACTTCTGGCCATTCATTTATATATTATTTATAGTGCATTTCTACTGTAAAGTCCTTTTTAATAATGTAAAGTACCTTCCGAAATACAAACATGATCAAGGATAGAATGCGCCACTTTTAATCGTCCAAAGCGCCTCTGTTTGGTCACCTCTGAAACAAACGAATACTTCACCATACAGAATAAGCAGATATCAAAGTATTTTAAACTTTTAACATTCGTATTAGTGAGCGATCTGATCACACAGTTTCATTTACGGTTATCAGAATATAGAAAAAATATTGTTTATATGTTTTACGTCAGTGTAAATTAATACAATGCATACTGTTTATAATTTTGATAATTATTGTGGCGGGTGTCTAAGAAATGCATTATTGAAAACGCTGACCGACGTGCATAATAATATTTTTTCCAGACTTTCAGTAGTGCCATTGATTCACATATCAAAAATCCCGGGTTCGAAACTGGGTTCGGGCATGGATGTTTGTGTGCCTTTCCTACGGTCAAGGAAACCGGTTTTAACTCCCGAGAAGATCGACACACAGGTCACGTGGCACTCTAAACATTTAGAATGTGTCATGTAAGATGGCCATCTGGCAGTCGTTCCAGCCCTATACAGCAGATGTAGTGAAAATATCTCAAAAAAAGAAATAATTATGATTGAATTACGTATTAAAATTGTTCTTCAGATAATCGGACACATGATTAGTACATTATTCGGGGTTTTAAATGGCCTGCATTCGTAGTAAAACTCTTTCACACTATTAAAATCCTTATTAAAATGGGAATAGAGCAAAGGAATTAATTAAACTGTCCACTTTTATTTGGCAATAGCTCTAAAATAGGACAATACAAATGTTATTATTATTTAAATACAAAGTCAAAAATAATTTTGCGAGTTCTTCGTTATTAACGCAGTCTACCAATTCCCTTCATCCCAATTTTATTTATTTTGATTTACTCTCCATGGATTTGTTCAGTCTCATGGTTTTTATCTGAAAAAGGATTTTAATGGTAGAAGAAATTATGTTTTCGTTTTCTTCTTTATACTTAGTGGATTACATTCAGATATTTTATATGTGTCAAATATAGTGGTGGAATTTATTATTCATTGAATCAGATAAATTAAATTGTGCTGGCGTTCACATTCCCAATATATAGTTTCATATTTTACTCTGCTATTTCAAAATTTCTTTTAAATTATTCAAATGTCTAATCTTTGTATGTTCCGGAAATAATATGATCCACATTAATTCATCGTTCCCCACAAATGTTTATATCTAATAGAAAGTTAATGTAATTGCTACTATATTTATGTGTATTTTCTTTAGTGTTAACTCTCTTTTTAACAAACAGTAAAATGTTTTTTCTTTCTATGAATTTCTGTAGTAAAATAAAATAAAAATTCTGTTAAATAGAAATAGGGTAGTCTAACACGACTTTTCTGCATAGTTTGTTTTCATTCATTGGTCATTTTTTGCAGCTGAACTCAACCCCATAATACTAATATCCTCCGTCCCTTAGCAAGAGATTAATACACTTTTGGTCATTTCAGTTAGACCTATTTCGAGTGAAGAAGAAAAAGCCTATCCTGTCAATGTTAAATTGTTTCCTTACAGGTACGTTCATCAAAAAAACTGTTTAAGGAAGCGGACTGAATGGTCTTTGAATAACATATCTGTTACTGTAAATTATTCCCCACCTCTTTCTATCTGTTGGGGCGTATTTCATTCACATGTTATTTACTTGAGTGTTGTAGAAAGCTTCTATTACGTTTATTGTTTTGTAGTCTAGATTAACTACAAACATTTTTATGATCCCTATATGTATTTAGATCAATATTACTACATTTGTCTGTACACTTCTTGGTATCGAGTGATATTAGTATATCTACAATATGACCGATTATCCAAAACCTTTTTTTTTTGTTTTTCACGGCAAAAGAAGCAACCGAATTTGAAAAAATTGTATTACTGACCATTTCATCTGGAGACCATACCCTTGATTTTGTTCGCTTCACACGGAAAATGGCCGAACAATTTTCACTAGATATCGTTGTTATATGTATCAATCTGTCATCCATAAACGTTCCAAAACCTGATTTTGTTTGGCGGGGATTTTTTTTTTCATTTTATAGGAAAACCTCCGAACCTTCTCTGAAGTGGAAAATTACGTTTAGGCTGTTACATTATTTTCCACCATTTGAATAGCTAAAACTTAAAATTCAGTCAACGTACTATTTTTTAAGGTTTAGCTGAATAGAATTTTGGATTACAAGAGTATGTGAGATATAATATCATTAGATGAAATCAGGAATAAAAATATTAAATAGAATTGATACTGGAGCAATAAATATTGTTGTAATTTCCTATGTTTTCTGTGATACAAGGACATTTTAGTGATATTCATTTCAATGTTTAAGTTTGCTCCTTATTCTTCTGCCTAAACTTTCAAATCAATTCAAAAGTAACAGAGTACAAACACGTCAAAAAATATAAAATGTGATAGGAACCAAAAAGCTCAAAGGCTTATTTTTAACCGAGTTCCGTAAGAATTGAGTTTATAAAAAAAAACGTTAGTAACGAAATAGAATGACAAAAATGTTTAGGTAAATTTTGTTTGATTTAAATGAATATATCCAACATTGTCAATCATCAATTGTTATTAATAAACGTGATAAAGGGCTTAAAACCATATGTAAGCATATATTTGGCTACGCATAAAAATAGCATGCCAAATGGCGTGCCAATTTATTTAATACCATTTGTCTAAGTTTATTTAATATCATTTGTCTAAAACTGAAGCATCGTTCACAATAAGTTCAAGTGCCCTGAATAAACGACAGAAAATATATCAGTTTTGAAATTAATTTTACTCGTCAATTTTTTTTAAATCGTGTGCCATTTACTACTTCAGGTACTTTTAATTCTAAAAAATATTTTGAACTCGAAATTGATGTTTTCGAAAGGTCGTCCATATTTGTATTCTAGATTAAAAATCATCATATTTTGGACATGCACTACCGATGAAGCAAAAATAACGAAAGTTACAAATATGAATACCAAATGTATCAAAATTTGTTTAATTTGAGATTCCACTGGTTCCTAATTTTTTATAATAAATATTGAAAATCAAAAATGCAATAAAATTAATTAGACTTGTAATTACAATATCTGAAGAAAGGACTAAAAGCGTCCTTTGCTCATTTAAAAGGACAAAGATAGCCGGATGTTAAAATAGGGCTGTCGTTTCAAAAGAATGGTATTTGACAACCGTATTTGTACACCAACTTATCTCAAGCAAACCGTGAATTTCTCTTGGCGTGATGACTTTACTCCAGCGTGTGCCTCTATTTTAATATGAATTTACATTTTTCTGAACACTAAATTTAACCAACTTTCTGATATTTAATAAAATTCTCCATCGCCTATTGATTTCTTGTGCAGTGATAAATTTCTCTTCTTTCCCTTATTTTTTCGTGGCCGGTGTACCCGTTTCCGATTTCTCAATTGTCTTTCACCGTCCGTGGCCCTAGCGGGAAAAAGAGGCCTCCTGGGCTGGCTCAAAGCGCGGCACGAGGTTGACCTGAGCCTTCAGCGAAAAATACAGGTAGACAGGGGTGAGCTTTAGCCCAGCTGTCGCTCTCCTGGGCGTCAGTCCTGCTCACAATTGGGTTGGACTCTGTCGTGCAGTGACATGCCCTCAAAAACCCACGGTGGCGGTGCTAGCAAGTCGGTGCCTGGGTATGTGTAACCTAAGAGTAGGGGCCGGATCAAGCCGGCAATGGAAGCCACCAGCCCTTGGCTAAGGCAGCAGCCCCGAGGGCATTCTCACCGTTGCTGGTGCAGTGCATCTCCGACAGGTCAAAACGTCGGTTGTGGTAGCCGTACGCAACTTGAGCAACATAATCCGCACCTCGCGTGCCGGTTCGGGTGAAGAAGTGCCTCGGTGCAATCCCTGATTAACTCCACTCGGCCGGTATTCAACAGATGCTGAGCATCTTAGGCGAGGAGCCCTCCGATGCTCTGTACGCCATAAATGCGCATTCACCCCGTAAAACCCAATGGCATACACGAGGTCATGTGCTGGTATCCTTTCCAGTATTTCCTGTATCGTATGACCAACTGTTCTTCACCGTCAAAGGGATCCACAGTCTGCGACAGAACCAACTAAGTAGTTTCGGAGGCTACATGCTCCGGGGCGGGGGTGGTGATGGCAGACAGTAGCACGAGGTATCCCTTTATTGTCGGTGGTTCCATTTCAGTAAATAACATGGTTTCGACCGCAGCATATATGGGCTTTCCGTGCATGTGTATTTTGAAAGAAACGATCTGTGATCGGTGAGCTTTCGGCGACGGCTCAACATTTCACCCAATATGCCGTGCCTAATGTAAACACATTTCGGTCCTGGGTTCGGCAGATGGTTGAAACAAGTAGCACATTAAGAAGAGGTACGCATGTCCGGGACAGATCCATCATAACAACATAAAATGTGCAGTTGGTGACAGCAAAATATTAGCAATCAACAAGACGTTCTGCTCGAATGCATGCTATTGCTCTGGGGATTTCAGACCGCAGTTTGAGGACGAACCTGAATTTTCAACCCTTCAAAATAATGATGGCTAGAGAATTGAGCCCAATAGACTACGCCAACCGCCGGAATCTCTGTGCTTGTGTAGGTCCCTCCGGAGGCAGCTTTCTATAGTAGCGACGAGGCACGTTTTCAATTGTGTTACACTGTGAATAAACAAAGTCTTACCTATTGGGCTGAAAATAACCCCCCAATTATTGCGTTGTGAGCAGTATCACAATTTGGCGTTATAGACCCGGACTTTTTAGAGGAGGGAGGATTGACGGTGAATTACGGGACGTTTTGTTTCTATATTGTCTAATTTTCTGCAGTCTATAATGGAAGGGATTGTTGATAAAGAAGATCTGGTTGAATTGTGGTTAAAACCGAATGGAGATACAGCTCATACAACCCTAAATTCACTTAGTGTTGTAGCGTACCATCTATCTCTTCGGATTGACGGAATATATTTAAGGTTTCACACTAACAATAATATATTTATTATAAAAAATAATTATTTTAGAAGAAATAGAAAAAAAATTAAAGAAACAGAAATGATTTCCCGGCTAACTAAATAATATGCACAAGAGTTCTTTTTACTCAGGGTTTACCGTGGGGTAACAAGACTGTGAATAGATTGTGCACAAAATGATGCTTCATTCATCACCAACACCATAATGTTTACTGCAAGAAACAGGCACAAATTAGTGGACGAACTGACAGCAACAATTACGTAAACATGTAACAGATAATGTGACGGAAAATCAACTTCGTTCAGGGACAGTATGCACTCAGATCAATCCTGATGATTTAAAAGTAACATAAAACAGCCTCTCTGTGGATCCGTGATTGCTTCCTACTTATCCCGCGTTTTTATTGAAGAAGGGAAATTATTACCCTCTACGTCACGTTAGCTGTTTTACGATAACCCTTGCACCGTTAAGCGAAGGAAGAGGGGCTGAATTCCTCAGAACCTGGGATGCAGCGTATTCTGTAGTTTATTTTTAAACCGGGAAATACTGTTAAGCCTGTCTGCTGTGCACATTGCTATTTTCCAAATTATTAAAATCGCAATTATTCCATGCAACCATAAGTCGCGCTACAATGTTTTGAGAAAAATGTTTCCGGGACGTCTGGTGTCTTTGAGGGATGTCACCAGATTTGAGCATTTGTGACTTCCATCTGAGGGAAAGGTGACCTCACATCCTACCAGAGCTAAGGGAGCGGATTATTGAAGAAGTAAACACCATTCTCCACAATATGTCACCTAGTTGTTCAAAATCTTGAGGACTTGATTTTCGAAAATGAATAAATATACTGTTATGCACTGCTAACTTCTAAAATAAAATAAAAAACATTTTTCTGTATATACGTACATTTTATTTTTTGCAACTCCTCAAAACTGCTTTATTGGTTCTGTCACATCCGAACGAGTTCCGTCACTTAAGTACACTGACAATTTTCTGACTCTGACCAATGGAAATATGTGTCACAATAAATTTCCCTGCCGGCAGAAACAATTGAAACTGTCACATTATGGGTGTGCTGCACATAGACCTTTACGGTTTATTTATTAATTGTTCATTTATAAAACTATTAATTAGTTTTACAATTAAAATTTACTAATTTATTTTAAAGTTTATTAAAATTACAAACATGAATATTTTTCTTGCAGTGTCCTTGGGCAAATAGTGACTTGTAATATGTTACAAATTTCTGTGAAGATTATTTTGATAATATTAACTGTTATGAAGATCTCGATACTAATTATTGTTTACATTGTTTTTGACTTTGGGTTGCTTTCCATGTCGTTGCTGTTATACGACCCCTCCACCAAAATTTCCTCGTATTTTGTAGATGAAAATCACCTCGAATGCTCCGCGATACATATCTTTCAGAATTAAAATACTCCGTTTTTCCCTGGTACTTAACTTCCTTTCTTTGCCAGGCCGTGACTAAACGCAATCTATTAGAGCCGAGATATCGTTTTAACCAATATGAAAACGCTTAGGGCGATATTTTGAAGACTGAGAAACCTACCGCGCTATCCTACATACAATACAGCCAACACGCGTCCCTTATTCCTAAATTAACCGTCCATGGTTTAAGTATACAGGTGAGACAGATGTCGAACGTAATTTGGTTGTCTTCTGCGCATGACGTCACGCGGGACGCAAGCTGCTCGGGATTGTCACTGTTTCGATTGCCCTGAAGATTTTCCTTTGAAGGAAACTGTTTTACGTTGAATACAGTGAGCATATGTATTTAAAAAAAGACAGACACTGCCGCCGTGCGATGTTTTTTGTTGCAGAAATTTTAATAGAAAAAGGAACGGGCAAACTATTTTTTATGTGGAACTTGGAACAACGATTGCCGTAGAAAAGATATGAAAAATGTAAATAACGGTTAGCACAAACTATAATCATGTAGAAATATACTTGTATACATATTATTATTAAGTATATTCAAAATTCGCTATTTTCAGGCCGCAAGTGTTCGGTGCACTTTTCTGAGGAGTGTCGAAATACCATTGCGTCAAAAACCAACACATCCAAGAGTAGCCGAAATTTAAAATCAGATGCTGCCTGACATTACTGGAAAGATAAATGCAATTAGACTTACTGCAAGAAACGGGCACGAATTAGTGGACGAACTGACACCACAATTGCGTAAATATGTAACAGATAATGTGTGACGGAAAATCAACTTCGTGTAGGGACAGTATGCACTCAGAGCAATCCTGATCATTTAAAAGTAACAAAAAATCAATTACAAGATAAAATAAAAGCATGGAGAAAAATATTGGGATCTCTTTAAGGAGAAAGAAAAATTACAAGAGCAATTGAACAAGTTGAAGAGAACTTCTGATAAAGATGAAAACAATGCCTTACTAACCAAGGCAATACAATAGAAGAAAGTTAATGGAATTCACGTTCTTATAGATTCATTATCAAAATTTATAAAGTAAAATAATCCGCAAAGCATTGCTTTATGATATAATATTACTATTTTTATTCACGGTATTCTGCTGTAGTAAATGAATAATCTACATTTGCCCAATCCTTAATTTTTTTAACAAATTATTATAATATTTGAAATATATGTCGTGCTGGAATTGCACTCAAATGACGGGAGAAAATACTGGCATATGGCATATAAGCCTGACAGTCTCAATAGTACATAATATTACAAAAATGTAAACTCTTCCCATTGTTATAATAATGGTAGCGGTACTATAAAAATCAAATATGTTTGTCGTTTTACGCCGCGACAAATACAATTAGTTTTCTGAAACTAATACGTTTTATTATTTAATACATGAAAAGAATGGTACATGCCAAAACACAAGACAAGACATGAAATATTTGTTCTATGAAAGAAATGAGAGCGTCACGTCCGGAAATTATATGGAAATGTCGCAGATTCCATAGTCCAAGGCTTGGACTTGCGTCCGGCGTGACGTCACGTGCAGAGGAGGCGTGGCAACTACCAGCGCGGTGTCATACCTTTATAGTTCTACCATGATTCCATCTATTTCATTCATTTCCCAACCACTTTATCACAACACATAACGTTTTATTTTTTTTATGAATATTGGGCCTACTTGTGTTCAAGAAGAGAAATGGTACTTTTTTATATTTACACTAGTTACAATGTCTGCGATTCAAAAAATTGTAACAATTGTAAACTAAAATACATTTACAATAATGCATTGAAATTGTAAATATATTTTAGTTATAAGGAATGATCTTACACATTGTGAAAATATTTTCCTTCCAGGCATTTTCAATTCATTGAAATTTAATCTTACTCTGAAATCATATCTGAATTGCATTTGTTTTCAAATCAGTCGTTTTTTCTGCAAATAATGCATTTCACTTTTGTATGAAGGATATGCAGTTAAAAATCATTTACAGAAGTCAACGATCATAATTCAAAATATGCATCTACCTGCCCATTCCTTGATCACTATAAGAATAAACATTCAAGATGTTTCAATAATACTCAAACATACTTTGGGGACACACTGAACACACTGTTTAGATAGATTATTTAAACAGTTTTTTACTATTAAATTATTAATTGGTGTTAAGGGAATGTACAGCATATAGTACAGGCCATTTCCTAATTATCTATCATGACATGAGCCAGAGAATCTTAAAGCAAAAATTTTCTTGATCCCCATAATATTTAAACCACATAATGTTGCTTATTTCTGAGCCTAACCTGCAGCAGTCTGAAAGAATGTTCTGAATTAAGTCTTAATATATAGGCCTGTAAGGTGTACTGGAAGTCATAATGTTAATTCATTAATAACTTAAATAAATTTTCATTTGACCTTCTTTCCTTAAACTTCCAAAGTGTGGAAAGTATTATTAAAACATCCTGGAAGTTTTATAACTTGATATTTCCATACTGCAATCCACATATAACCCAAGGAATTACTTTCAACTTCTTCATCATAGATATATCAGTCACTGCATCAAAGATTCACTATGTTTTTATATATTTCACTTGTAAGATACAAATAATCTGATTTACATAGAAGTATGTGATTGTGATGAAATTATTCATGTTGTATTGGTAGTTAATATTCAAATAATGCTTATAAAATATTCAGCACTGTTAAGCACCTTAGTTATGTTAACATGTGCATAAATGATAACCTGTTTTTTATCGATTTATCCACTATTTAATAGGTTATAATCATATTTCCCACAGAATATACCTGAATGTATTTTGTAAACAATAATTCTTTCATTTCCTTAGCTCACTACACTGAATGGATATTTAGAAGAAGGCAATTTCTACTTCTGTTATTTTCTTTTGTATACTTTAGATGAAGTACTTTGTAGCTCGGCGCAAGTTCAAGGAAGCCTTGAAGCCATATGATGTAAAGGATGTGATAGAGCAGTATTCTGCAGGCCACGTTGATCTGTTGGGTCGTGTTAAGAATGTCCAAACGAGGTAGATAAGTGACTTTGATTTAATAGCGCTAAACACTTGTACATAATCTGTAGATAAGGGACTAACAATAACTTATGTTTATATTTATATTCTTAATTTGTGTACAAATAGCATTTAAAAATCATGTTATATATAGTAATTTAATATTTAATGATCATAAATTCATCATTTTCTGACTTCAAATTCTGGAAAACTTTAACTTCTGATAATATTAAATAATTATTTGACTTTTCATTAATGGCAGATTTAGTTGAATATGGTGTAATAGGTTTTCTTCAAAAAAGTTGAGAAATGGTGGTCACATTTAACTGTCAAAGGAACATAATTTACAACCAATTTTATAATGTTGCTGTTTATATGAAAACTCATAATATGAAATGATAACAAATAACAGTATTTACACACAACAATTTTAATAATAAGTATAATCGATTGTCTTGAAAATATTAACTATACAGAATGGAATGGTCAAAACAGACAAATTATATAGCGTAAGTAAAACGTATACTTTGCTCTTCGGCAGACCTCAGTTACAGCAAAGGATTAAAACTAAGTTATAGATGCGTCACGTGTAAGCACTACGGAACCAAAATGTGTGTTGCTTCTTTACAGAGGAAACATTTTACTTAAGATAGATGGGTTATATTAAAAATCTGGCTATTTTGACAAATTTATATAATTAATTTTCATAATAAATTGCAATAAAGTTGAAACAATGCAATAATTTGAAAAAAATATGGATGTGATGACTCAAATACAATGCATTATCATAAAAATGTTATATTACTGCAGAGCATTAAAGAAATATGAATTACCAAAACTTTTCTCAATGTGTCTAAAGGTAATTGGTCTCCTTAAATGATATTGAATGCTTATTCAGCAAAAATAAAAACAGTAAGCATGTTGTTAATCTTAGGCTACACTTCTCCCTATAGTCCAGCTATGCTGAAAACACTCAGATTGTACCTTTTGGAATTCATGTCTGTTGTAACTTCCTTTTTCTCATTAGGTCTTCTCTTGATTCAAGTCTTCAGCCAAAACCAAACTGACAGAGAACAATATCAATCAGATACAAAATCCCAGGAATGGAGAATTTGGGTAATAAAGTCTAAATTAATTAGATTAGAGCGGTTCTTTACCTAGCAGTTGCCACTCAAAGTCCAATTATTTCCTCCAATTCGTTCGGATGTTTCTCAGCTGTAATATGATGATATTCAAATAAATTGTAAAAAGTCATAAATACATCTGCACTTTATGTTTGTCATTAACGTTTTATTTAACTGTTTTCTGTAATACATAAAATTCCTCCGAAAATTTTAACAATGATGTCATTAACATTGTCAGTAGAAATAATACTGTATACTAACAACCATTATTGCTCTCAACTTTACATCTTAGGCCCCATAGACATGATCGCGAAACAATCATGAGCACAACACGAAATACATTGTTCTTATGGAGCTGTACCCGTTTTACCTGAAACTACAATGCTCTCGATTTGTTTACCGACAAGTACAAATCAGTCCAGTTGTATGAAATCGTCTCTTAATTGATAATATCTATATTCCTCTGACTTAAATTATGAAATAACATTTAAAATTAATACCAAAATGATTCTGAAAAAATAATTAAATGAACATTTATTTATTTATGTAATTAAATAACATAAAATTTAATTAAATATATACGACGGTTCTACCACCATCGGTGGTTCTCTTTGGTTATTTTCAGATATTATAGTGACAATGATATTGCAGACAAAATTAAATATATTCAAATCAATTCTTCTCGTTAAAAAAAGTTGTAACAATTGAATTCCGCTAGGAAAATACAAGGAATCCTGACAGCACGTCTATATTTGTTGCCGCTGCATATTTAACGAGGACAGAGAATATTTTTTTAAAAAATTCAACCTTGGTACAGTAACATTTATTTATAAACTTTGAACGTAGCGGATATTTCGATCTCTAGTCAGATGATACTCATTGATTCTCTGGATTAAAATCTATTCACACTCATACTGAGTTCAGTCATACTCCAGTTATCTATCTATATACATACATACGTTCATATATATATATATAATTGAATAGCCGTAATGTATGTATGCGCATAACTACCGAACGACTGCACCAAATTGGATAATTCTTTATGTTCATTATTGTTAGGACAAATTTTGTATAAAAGAAAATTTTGAAAAAATATGAAAAAATCTACAGAAAGGCTCCATTTTGAATTCGGGTTGCCTATACTCTTGATTTGTTATGCACCGAAACGGCTCAACGGATTTCAATGAAATTTTAGAGATTGAAACAGAAATTTTAATTTAATGTTTCGTGTATGTTTCATTACGATATCTTGCTGAGTTCAAAAGATATTAATGTAAATATTTATAAATTCATTTAATTGCCAGCGAAAGGCGGCCTAAAAATCAACTGCGAGTTTAAAGTCCTATTAGCTGTTCCTATACTATTCATCCTACTTATTGTGTTATTATAAGGGTAATTTTGGATTTGAGAGATAGAGGAGGGAGGGTGAGCAGTATCACTCCATCTATTGTTGTAAACACGAGAAAGCGGGACCTGTTCAAAACTAACTGCGACTTACAAGGTTTACCGTGAAACGATCATAAGCTCTCTTTCTCTCTCTTCTTTGTCAACCACAAGGACGTGTTCATACAGTGTTGACAAATTGACATTCATTTATATTCAATTACCCTTTCTTTTGCAACAGCAAAACTTAGTGTGTTGTGATGTGTTCTTATAGGTTTATAGTCTTGTTATTTTTTGTTAGTGATAAGAAAATGCCACCAGTGATGCGTCAAAATTTCAGTTAGTGTACGTGCAACACTAGTCGAGTTTACAATCTTCGAGACAATGAAACTGAAGAAGAGCTTAGGCAGCGTTTGGAGGCGTTCAGAATGGCAATGGGAAACGAGATCTACCACGGCTACGGAAGAACCCATACCGCCGGGTTCAGGCGAGGGACGACAGAAACAGACGGTCAAACGTAACAATTACCTATAAACGTTTGGCGTATAACATCCGAACGACTCGCCTAGGGGGAGGGATGGAATCGGTGGAGTTTTTATGAGTAATAAAGGCTCATATTTGAGTCGAAAAAAGAATTCTTGAGGTCATTTACTTTTATAAAGTTTTCCCCGACAATATATGTGTATAATTTCAACACCATGCAGCATGTGACGGGTGGGGGTGGAAATGAGTCATATGAAAATAACATAGACTTTGGGGTCGAGACCGGCCAAGGGGGTCGCGGTGTTACAGTTGGACCTTTAATACACGATTTAAGTAAAAATTCATCCATTAAGTGGGAAAGAAATATTTTAGTCCTGTTATTGTATTTTTGTCTGTCGAGATACTGGGAATATATTTGACGTTTTCGATGCCAGTTTAGTCATGCGCTAACCAACAATTAATTAATGTACCGGGATAATATAAATAAATACCCGGGGAACGCCGGGTCTCCAGCTAGTACATTATAAATGTAGCTTTATAAAGCGAGCATGTATAACGGAACTCAGATTTTAATCCAGAGAATCGATTAATTTAATCTGACTACAGATTGAAAGCTTCTTTATGTTCGAAATTTATAAATTAATAATCATGACTGTACAATGGTTATATTGTTTCTTTTTAAAAAATGTTTCATATTCAACAACACGTGGCATTATTCGAGTGTGCTTTTCTGTGGCACCCATTGATATCGATTTGTTAATCGATAAAATACAAAAACGGCCAGATATGTGCAACAAGGAAATTGTGGACTACAGGAACGGAGTTTTGAGTAAAATTTCTTGGGAATAGATTATCGAATTTTTCTTTTTTGAAAATTGCGATACAAATTGAAAGGAGCCTTTACTTATGTTAAGCTTTAAAGTGTCATATTTTTTTATTGGACTGAATATTATTGAGAAATAACACACTGATAGTACAATTTAGACAATTATATTTTCTCACGGTACGTAACCCTTCAGCACTAATTAATAGGAAAATGCGGAAATCAGGTGATGCAATCTGGGTCATTCCATGTTAAATCACCGAAAAACAACCTATGGCTCCCACTCAACCCTCTTTAAATCTCATGAAACTTTTTAAGGAAGTAACCCCAGACCCCAACTGTAACCATGCAAAATATTAGAGCTAATTGTTCGGCTCAGAAGTTACAAGTACATCTGGCTGTCACCGCGTTAACGCGCACGCACCGCTGAAAGGGCCAACTTTGATCCCTTGACAAATCAGTTCTAGTGGCCAGATAACTGTGAAACATGGCCTAATTGTACAACTTATAGCCCTGAATGTAGTGGTATGATGAAAATAGTAGTGAAGCTGGCCGTTCTGATATCTGTTCAAGCCAAAGTCGCCGCAAAATTTTGTAGCGGCTAATTTAGACGTCACTTTGGAGGCCAATTACTCAGCAGCAAAAGATCTATATGCCACCATATTTTGCAGTCGAGAAACAAACAAAAAACTATATGCTTATGTTAGCCAACATGTCAGCTGTTTTATAGTATTTAATAAAGTTTACAACATTACACCTAGACTTTTAGAATTCTTTGGGTAATTTTAGAGTTGATACAAACAAATAAATAGAAGAGAATTTTTCTTCCGGGACTGCGCCCAGAGACCGTTTCGTACCATTACAGTGTTATGTGTGATAACAAAACCTCCCTCAATGCGTCTGATAGACGTAAACTTCATTTACTTTGTCAAGCTGTTGATTGGCAAAGTGGCGTCGTAAATCTGAAGTCACGATCTTCAAACAATAATTATTTTTATAATAGCAATGCATTATTAACCTTTATTATTTAACTATGTCATCCGGTGTACCACGTTGGTGTCCCGCGAAAATTATCGGGCAAATGTCGGTGACACCGTGTTGGTTTCGCGCATAAGCTACCTCGGTTACTACCCTCTCTACAGAAAAACTATAAAATGGCGGAAGAAAGTAGTATAAATCTTCAGTCGTGCATTGAAAAGAATCACGATTAAGAGTGAGAACGGCATAGTGATAAATTAAAGTCTTGTTTCCTCTTTTATTTCCAAGTAAATTCATAGGATTAAATAGTAAACAATAGCAATTCAATATTACGGAAATATAAATTATTTACAATTGCATGAAATTGTTAACTCACTTTAAGAGGGTCTGCCATCGTTTGACTACTGCGCCGTTGGTACCTCTTGTGGTGATTACGAACGAGCTACGTAAAATCTACATTTCCTTCCTTGCTATGTACGTTGTATGTGGCGTCGTAATTAAATTATAAGTAAAGTCTCGTGTAAGGAATTCTTGGGCCACGACGTTTCGATGGTGTTCACTGCCATCTTTATCACGTGAATGCCATAATAGGACCCGCATCGCTTATATAGTTACCGTCTGACCGCCTAACGCATTACGCGTATTGTGTGTGTGTCGCGTACTATTTGGCCCTCAGTGTCAGGTGATATCGGCATGACTCACCTCCTCCGCCAACCGCTCCGCCGTTCGCTATATATGTTTATAGTTTTTCGAAACTGGGTTCAGGCCTGCTTTTTGGTGCGGGGAGCAACTTGCCACATTGCTAAGCTAGAATCCTCAGTCACGGTTTAACAAGTCTTTGGAGTTTGTTCTTATGGCGACAATCTCCATTAACACGCTCTCCCAGTAGTTGTTACATTTGTGAAGAACTCAAGTGTCCTCAAAGCGAATCTTATGACCAGTATGTAGTGAATATTAAGCAACTTCTGACGGATGCTTGAGGCGGATATTCTTCTGATGCTCCTTTCCGATTTAATCTATTATTCTTATCGTTTTTCCGATGTAGTTTAATTAATAATCACAAGGGATTTCATAGACACGTCGTGTCTTAAGGCCTACTTTGTCTTTCACTGCGCGAAGCGAGTCTCGAATTTTGTTTTGAGGCAGGACAATTATCTTATAATTATATTTTTCCAGCATGCTACTTAATATGGCCGTGGTATTCACGGAATAAGTAATAAATGCTGTTTTCAATTACTTCGCATCGCTGTGTTGTCTTTTTTCATTTTTGTTAACTTGGTTTTCTGAGAAAAAATTCTCACCGACGATGTTTCTAAGATGTGTGATCTCCATGGGATGATTTCGGCGTCAGAAATTGATTGTGTATGGTTCAATAAGTACCGAAAATTTCTGTGCTGGTGGTTGGTAGCTCATTGCGTTGAGATACAGGTCGGTATGAGCGGGTTTTCTATAAAATTCACCATTCACCATTTTTAGATATTTTAATCGACAGGAAAAAAATGTTACCTTAGACCTTTCCGTCTATGACAGGGGTGGCCAATCTTTTGCATACCAAGTGCCAATTTTTCGCCATACGAGTTCAGATGCGCTATATGACTCGAGCGCGTTTTTTATAACGTCGTACGTTCATGGTTAGGTAAATAAATATGATGATAGAATCTTCTTCTCTTAGGGGTCGAAAAGGAATAATTTTTATGCACTTAAATTGATTAATTTACGCCAGTTTAATGAAACACAAATTTACAAAACTCAAGAACGATTTCCTGTACGGCTAGTTTGGTGATTATAACTCTGGACTACAGTTGTTCGCACTCAGAGTCAGATTGGTTTGGAACTTAGAATTTCTGTTCTCTGTGTGCCAGAAGAACAGTTATTAAATTCTTCTATATCTGCATTTTGGACATTCATTGTATTTATTTATTATATTACATAATATTTATATCTATATCTAGAACTTCTCGTCCGAAATACAAACAGACTCAAGGATACAATGCGCCACTTTTAATCGTCCAAAGTGTCACGTTTGGCGCATGCGCCTCGATTTGGCCACCTCTAGTCTGTGAGAATAACGAGGTCTTGCTCTGTAGGTCTACTTAAAACGCGGTAAGGTCCATGATATGGAGCATCCAACGGGAGTTTTATATGGTTCACCCTCATAAGACAAAATCATACTCGAGTAGATCTGGATGTACGAAGACACTGTCTAGCCTGAGATGACGTAGGAGTTGGTCGTAATTTACACATATTAATATTAAACTTAGCTATTAAGACGGGTGAATCTATCGGCTTATCTGCATCAGTAAAAAAACTCTCCGGGTTCTACGACTGTTTCCTTATATATACTACTTCCGCAGGACAACCTAAGTCTTCTTTAATGACTGTACGGACGCCTAATAACACAGTGAGTACAACGTCCAGCAAATTCTCTTACGCACGACACTCGAGTGGCGGTTTAACGTGTTAACGTTCTAATAAGTCATTAATATAAGGTTGGTAGGATGACGTTTTATACGGCAGTAACCAATTAGATTCGTTAGTGCCTCAAACAATACGGACTCGAAATACCACACTCAAGCAAATTTTCCTGTATTTTTCAATAACTATTAATATTAATAACTAGCGATGCCCGTGAATCATTTATATTATTCCGCTAAATTATTTAATTCGACAGTAATATCTTTGTCAAGACGTTATTATATCATTAGCGAGAGCGCCACGTTTAAAATTTTAACTTATCACGCTCCCCACCTTATGAGAGCTTAATTTCCGCCGCGATCAGTCAGTATCTTAATCAAGTGATAAAATGTTCTCGTTCCTTAAATAAGCACAGTAACTTATAAATATGTACAATATCGACAATATCAGTCGCACTAGGCTTAATTCCCCAAATAATATTTATTTGCTTGCAAAAATCTACCCCTTATGTTCGTTTTAAATTTTAGCCCCTCCGTCCCTGCCGCAAAGGGTGGTAGTTATATAGTCCTTACTTACATTCGGTTTGCAAGAAAAACGTGGACAAAATGTGGTCTAAATTGCACCACACGTACAGATTTGCAGCACATACATACACAAAAATACACTGAAACTGTCTATTATATTTATAAGTAGAAAATACTTGAACCATTTCTTGATAATGTCTGATAATACATAGGGTCATTCCGTGTCAAGTGAACATTTTAGCTTTGTATTATGATGCCTTAGATCGACATATGCAAAATTTCAGTTCGAAATGAGGAATTCTGGCGGAGATACGCGCTTTTTCGTAGAAGGCTGTTGTTCGTCAGAGTCGACGTCGTCTCAAAAATACCACTTTTGAGCTTTAATATTTTGGCAGTTGTAGACCCTGAAAATTCATTTCTAAAGTAAATATTCTGCGCCAAATTACGAAAATAACAACGAAACGTTTCATAAATACCATTCCTGGCCAGCATAGACGCAAATATGTCAAAAAAATGCCCTAATTTGTATTTATTTTTAATGAATCCTACTGGGATAAATTCATATTCAGCATTCATGTTTTGTAGTTCGCATGTCTACATAACTGTCTACAAGTCAGAGGATTTACAGCTTTGGTGAATTTGGTGCAGCAAACCTGGCGCCAAAGTGAAAAACGCCAAAAATGAGTTCATAGGAACACCATATATCGGTTTGGTTTTGCTGCACCAAAGTATATTGCCTACACTGCTGTAAATCCTCTGACTTGTAGACAGTAATGCAGACATACGAATTACAAAATATGAATGCTGAACCGTCTTTATTTATCCCTGTAGGATTCCTTGAAAATAAATAAAACATGAGGCTAATTTTTTTTTAAACTTTGGGAGGCCATGCTGGCCTGGGTTAATATTTTTGTATCTTTTAGTTATTATTTTAGTAGTCTACGCATACGGTTTACCTTAGAAACGAATTTTTAGGGTGTATTCTGTAATAACTGCCACAATATTAAAACTCAAAAGTGGCATTTTTGAGACGACAAACGATTGACTTCCACAAAAAAAGTGCGTATCTCGGTCAGAAATGCTCATTCTGAACTAAAATTTTACAGATATCATTTTAAGGCATTACAGTACAACCTGTAAAAGCTTCATTAAAGCTGAAATAGTCGCGCGGGAATCGTTCCTTAAACTAGGCCACTTGATATACCTATTTACGAAACACAAAATTGAGCGTGTGCGACCCAGGAATTCACACATATTAATCTGGACTGCGACTTATGAAACATCTTTCAAATTAATAAACTGATAAAAAGTTTCATAGCTGATGGTTTTATAGCTTAAAAAACTATTTATTTAATTAATTATACTTTTCGTTTTTCGCGAATGTCGCACTGGATAAGCAACTCGCCTTTTAGTAACACAAAATCCGTCTCGAGTCGTATTTCTCAAACATTTGCAAATCGACTCACGAAACATTTTGAGTTATAATTAACTAATTAAGAAGAGTAAATAAAATGTTAGCATTATTTCACGCTTACAGAAATTTAATTATCTCTCGGTTTCAGAAGCTACGTGATAATACGTCCATTTGCATGTCCTATATTTCTTTAGGGTATGATCTATTTTGGCCTGAAAAATGGGAAGGAAGGGATCTAACTCTTCAAAAGATCGACAGAAACCTTCTTTGGGACGATCAGCGCTGAACACAAAAAATTTCACGGTAATCGAATGAATGATATAGGGACGCATAAGGGTAAACATTATAATTCGACCATAATAAATGACATAAATCGGGTCCTGGAGAAAGAGTTCAATATGAGGATTATTAGAGGGAAAACCAAGGTAATGGAGTATAGTTTGGGAAACTGCAATAAAAAAGGGAAGGGATATTTAGAGGTAAGTTAAGGAATTCTGATACTTAGGAAGCTTAATAACTAGAGATGGTAGAAGTATAGTAGACATAAAAGGGAAAGAATATAAGCCTTTGAAATGTGGTGCTATAGGCGAATACTGAAAATCAGATGGGAGGATAGAATCACTAACGAGGAAGTTCTAAGAGTAAGAGAAGAGAGAATAATATGGAGGAAATTGACGAAGACAAGGGTTAGATTAATAGGCCACGTTTTAAAAAATGAGGATCTTGTAAAATTAGCATATGAGGGAAATGTGTGGGGTAAGAACAGAAGAGGGAGGCCAAGGATTAAAATGAGATCAGGCTCTGGCACAACCTTCAAATATCAGACAGAAAATTACAGCGTAGAAGAAATTATTAATTTGCATTCTTGGGTATAGAAATCTCAACAATGTGAAACAGATAGAGATGAGCAGATAAAATTCCATTAATTATAGCCAGACTATCTGTTTATCGCGACATTCTGACACAATGAAAATACGTAAATACAATGGAAAATAGGAGTCATTTTCGGGATAAAAAGATGCGATAAACAGAAAAATAGTTAAAAATTGATAATTTTTCTATCTTTTTAAAAATAAATACTAAAAAGAATTACGAAAAACTAAGAGTAAAATGATGGAATATAGAGATAGAAAAATAAATTTTAACAACAGTAAAGCAAGAATATGAATGAATATTTAGTTTATTATATAGGAAAATTGGGAAAAATACGAAATAAAAATTCATTAAACACAGAGGTGATCCTAGGTAAACACTGGTGATATTCATAATGAGGGTAATCTCTTATAAGTGCTGGCCTCAATACAAACACTGTACCTCTGGTTCATTACATTAAAGAGTGATGAACTATATGCTCATACTGGAATATTATAAATTCCATTAAACACATTTACACATTAATTATAGGAATACACACATCTCATGCTAGTTTTTAATTAATGGTACAATTTCTTCAACACTTCACACATTTACAGATTTTACTATTTACACATTATATTGAACAGTCATACATTAGCACATAGATTTGGCCAACTGCTACTGCATTAGTTAGCCAACACAATTACTTTCTTCCTGGAACTCATCCAAGGTACAGTTACTTCACCGCCAGAAACAGCTTCCTCCAATTCTGGAAAAACAAGTTGAAAGTTCTCCACTTCCTCCCTTACTTGAGCTCATGTAGGCTTCCACCAGCATCTACATCTGAGAAGTACACTTTCTACTGCTCTCTTCAACACCGGGTGGCACATCCAACACTTTTGACATCCAGTCACTCTCTGCTACACTGATTTACATCTTTACACTTCAATGTCCACCACCCGTCTGAAAATACACATTTAACAATGTATTCGGAGATCAAACGGCAAACAGTTCCATCTGCCTCTCATTCCGGTCCTGCTCTACCATACTATGTCTGAACCTCACGCTCTCCAAACACCGTCTTAACACACGGTGCCACATCCACCCCTCATCCCATCCAGACACCGTCTGATTCACCCCTCAAAATTCTTCCCTTCAGTCATATTGTACTAAATGTGTCATGTGACCTCCTCAACCAATCACTTTTCAGCTCACCAGTTTAATCTTTAGTCACAATATCCAAACTCCTTCCCAAACAATCTAAAATTCATCTGTACACATCCCCAATTATCATGTGCATGGCTCATACACTGACCAGCCAACAATGTTTCCTTTCTGTGTCTTGGTGCAAGTCTGCTCAGTAAGACACAGCTTGTACACTACAATGGGCTGTCTACCATCCAATTGCAGCCACAATTTTACAATACCTCTATTATTATTACACCACAAAATTAAATAATTAAAACAATTAAACTAATAATAGCAGCCTTATATGATCATAAAATAGGGTATCCGGGGTTTATATATATAATTCTATGCTATGGTTCTATCCAAATACTATCCTTATATATATATATATATATATATAAATTAATATATTACCAATAACCAAATACTGTTTACCATACTCAATGCTCCATATATGTCCATTTTATCAACAATTCAATTAAAATTTATGCAATTAAAAATGAAGTATTAAAGTCCAAAGGAAACAATCAATATATTTATCACTCTTTTCTTTTAATGTTTATTCTCCCTTCTAGTGTGAAGACTACATTGCAGATATATATACATATATTTATACAATTATATCTTGTTGATAATTGCTTTCTCACATGTTGAAGTTTTAGGATCTGTTGGCCACATTTTTTTTTACTTAATAAATAACTAATATCACTTTGATTGGTTGTATTTAACATATGTTATGCTGCAACTGGAGGAAGTTTAGTAGTGTGATTTAGCTATCCTATGATTTACAAATAATATTGAACAATCTATTGTCTATCATACTGTTTTTCCAGTTTTCAAATCCACATAACTTGTTGGCAGGCTCACCAGTCATCATTTTGTTTACATTTTAGGACATAAATATACTAAAATGATTAGTTTCTTAATTTTACCAGTAAATTATTTGTGACAACACTGTTGTGTTGTTGTTATTTAATGTATTCATTTATATGTAAACTATGGACTCTTTCTATCAAATAAGCATATTAGGAGGGATGCTGGAAAGATCTGAATTTTAGTTTAAGAGAAATTTAAATGAATCAGCAGATCTTTCATGACTTCTAATTATATAAAAAGATTTTTGGAATTGATTATTTTACTACATTCAGTATTCACAGGAAACACATTGCTTGCATCACACAGATAGCAATCCTTACATAATTTCAAAATTCTTTATTTGTGTTGCATTGCCTTAGCTCAAGTATTTTGTGGCTCGTAAGAAGTTTAGAGAGGCTCTCAAGCCATATGATGTAAAGGATGTGATTGAACAGTACTCTTCAGGCCACGCTGATCTCCTGAATAGAGTGAAAAACCTACAGTTCAGGTGGGTTAATCACCTGTACAACATATGTATCATACCAGATATGGAATGCAATTCAACTCAGTTTCTATTCAAATTCAGATCACTGGCTTATTTAGTGCCTCAATTTACTTTAAAGCATTGCTTGTAGGTTGCAGCTCATTATTCCTATTGTAAACACTGGTTATATAATGTAATTTATTGATACATCTACATTTTCTTTCAAATATTTTATGTGGCCTAGCATTATAGTAGTATTAAAACTACACATTAAAGTTAAGTTATTTAGATCTTAATTTGTTTTGTAGTGTATAGCTACTATGTTATAATAAGCTAGAAAAAAGACTAGAAGGTTTATTATTTTAATATTAGATTAATAACACTTATGATGTTCTAAAGCATCTTACTTTATTACCTGACAATTTTAAGAACATCTTTCTATAGGAAATATGAGCAACATGTTACTTTACTTTTCACCAACTTCATTCAACTTTCATTAGTGAGTTTATTACTATTGTGATTGATTCTTATTAATGACTCATTTAGCAAATTCAAAAAATCATCTTTATTGATGTGATTTGTAAGTACATTTTTGATTTGGTTCATGAGCTAAATGTATTAATTTGTGTTTTAATTTAAATAATATTTTTAAAATATTCTATTATTAATAAGTTTTTAATATTAATGATATCTAAGATATCTCCAATATCAATAGCTCAGACACCAATACATTTTCCTTACTAAAGTCTATTGCCATTTATGAAGCTCCAAAGTTTGTAGACTTTCACTTGACAGAAAGCTGTTGACAACTGTCATGTGTAATGTACAGGGTTCAAATATTTAGTTCAGATTACAAATTATTAATGCATGTATTTTATTGTAAAATTTTGCCACCCCCAAAAAGTGTCAGCTGCCAGTGGGTCACTCCCACAATACAATGCTTTTGAAACTTCTGTCTGTTGCTCTTTTCTCTCTTATACTATTAACCTTTCCTCATTACTTCAATCTATTTTCTCTCCTCATCCTTTTTCATTTCACGTTTCCTCTCTATACTTACTTCCTATTTGCAACTGCTGAACAATATTATCTTTCTCTGACATTAAATTAACTGTTACATTAAATTTCAAATCAAAATTTATTTATCATTTAATTTGAAAATTACCATTATATTTTTATAACAAAATGTTAATCATTATTTCAAATGAATCCAATTTTACACAATTTTGTTTAGAATTCTTCTTTCTTAAAATTGTATTTAATATATTGAAGACTATTATGAATACATTAAATTATACTTTAAATACTTTTATTTCTTCATAATTGCAGGCTTGACCAAATATTGGGTAGACAGGGTTCTAAAGCAAAGGATGTATATGCTTCAAAAATTAGTTTGGCTTCCAGAGTGGTCAAGGTTGAACGACAAGTAAGTAGTCAAGTGAATTAATATCTTTTATTTACTTGTAAACAGTTTTATTATACAATTATAAACTACTTAGTTCCTTTACTACAATTCTCTTTGTTGTCATTTCTACATATTTAAATTGAAACTGATTTTTCTAAAGTTTTTCCTCTGGTTTAAATTGTTCCTTGGGATGAAATGGCACATAACGTTAAAAAGTAATGAGCTGTCACTGCATGTACCTTTTCAAAATTGTGATCCAAAACCAATCAGCCATCCTGTATTGTGTTTTAATGTACCAGAAAAGCTAATAGATGACGTTTCTGTCTCACAAGTAATTAATTAAAATATCCAAGAGAAAGAGAAAAACAATGATAATATTGTTGTGAACAAAAACAGGTTATATTAAGTATTTACAGACGAAACTATTAATGTTAAGAGAAGACCAGTTAGGGAAAGGAGACTGTTCCAAAACTGTGCTGACTTTGCTTTTCTGCTTCAAAAAGAAAACTTGACAAAACTTGCTGGAGTCATCCTTAAAACACACATAGTACCATGCATTCCTGAGAGACTCCGTAGACATGGGTCTGTAGCGACATGCATTGAAGTGCAAAGAACTTCAGTGGCTGACGCGCGGTGTGGCAGTTCTTTACCGCAACAATAAGTCTAAGTTATTAGTAGTCTCAGATAAACCAGACGTGTAAGATTGTACAAGATAACTTCTGCTCACCAACAACTGTTGGTCAATTCTTGAATGGTAACCAATGCATTTTTCCAAGTGAACATCCATCAGAGAATTCTTCCTTGCACTCATCCACATCTATGCTACTCTGCTTCAAAACACTTTTTACATGTTTTTTATGCTGATTGCCAAACCTTTCATGATGAACTTGTAGTACGTCTGACGATGTCACCAAATTCACCTGAATAGATTGTATTGGTTTTACAACACGTATGTGAAGTACATACAAACCACGACTAATATATCCAGTCATCATTGCTTTTCCTGTTACAACTTTCTTTTCAGATTGATGGTTTTCAGTGGACACTGTGCTGCACAATGACCTAACTGCTTGCATTAATGTCAAAGAAACTTCTGTTTTGCACGTTCTACACTGTTCTTCAATTTTTCACCATTATTACTGTTATTTTGCTGATTTTTCTTCTTAAGACTACCATGTGCAACAAATGCAACTGGTTCCATCAAGCTTTGACATGTAATTCAATTGTGCACAATTTTTTAAATCAACAAATACACACTTTGATTTTCCAATGGAATCATGTCCCACAAATCTTTAAAATTATCATATTCTTTCCTGAGCATTGATAAAATTCTACTATTTAAAATTCTTTCAGACATAATATTTTCCTTGTTCTTTCTGAATTTGTTGTTTAAATCCATGAAAAGCTACTGCAACTTTGCATCTTGTGTACTAATATCTTCTAAAAAAGTTGTCATCACTATGAACATGTTTATTCGCTGTGTACTACTATGTTGAAATCGCGCACATAATTTTTCCCAAATTTCACTTGCTTGAGTGCAATACTTGAGTTAATACGAGCTCTGCAACCTATTTTCCTAGCACACTTGCTAGCAAGCTTGCAGCCATCGCATCATCTCTCACCTACTGCTGATATGCTGCCCTTCGTTGCATGGTCAAACTTTCCAGAAGGCACAGGACATTCGCGTAAACTGTAAACAATGTCTTCAAGTGCATATGCCTGAAGCAACATACACACATGCCATTTCCATTGTGTCCAGTCTTCAGGTCCTTCGAGTTTTTGAACTTGTATTTGATAATCATTACCCATAGCCATTTTTGTATCTCACATAAATTCCAATTGACACAACTTATACACCTTCAATGAGCAAATTTTCGTAGAAAATATTCAAGCATAATCATGCATTATCTGGGCCCCATAACCTGTTAAAAATGCGTTTATTAATTATACAAAAAATAATTTACAATGTAGACATGCTTTCAACATACAGGAGAAACTATTCATGCATACACATTGTTCTAAAAACAAAGAAGTTTGTTGCACTTAAACAAAAATGGCACTACATGTCTATATTTTCCTTTTTTTTTCCTTTTTAATATTAACAAGAATAAAATTACCCTTCACTTTGCCTACCCTTTTATATATAAATATTATTGAAAAAAATAAGTGGGAAAAAGGATGATTAGTAACGGGTATGGATGAAAGATGGTTTGTAAATACATCAGATGTTAAAAATAAATATTTTGTAGAGTATTGCCTTTTATTTGTGTATACTGTACTCTTATTCAATAAATAGAGAAAGGTGTAATGAGAGTGGCTGCTTGTCTACCTCTGAGGTCTGGCAAACCTGTGAAGGGATGCAACAAGCAACAGTCTCGAGGCAGCCTTGATCATAACCAGACATCATGTGTTACTTTAACCCCCCTGTCTCACAATACACATTCAAGATGCAATATGATAAGCCCAAGGAATCTTTAGAAAAAATTATGTCAAACAATACAAGTTGCTGCATGGTGGAAACATTCTAACACCAGATGGTCTCAGTTTGATTATTAATTCAAGCCATTTCAAATCCTACCTTCCTCCTTCAATTTGACGAGACAGCTGCATCAGAAAATGCATTGCAAGTAACTACCATAAGACCACTTGATATTACTTGTTATTTAGACATGTTTCTCGAGTGTACAGATTTCTCAACTCTTTGCTGCAATGTCACCTTGATTGCAAAGAAACTAAAGACTTCTTGTAAGCTGCTAGATTATGAAGTGGGTCTCTCTGAAAAATAATGTGCCTAATAAATAATGTTATATCCCATAATTAAGAAACTTTTTAGCTTATTTTTATTTACAAATTATATAATGAGAATATTTATGGAGCCACTATTTAGAATTATTCACCACACACGGTCCACAAATATGGATTTAAATCAGCTGAAGTATCTGCCAAAGTTGCATGTAATTTAAAATGTTAACTACTTAATTTAAGAAATTATTCTTTCAAATCATGCTTCATTAAGTACTGTTGTGTGTCTGTCAGGTTGACGATATTGAGATGAAGTTGGACCAATTTATAGAGTTGTATATGGAGGACCGTAAAAGACTGCTCTCATTGCCTATACAACCAGAAGTTGCTCATGTATCCCTGCCTATGCCTCCACCGACTCCAGCATTACGACCAAAGCCAATTCTTATAGACAAGCAAGCTTCTGAACCAAATACTCCCATTGCAAAAAACTTTGGTGAAGTGCCTATGGTGAGAACTTTTCAACGTGGTTACTCAGATCTTGGACATCGAATAAAGAAGCGGGTTACATTGAGGTATGTATATGTTTATTTTTTTAAATATAAAATGTTGAACTAATATAATTGATAGAAACTAAATAATATTGTTAATGAAATAAGGAATTATCATACAATGGTGAAGAAAGTCTTAAAAGATTGCTGAGCATCTCTTACATTTAAACTAAGTTATGAATGTAATAAATGCAATGATACAAGAACAAGAAATAGTAGAAGAGGAAAAGCAATCTTTGCCAGAATAAGTAGATCAAGTCAGGAAAACATTCTGATAAAGTGAACAGAGAAAGTATGATAAAATTAAATAAAACAAATAAAGACTTCAAAGAGCAGATAGGTCACCTTCAGAAAAATAATGCACTGCATAGTGAATACATAAAATACATCCATGATGAAGCACACTGATAATAAATAATTGTTGCAAAGGATAGAAATGATAAGAGCCACAGAAGAATAGCACATATTAGCTGAAGAAACTGTTCGATACCTGATATGTGGATGCAAAAAGATTGAACAAAAATTAACTACATAAAAGTACCAGTATACTTTTATATAACTTTTAAATGTTGTGAATCTTAACTATGTAAAAAAAAGAGATTTGACTTTTTCCAAACTTCAAATTTGACAAGTCAAAATGCTCTTTAATGGTTTTTAAAATATTTAAAAAATATTCTGACATCATATCCAAGTTTGTTTTATGAATGAAAGTAATGGTCAAAATTGTTATTCACTGAATTGTTTAGTTTTAACATGGATTTTTGGATTTTTGTTTCATTCAGCATCAAATATTTCTGGAAAACCATTTACATGACATTATTCCAATTATGTATTGGGTGCTAGTGTGTGGTTTCTCTGAAAATGTAGGTAAATTTCTTGCTTTTCTTGTGTATGTGTGCTTTTTAGTTGAGATATATGCAGATGCTAATGGACTATGGTTGTTTATCTACAACATATGCAGATGAAAGCCATATTTAAGATTTAAGTAAGGTTTTTTTAGCTACGAATTGTGTCAACCACTATAAAGTTTTTTAATGCATTCATTTTATGGTTTTCCGCGTGCTATGCAGTTAATAGAGAACTTCAGAACCACAGGTATTTATAGCGTAAATATGTTTACAGTTTGGTTGTACATGTAAGCAAACTTAATCAGCAATGTTCATTAAATGCAATTTTAATTTAGTTTATAGCAGGAATTAGTGAAGTTAAATGGAAGGAAGAGCAAAATATTTGGTCGGATCAATACAGGGTGGTTAGCACAAAAGTGAAGTGAGGAAATGCTGGAGTAGGTCTTGTAATGAATAGGAGGCTAAGAACAAAAAGATGGGAAATAGAAAAACTGCAACAGCAGGCAGTGCTTCAGAGTTCCAAAGAAGTTATCAAGATTAGATTAATAGAGAAAGGAGAAAGAAACAATATAGAAGATAAATGGGCTCTCTTGAAGGAAGAAATGACTAGAGCAGCAGAAGAATAGCTCAGACCAATAGGAAAGCATGGATAACACAAGAAATAATAAAAATGATTGATGAAAGGTGTAAATATAAAAAACACAGGGGATGAAAATGGTAAAGAGCTGCACAGACGATTGAAGAATGAGATAGATAGGAAGTACAAATCAGCCAAAGAGGCTTGGCTACAAGATAAATGAAAAGTGGTTGAATATTTCATGGTGAAAGGGAAAATAGACTCAGCTTATAGGAAAATCAAATAAACATTCGGTGAGAAGAAAAATGTTAGCAAAAACATCAGGAGAGTGGATGGGAAGCCAATTCTCGATAAAGAAGAAAAAGCATAAGGATGGAAGGAATATCAAGAAGACCTGTATCATGGTGAAAATCTAGATAAAACATTATTATGCCCATACCAAAGAAGGCTAGGGCTGATAGATGCGAACAGTACAGGACAATTAATCCCATGTATGTAAAATATTAACTAAACTAGTATATAGGAGAATGGAATGTCAAATAGAATGCAAGTTTGGAGATGATCAATTTGGTTTTAGGAAGAATGTAGGGGTATGAGAAGCAATATTGACTTTGTGACTAATTTTAGAAGACAGGATAAGAAAAAAATGACATACGTTTATGGCATTTGTAGATTTAGAAAAGCATTTGATAATGTGAACTGGAACACTATTAAGGATTTTGAAGAGCACTGGAATGAAATATGGAGAAAGGAGGCTTTTACATAGCCTCTACAAAAGACAGGCAGCAGTAATTAGTATAGCAGACCATGAAAAGAAAGCCGTAATTAAGAAAGGAGTAAGACAAGGATGCAGTTGATCGCCCATGTTGTTAACTTACATATAGAACAGGCAATGAAGAAAGTTAAAATGGAATATGGAAAAGGAATCATACTGCAAGGAGAATAAATAAAAACCTTACGCTTTGCCGATGGTATTGTAGTATTAGGGGAATCAGAAGAAGACTTGGAAACCATAATAAATGGCATGAATGGAGTCCTGGAGAAAGAGTTCAATATGAGGATTAATAGAGGGAAAACCAAGATAATGGAGTGTAGTATGGGAAACAGTGGAATAACAAAGGGTGTTAGATTGGGAAGGGATATTTTGACAGAAGTTAAGTAATTCTGTTACTTGAAAAGGGTAATAACTTTCATGGGTGATAAAAAAATGCAAGAGTATAAATCAGGTTAGCAAAGTTAAAATTTTCTTTGAGTTTGTCACCTGGTTTGTGCAGTGTGTATTTATTGTGGCTCTTGCATTTTTCAATCACCTGAAAAAGGAAACAAGGATTTCAGGAATGTTGTGTGGTGGTGTGTGAGAAGCTACTAAAACCATCTAGAACTAATGGAGTGTAGAGGCACCCAGTCATTATGTTGTCATTTACATAGTCATTATGTGTTTGTTCAAGTCCTGTATCTTGTATATGTTTATGAATGTATTTGAATAAACTTTAATAAAAACTGTAATTGTATTCATTATGACATGTGGCATTTTTTATCCTTTCTAATTAGTATATTTTAGCAAATATTTTATATTTGATACAAAAACACTCAAGTCACTCAGTATTTTGTGTATGATAATATAATGAAGACATAAAAATAGCAAAGAAAGCAAAGTTCATGTTTGAGGATGCTAAAAATTGTATTTGTCCTATAATGCATCCAGAAGATAAACACAATTAAGAAATATTAATTACAGGAAGTGAAAATTTATAAAAATGATTGCAAGTGGTTCATCTATAAAACTAAATAATAAACTTACACTTTCCAGTTAACTGCAGTTTGTGTTCGTTTCAGAGGTTAATGAAACAAATTATACTGGGTACACTCCTGATTTCATTTTCAAATTAGCATTGTTCAGTTTTTTTCTTTGAGAGGTAGTGATATTTCAATAAAAATATTTTCTTTCTAAAGTTATTAACATTTACTTTTTTTACTTATTTAAAATTTGTGATATGAGTATTATTATTTTGCAAAGATTTTGTTATTATAAAGTTATTTTCTTATGTTAATGTAGTAATTTTTCTTTTCCTCTAGTTCCATTCCATCTCAATATGTCTCTCCAGTTTCATCAGATGATCCTTATCATAATGAAGGTGAAGTAGTTATTGTTGTACCTTCATCTAACCCATCCGGTGATGAAGAACAGGACCCAGGTAGTCCAAAAACCAATGAAAGCACAAGTAAGCCAATTAAATTGCATATTGCTTTCTTTCTCACAAGTTACTTAGAGAGTACCAAGATATTATTAATTGCTGCCTTAAATTTAGCTTTAGATTTTTAGTTAATATTGTAGATTTTTATTTGAATAGATGACTAATCACATATATATTATCTTGTTTAATTCTTTTATTTGGTATAGCAAGAATTTCAATATGGGTCAGCATTTATAAGATAATTAGTAGAACCAGTACCATCTATGAACAACAAATTACAAATTTGAATTAAATATTTGTTTGGTAATCCTCTTCTTATCCTGCTCTTTTATTTGATTGTTTAATTTTGCTTAATTTTGAGTTTCTCACTTCTCTGTAAAACACATTGTTTCATTTTTACAATATTTGAAGTGTAATGACAAAATTCAACAACAGAGCTCTGTAACAGTTACTGACAATCTATTACTTTAAATGCTGGTAGGTAATTTGCAAATATAAATTAACCTAAACTTTTTAATAATTTATGGCCATTTGTATACACATTTTCTGATTTATTACTTTTTATATAATTAATTAATATGATGAATCTCAGATGTAACTATAAAATTAAAAATTTCAAATTATAAAACTGAAACTTTAATTTTGATGTTTTAAATAATTTTTTTCTCAGTTTTCATTAATTTGATGTTTTCAGTATTTATTTTACAAATTAATTATCATATTGAGAATTGATGCCAAAATTAATTTTTACAAGTTATAAATACTGTATTGTATTGAAGATAATTTTTAATTTCTTGGTCCTTCTTGTATACCCTAGTTCTTAAGAATAATTAATGATCCAATATTGTAATTACAGTTTAATATTAACTCTAGCACACATATAGTTATTCCATCCAACTGCTGTGCTATATGAAAATTTATCTATCTTTCCTACATTATTTTACTTAGCTAACCTACAGAGCCAATAATTATTAGGGGCAAACACTTTTCCCTTTTACCCCCTCCCATAAGATGAGATTCTAGATGAGATTCTGTCCTAGAAGTATAGACATGGAGGGAATTTATCCTAGATAATACTTTTACCTCCGACCTCCTGTGGTCTAGTGGCTAACATTGCTACCTCACAACCCAGAGGTCCTGGGTTTGAATCCTGGCATGTGCTTGGATGTTTTTGTTGTCATGGTCATGGAGATTGGGGTTAAGATTGATGGAGCGATTTGATACACTGCCCATGTATCTCTCCATATTCGGAATGTGTCATGTATGACAGTCCGCAGTCGTCTTGGTAGGCAAAGGCCCGAATGTGGGCTAGAATGCCATAGAAAGAAGAATACTTTTACCATTTAACATCCACATTAAAGTTTGAGCATCTATATTAATTTATTATACATATTTTTTAAAAGATAAAATTCTAATACCTCCAGTTTTTTTATAAATACAATCTGGATTGGAAAGAGAATAATTAGAATTAAAAATATTCTTTCATAGAAGAACTTAAAAGAAAATATTAAATTAAGATAATAATAGTAATCATATATAGTCTTCTGATAAATTACAATTTATTATGTACAACAATTTCAAATATAATGATGTAACCTATTACTATCCAATTTTTCCCTCATTATTTTCTTTCAATAAATGCCATTTTTTGCTTATTTATATTTATTTAATGCAGAGAGTGGACAAAAATTCTGATTCTTTGTTTTTGCAAGTGGTCAATAAATGGTGTCCTCAAATGAGATCAGTGGGCAATTCCATGTATATATCCCATAATATAAGATGTGAATGGAAGGTAACTAGAAATACTTCATATTTATAGTGTAAATATTTTTAAGGTATAAATATAAGGTAGATACACAAAATATAAATTCACCTGTGGTATGCCGGACACATGGCACTTGCTACAGTAAGTATTAGGTTTCCCATTACAATATTATTGTTGGCACTTCATTGCACTTCCATCTTCATATTGAAGTACTTTATACCATGAAATCATTTCATATTGAGGAGGAAGGAAGGTTTGATGGTCTTCTTTGCACTTTACCTTCAGAAGTGAGGTACATACTGGCAATGAATCTCCTGAACTTCACTTGCACTTGCCCATAAATGAGGTATGCATTGATGAGTGCCATGTCGATTGCTCTTGTAAAGCGGCACCATTATCACTTCTTTTACCTAACAAAAATATTATGCTTTTCCAAGAGTCTGTCATGCTTATGGAAGTATTGTAGCTATAGTAACTGCTTTATTATATTTCCACCTTGCAGGTAAAATCTCTTTGGCATAGTCAAAGAGTTGAAACTGGCCACACTTATTTTTCACCAAGACAGTCTAAGCAACATTTCACAATGCAATTCTCTCACATCATCACTGTGGTATGCAATATTTTTTCTCTCAACATTGTTAGCAATATATGGCTGCAGAATAAAATTGACAAAAAAATGTTGTCTTGAAAGGTGTTGTATGTGAAACAGTTCTTGAATGCAACCACATGGTTTGGTCTTTGCCACAATAAAGAGGAAATAATCATAGCATTTGTTGTTCTGATTACACTTGTCCCATTGTTTATAGGCATCTCTTCTTTAAACTGCTTTATTCCTGCCTCAAGAGGCAATACAAGAAGATGAGCTCCTATATATATATATATAGGATAAGTGACGAAGTCACACGTTTGATAATTGGATAGAAAGAAAGATAGATATATATATTATCCCCCCCCCCCCCCTCCAGAAAAGAAATATTTATCAGCCACTTCAGAGTTAGGAAACCCTTTCCACTCATTCTGATTTCCAATAACCAAAATATTGTTTTTAAACACAAGACAAGATAGGAATTAACTTATGCTGCCTCAGATCATAGGAAAAAGGGATGGAACCAAAATAAATTAAAGAAGGCCTGCAGGATTCAACAGGCTCAAATTTGCCTGTCCTCATTTGAGAACAGTGGGTTTTAATAACTTGAATTATCAAACTTAATCAGAAGACTGTATGGAGCTACTATTATTATCTGAATTACTCAAATAACAGTCCTATTCACATCCCCTTTGTGACTGTGGATTAAAATATTAAAAGTAAAATAGTATGTGGCATAAGCATTGTCTAATATGAAGATTTTTGCCAATTTCATTAAGTCAGATTATGTTATGTACATTTTTATGATAAAGTTACAAGGAAATCATGTTGTTTTATACTTCAAACATTTCATGAGTATATTGAAAATTATAATTAAAGGCATATCTTTAATTAAAAATTTCTTAAAGATTAGGAAGTAACCTTGTGAAGATAAAAACTTTTTATATTGTTTCACCCATCATATTTTTGTTTTAAGTCCCATTACTTGATTTCCAAGAAAATGTGAGAAATAAATTATTTAATTTGTTTAATAATGTTATGTCATATAACAGGTCTTGTTATGCAAATTGAAATTAGCCTCTAAGAAGTTAAATGTCTGGGACTGTGCATAATCCTAATGATTGAATATCAGAATTTATAATGTATAAATTCCTCTTGAGTTTCCAACTGGGTCAAGGATTTTAACAGTGACGTTTCGATGGCTTGCTCTGCCATCATCTTCAGACTGAAGTGTCAAATTCGGTGAAACGTCACTGTTAAAATCTTTGACCCAGTTGGAAACTCAAGAGGAATTTATACATGCCATTCACCAGGAAAGACCTCGTACTTTAATAGAATTTATAATGTCTGGTCAGAATGTAACAAAAAGAAATTTATTTAGAAAAATTACTTCATTTCTCAACACAACTTCCTTATGCACTTCACAAGGTTAACTTCCAAATTTTTAACCCATCACAAAAATATATTTTGTCCAACTCTGCAAAATACTCCATCAAGGCCTCAATCAATTCCTCATTTGATGAAAATTTCTCTCCACCAAACCAAATTATCAAGTTGAGAAACAGTAACAATTCACTTGTGCAAGGCCTGATGAATAGGGTGGATGAGAAAAATCATTCAAATCCCAGCTTTTGTACTCTTTCATCATTTAGATTGCTGCTGAGTGTGCTGATGCATTATCAGCAATTTCTTGCATGCCAGAATTGGTAATATGTTAGTCAGCACCCAGTTCAAAAGATCCAATAGATCAGCATAATAGAAACTAGTTATGGTTGTTCATTGAAAGTTATGAATCTACACAAAAAGTCTTGTGGGTTATGCCTAGATTGCTAGATTCTACCTTGAAATGTTTTTGGTCTAATGCCAATGGCTGCAGCACCCATCATGCACAAATCTGTTTCATGGCCTGTTTTTCGTGGAGAATGGAATGCACTCAGTCAGTTCAAAAGCCTACAGCATCAGCTACAAAAAACACTTTTAGTCTGTGATATCCCATTATGTTATTGTGAACTATTTTTTTATCTTTTCCTGAGCAGTGACCTCAATTGGGTGGCTGGAATGAGTTTCATTTTCTGTGACTTTGTTTAATCCAGAGGTAAATGGTCTTCAGTTCTGGTGCAGAATCTGCATGAACTTCACCCAGTTCCATTTTGATTTGTGCAGCTGTCCAACCCTTCAAATGAAAGTTTTTAATGACAGCACAAAATTAATTTTTTCCCCGTTGTCTCTAACTGACTATACATATAAATTTCCCTTTATTTCTTTTAAGTTTTTATTACGAAGTTTATATTTCTCTAATATCATTTGCTCTATTCAAGTTTTGTAACTGCCAGAGCTATAAATTTATCATTTAACAGAACATGAATGAGATTCATAAAATTATTATATTTATTTCATCATGTGTATTTACGTTTAATTGTGTACATCCACAAACTATTTACATTGATGGTTTAGTAATATAATAACTGTGTTTTCTCTTGCTAATTATGATAACACTTTTAACATTTTAATGATTGTTTTATTCACAATTGCATAGCATTGTGGTATTTATTGCATCTTCAGCCTGTAAAGTGTAGAAAAATATTTTAATAGATATATAGGTCTAAGTAGAATTCATGTAGTACACATATTTTATTCACCTGCAATGTTGAATATCTAAAACATGAAAATGTAACCAAACTGAGAGACATGAGGTTATAAATTGAACCAATTGAAGTTCTTACAGATATTTTTACATAGTCAGTTTTTTTGAGTAATTTAACTGTCATTATCCTTCATTATATCTGATACGTGAAGTTTTTCATACTCACATTTGTGTTAAAACTTTCTGCTATATAAATAAAATTACTTTTTAATGTTATTAATTCATAAAGACTCATATTGTAAGTAATCTGTTTGGAAAAGTTTCAAATTGTTTCCCACAGACTCCTTTGATGATTGCTCATCTTCAACATCACTGTGATCTACAAATTCTGCTTAATATGACTGGAATCACATATGAGTGTGAGTTAAAAAATAAATAAAGTATGCATCGATGGACTGTTTTTTACAGTTATCACAGAGTGTGTTTGTCATTGAGACCTTTCCCTTGCACATATATTGATGTTAATTTTGTAATTGGCTTGCATAAAGATGTATTCTGATCATGGCCTTTTGATAATGTATATTCTTCTTTTTGAAGCATTTACATATTATAGGGACTCATTAAACACAAAGAATGTTCAGAAATGTATAACTCATACTTTTCTCAAAACTGTAATTTGTCATATGTTGCATGCTGTCTACATAAAGTAATTCAGATCTATGTGCATTTTCATATTTCGTAATTCTTGAATAGCAGACAAATTGGTGTTGTATTATAATTATCTATGTATGTTGTGACTCTGTGTAGTCTGTGTATCCTTTCTTCGGTAAAGAATGCTTTGCATTTTCAAGTTTAAAAGAGAATAGTTGTTTTGTTACTTGTTTTATTATAATAAATATGGAATGGTGATTGAACTCTAATTTATTGTTTGTTTTACATTCACCCAAAATATATAGTAATCTTTCTATTCAAAGAAATCATTTGCAAATTGTAACTTCTGTGAATGGAACAAAATCATTACATTTTTTAATAACTAAGTGCAATAAGTAATATTAATACAAGAAATATTACAGATATCATGTCCTTGTATCCTACTTAGCCTCCCTCTTTCTTCTCTCTCTTTCCCCCTCTCTCTCCTCTCCCTGTTTACCCCTCTCCCTCCCTCCCTTGCCCTCTCTCTCTCCCCTCCCCCTCTTTCCCTACCTCCATCTCCCTTCTCCTCCCCTCACCTCCTCCGTCAAGTTAATATTTAAAAAAAACAATATAATTTGAGTTAAAATGATTGAACTCCATTTATTATATGATTCTGAAAATGTATCTTCAGTATGATTACTCTGTTCTAATATTCTGTTACTGTAAGTTTTATTAAAAAATCGTGCATGAAATTGATAATTTCAGTTATCTGATTCATTCCTCATTAATAAAATAACTCCAATTTATATTCATTTTTAAGTGTGACATGTATTACATGCAAACAAAAACATTAAATAAGACCATAAATTATATTTGTACTGATAATAATGCAGGATGAAAAGGTCAAATTCTTGCTCTCATCTGCAGCTACTGTAAATTCATGAATTGCTAGGATATCTTTCTATTCAAAGAAGTCCTTTGCTAATTGTAATCTTATATGAATAGGGCCGAATCATTACTTTATAAAGTAACTGAATGCTAAAATTAGTCATGACTGGTGTTCATGTTCTACAAAGCATTATTTAATTTAGAAAGTATTATTTGTTTCTTAATTTTAAGAACCTTTATAACAATAGTATTTTAAGAGTGTGAATTTCTGTTTAGATTTCCTCCCTTCCAGTGTGCCCTCTCCCACTGAAGCAGCACATCTGGCCATGCCTAGTGCTATCCTCATTCTAGCACGTAACTTCTGTCTGAAATGTGCAATATACCGTGCCCCCCTCCTATCTGCAACACCAAAAAACCTAACAAACTTATTCTTTCTTGTGCAACATTATCACATAGCATGAAGAGATACAGATAATGCCACCTCAACAGGACTACATAACAGGCAAAATCAAAATAAATTAAACAATTTGGCTACTAGAAAATTTATTTTAAAGTACTTCATATATTCAAAAGAAATGTAGTTTATATACATATGGCATAGTGTTTTAATGCAATCAAAGTTGAAGCTTATTTTAAAGATAAAAACATTTAAGGGGCTGCATCAAATTGTGAAAACTACCACAAGGCCATAAAATACTGTCATTATGTTTGGCTTATTCCCAAAATTAAATATTTTAATGTTCCAAATATGTGTCAACTTGATTTAAAATTTTTCTGCCGTTAAAAATTAGGCATTAGTATATGCAGACAGAATTATAAGTGTAGTTATTACAGATCTTGCCATTTGTTGCAGAGTATTAGTAACACTATCGAGTTATTAATAACTTCCATAATTATACTTGCAAAAATTATTGTATGTGTGATGTAGCACATAACTTAATAAGCCCACAAGCCACCAATTGGAAGATGTATTATTAATACTTGGAGTATTACAGGTGTCACCTTTTATGTCTTCAATTCTGCTTTTTCTTTGGAAACTACTCGTGTATTTTCCTTCAAAACTAAAATACCATCACTAGTTTTGTCTTCACCACAGCTCATAATTAGATGGGTGCACACACTACCAACTTTTTACTGGGCAGATGTTTAATTTGCTGTTTAATTAATATGAATACAGAAAATGAGGGCACACACCCAACAGATTCCAGTAAGCAAATAGACTGGCTGATTTTTAGTTAAATACACTACTCTATTCTCATAGTTTCCCAACTATTGGTTATTCAGTGTGATCTACAATGCAATTGCTGATAGTCTTGTGGACTGTGAACATTGTTGTCCTTGAATCCTTTATTTTTATAATATATTGTTTTTGTCAATGATATTAATTAATGACACATCAATTAAAAATTGAAATATGAAGTTGAATAGGAATCAGTTTTACATAAAAATATTTTAAAGATTATTCAGAGATAAAAGAAAAATATATGGGAAAAAGTGTGTGAAATTTTGTTCCTGAATGAAGTGTAAAACTTTCCTTGCAGCAATCTGTCACTGTAAATGGAATGAAACAAACATTTATGTTTATTTCTCTTTCATCATTCTTCCCTGTCATATTATAACAATAGCATAATAACAAATCTTAGACAAAACATGTAACACAGTGTATCTTTGACTGTGTAGCAATTGATTGGTTAACTCAGACAACATGCATACCACCAACAACCAAACAATTTAGTCGGCCCATTGTGCATGGATGAAACCCAACCAGATCAAACTCTCAGCTGATCAAAAAGTGTAGTATGTGCACGCTCTTGTTCTCCTATTATTATAATTACTGCTTTAAAACTGCTGTACCTCCTTGTATTCTCTTAACTAGCAACAGTATTATTTCTACCATCATGATTAATCTATGCAACACCTCTACAATTGTGCAGTCATGGCTAGAATAATCATAAATCTATCTAAAACTAACTCAAATCTACTAATTGCATCAGTTTAAAATTATTCAATCTCTAAAGCTATTTTGGACTTGGATCCACTATATATAAAATTTCTGCCTTAAAACTAATAACTACAATCATTACTAAACTGTTACATTGTTGCTGGTAAAATTGGAGTTTTCTGTTACTTTGTATCACCTTTAATCACCATAGCTAAACTATTTTCATCCACATTATTGCTTTCTCTTATATTTACAATACAACAACCTCTATTTCTGTGTATTTGACTTCTACTGCTCTGAAAAATACTTCTAGCAATATTGCTTTCTACCACCAACAGAAATACCATTAACCCAATATGATCACCATGTCTTTTACCAACATATTTGACTACCATCATCATTACATCTACAAAAATTACCACTGCTACCATAGTTTCCGAAAATATCACTATTACATATACTGTGATTACAGCCAATATTACTAGTATTATTATTTTAATTTTTTGTAGCAAGTGTTTTTAATAGTAGTTTTGAAACTTCTGCTACTTCTGCCTCAACTGCTGTTAATGTGTGGGATGATTCTGTAAATTCTCATGAGCTACTGCTACATTTGCTATTCAACTTTAATTACTACACTTATCACCTTTTATAGACAGTAGAGAAAAGATAGCACTTAAGGTAGAAATAACATTTGAACACATTAGTTTAGCAACAATATTAAAATGGCAATGGTAATATCCCTCACTTTAATATTTTAATTATAAGTCAAGCAGATGCTGAAGAAATCACAGCGACAATAACACTGGTTTTTGGTCTCACTAATACATATATTAATAATACTGATTCTCTTCTTGTTGTCAAATAGCATCTTCTACTCCCACAACTATATTAATTAACACCACAACTAATATTGAAAATTATCACAAGGGCAGACTCTGCTACTAGTAAATATCACTGCTTACCCTCCAACCTTAACATAAATAACAATAATTTTTAGCATGAAAACTACTTCTAGATCCATACTATCACTACTCTTTCATATGTTTACTAAGCAATTCAATTGTTTTACTTGTACATTATGATCTAGTTTGGAACTTAAGTTTATGATCATTCCATACAATATAATGTTTATTGCATGTAACATTCTTGTTTCACCATTTGGTTATATGTCTAGAATTGATAATTTATTTGATTTTCCAATATTATCCATCTTAAGTAATGAAGTTTGACTGATGTACATGCATCCAAAATGTTTCAATAAATAAAGAAAACTTAAGATGAAGGTTTTAATGTTTCAGGCATTCCACATAGTCTCCTCCCACTTGAGTATAAAACATTCATACGTCCATATGACAGTGTAAAAAGTTTCTTGTATGGGATTTTCTTCAACTTGTGTGTCACAGTTGATTGAATGTCATCAAAGTGATGAAATACAGAGAATGATTGAGAACTGGAACTTTTTTTATCACTAGGAGCTGAACTATGACTCTTGCTGTGTTAGTGGGCACATTGTTTTTCTGCCATTAATGTGGGTAAACCCTCTGAATACCCTTGCACAACCAATCCATGACATCCATATAATTTACAGTAGTACTGATGGGAACAAATTCTCCGTGAATGATCCTGTGAGTGTCAAAAAATTCAGTGAGAATTGTCTTCACATTTTATTATATCACTTGCAATATATTTGGTCTTAGTGAACCATAAATAACTCATTCTGCAATTTGTTGTTTTGTGTTACATTTATATTGATAACACCAAGTTTCATCCAGCATGATATATATATATATATATAAATTAATGAAACGTTTGTAACGTGACAAAGACACAGGTTTTTTTGGATATTAGGATAGTAAGTAAGGATAGTAAATGAGAGAGAAAGATAGTAAATACGCTTTTGAAACATATGTTTGGCACAGAATTGTGCTCAGGGAAAGACATATGTCAAGCGTAGAGAAGAAAGGAAGAAGGAAGAGAGACTGAAAATATTCGGCGCCGCCGGGACTTGAACCCGGATCGTCACAGAGCCTCTGCTGTAGCCGCAGAGTGCCTTAACCATTTAGGCTACGTCGCCGGTGCTATCCTAATATCCAAAAAAAAAACTGTGACTTCGTCACGTTACAAACATTTCATTAATTTGTAATTTATCCTTAATGGATGCTCCTAATAATCTCTTCTATCCCACTTCTCTCTATCCATCCCAACTAAAATACAACGTATATATATCCAAGACTGACTATCTTCGACACACCGGCGACGTAGCCTAAATGGTTAAGGCGCTCTGCGGCTACAGCAGAGGCTCTATGACAATCTGGGTTCAAGTCCCGGTGGCGCCGAATATTTTCTCATCAACAAAACATTCTGGAGCATGTCTTGAAAACTTGTTTTAGAAATGTTCAGCTCTTTATTGATAGTTCAGTGTGCAATAAGCAATTACTGCTGTAATCTATTTTCATGAACTTGAATGTCTCCATAGGCATTTTACCAAGTAAAACATGAAATCAAATCACTGCTCGTTGCTCCATTGTGATTTTGTGTGGCACAACAACATTAACAAACAATGATTTCAAATCTACTACTTAACACTGCCTGCTCAAAATTGACTGTGCAATTGTAATCCATTGTTTAAAGTTGTTAGTTTAAGCTACAACAGCTGAGTTGATGTTACTTATACTTCAGGAATAAACTCAGTCTTGAAACTTTTCAGACACACAGTGTGTGTGCTTATTTTGTTGGGAACCCATAAAAATTTCATACCTGTATGAAAATATCTAAAATGAATATGATCAAGTACTTTTAATTTGACAATACCCTTTGTATATTTTCATGACAATGTGTAGGAAATTTTCTAGTTGTTGCATCTTCTAATATCTTTTTATAAATGAAAACACGATTACTTCATGAAATTAGGATTATGTTTTATCCCATCTATTTTGTAACTCATTTCTAAATTTAAATCTTTCTAACATATAAAAAATTGGTGAAGAATGTATTTATTTTCTTTTATTTAAAATTAATTATTTCTTTGTTGTAGGTGATGTAGGAGATATACACAACTCCTGGGAGACTGAGGACTGTTTGATAACAGAGAGTACTGCTTTACTTAAAGCAGCTGCTGCAACAGAGATAATAATTACTCCAATGAGTCCCACAGGATCATCCATAGATCTGAGCAATATAGACAGTCAAGAAGATACACCCACTATTGCTGACATTCATAAAATGGACTTATTAAAGCCAGACATTATATTCAGTGAAGATGTATGAGCTGTCTATGTATTATTGCAGGTAAACATTACATACCAACTAATAAAATTATTTGAATAGAGAATATGCTTAACTCATCAGTGTAAGTGGACCAACACCTTTACAACATTAGTTGGCTCTCTTTATTATTCACTCTGACAATTCAGACACCACTATAGTATATACATTATTACTGGCAAATGTTGAGTTTCAATTTCAGCCCAGTAATTCTCATGCGTACATTCCATTCTGCTCATACTCTACACTAGGCTGTGAACCTTTCCTTTTATTTCTTTATTTTACTAGGAGGGGTTGGATATAACAGATACATATATAAAAATTATTAAAACATTTCATATCATATATTTCAAATTTGACTTTCTGTTCAGCTTTACAGAAAAAATGGGTCAATATTAGATCTGAGCAATGAGCCTGAATATTCCTCAAAGATATTTAACTACTGAGTTCAGATTATTCCAAGATTATTCATTTAGAATTATATTCAACAATGCACTTATAATGGCATTAATTTGAAGTTTCATTCTCATAAATATTTTTTTTTACAAAATAATTTGTTTTTGCCTCAAAAAAACACAACTGTAATCAGAAAAAGGATTAAGCAAAAAGTGGGGCATTAAACAATATTCACCAAAACCTCTGAATATTGGACTGTAAGAAGCTCATGTTGGCACTGTTACACAGTCCTGCATGGCCATCTGGAGTGGGTCACCAAACCCAAGAGGTTTTCATTCATATAAATGATCCTATTAACAAGTATATTGGATTTATACCTTCCTCAATGTGTGAATGTTCTGTTTTTTGTTTGAATGCTTTTTCTGTTTCTCTTCTGTTACTTTTCCATTGTTGAAACCTATGCCTAAGAGAGAGATGTTGGCTTTGTTGGGTGTTGATTTTTTTCTGTCTAATGGCTGGCAAACAGTATTCTGAAGTGTAACTAAGCAGCTAGCAGTCTTGCCATTCATATACTTTCTGAAGAAGATAGCTGAGGCTCTCGAAAGTTCACATTTTCATACTTTCCTGACAGTCAATGGCCATATCAACTTAAGGTAAGTTGATAACTTTTTTATTTCTATCAAATTTATTATTATTTTGATTTTATCATAATATATAAGTATATAATATTTGGAGTTACCGCTCCCCATCATCAGAAAGTTAGAACATTTTGAGTGATGGCCAGCCATCTGAGCAGTCAAAACTTGCTGCATGGTTATCTTTTGCTAGTAAACAACAGACTTCACCAGGCCACCAACTTTCTCTCTCAATGAGGAACAGAGAAGAAGCAAAGAATTGATGGGTGCTGGGGAGATGCATACATATACCCTCACGTATAACACACACTTCCAAATGCATTTTCATATTAACACATCCATCCTCAAAGGGGTACATACACACACACATAAAACCACCTATCACTGCATACACACACATCTCAACATAAGACACACAGGAGAGAATCCATTGGCTAATGGCATCACACAATAGCTCTGCAGTGCTTGATATGCATCACTGGCCTTCTTCAAAGTGCATTATATAACCTTTACTGCAGCCTCAACAATCTATTGCTTTGGGGAAAACGTGGACTAGATGTCAAATGCTTGAATCCCCATTCTCTGGCAAAATCACTAAATGCTGAGGTTAATACAGGACTAAAATGCATCCCATTATCACTACGAACTATCTCTGGCATCCCATGTCTAGTAAAAACAGATTGGAGATTATTAATTTTCTCGCATTCTCGCAAGAACCAGCGCCCTTCTAGTTTAAATAGATCCATCGCAACTTTTTGCCATGGACAGTCAGGAAATTCTGATGGCATCAAAGGCTCATACTTATTAGTTGCTTCTTGGAGGCACGTTTGACAATTTTTAATGAGCTTTTCAATACTCATTGATAAACCTGGCCACCACATAGAATCTCATGCTTCTAGCTCGACATTTAACAATCCCTAAATGGCCTTCATGCAACTTAGCTAACATATCTTCTCTTAACTTCTGAGGAATAATAATTCTTACATTTTTCATAAGTATACCTTCCGTTACAGAGATATCTGCATAGTGTTACCAGTACTCGGTCAAATCACTGGACAATTCTTCCTTCCCTGGCCAACCTTCTTTACTAAATTTGATGAGCTGATAACAGATTGGATCATTGCATTGAGCTGCAATAATCTGATTCAATCGGTCAGCAGTTGCAGGAATATTCTGTACAACAGCTCTAACATAGGCCTCAATTTGCTCTTTGAATTCCTTATCACTCACGACACTAAGAGGTCTTTGTGATAAGACATCAGCTATGCCCAATTCTTTTCCTGGGGTGTGACGAATTGTATATTGATAACGTGCAAGTCTCAAGTGAAATCTTTGCATTTTAGGAATTAATTTGTCTAGTGGCTTTCAGCTGAAAATTGGCTCTAATGGCTTATGATCTGTCTCTAACTGTACCACTATCCCGCTGATAAAGTCTCAATCACTCACAAGCTCAAACAAGAGCATATCCGTCCTTCTCTATCTGAACCCAATTGTGCTGTGCTTTATTTAATGATTTAGATGCATAGGCCACTGGTCTATAACTTCCATGTTCATCTTTTTCTTTAAGCAAGGCTCCAATAGCATACGACGATGCATCTGACATAATGGTTGTTTCTTTATTCGGATCGAACTATGCAAGTGCTAGACTTTTCACTAACTCCTCTTTAATTTCTCTGAATGCCTGTTCTTGATCTAGCCCCCAATGAAACGACGACTGGTTTTCGGCTAGCCAATCACTGGAAATTTCTCCCTAACTTTCTGATGAAGGGGGCGGTGCCTCCAAAAATTCAAGTACTATAAACCTCACAAGGTGTCTACCATCTATGAACCTCAGGTAAGTCACCTTCTTTCTATCTCTCTGTCCTTTCCCTATTAATTGTTTTAATTAACATGACCATGTCATTTCCTGACTATATATATATATATATAACAATTACTGAAATGTTTGTAACGTGAAGTCACATGCATTGGATATTTGGATAGTAAGTAAGGATAGTAAATGAGGGAGAAAGACAGAAAATACACTTTGAATCATATGTTTGGCACAGAATTATGCTCAGAGAAAGACATATGTCAAGCGTAGAGAAGTATGGAAGAATAAACAAAGACTGAAAACAAACAATATTATTTTGACTACTATTTATACACTTTTATTTCTGTCTTCCCTTTTTAAAACATGTAAGATGTGTTATGTGAAGAGATGAATATGTAAGAATGAAAGCTCCTCAATTTTAAAGGTAATGATGATTATTGTGTAATTTATAATGTGACTATTTTTAATAAGAAGGACAGAAATAAAGATATATAAACAATACTCAGCTTTGAACTTCTTTGCTCAGTGGGTTTGATAAATATATGTAATATTATTTTAAACAATAAATCAGGCTGACTGAGGGGGACAACTTTGTTCCATCGATTTCTTCACTTCTGGCAGTTCAGCTCTACTACGATATTTCAATCACAATAATTTGTTTAATAGGGTGCCAGGTATTTTTACAAAAAATAATACCAAAAATTTTATTAAACAACAACAATACTTAATAATCAGAGTCATGACGAAGTATTCTATAACAGGGCATGGTCATTACATGCATTCTATAGTTTCTATCATTCATCAGCCTCTCATCAGACACACAATAGCACAAATATTCAACAATAAAATTGAATCAAGTTCACTTCTCTGGTTCCCATTATTGCTTTGGCCTAATACCATGTTAATTTCTATTAGCTTAGCAGTAAGCACATGGTCACAATATTCGCGACCTCCTGAATGCGACCTTTCTAACCTCCCGCCAACTGGCTCTTCACATGCCATCTTGATACCATGACATGTAATATCTGCCAAGCCAATAAGATTGCTGGGCTTGTCTCTCAAACTTTCCTCAACTTACAACCAGAGATCGCATGAACACAGTGGTTAAATGAACCTCGCAGCTATAGTGAATGTTCTAACATGATACAGGTCTTGGTGCCGGTGTTACTGAATATTTCCAGTCTTTCTGTCTTCTTCCATTCCTCTTGATGCTTAACATATATCTTTCTAAATAATTAAAAACCAATATATAGTCCTCAAATCTTAACTGTCAGAGAGGAAACCAACCAAACAAGTTAGGCTTATCCCTGTGAAAGTGATGTCATGAAACACTTAGAAGCACCTGAATGCTTTATGTGTGAATAGCTAGCTGACTTTCTAGGACTAGGCTGAATTTAGTAAGTCTATGTCCTAATGATTGTACAGACTCTCTTATTGTGCATCTGATCCCTCTCCCTGCTCTCTCCTAGCTGTTCAAAATGTTAGAATAATTGCTCTAATTATCTTTCTTATTCTGCTATCCTTCTCTCATGTATGTTTCTCTGCTATTCTTCATCCGTCTCTCTTGGTAAACCTATCTTGTTTGGTTGCTTTTCTTTTCTGAATCCTTCTTTCTGGTTTGCTTCTCATCTATCTTTCTCTCTTTTTTTACTCAGACAATGGAATACACGGAAAAACTGAATAATTATATTACCTCACCATTGTCAACAAACTTCAAAATCAGCTTACTAACTATCCAATGTGTGTGACTTTGTAATTAAAACAATTAATAAGGACAGGAAAGAGTGATAGAAATTTGGTGACTTACCTGAGGTTCACAGACGGCAAGCACCATGTAGGGTTTGAAGTTCTTAAATTTTTGGAGGCACTATCCCCTTCATCAGAATTTTAGAAAGACATTTCCAGTGATCGTCGGCTAGCCGACAAAATTGATGTTGACACTATAATATTGACCATGTAAGGTAGTCATTTAAGTCAGGACACACTCATGTAAATTTAACTCACAATTTTTTGCAATGCTTCCAAATAAAAAATTATAAAAATTACATTAAATTTTGCAATCACTTTAATTATATAATAATAACTAATATCAATAATAATATTTTAATCAAATAATTAAAAAATATCATGTTGACATTAAATATATTTTGATAGTGAAGGAATGCAAAACAAAACTTTTATACCAAACTTATACTTCAAGGGTGCTCATAGTAATTTCATGTTTCCAGATACCTGAAAACTGTTTCTGTTGCTGCCTGTGCTCTAAACTGAAAAACAATTTTCTATAAGGTTTAGTGATGTTTTTTATGAAGAGACTAACAGTTTGTGTTTCATTAGAAAATAGTTTACATGTTTCAAGGGAAATATATGGAATATATTCCTGTCAAAAATATCTGAGAAAATATTTCTTTAACTCGACAACGAATAATTCACACAAACTAGCAATTTTTCTTTCAATGTGTATTGAAATTAATGTACTTGCTTTTAAACAGAATGTATAATTCTTTGACAGAGATATTGATTTGTAATGCTACCATTTTGAACATTAATTCTGCCTAAAATCTGATGACCATAGTTATATACAAAATGGTATTAAGAACACCAATAAAAATGTGATATTAATTATGTACTATAGTGAATAATAATTATCTAAGTACAATAAAAACATACTGAAAATCATTTTCAAAGTAACTGGGCTCTAATTTATCAAAATTATTGCTCAAGTTCAATATTATAATCAATAATTAAAAATTAGTAATTAAAAAATTCCAGTGCTCAAAAATAAAATGATAGTTGCATAAAACTAAAACATGTTTTAAAATTAAGTCACTACTTGTCTGTATAAGCATAATTCTAATATATATTTAGTTACTTTAAATATAAAAATTAAGAAATATGTTTAATATTGAGATTAGAGTAAATTTTTATTGGTAATTAATTTACAGCATTTAAGTGCAGAATAGGATCTTAAAATTTTAACATTCACATCCTTTAATAATTAGTTTAGTTCTCTCATTAAATGAAAAATAACATTGAGAAGAAATAATGTAAGTACAGTACTTCTAAATCAGTTTCCTAATATTAAAATATATAAATTAATTAGCTTAGTACAAAATTTAGGAATACGTATATTTTTTAATGTCAATTGCATTATGAATTGTAAACACGGGGTTGAATAAAGTTTCTTGGGTCTAACTGTGAGAGGAGAAGAGAGGAAAGGAACAGGTGTTTACATTATAAAATTTTCATTTGACAGAGCGTAGAAAACTGCTATGTTTTTTAGTCTAAAATTGTAAATTGCCATTTTATGTTGAATTGTTGGCCTACTGTGATTTCTTAATCATGAATACTTACTTGAGATGCATAATCACTCTTAATAACACTTAAGTCATTATTATAATGCAATTGTTTGATGTTATTATTGTTATTGGTTCACAAATGACCTTCCCTATCACTATTATTATTATTATACACATTGATTCTGGAGTGTAAGCATTAAGTAAATGGAGCAATATAAAATATGATTTCCAAATTAATTCTAATTCTATTATTTGCTAATAGTAATTATTTATTACCAAATTATAAGTCTGCATAGTAAATGTCTTAAAGTAAATTCTTAATTAAAACAAATTAATTTCTACATAATGCTGAGAATGATTTACATAAGTAGAAGCATCAAAATGTAATTTGAGTAAAATTAATCATTCAACATTATATTTTGGTTCTTTTTTAACTAAATTCCTTATTTTCCATGGTATTTTTGTGATATAAAAATAATATAACATTTTCACAGCATAGGAATATGGAATATTGAGTATGGATAAAAATCATTTTTGAAATTAAAATATTTACTTAAATATTGTCTGAAATAACAATAATAAATTAAATTAATATTTATCACATAGACCTAAAATTCATTATAATTGGGTGTAATTAATTTTAAGTTTGTAAGTAAATACTAAGAAACTGCTCATAAAATAAAGACATTGTGCCTTAAATAATTGTATGTATAATGAGTTAATATTACACATAGTGAAATATTGATTGCTTAATTATTTATTGAATAATCATATGACATTCTCAAATGTAAAATAATATGCATTGACACAGTTACATATATTTATACAACAAAAGCAAATATCTTCAAAAATTTTAATTTTATCTCTCCATCTGGTTCAGGCAATGTCCAACCTATTCATTGACATTGGTTGTTTATATATTGGTGGGTTAAAAATATGGCTAACTCAATGGAAACATAACCATACATCTCCAGTTTCAATTCAGATAATGCAGGTTTTTTAGCTTTATTATGTCTGAACCAATTTGCACATATGACTATGTAAAGGCCCTTAATCACAAATATTACGATTAGCATCAAAACTACATTCATATTTTGTTAATACAATTCTTCTTTTTATAATAAAGAACAACAACAGTCTTACAATGTGAAATAGAGAAGGGCTTGGCTGTTTCAAGAATCTTTTCAAAATTTCTATTTAGAAGTACACTTTATGAATATGAAATCTTAATTGAATGACTTAATTAGCTGTGGTTAATGATGTATATGGAATTTGACCACTGTAATTCATTGGATGAATTTAAATAATTTATTGTGTAGTCATAACCTGAAATTTCAGTGATTTTTCTCTGTACCTCAAACAATTTTCATCATTAGTAGTCTTCCTAGTTCATGAAGCCTTTTTTCCTTGGTTTTTACATTAATGGCAGGATCCTCTAAAGTGCAACTGCATTAACTTCATGAACAATTATTTCCCCTTACGAAAATTGTTTGGTTGACTTTTTTAGTGATACCTAGCCTCTGATTCTGTCATCGGTCTGGAATTCTGATGTCTATACTAAACAATTCATTGAAAATAATTCATCACATGGATAAATCACCAAATTAATGTTTAGGTTATTAGAGAGTAAACCAAAAAATAATTCAGAGAGAGAGAAACATATTACTCTAATTTGTTCAACATTATTAATTACACTTTTTTCTTTAAGACTCCTATAAGTTCACTGTTCTTAGGCTTTTTTGATGCTGTTTTTGGATTTGTAAGTAGCCTTTTTATTAAAGAGACTCTTCATGTGTAAATACAAAATCATTTTTGTGCAATCATATTTTTTTCAAAAGTGTTATTTTGGCCTTCACTTATGATTTTCAGCCACATTTTTTGAAAAAGTGCTAATTATCATCCATTATCATTATGTTAATCTTCTTGAGGTGATGGCATAGTCTCACTTCTACTAACTGCTGTAGTTTAAATGCTTATCTTCTTAGAAAATCACTTTTAAAAATATTGTAATTTTTCAACTGTCTGAAATTTTAATGTTTACAGGTTCCTTGACAATTTGTTTCTTTGTTTAATCAAACATTATTGTAATTTCATTAGAATATTTGGTCAATTTGATGATGTTAACATTGTACCTTTAATACAGGGGTGTCATTTAATGGATAATTGAATTGATTTACATGAAAGGTCCTCATTATTCAAATATTTTTTAATTAGTCCTACACAATTTATAATTGGAAGATTCCAAGAATAACAAATCATGAACAATGGAGTGATAATTCTGAGAGCAATTTCTTCCATCTTATTTTGCAATATTTGATTTTTAGATAAAGTATTTGTTTACATGCTATCAAACTAAATTTTGAGTGTCCATATGATTTCAATGTCACATATATGTTGCTGTCATGAAGATCTGACGTATAAGCTGATAATAAAATATTTTTAGAGTTCTATCTAGTCATATCAACTGATATATTATTTGTCACAGTTTCCATTTACATTTTCATGAGCCACTTTCAATGAAGCAGATTTTAAAAACTACATTTATTTGGTGTCATTTTTTTCCATTTACCTAATTTTGAAGTTTTATTATAATCCAACACTATTTTTTCTGAATTTTAGCAAATACTTACCATATTATGCTTACCACACATTCTAGACCATCTTTTTTTAAGCCAGAATTATAGAAAATTAAGTATTACTATTGGAAATAGACAAATTATGACTTATCTTCGGAATGAAGGTCTCAATATTCAAAGGGTGTTTAGAATACCTATCAACTTCTAGGTAAACCTGGAACTTATTTCAATTCTGTTAATGTAATTTTCAGATATCTATTTTTAAAAAGTGGTTATGTGCTTGCTTTAGAGGTTCCTTGAAATGTATTCATCTGAGGTGTGAATATTTTAAAAGTTAGATCATTATGATTGTATGTGTGTTTTTTTTTGTGTTTTACAAAGATGATGCCAGTATTAATTTAATGTTTAAAATATTCCTAATAATTCTTGAAAAATAAATAAAACTTAACTTGCCAAAAACAATAAGAAAATTTGAATAATATGGTGAATTCATTGTAAATATGGGATATACTTTGAGAAGGTTAAATGAAAAAATACTGTCTCATTTAGTTTAAATGCCTCAACCTAGATGATCATTAGTTTGTTGAAGTTGTAATATGTAACTTCTTCAAGAAAAAAAATGGTTAAATGAACATAAATATCAGTAAAGCTAATATAATTTATGAAGTGTATAATTCTCTTATAGCTGACTTGAAATGTATCAACTCCTTTACCCTGTATTATTCTCATTGTCAAAAACTAATTACAAATTTCATATTTGAAAAAACAGTTTTATTAAGGTTAGTGTGTGGACAGAAAATATTAATAAATTATTGCATTATAAAATATTTTAATATTAAGTGTATGATGGTTCTACCTTTTAGTCATGTTGTTATTCATTATGTTCTACAATATTCTTTCAACTTAAAGCAGATTACTAATTGTTCAAAATGGTAGAATTAAATTTTTATATCGATTGAGTGTTTGTTTGTTCTTATTCTTCTATGTATATCAATAATGGAGGAGATTTAAAGTATTCCATGTTTTTATTCTTCTAAACAAACTATGTTATATTATGTATTCAATCAAAAAAAGACAAAGTTTACTCAGTATTGTGATTCATATGAAATGATTGTTTTTATGTTGAGGTCGTTATAAACTACCTAGATGGAATATGTGATAAATATATGTAACTTTTTACGATGTTTCGTAACTTGACATAAAATTTGTTTAAGCTGCCTGTGACCAAAAATTGTTACATCAAAAGACAAGAGTTAATTTATTTTTCTATGTAAATGTAATAGATGGTGTTTTGTAAAACTTGTCATTTTGTATTTCAAACTCATTACCTCACAAAATGTAGTGTACTTATTTGTGCATGGCATTGAAGTTTTTACTGTAAAAATAATTTGATTATACGCCATAAATTATTAAGACAAATTTATCTCAATTTTAACTTATCAACCTAAAACTTGAATGTATAATGGATTTTGTGTCCTTGCCATTCCCCTCAAAGCAAAATTAACAAAATATTAATAATGTACATTGAAATTTAAAGAAAATTTATTATTGCTATAAAATATATAATTCCTCATAAAATTGTTAAAGTTTATTTTTCAGTAATAACATACATAAACATCTTGATGCTCTGAATGTGTATAATATTTAAGTTTCATCATCTATGCAATTCAGACAATTTATAATTGTATCACTAAGATTGCAATAATTGTTTTAAAATGAGGTACATTTGTCTTCAGAATTCAGATGTTAATTCATAAATTTTAATAATTATTCTTGTCTACTGTTTACCTTTGAAGTGAGGATCCACCAGTCATATTACATTTGAAGGGTATGTATGGGGTATTATCAATTTCATACAATAGTTATTCATAGTTTTATCACATTAAAATCTTCAACAAAAAGTGTGAAGTACAATATTGACATGTATTATACTCTCAGAGCAGTGCACTAACTGACAAAATAACTTCAAGTAAAAAATCTATATTTTCAATCAGAAGCTTCTATATCAATTACCTCTAAAGCTTTTTTTATAACATAGTCTTTCCTTCTTCAAAAACACAAGCACAATAGTCGGTGGGCTACTACCTTACTTAAACTAGGCCTTCATACTTCAAGTATTAATTTTCACATGGATTCAATTAATATATTGTTGAAATCCACAAAAAGAATACTACTGTTTGAATGAAATGTTTGACAAAAACTATTAATAGCCTGTCAATGTTTACCATCAAAGTAAGTTATGAAAATCCTGTCTAAATTGAACACTGATGAGAATGGGCATATACAACCAAAGTTTATCAACTTACAGATGTAATATTGAACCTGTATACCAACATACAGAGAGATAATAATTGCTAAGGACAGGAATGATGGAAAGAATATGTGCCTTACCCTGAAGAATGCTCCACAATTAGAGCATAATAAAAATTAGGTATATATATATATGTCAGGAAATGACATTGTCATGTTAATTAAAACAATTAATAGGGAAAGGACAGAGAGATAGAAAGAAGGTGACTCACCTGAGGTTCATAGATGGTAGACACCTTGTGAGGTTTAGAGTACTTGAATTTTTGGAGGCACCGCCGACGACTGGTTTTCGGCTAGCTGATCATAGGAAATGTCTTCCGAACTTTCTGAAGAAGGGGGCGGTGCCTCTGAAAATGCAAGTACTGTAAGCCTCACAAGGTGTCTACCATCTATGAACCTCAGGTGAGTCACCTTCTTTCTATCTCTCTGTCCTTTCCCTATTAATTGTTATATGTATATATATATATATATATATATATATATATATATATATATATATATATAATAAACAATAAATTGGATAGGAAGAAAGACAGAAGGAAGTCATTGGCTTATCTTAAATTGATGGTGTCAACTGGTAGGGAAGTATGAAAATGTGATTTTCAAGAATCTAAACTCCCTTCTTCAGACACTCTTTGTTTGCGGAAGAGAATTCATACTCTATACAATTCACATTTTCATACTTCCTGCCAGTTGTTGCCGACAATCAATTTAAAGGTTAGTCAATGATTTCTGTCATCTTATTTTCCTCATGTTTATAGCAAGGAAAGATAAGATGACAAAGTCAAAATAATTAATTCATTTTGATAGAAACAGAACAGCAGTTGACTGCCTGGGATGCAGGAACATGTCAAATTTTCAAGAGCATAAACTCCTTCTTTACCACAGTTTCTAAATTGCATGGTGGTCAGACTGAGTGGCTAGTCTCCATTATACTCAAACACTGCCTTGAAGAAGGAAGCTCATGATCTCAATAATTTGATGTTTCTGCTAACCATCCCAGACGTGTAGCGTGGCAGGCGTAGAAAAAATTTACATAAAATAATAACTTTTAAGCTGAACTTAAAATTTTAATCCTGTAAAATATACAATAACCAATTTATTCTAGCTGGATAAAGTGTTCAAAATTTCTGAAAAATTGCCTATTGGCTAGCAAATTTGGCCTATGCCTCAGGTGGCTGAAAGCCACGGTACACCACTGACCCAGCCTGGTGATACCTACTATTGATTTAAGGTAAGCTAACTGCTAATATCTGTCCAGATGTATATATATATATATATATATATAAATCCATTTGGATAATAAAGAGGGATACAGAGCCATTAACACCTTAAATTAATAGTAGGCTCAGTGAACACCTGGCTGGCATAACCTATCTCTTGAAGAAGGTCTTAGAAATTTTGACATGTTACTGCTTCCTAGCCTAACAATATCTACTATCAGTTTAAGGTAAGTCAATTGCTCTCTGTCTATCTTTATAAAGAAATTAATTATTCTGACAAATTATCTTTCCTTACTTCATATACACAATAAAGCCTCACTTCTATATTTTCTGGGACCAAAGCAAAAAAAAAAACCTGTAACTCACATAAAAAAATATTCCTGTCTTATTTAGCACAATAATAATATTTTTCATCAATACAATTGTGCACCCAAAATATACATACTACTTAAAATTGTGAAACAATTTATATTAGCTCTTTTCTGACCTTAGAGTAAACTACCAAGTGAATTAAAATACAACTAGGAATGCATTTTTGTTGCTTAAAAATTGTTTGTAATACACTCACTGCACTACTAAATGGAAAAGAGTGACAATGCCATTTAGAATCTTTTTATTTTTTTTCAGTAAAACCCAATCACATGTAACCCTTTCTGTTACTTTCATTTCTCTATCAAAGAAAACCAGGAAAACCACTCAATATTATTAGGCCCACTTTTTAATAATAAAATATTTAAAATGTCAAATTATGAAAATATAAAATTTATAATTAGTAACCATCATTTATTCAGTTTCAGTATTTCCATGCATCATGTGTTAAGTTTTCTGAAGCATTACTTTCAATATCAACATACTCAGCCAGGTTCTGATATAGAACCTTGAGTTATTGTCTTGAAATCTATTATACTGAATGGTGCAAAATATTTTGTCCAATTACAATGCATTATAAGCATTCTCATTTTGTTCGGTTATCGGTGATTTTTTCAGTTGAGCATGTTCAAAAACGAAATATTGTAAAAACATTATACTACTTCAGTTCATCTATTTCCATTAGCACCCTCATACCACGTGAAGATGTTTGTCCTACTGTTAGTTGCATTTTATATGCATAAGTTATATCATGACAGCTGCAATGACTAGAAGGGTCGTATGCTGGAGCAGCGAACAGCCGCCTAGAGGGTGCGCATGACGTGCCGTAAGGCCTGGAACTTTCGATATTCATTCATGGGACGATTGCGGCGTGGACCGTGGAGTGAGCTTTTTCAACATAATTCACGTGGAGATTGGGGCGGGGTGGTGATGAACTTTAATTGTAAATTAATGAGTATATGAGGCAAATTGGACTAGTTATGAGTTTTGTGAGCTTATTACTGACGTGTAACATGGTTTCGTTTTGTTGTTTACTGTTGGCGCTTTTTAAGGGACTAGAATATTTGGGAACGATTTAATTGTAGGTGTGAATATAGCCTGTTGTGTTGTTCATACTGGATCTTGACTGTTAATCATTCTCTGCATGGACTTGACGAAGTTCTAAGGAAATTGAGAAAAAATTTCTTCTTAGATTTCTGCTTATTTCTTTTGACACTTTCAGTCTTCCCTAAAATTCAATTGGAAACATTGTTCAGGGTGTCCACAAAGTTCCATTACCCCCTGTAATAATAAACGTAAACCCACAAATTGAACTAAACTGAAGAGTTCTTTAGATGAGATATAAACTGTTCTGGTCCAATACGTCAGTCTGTGTATCATCATTCTCGTGGCAAAGGATAATACCCCGCCTGGTTCTATGCGGCATATTGCGAAGCAACTTGATAGAAAGATAGTCTCACAGTGTCATAGTTTGTGAGTGGTATTGTAACGGTTCTGTGAAATGAAACCCTTTGTGAACAACCACTGCGGTGGCACTTAATGGGCACACTGCAATTTCTCTGCCTGTCGAAATTCGTACCGTCTAAAATAAAGACCTCAGCACATTCACCATTTACCAACATCCAGAGTGACTGCGGGGCTCACCTGACCATGTCGGGAATGCCTCGCACTCTCTCTGGGTACTTTTTATCAAAGTTCTCATATGCCGAGACACCTTCACCTATTTTAGGAGGTATATGTACTGGGGTCGAAGACCTTGGGCATATGGCAAGAGTTGTCTGCTGATCCCATTGGATCAGTCGGCCAATTGCCTCCTGAAAATTGGTGGAGACACGGAGAAGGGAATGCTGCGTCCCCACAGCAAACTCGTCTTCCGTCATTCCTTGCCCTAGTTTAGAGTACGATAGTTTTCTTCCTGCCGGACGATTATCTCCGGTAATTACCACTTTGTTCTTAATTTTTTCTAGGACATAATTTCGAATGTGGTGACTATGCAAGCTTTCCTTTCCTGTTATCCTCATTGATAGTAACACAAACGATCAAGAATAGACCGAATATTACTTTGGAATTAAAATAGTAACATTAATAACAGGGAATAGGTTATTCCATCAAAATGAAACACTGGTACCGCATGGTGTACTCGGAATAAATTTATTTCGTAATTAATTAAGTGAAAGTTTGTGTATAAAAATGACTTTATTCTTCAATAGTTTAGTTGACTGCAAGGTAGACAGTACTAGCATTCAAATTTTAACATTAACATCAATTAACTTGATTACAACCAACAATGACAATACTTACATAAAAGTTTTGTTTTTCAATAAAAGTGAAATGAGATGTGCATGCATATTTTCATTCCAACAGAAGTAATTATAGAATATTTAGCTCAGGACTTTGTCTGGACCATAACTTTATAGAAGAGAGTTTAAATGTAAAGGATGAAGTTTAATCCACTTTTCTTGTGACCGTAGATCTACGTTCACAGTGTGGTTGGAAATGGTTGGAAATTAGTTTCTTTTTGCATATGCAAAACTACGGTCTTTGGTCTCTTTACTGTATGTACATGTTTGTTGGTATGAGATTTGTAGACAATATATGACTAACTATTTGATTAGTAGAGAAGAAAAATTATTTATTTTCTCCCCTCAAAAACTATTGCTCTTTTCTGGTTTATGTATATTACTTAAGCTTCTTGAGCTCAAGATGCCGATGATGAAATAATAGTTCACCATTTATATCACTTCCAGTGCCAGTAATTGGATGATTACTTTGGTTAGGAGAAACATAAGACAGGAAGGATAGAAAAAATACATCTATCTATATTTTTAATGCAACATCTAATAATATGGGCAGCAAGGATCACAATATCTCTTCATTATGATATTTATAAACATATAGTTTCTGACAATCATGTAATTACTCTTTTTTGTTCAGCTTTTAGATTCTTGACTTTTTTATTGTATCAATTTTGCCATAATTTGAACCTCATTTATCATCCCAAATCTTTTCAAATACATGTTAATATTAATATTGACTATTCTCACTCCAATTGCAAACACCTGTGAGCATGTGCTTGTTTGTGAGTGTTTGCATGTATGCATTCTTCTTCATTGTTGCTACAGCCATGTTTATGGTCATGGCCAACTTTTGTGTCACATTTTAACTCATTTGGAAATTCTCCTTTGGTCTTAATTATAGTTTATGAGATCTTGATGAACACAAAAATACATCACTACGCTGGGATTCAAAACTGGGATCTCAATGATGTGAAACAGTAATGCTGACAACCACACCAAAATTATCTCTAACCATTGAATATTTTTTACATATATTTTATTTGTTAGGATAGGAAACATATTATTGCAGCTTGTCAGGTATTAAGTCTATTCTAGAATATTCATAATTGAGAGAATATTTTAATGGTCAATTTTATTTTCAGAGACTGTTCAATTATAGAAGTAAATAGAGTTGCCCTGATATTTGCTGAAGGAAAGAGATAGTAAATTCAAAAACTTTTCTCAACTCTCTACCTGGTAGAATATAACCCAAAATCTTGTTATAAATGTTATAATGACTTGGACAGAAAAAAGTTATCAACTTGTTATAAATGATAGGCATCAACTGGCATGGAAGCACAGAAATGAGAATTTTCAACAGATTAAATTCCTTGAAGTCCATGCCTACCATCAATTTAAAGTGATTCAATGACTATTTTCCATCTCTTTTTCATATCCAATTTATTATATATATTATTTTCTAAAGGACTATATCTGAATGGCATGATGGTCAGGCACTCTGCCATTTAGACATACTGCCCTGAAGAAGATGGCTAGGGCCAGCAAAATTAGACATGCTACTGCTTCACAGCCTTGTAACACCTTCTATAGATTTAAGGTAACTCAGCTGCCTCTCTGTCCCTCTTTATCACAAAAAATAAGTTATAATCAGTGGGATACCTGAAATTGAGAGCCAGTGTTGCTATGTTTAACATACCAATTATTTTATAAATTACACACACAGAAATGTATATATCTTCAGATACTTTAAAATTTTTGAACTGTTTTTGTGTATTACTTTTGTTGACTTACTGAATAATTGATGTGGAAGGAAAGATTAAAGAAAAAAAGCTTGAAATTTTAAATATTTCTTTTTCACTTATAGAGTTTAGAAAATAAGTAATTTAAAATTCAAATAAACCTATAGAACAGTATATTAGATTATAGATGAAGCAAAAAATAGGAAACTTGGCTTTGTATACATAAGAAATAGTATTTTAATGCATAGAAAATGATGATTATAAATAAAGACACAAAGTGACAGAATAAAAATATATTTCAAATAAATATAAAATCTATATTACTGAACACAAAAAGAGCACTGTTAACATACTTTTATAAATCATTAACTACATATTTGTAAATAGAAATATTTTTAGGCTCAACATTTTTAACAAAATGAAAATCACTATTGATTATTAATATAGAAAATGTACAATAATGACATTTATTCAAATGACAACTACAAATATTACACTTAAAGAGTATAAAATTGGACATGCTTGCTTAGAATAATGTAATGACAAATGGTGTAAAGTCCTATTCAAAATTAAATTTATTTAAATTGTGACAACTTTAAAATAAATCACTATGATTTATGGATTAATTTGTTCTGAATCCTTGGAATTATGTTTAATAATTTTTCTTTTTTTAAAAAAAGTGATATAAGTGGTATTTAAAGGTAAAAGATTTCACATTTTACTATTACATGTGTTATGTGATCTGTAAGGAAGAAAGTGAGTGGAAACTAAAAGCAAAATTCTAGCTACTGAATGCCAACAGACAACACATCTTGATGTAAACAGAACTTATAATAAGACATAATAATTTTTAAGTTTATATTTATGAATGCCAATGTTGTACAAAATACAAGGTATGTTATTACATTTGTGGAATTTTTGTAAATAATTTAACTTTTATTATATAAGTTTATCAGAAACTGGTAAACACCCTGTTTTAACAGTAACAATTTGTCAAGTCAAATAAAACAGCCATAACTTTTCACTTATGGTATTTATTTATTTACTTAAAAAAATTCACAAACATTTATAAACACATAATTCATTAATATTTATTTTAGTCAATTTATTTAACTACATGTGTTAACACAATTTAATTATTAGTGTAGAGTAGATCACCGAGTTGCTAAGTCTACTGCAGACATATTAACGAAAAATGACAACTCTCTGTAAATTCGAACTACTTGTCAATTGTTCTTGTTGTGGTGCTGAGCTCAAAATTTCACAACTTCAATTATTGGATAAGTGCCTGTTTTTGTCTTTCTTGTATAATATTATTTTCAATATTTCATCTACCAATCACAACACACATGAACCAGATTTAGTCAATGCATGTGAATGGCAGAACCGGGACTGATGCTTTAACTGAAACTCAACAATCACCACTAAAGCTTGACCAATGGAATATAGGAAACTGAAAAATTAATGCTTTACCTTCTTGGCATGAAGTCCAAACTAACTTAATATCCAAATTATTTCTGAGCAATTGCTTATTTAAAATACAAATATTTTCTTCCAGTAGTGAGGCCAACAGAGAAATATAGTGAGGCCAACAGAGAAATATTTATGATAGGTCCACTAAGCAAATATTTTGGTTGCATATTACTACAAGATTCTAGGCTAGCCATTGCCTGCTTACATTTAAGTAATACACATCTGATATAATTTTCAAACCTGCCACGAATATTGATTTACTACAGACTTATTGTTAGTAAAATGTCACTGAAATTTTATACTTTTAAATACTCTAGTTTCTACCAACTAGCTAATTATCTTGTTATGAGAGTCCCACTCAGTCATACTGTGACCATGAAATTTCCTAAAAATATTGATAAATAAACCTAAGTTTCATGAAAAAATAAAAAGATTGTCAAAATATGAAAACATCTGTATTGGATTAAAATTATAAACTAAAGCTCCCAAGTTGTGCCTAAAAAAGACAACATTAAGTCTCAAAATAAATACCACACTATGTTTCTGCAGTCATTGTTTCTTTCATTGGATTCAAAACCATAAAAGCTGCAAGAATGGCATGCCACTATGTTGTTTCTTCATCTGGAGAAAGCAAGGATGATAGTTATGTTTAGTGGCATTTATTTTACCACTTAATTTTGTCTGTTCATTGGTTACTATTGTTGGTTTGGTGTGAATTATGTAAAAAAGAGATGATGGGATGTTGAAAGAAAAACACACATTAACTGAACAAAGAATACTACTGCTATGGTAGGTACAAAACACACTCTGGTAGAGAAAGATACAAACTATAAAAGTTTCATCTAGTGGCATTACTACCACCAATAATGCCCCCCTCCTTAATGAATTATCCCACCCCTAAACTTCAACAGTGAATTTGGTTTTGCTTCCCACTTACTGTCTACCTTCTCTTGTGGGAAGAAGTATTTAATGTCAATATGCTTGCTACAATGTAATGTAATTTGCCAGAGCTATAGCTCCCATGTTGTGCCTCAGGTGTTGTTGAGAATTCTTCTTGGGCAACTACATTTACGAGATTCCGAAGCTTCACAACTGTTTTAGCAGCTTTGTGTATTAACACATACTCAGCTTCTACAGTTGTCAGGGCTGCTTTCTGCTGTATTATAGGTTGGTTGTTAGAAGTCACAATTGGTAGTACTGTTTTGTCTTTTCCCATTCTACTATTGTTGTGCAGCTTTGTCTTTAGAAGTGTGTAATAATAATAAGTTTTATTGTCAAAGACAAAATTGTCAAGCAAGCATCAATACAGTATTAGAAAATTACCATCTAATTGGGTACGTATTACACATATACATACATACACATAAAATATTCAAATCATCAGTCTATTGATTTCACATTTCAAATTGAAAAACTCTTTCACACTGTAGTGCATTGGATGATCATTGGAATTATGTTGTTTGGTAGTTTTCTAACAGGTATAGGCAGAGAATTGTATACTTTAATACCAAGCCTCTCTGGTCCTTTGTTGGCTTTGGTAGTTCTTAGAGCCTTGAATGACAGGTGTGTTTTATTTCTAGTGTCATAGTAGTGATGTTCTTGCTGTTCACATATTGTGCCCTTGGTTTCAAGAATCCATTCCAAACATGAGTACAAATGAAGTCCAGGAAGTGTTGACTGCATGAAGTTCCAGGATCCAGTCCACACAGTTGTCTGATTGCTCATTTTTGTGCAGTGAGAATAGCATAGCTACCGCTAGAGTTTGGCCGCAGGCTTGTACCATACAGTATGTAACTGAGGAAAAGAGCAAAATATGCTGTGTGTAGCACATTCTTCAAGTTTTGCAAGTGAAAGTTTATGCCTGCCAAATTTTTTGTGATGATTCCATGTGAATTTGCAATCAACATGGATTCCCAGTAATTTTACTCTTGCGGCTTCTTGTAAATCCAGGGGAATTCGTTTCAGGGAAAAATATAATTCTTTGAGTTTTCTCTGTGTTAAGTAGTAAGCCATTGTGTGTTGTGTGCAAGCCACGAGCAGACACTAACCTGTATTATAAGCACGTCTGTGTAGTCTAAATAAAAACTTTTATACAACAATGTCATCTCCACTTAATCACAAAGTCACAGCATGGTGTCAGAAGTGATGAAATAGTGACAATAAATAGGTTAAAAGTCTAATGAGAACATTGACTGAACACGTCCGCAACTGTAAAGTAAAATGCCACCTAAGAATCCAACAATCTTGCAATTTAATTGTGGTGTCCTAGATCTAACTGGCAGTACTACGAACATTTGTCAAAAATGGAAGCAGTGACTCAAACAATTTAATTTATATCTTGTTGCAATGTGTCTCAACGGCGAAGAAGATAAATGCAAGGTAGCAGTTTTACTATCATTAACAGGGCCACAGTCATTGCGAATCTTCAATTCATTTAATGTGGATGTCCAAGACATTAAGCATGATGTTCTGGTTAAAATGTTCAATGACCATTTCATGCCAAAACAAAACATAACTGTGGAGCAACACAATTTTCTAACACCTCGCTGAGGGGAAATTGTATCTTTGGATCTGAGTCTCACATGTGATTTGTCAATGCTAAGTGAAGGTTTTAATAAAAATGTGCTTATATGTGGACTCAATTAGTCAAATTTATTTATGAAAGAATGATAGCTGCAGGAAAGAGACACAAATCTAGAATGGACTATTCAAATTTGAAAATCTATGGAAGTTTTGCTTCAAATGAAACAAGAAGTTTTCTTTGTATGAGGAGGAAGACCTGTAAGAGTACCAATATCATATCAAAGATCCTAGAGTACACATTCTAAGCACAGCAACACCATCCATCCTGGCCAGGGGAAATCATTTCGTAAGCAGTGTCCCAGGTGTGGCCAAATACACAGAAATAAGTGCCCAGTGCAAGGTAAGGTATGTAACAAGTGTGGCAGAGCAAATCATTTTGCTAAAATGTGTAAATTCAAGGCCATAAATATTGCCACATCTCAGGACCTGCAGTGATTAGCAGAGCAGTATCAAGCTGGACTGCAGAAATGTAGACTCGGGTTTGAGTCCCACCTGATGCAACCATTTTTATTTGTTTACTTTATTTACTTTGCTCCCTTTAGACAATCCAGGGTATCGTCAATTCTTGGTAGAGGATAAATGTCCTTTTTTGTGATCTTGGTAAGTCTTCTATAATGGACGCAGAATTGCCAGGTTCCATCCTTCTTTGTGACAATATGGTGAACTTGCAAACAAGTGAGTCAAATGTTAATGTAAGTGATTGTGATTATTTCATTTATACCATAAATGTTAAATCTACAAAAGTGTGTGAGAAAGAACAGGAGGCAGTCTGGAGTATTGATATGGTTATAAATACGCAAATAGAGAAATGTCAACTTGACTCAGCATTCAGACAAACTGCACGAGTGTCAACACTTTCATAATTTGGGTTTTAGCCATGATATTATCATACCAAGTCAAAACAAACTGATTTCTTTTTGTGAATCACTAATTCCAAATGGGAGAATGTGTCATTTAGCATGTAAAGTGAAGTGAGATCAGGAAGTTAGTATTCCACATTATGGATTTATGCTGTCCAACTTGCTTGGATAGTTGTAGGAGATTACGTCTAATTACAAGAGTTAATGGAGTTTCTGCTATGAGTAATTATGATAACTTTGTCAAGTAATATTCAGTATTTGAAGGGTTAGGTTGTATTCCAACTAAATGTACTCTGTCTTCAAAGCCAGATGCTAAACCTGCCATTTAAGTTATATGATCAAGTGAAAGCTGTGCAACAATACTGGAATGGGAAAAGACAATACAGTGTTACAAGTGACCTTACAACATGCTGCACCATGATATTACGCCTGTGCTAGGGTTTCCACATATCCTTTGAATGATCTCAAGTCCCCAGTATAAACACCATCACAACAGACCTTCAAGCTTTCTCCAGTCAGTCTATATAAAAGTATGAAGTCCTGAATCTTCTTCAGGTATCCTGTCCAATGCTCCTCTGTTGGGAATACATTGAATTTGCTCAGGTAAAGCTGCTGGATAATCAAGGTCCGGTCTAGTTCCATTTAACTTCCCGTTACCTTCCAATAATAACCTGCCTTTACTTTGGTTTTTGACTTTCTTTGTGAACTTTTGATAGTTAAATTTCTGAATATTAAAACTACAAGACAAAACATAACTCTAGAAAAAAAATGAAGGTCCTCAGTTGATCTGATACCGGCAACAATACAGACAACTATAAATAATAAATTATAAAGAATAAAAAATCATGTCAACAACTATTGCAACAATAATTATCCATTTTATAAGCAAAGTGGTTGATGAAGTTAAATGGAATATTCCATTAAGTTAAGAAATTACAATGCATATAGGACAAGCTACAATCATTTTAACTGTATTAACAATGTAAAAGTTGACCTGAGTTAAAATTTCATACGAAGTCTAGGGTGGTCCCAGCGTTTTTAAAGTTGAGCCTATCTTCTTAACATACTGATTAATGAAGAAGTGGCAAGTGGAGATACAAAAGCAGCTGTTGCATTTCCAGCAAAATTAAGAGCAAGCATTGAGGTATGGAATTATCCTTCTGAATTAGTATTCAATGTTGGTGAAACTGGACTTTCTTTCTTGGAACAGAATGCCAAATTGTATATATTTTTTCCGTTAAGAAAAGTCAGCATGAATATTGAAAGATGCCAAAGACTGGGTAGTAACGCTAATAGATAATTAAAGCATTCCAAAACCATGAAAGCAGCAAAGAGAATTTCCGCATCCCCCTTTTCAATTCCCTTCCTATGCTATTAAAGGGGGGTTGCCTGTTTCAGGATCACCCTCATGTAGCCTGTTAACCAAAAAAAAATCCCAATCATCATTACCATTAATTTGGGAGTCCAATAAAAAATTTAGGATTCACAATTATATATTTTTTAAATTGACTAATCGAACATTTTTACCCGTCAGCAAACGCTACTAGAAATTTAAAAATCTGACACCTAAATATTTACTTTTGATTGTCAATGCTCAGAGACAACGCGTAATTGTCTAGCTTAACAACAATGGATCATAACAATAATTACAGTAGGCACATAATTAATGTAATGATACAAAATAAAACAAAAAACTTTTTTTTTCATTCTCAGTTCTGTTTTACTAATCTCCAATAATAACGTTTCAAGATAACGCTGTTCAGTTTAGCGTTCGATCTTATTCCAACTTATCGCCCGCGTTAAGCGGGATCTTACTGTACTATTGTCAGTAATCCATGCTCTACCCTGAAACCATTTGTGAGTGCGTGACATTCATACTGCCATTGCTGGAGTCCCACGTAAACAAATCGAAATTATATTCAAGGGTAAAGTTGCTCGAACCTTCAGATTATCTAGTTTCATTATCAATAGAGACAAGAAAACATAGATACAAATCATGAAAATGAATTCGAAGACGAAATTTTTGTGTTTGCCTCTCCCCTGAAAGTAACCTTCGCTCCCGGTGGTCCTGGACGAGTTATTCATCGGACTACGAGCACCACACCATATACACTGGGTGACCACCTGAGAGCGTCACAGTATTAGAAAATCAGTCTTTCCTTTTTGCAATTAACTTCAGTATTACCCAAAAATCTCACAGGGTTTTATTAATTTTCTAGTTATATCAAACAGTTCTCTGGGAAGCAATACCATGTCAAATTTTCGAGTGCCTGAGTTTTATCCTCAGGAAGGCGGCTCAGGCCCCCAACTGTAGATTTAAGATACGTCAGCTGCTTTCTTTCATATAAAAAATGAGTTTTTTAATATACTTGCAGGGTGCCCGGCGATACCCCATAATTTATTTACATTAGTTAAGCACAGTATTTAATGCAACAGTAATCTCTTTGTCAACACGTGATTGAATCATCAGCAAGAACGTCGCGTTTTTGATAATTTACCTCTTTACGCCCCCTACTTTATGACGTCATAACCATCGCGGTGACTCAATAACTTAATCGACCCAAAAAATCTACTGATGCCTTAAATAAGCCAGAAACAGTCAATTATAAGGAGAAGATATTTTCAAAAGATAAAATTGTTAATTATATTTTTGAGTAACTAGGGTGATCCTTAAACAGGCAACTCCCCTTTAATTGCATGGAAAAGAAATCGAAAAGGGGGATGTGGAAAGTAGAGCACATCAGCCAAGAGTTGAGTAGGGTCCCTGACTTATACTTAAGAATCCTGCCCGGTGATCTTAAAAGAGATGGAGGGAAAACCCTAGAAAACCAGCATCAGGTAGGTCGGGCTGTTTGTTGTTGTTGTGGTCTGATGCAACCCTCCATGCTAACCTATCTTGCGCAAGCCTTTACGTTACCGCATAACATACAGCATCCTACATCCTCCCTAATCTGCTTCGCGGTTTCCATCCCTCTTATACCACACACTTCCCTCTATTGCTAATTTTACAAGACACTCATGTCTCCAAATGCGACCTATTAATCTATCCCTTCTCTTGGTCAACGTCCTCCAAATTGTTGTCTCTTCCCTGTTCTGCTTAGAACTTCCTCGTTAGTGATTCTAACTACCCAACTGATTTTGCCTGTGCTATCTTCTCTCTATGTCAACTATACTTCTACCGGCCATAAATATTACGTTTCCCAAGTAGCAGAATTCCTTAACTTCCGTCAAAATATCCCTTCACAATCTAACACCCTTTGTCATTCCACTGTTTCCCATACTACACTCCATTACCTTGGTTTTCACTCTATTAATCCTCATATTCAACTCTTCCTGCAGAACCACGTTCATGCCATTTATTATGGTTTCCAAGTCTCCTAATACTACAATCTCATCAGAAAAGCGTACGGTTTATATTTCTTCTCCTTGCAGTATGATTCCATTTCCATATTCCGTTTTAATGCCTATCAAATAACATGGGCGACAAACTGCATCCTTGGCTTACTCCTGTCTTCTTTTTCTTGATCTTCAATTCTAATTACAGCTGACTGCCTTCTGTAGAGGTTATGTATAAACCGTTTGCCCCCCACCCGCCCCCTCATCGACGATTTTGGAAGAAAATCCCATCCTCCTTACCACTCGATGTCTCCAAATTTCACGAGAATCCTCAGTCGCTTTCATTAGCCCTGTCTATAACTCTTACGAAGCTTGCCTTTGCTTCCGTTCCACCAAATTTTAAGTCTATGTGTTTCATCGTTACAACCACCTCTTCTATTTATATTACTGACTGATCTAGATTTCCACCGTGATACAGATCTTCTAGATCTTTCTGCCTTTCCTTCTTTGTCCAGAATTGGCTTCCCATCCGCTCTCCTGATGTTCTTAGTAATATTTATCCTCTTTCCGAACATTTCTATGATTTTCCTATAAGCTGCGTCTATTTTCCTTTCAGCGTACAATCTTCAACCGCTTTGCATTTCTCTTGGATCCAAGGCTCTTTGGCTGATTTGCATTTCCTATCTATCTCATTCTTCAAGCGTCTGTAGTGCTCTTTACCATTTTCATCTCTCCCGTTTTTAAATTTACGCCTTGTATGAATCGTTTTTATTATTTTTTGTGTTATACATGATTTCTTATTGGTCTGAACTATTCTTCCTTTTTTTACGTTGGCTGCTCTAATTATTTCTTTCTTCAAGAGAGCCCATTTCTCTTCTATATTGTTTCATTGTCTTTTCTCTATTAATGAACTCTTGATATCTTCTTTGAAACTCTGAAGCACTTCCTGTTGTTTCAGTTTTTCTAATTACCATCTCTTTGTTTTAATTCCTGTCTTGAGTTTCTTCTTTTCAGCCTGCATTCATAAGCAACAGATTATGATCCGCGTTCACATTTGCTCCTGGATACGTTTTGCAGTCCAATAACTGTTTCCTGTATCTCTGTCTCACCATTATAATACAATTGGTACCTGCCTGGGTCTCCTGGATTCTTACATGTGTAGTCTTGTTTCGTGGTTCCTGAACCAGGTCTTTGTCGCCACTAATTTGTGCTCAAGGCAAAATTATACTAGCCTATCTCTTCTTAGATTACTTTTACCAACCCCTTAGTCCTTCACTACATAACTTTATCTTCCCTTTCCTATTACTGCGTTCCAATCACCTATTATTATCAAATTTTCGTTTCCCTTTAAGTACATCATTATTTCTTAGATTTCTTCGTAGATTTTCTCAATATTATCATCTTCTTCTGCGGCACTTGTCGATAAAAACTTGAATGTTCATATTATGTCCTAGTAATTCAAGAAGACTTGCCATACCTTCTTTGTCGGTGTATAGTGCGGACGATTGTCCGGTGGCACTGTTCAAAATGATTAAGGATTACTGCTCAGGTAGAGTAGTCACACTGCGCTGTCCAAATGACAAATTACAGAAAATAACAATAAAAGGATGCACTCAAGGATCGGTATGTGGACCATTATTTTGGGACCTCTGTGTTGAAACTCTACTTGAACAAATTAAACAACAACAAGATACAAGAGATGTAGTCGCTTACGCTGACGACATTATGTTGATAGAAGTCGACAACAGAGTGCAGCTAGAACAAAAAATAAGAGAATCCCTCCGGCACGTTGAAATATGGTGCTTGAGTAACAAACTAAAGATATCGGAGAATAAAACAAAATACTTGTTCCTAAAAGGAAGCTTTCAACGTAATCCGGTAGTTCGACTGCGCAACCAGTGCATTAGGAGAGAGGCAAACTTAAGATATCTTGGAGTCTGGCTAGTTGAGAAACGTACATTTTAGCAGCACATAAATATTGTTAAAGATAAAAGTATTAAATTAATGAATAAGATAGATAACAAGATTTTGGCAGCATATACTTCAAAATTCCATTAAAAATGCTCCAAATTTATCATGAATGGCAGAAATTGCCGGATACGCATCCAGTGTGTGGGCGCATAGGCTAAAATTAGTAATACCTTCTCAGAAGATCCAACAGATACAGACGAAAACTCTTCTGAGAGTATCTGGAGCGTTTAGTACAACCGCTACAGATACTCTGGTGGTCCTCCTGGGAGTAATCCCGTTGGATCTGGAAATGAGGGGAAGAGCAGCCCGCTACTGGCTGAAGAAACAAAATGAAGGGAAGTAATAGAAATTCTGGATAAGGAAGCTTATACTAAACAAGAGATAAACGACAGAATAATAGATCTATGCCTGGAAAGATGGGATAATTCGGAAAAGGGAAGAAGAGTTTAATAGCTTCCTACCAAATATAAGGGAAAGATTAGGAATGGGATATCTTCAGCCAGTGAGGGGGCTCATGCACTTCCTCTCCGGACATGGATCATATGGGGTGTACCTGGCTGGTATCGGCAGAAAGAACAACAATCTATGCGATTGTGGTGAAATTGGAACACCCGAACACGTGCTTCTGGATTGCCAATTAATAGAACTAGACCAAGATAACCTTAAGAAGAAAAACACAGTGAGATTTATGCAGGATATAAACTTAATATCGATTTTGGAATAATTATCACTCAAAATTTCAGAGATAGAACTTCAAAAATATAAAACACAAAGACAATAGGAAATAAACAAATAGCCACTATTAATAGTTACTACTTAGTGAGTCAAAATCAGAAGCATGTCATGGTGTCAGCAGGTACATCCATCATAAAAGGATAAATAATAATAAAAAAAGTGTCTCAATAACACCATCCTGGAGCCGGACTATGATCCCTGGAACCGGATGGAACAAACAGAAATCATAGTTATTAAAGAAAATCTAATAACAACTAGAAATAAGAAAGCAGTTTGCAGCTCTTACTTTGTGAAATCGTGAAGTATGGGCTGCTACCGGAAACTCGGAACTACAATATCATAAAAATTGAGAAGTGGAAATGCAGGGAGGAGGGTTAAAGCTTGAATGCAGGAATGTCTCTGATCTCTCTCGCGAGACAGATCAGGAGACAGGACTCCTCTCCATGCATTGGAAAAGAGATGGATAATATTCTTTTTGGTACACAGTAATTTACTGAAGCATGCTGCGTACAAAACGCATCCAAATGACTCAGTTACACATATAGGTAAACAATTTTCTGGGGTAAGACAACAGTAATATATAAGGCTTTAAAAATAATAATAAGTATTAATTTAAATTTAATATTTAATTCAAACGGTGGGATTAATTAATAAACAAATCCAATTTCCAGATAGAAAAAAAAACATTAAAATTTAATTACACATTTCAGACAATTTTACTTTCCGGTTACAAATGTACTACTTTTTTTAGGGGTTTTGGGCCAAGTAGCAGAGAACAATTACTGGAAACCTTGGGTCCGACAATGCATGGTAAAATTGTTTTAACGATGGGTGGATCTCACCAGTGTCGCGATATTTTTTATGTCTCTCGAAGATTCCGCGCTGCCAGCAATGAGAGGCGTCGACGTCGGTCACGTGCCAGTGGTGATGATGGCGGGTCTCAATGAAGGTCGGCGTCTCTCCACTCACACCTATATGCCAAATATTTAAAAAGATTTTGTAAATGGGATAATGCACACTACAATATATATAAAACATACAATATATATAAAAGAAACTTACCATTCATTTTGTTACATGTATTCGATTAATTACTTTTGCTAATGTTAATTATTGTAAAAAGGTGTACAAGATAGTTTTAAAATATTGAAATTAAGGCCTGCTATAGGAAGCAAGAAAGCAGGCTAAACATAGTGAAATAATTTTTTTTAAATTAAACAAAATGGGGACGATATATTTTGTCCGTATCATAGGTGCCTATCTTTTGCTGTATCTGAATATATTTTCCTCCAATTGTAGTAATATTGGATATTAAATGATGAATTAAATCACGAGTATTCTGCACCAATCACATGCAAGATACGAAAGTCTGTATTTAAGGATAATTTTACATATAGATATGTATCGAATATAACAAGCTTTACCTCAGACCTGCCAGTTGGCCGACGTTTTCCGAAGGTGAATGAAAATTTTTTGCTGTCTTTTAGTGTCTTAATGTTGACTAGAGTTTATTTTTTTGTAAATATAGGAGAAAGAAATACTGAATAAATATATATTAAGATACCACATTTATGGGGATTAGTTTTGTAGGTGAAAAATGGGTTAAACATTATTTCACTATAAGAGAAATAATAGATCATTTCATTGCAGTGGTTATGAGAAAAGTTCAAAAGGTTTTGAAGCATTAGAATGTAAAAATATTAATTGATTTTCCATTGTTATTTGACGCTTGGAAATTAAATATTAATTAAGTAACATTAATCATTGGGTACGAAGTATAACCATCACACCATGCCATAAAACAAATTACTAGACTTAAGCTCTGAATGTCGATGTTAAATATAGAATCGATTGGAAGCGACGAACTGAGTTCTGTCATAAAGCACTAACGACTCCCTACACTTTATCGTCTGAAATAAAATGGAACATCTGCGCTCTCGTTAAAACTTCATTTTACGCCTCTGACCTCAACTTATCTGTCTTTAGATTTCATTTAAATTTCGATGAGCATATTTCTTTTGAGCACAGCTTTTGTCCGCTCATGAACTTTGCTAAGTCTATATGACTTTCATTACGATTTTTCTTTTAAAAGAAGTTCTTAACAACAAATCAATTCGCCGCGAGTTTCATGGGCTTTGGATGGCTTTGACATGTTCACATAACTAGAAATATAAATTTCTGTAATCAATTGAAAAACAATTATATTGCAATCCAGTTATGAATACAATGTTAACAAATTAATTTAAATTCACGAAGTAGTACGACTCGCGCCACGTACTTCAATTTAAGATGAATATGAAGATACTATGTTAAATGTATATAATATTTTAATTACCTATTTTTCTAGAATGGACAATATTTCAATGGCAATATGTCCTAGGAGAAAATTCAGATAGAAAATGTAAAGAAACGTTAACAGTTACGTTGACTTAATAAAGTTTCATATTAGAATATCTGTCAAATATGATCGAAGGAGGAACAGAACAGGAGAGTATAGACTAAACAAATTAAAATACAATAAACTGACCAAAAGTCATAAATGGGAATATAACCCTAAACAAAATACAAGACGTTTCGTCACCAACTGTTTGGGTTTTCTTAAGCTGTCTCTACAAAAGAATTAAATACATATATAACTAGTTTATTTCGAAACAAATAAATTTTGTTCATATGGTTACTTACAAATAAAAACCTTAATAGAAAATTTTGTTCAGCTACCGCAACATCCAGGGTCGAAATGCAAAACAAACATATCACAAAACTTATATTGTTTGAATACTGAATGCTGAAAATGAGATGGGGGATGGAGTAACTAACAGAAAGTTTTAATAGGATAAGAGAAGAGAGAATAATATGGAAGGATAATAAAGGAAGAGAGACAGATTCATAAGCATTAGAGGCAAGTGTGTGTCAGGTGAGAACAGAAGAGTGAGGCCAAGGATGGAATACGCTAAGCTGCCGGATTTGGGATATGTTAGCTATGTAGAAATGAAAAGGCCTGCATGGAGGGTTGCATCAAGCCAGTCTAAGGACTAAGAACAACATATTGTTGTAACTGAAGCTTTTTAAACCACAAGAATTATACTTCAAGGCTTCAAGAATATAATTTTAAAAATGAATAATACTGAGTCGTATATTGAATTTAAATTCTGCACATGTTTTTACATTTTTAGAATTTATTTTTGATCTAATATGAAGCATTTCGTTAATGGAACGAAAATAATAATTACTTCCTACTTACAAAATTTTGAAATATAAAGGTTTTGTTAATACCGATTATTTACCTAAAGCTAGTTTAAAATTGAAAAATGTTCCTTAATTCTAGATTGAAGTTTGCGTTTCGTTTAACCAATATAACAGTCCAGACGCTTTATTTTCTAAACAACAATTTCGTTATCAAAATTATGTATAACTTATATAGAAATTTATACGAAACTTAAATTATTAAAAAATATTATTTTTACTACAACAACGTCATTGACAAACAAGTTACTTAATTATACCGTATTTTTTTTATAAATACAGTAAATAAGAATGAAATATGTACAAGGGTTTGTAAACAAACAATAATCACCATTTTCAGTTATTTTTATTTCTTCTAATAGAGAATATGTGGCATCCAAATTCCACTGATCACCACAATAAAGTCATACATATCCTCCTTAAACAAAATCTCCACCAATCATTCCCTCCTCCTCCACATAACCGTAGACTCAAACGAAAACTACCAATCAACTACATCCTTCTACTCTCTAGTTCAGGTATAATTTAACATTATACCATGTATAAACAACTGTAACATCCTCTAATATAACTTATCGTAATAAAAAGAAAGAGAAAAAATACATTTTATGGTTTCTTTACAATGGTAACAGAATCATCTTAGAACTACATTAACCTTAAATTGTCCTTGCATAATTCATACTTGTTGGGGATACTTAACAGGGACAGAACAATGTGAAGTAATATTTTATAATGGCATTATATCGAATCAACAAATCCACTCATTATTTAACAACTTGTTAGGTTACATATAAAACTTAATAATATGTATATGTAACCCAACAAGTTGTGTATATATTTATAGGGATGTGCCACATGGTCACACGTTTCTGCGCAGTTTCTTGCAATGACGGCCATCCCATCATCTATATTTTATTTTTGCCCGTTGTAATAGATTTTCTTTAAAATAAAATATTTCCGCGTCCACCCAATTTTCCCCAGTTTATTTCATCACTTCATTTCCAGTATTTTTACTTTTTACTCTTTTACGTATCCTTCTGTTGTCCATATTATCGCCAACAACAGGACTACACTTTTTTATTGTCGGTGTCTGACATTCCAGTCTTCGTAGACTTCAATGCTAGCTTGAAATCGTCCCAGCATCTGTGATTCGCCTGGCAACTGCGACGTCAAACTGGTTCTAAATTTCTTATGAAAAACAACAGAATTTTAAATCCCATGTGATCATTCGACGCGGAATAATTTTACAAACTTTCCTACGTAATTATTTTCATTCATTCAAAACCCTGCAAGATATAGGCACTTTTCATATCGATAAGTCGATACCTCGACCCCATGATTGTATTAATTTTTCATTATCTTACCCCCACTCCCGATTTAGGAGGGTACCAGATGGCAAGACGAGTTCTACACTCATCGCCAACTTAAACGGACGCAAATCTAACTGCTAGTTGCGTTTGAACTATATTTCGGACTTATAAAATTTTCGTGAAGCTAACGTTTGGTCAACCCGAGGCATCGCTACGGACTTATAGAATTCGCCACGACTCCGGACTCAGAAGAAATTTCGCTTCATCTGTTCCGTAGCATATTCCGGACTTAGAAAAAAATTTCACGTCATCCATCCAAGACTCGACCTTGGACTTGGAAGATTTAGTGAGACCCAGGACTTGCTTCCCTGTTTCGAAACCTGTCCCATCCTGTGCGACGACTTGGACATTCGAGACGCCTCCGAAGCAACGCTCGCTGACCGGTCAGCCGCGCCGTGGCGTTAACAGCTGAGACGGAGCCTCCTTACAGTGAGCTCAAATATGGTGAAAGAATCCTATTTTCATTTCATTAACATTTAGTAAATATATAGTGAAATGGCTGTTTATTACATAGAATCTGTCGCAGGCATTTGTAAATTTGTGAATTTTCAATCATCAATGTTAAAATGTGTGAGTATAATGTACTCATAATAGTAATTTTGTAAACTTGCATTGAATCTCTCGCAGGCGTTTTAAATTTGTAAATTACATTTATTAATCATAACTTCGTATGTACCGGGGTCAAAGACCTTGGGCATATGGCAAGAGTTGTCCGCTGATCCCATTGGATCAGTCGGCCAATTGCCTCCTGAAATTGGTGGAGACACGGAGAAGGGAATGCTGCGTCCCCACAGCAAACTCGTCTCCCGTCATTCGGAAGGGCGTGAGAATAGTACCCAATGCCCGACCTACCTGATGCAGGTTTTCTAGGGTTTTCCCTGCATCTCTTTAGGTGAAACACCGGAAGATCGAACTGCGGCAATTCCGCTTATTACATTCGTATATTTCGAAACTGTGTAATTTCTCGGAAACTAGGCGTCCAAGGGGATTACGGGCGTCCTTATTTTGTTTGTATATTGTGATACCAAATTTTGCCATTTTTTACGACTCTGACACGTTCTCTGCAAGTCCCCGGTATTGTTAGTTGGTCGAACCCATTCCCTTAATTTCCTTTTATTGATTGGCTGAGCTGGGCAATCCACACGACGAACCGCCTTAAGAGCATGTAAGTGGTGTAGATTACGTAACATCGAAAATTCGCAGGTTACATTTGTCTCCAACATGGGGCCAGACGTTACCTTTTGGAATCTTTTCCCATTCATTTACCTTCGGTACTTTACAATATAACCTGATAACCCATTCATTTGTTTTTATTATGGCTGCTAAAAAAAATTACATATCAAGATTGTTCTATTAACTGAATTTTTATTTGAATTAGTCTAAGCTTTGAGCATTATAGTTGTAATATGTTTTTGTTTAATTTGGATGTGTGAGTGTGAGTAGTGTCGGCATATGAGATGCTGTTAGGCCTGGCACACATGGTCGCGCGACAGAAGCGTACACATGGGAAGCGACTTGGTCATTGTTGACAGTCGGACAAGGCAGACTGCTGGATTTACAGTATTAATAAGATTTCACTTTATTTCAAACATGGAACTACAAGAAAATAAATGTCTTTGGTTCTCTTTCGTCGTTAAAAACGGCAGAAGTGAAAGGTTATCTCGTATTTTGGCAACACACTACTCAAAATTGTGGTATTGAGACACGAATTTTTTAACTAAACATTATTATTTACATTTACAAATTATGTTGCGTCTAGATCTGAGTATTGCTGAGTATTTGGCCTCAAAATGAAGTCAAAACTTACCGCGACAAATTTTTATGGCGACTTTGGCTTGAACTGATATCAGAACGACCAGAGCAAAACTATATTGATCATACCACTACATTCTGGGTTATAAGTTGTATGGATAAGCCAAATTATCGCCGCTAAAACTAATTTCACAAACTATAAAAGTTGACATTTGCAGCGGCGCGTACGAGTTATCAAGGTGGACAGCCTGACAATTCAAGATGATCTAAATTCTGAACCAGTGTAGAATGAGATTCAATATTTTTTCACACTTTCAGTTGGGGTCTGGGTTTACTTCCTTACAAAACCTATGAGATTTAGAGTCGAGTGCGAGTCATCCAATAAAAAAAATGACACTTTAAAACTAAAAATAAATAACTTACGAAGACTTCTTTTCGTTTGTGTACAAATTTTCTAAAAAATTTCGATCATTTATTCCCAGGAATACATCTGTGTTCCAGTAGTCCAAAATTTGCTTGTTTAATATAGCTGGCCCTTTTTGTATTTTATCGATTAACAAAATGATATCAATGTGTGACACAGAAACGCGCACTCGAATAATGCCACGTCATGTTGAATGTGATAAAATATCTAAAAATAATAATTTCACCACTGTGTGGTCAAAGTTATTTATAAAATCAGAATATACAGGAGCTTCCAATCTCTAGTCAGATGATACTAATCGATTCTGTGGATTAAAATCTGAGTACCGTCATACGTCCGTTATACTGGCTCACTTTATAAACATGGATTTATAATGTACAGCTGGTGAATGACGGAACTCAGAATGAGTATGAATAGATTTTAATCCAGAGAATCGATTAATATCATCTGAGTAGTGATCGAACTCTCCGCTCTGTTCAAAGTTTAGAATAATTGGGATTCTACATATGTTCACTTATTTTTTGTTTTACGAAATATTCTCTGTCCTCAATAAATATAAGCAGACAGTGCTGTCAGAATTCCCTATATTTCCCTAGTGGAATTCACATGTTACGACAACGTTTATTAATCACAAGAATTGATTTGTATGTATTCAATTTTGTCAGAAATATCATTGTCAGTATAATAATGTGAAAATACTCTAAGAGGACCGCCGATAGTGATAGAAACATCATATATTTAAATATACTTTGTTTTATAAACTTATTCATTTAATTACTTTTCAGAATCATTTTGCTATTAATTTTACATGTTATTTTATAAATGAAGTCATAGCAATATAGATATAAATTAAAATTCCACATGATACAGCCTGGCTGTTTGGTATTTCGTCGTTAAACAAACCGAGAGCATTGTCGTCTGAGGTAAAACGCGCGACACATGTGCACAGCTCCATAAGAAACAATGTACCTGGAGTTGCGCTAGTGACAGCAGGGAGGCATCCCCGCTACTGATAGACCAGAAATCTCGAGTCGCGCGGCTCATAAAACCTCGCTAGTGACAGGGCAGCATGTGTACGCTCCCATTTACCGCAATGTATCTCGAGTCGCGCGACTGGCTGCCACGGGGCTGTCACTAGCACCACCATGTGTACGGGGCCTTAAAGAGTTGTCAATTGTTGTCAGGACCTGTGTTGTTACACAGCCTAAAGCTAGGTTTACACGGGCAGTGATGTTCGTCGAAGTTGGATTGGCTGTGCACTGCCTACCGTTTACATATTGGGCAGATAACTGCCCACTTCTTCACTGACAATTCTGTGCTAGTGCTGCCCTCACTACAGAACGGGCAGAGAACTCTGATGCATGTTTATACTTCTCTGCCATTTCTTGGCAACTACGTCAGGTTGGAATGTTGATGATGTATAGTGTCAATATATTGTTTATATCAAGTTGAATATTTTTCCCCTCTGTGTTTTCGCGTACGCATAATGTCCATAAAAGGAACTAATCACTTTGTATTGTGATAGAATAGACGTAACGAGGAAGAGTTCCTGAAAAAGTCAAATTCAGTATCACGCTCCTGTACTATAGATACATAAAAATGAAAACAGTTGTTTAGTATTATTGCTTTATATTATTACTACAGAAATCAAGCAATAATAAAAACAGCACATGTACTTTGAAGCTGGTTTTCAGTGTTTAATTGGGTCGGTTTCTATTACTTGTTTTATTCCCCTTAAAGTTGTCAATTACTGAACAGAACGAAATGAATTATTTTTCATTACGTGTGACAGTAGTATGTTTATAGCTATACATCATTCTTTTGCGTATTTTTTTCCAGTTAAAGTTTGTGCCGTTGGAGGCTGGACAATAAATATTTTTGGAAACTTAACCTAAAAATTTATAGGCGATTAGGTGCAACAAACGAACTGTATCCTAAATTATTTCTGAACCAAAATTCTGGAAGCTGTTCACAACAAATATTCACTTACTCCAATCGCGCACTATTCCAAACTGCACGAATATTGAAAATGCAAAATACAAATTGTTTACCATCGCGCAATCGATAGTCAACCCTGCCTCACCGTGCACAATCGATAGTTGACAACCGTAACTGCCACTAACTGGCCTCCCATGAGGGCAGCGTCTAGGTCGGTGGAGGGGGAACGTCAGTCATGACTGACATACTGTTGACACGCTCCAAGAAAAGTGAGGCAGTGCTCTCGTGTCAGCGATGTATAGGCAGTTGTCAGTGCAGCACTGACGTATGTTGACACGCCACTGACATCACTGCCCCTCGTTTTCTGGCAGTCATCACTGCCCGTGTAAACCTAGCCTAACAATAGCGACGGCCAAGGCTGTGGCGCAGGTAATTGGTGCCGTGTGTAAAGGACCGTCTGGAAGGTTCCATAAATGAAGTTTACCCCAATTAACCAGAAGAAGGCAACACCAACTGTGAATGGTAATGATGCAGTTTTTACAATATGGCCGGAACGTGGATATTCGATTGAAAATACAGAGGGTCGGACGAAGCCAATGAGTGAAGTTGTGTTTACAGAAGTTCACAGAGAGGCGATGGAGACCGACGAGTATATTCAGACAGAAGGGTAGTGGACGCCAAGGAGTGAAGTTTTGTTTTTAGATAACAGCGGTGGTGGAGACCGACGAGTTAATACGTTTATTCTACAGAGCGAGGTGTGACATTGATGGGATATGTTTCGTAAGAAGCGCCAACCACGTGAAACCAAGACTTTATGAAAGTGCGCTTCATAAAAGTAAAGCACTGTAAACGGTAACAACTAGAGCTCAAACCAAATGCAGCTGAAATTTGATGGTGAATATTTGTTGAATGAGAAATTGAGAATAGGATAAGAAGTGAAAGTGTGCGCAGCCAAATTGTATGGGTTAAGTAGAAAATGAAAATAATGTAAAACTTTCTCATTTTTTATTCTTTTAGCTATCAGTCTAATTGGATATTATTGTTCTTTCTTTGTAGTATCTTCTTGCTTCATTCCCGAGAGGCCCTGAGTTTAAGACACTTGTGTAATTTAATGTAAATTTTCGTAATATAGATGATTTTTAAAATTTTGATTATTGATTAATTTATTTAATTACCCCTCCCTAAAAAAGGAATATTACAGTATTGTAATATACTCCAATGTTTTAATTAATATTGTATAAATGGGGACTTTTGAAATAAATGAAACTTTTATAATAAATTACTACTACAGCAAATTTATTGACTTTAAAAATATACTATATTTCTTTAAAAGAAGGAAAAAATTGAATAAATATTCATTAGTGAAGTTAAACAGTCAAAATTGAGCGATTGGATTGAAATTTGAACATTGCCACGGTTTTATTTAATCTCATGAGAATCCTTCTCATCAGGGAGCTAAGATGGGGAGAATTACAAATGAAAATTTGAAGTGCTGAAATTTTAAAGGGGGTTGGAATCACTTTACAGAAAGCTATTTTGTATCTCATACTATTGATGTCTTCCATGGGATGGAACATGCGGTTAGCTGGTTGGAAGCAGGTTGAACCACGGCGATGGCAATTGATGGTCGAAGCAGCGACGTCGACGCAACTCAAGCGGATCTGCCTTGACCCAGACTTGAAAATAGTCCTATTTCTGTGTCAGACTGCCGTGGATTAGTTGGCACGTCTTGTCAAGTCCCCTTCTTCGAATTTCCACATATTCCTCCTCGCCAATACAGACTTTTAGCCAATCGCACTTTCGAAATTCAGCTACGCCGCAATTTTAGGCCCAATCACTGACACCGATTATATTTCAGTCCGCGACAATGACCGACGTAAATTGTGGGCTCATCCCTAATGGCAGTAACAATCAAGCCCTTCTAGCAGACGCCACGACGATGCACGGGCTCCACACATTGGTTAGAGCTTGACAGTTTTAACGTTCACATGAAATTAATTACATCCGCGTCAGCTTATATGTCAAGCAGAATACCCAAGAATACACTTCATTGCAATATTTATTTGTTTATTGATAATATGAATTATGTCTTGACAATTTCAGGATTAAATAGTTCTATGAAGATTCTGTTACCATTGTAAAGAAACCATTAAATGCATAAAAATAAATATTATATATAAATATATGTATATACAACAATTTGTTCAAATAATTTTATGTTGTGTATTTCAAACTGAATTTTTCAGTATTCACTCTTTTACAATTATTCACGGTTCATTGGACGCAAATTTCAATCGTCTTGTATCGTAATCACAGGCTCAGATTCCGGCGGGCTTCTTTAGATTCCTCCGTAACGCAGTTATAGGAGACGCTGCTGGTACAAAGACGCTTTCTACTGGGCGACGCTAACGAAATTATCCCAGTCGACGTCCCATCGCGAACGAACGCTGGAGTTCTCTTTCAATATTGTTAGTACTCGTCAGTCTCGATAAAAATTCTATATTACGTCTGATTTGGAATAACAAAATTGATCAACATTTCAAATGGGTATTATTAATGAGGAGGGCAGAAGTGTTCGGTCTACGTCAGAGGTGGCGTTGCTGAAGTAAAAATATTCAGATAGTGCTTGAAGACTCGATGAAATATTTCCTTTCACATTATTTCAGAAAACTATACGTTGATGCGTATCTTGGTGATGTAAGTTTCAAACCAATGCATCACATTGTTAGTGACCATTCTCACATGTTTCATCAGTTCTCTGTAGCAACTTGTCAGTCCTGCCAGTATTTCTTAACCCAATTACCTACACCACTCACTTTCTCCTACTGCTCAATTGGACAAAGTTTTCATGCTTTCCGAGTTTTCAACAAAAACTACGATTGATGTAAATTACTATTCTGATTCCCACTCCGTTGATGAGGCTTTCTCAAAAGAAGTAACTTTAAAATCCTAATGACAACATTCCTTTTTGGAGTTGGAATTTACTAAACGGCCATGAAAATAAACGGATAAATTTCAAATAAAAATAAATAATAATATTCCGAGAAAAAAATGTTAACGTCGGTTTTAATAATGTCTGTCTCTAAAATTAATAAAGCATTAGGGTCATTATTAGAATAGACAGTTATTCTCTATCTATTAAATCACCAAAACTCCGAAGTAAGATTGAAAATCTACATAATTCAGAATAGAGCGTCGGGTAAGAGATTTACATTGCCCAAAAGTTTCTGTTGAACAGTCATTGTTCCAAGTGTCCGCAGTTCCGAGAAAAGACCGATTCCACATCCCGAAATCAAATCTCTTTGTGAAAAATTTTATTACCATCCAAATGTGACGTTTCCTCCCTCTTTTGAGACTTATTCAGGCATAACATTTAGCAATTCATGATCTTCACTCCCTCGGCCGAAATGATTATTAAATGTATGACATGTCGGCCGTAACCGTCGAGGGTGTTTACCCGCGACACCAAATTCCTTTAAAATCGTTTCGGCCAAGAGAGTCATAAAATAAAGATCATGAATTGCTAAATATTATTCCTGATGAAGTCTCAAAAGGAAGACTAAATAGCATATTTGGATTAATTAAATAGTAATAAAATTTATTGCTGACTTATTGAGCGTCGTTTTATTGATTTTTTGTGAAAACTCAAGACTAATTTAATCTGGCTGACTAACTCTTCCCGACTCTTAGATACTCAACTGACTTTCCCACTTGGTTTACAACAGCCGTTTTCGATTCTTTCGTGTGGCTCCTTTTTTTTGGTTAACAGGCTACATGAGGGTGATCCTAAAACAGGCAACTCCCCTTTAATAGCATAGGAAGGGAATGGCAATGGAGGGGATGCTGAAGGTGGAGCAAGGGTAGCCAAGGGTTTGACTAGGGCCCCCGGGCTATGGCTTAAGGATCCTACCCGGTGTTTCACCTAAAGAGATGCAGGGAAAACCCTAGAAAACCTGCATCAGGTAGGTCGGGCATTGGGTAGTATTCTCACACCCTTCTGAATGACGGGGGACGAGTCTGCTGTGGGGGCGCAGCATTCCCTTCTCCGTGTCTCCACCAGTGCATACACCTTCTAAAACAGGTGAAGGTGCCTCGGCATGTGAGAACTTTGAAAAAAAAGCAGAGAGGACGAGGCATTCCCGACGGAGTCAGGTGAGCCCCGTAGTCAATCTGGAGAAGAAATGCCTGCGAGAGAAAAGTCCAACAGGCTATCCCAACGCTCTTTTTTTGGATAACAAGCTACATAAGGGTGATCCTGAAACAGGCAACTACCCTTTAATAGCATAGGAAGGGGATCTAAAAGGGGGGGGGGTCACTCCAAGTTCCAACTGCTATTCCAGCTGCGATTCTGTGCAAGGTTTTTTTGTTTTTGCAAAATCATGCCCATTTAATTCCACGCCCACGAATAATCTCTCTAGCTATGGACCAATCTTTGTAATCCACGCCACATTTCTGGGTGTCAACTCGGCCCTGTAGGTGTTGACCAATTAAACCTTTCTGCCGGTTTAGAACAGCTATATAGGCCTCTGCGTTATTGCGCGCGAGACGCTATAGAGGTCAGCTTTGATCTCGTGTCAAATCAGTTCTAGAGGCCAGATAATTGTGAAATTTAGCTTATCGACACACATTCTACCCCAACAAACATGTACTGGTATGATCAAAGAAGTAGTACAATTGGCCTTTCTGATATGTATGACTCCTAAAGTCACCACAAAATTTTGTCGAGGCAAATTCGGATCTTTGGAGGCCAATCACTCAGCAGCAGAAGCTGTATAAGCAACAATAATTTGCAAATAAACATATCAGGCACCATATTAGACATTACCTACATAAATTTGTAAACAAGAAAGAAGTCATACAATTTTTATGGTAGGTCAGACAAACTCGTATCAATCTCGATAATGGAGCTCCATGGCTATGGACATTGTTACCGCTCTTGGCGGCGAAGCCATTGTTAACAGTGCGCTCAGTGTGACGCCATAGAGTGGCTGTTCACACGATCAGATCATGACTTAGCTACATAGATTTCTTCGAGAAAATTCTAGAACTCGCTGGTTGAGGATAATGGCTCACAGATGTCAGTAAAAGTTCCAATTTGTGATTGGCTAAATTTTCAGAATCTACGTGCGAACGAAGGGAAGCATAAACGCACTAGCCATAACTGCGGTGTGTATGGCCTAGGACAAAAATTGATTAACTGTCATATGTTATAAAAGTGTTTTTTTAAAGCTTATAGGTCTTTGAGTATGGGGCGGTGTGTTTGGGATCCCTACAGAACCGATCAAATACACGCGTTGGACAGGGCTCAAAACCGGGAGGAAAAAGCAAATATTTATAGAGGCACGGGTCGAAAACGTCAGGACTATGACACTCGAACTGCACCAAAACTGCGATTCTCGGACATTGTCACTCCCGACCACACACTTTCGACACCATTCTGCGACACGCTGAGGTAAAATTATAGTTTCCCCATATTCCTCTGCAGGTTGTCGGCCTCGGTTACATAGTTCACACACAGAAAGTGAGTCGCGAGTCCAGTTTTCCAAACATATCGCCATTTGGTTTACCTACCACCAGCTTCAACCTTATTACATTTCGTTATGAGGAATTAAGAAAAGGGAGGTTCAAAATTAAAGTTAAGCGGTTTCCTGTGGAGACAGAAATAGAAAGGTTGTAAAAAGTAAGAGGGAAGGACAAGGCTAACATGGTATACAAAACTTTTACAGCGCTATAACCACTGCATTCCATTAACTCCGAAATCCTTGTTATATTGCTAAATGGGACAATGCAGGAAACTACGAGGACACAACATTTGCTAAGTATAGGTTGAGTGCTCAATTGATTGGTTTTAAGAAGAAATATATAAAAAGGAATAAAATAAAAACGAGAAACTAACATTATTTTCCTATATTTTATTTTCTTCCCATATATATTAAAATAGATAACTTATTAAAAATGAAAATACCATTTAAATTTCTGTCGTTAAAGCGTCAATAATGTATTTTTGTGTGTTCATGGTCAGCGTTTACATCATTCTTCGGAAAAAGGAAACAGCCTTTCTTCAGACAATATTGAAAATACATTTTACGGTCAATATGTGACATCCGTCCCTAATCCAAGAAAGATTTGCTCCTGTCAAGGCGGAAGAAATACGTAGCTGTTTGGAATCAGCTACTACGCGTAACTAATGTGCGTAACATGTGTGCGATGGCCCTTGTTTACATCCTGCAACCAAATTTTATCTTATTGGATGCAATCGTGTAAATATCAACTAACGGGTGCCATTTTAAATTGCAGCCGGATGCTATTGCAAAAGGGAGAAGGAAAGTTTTGGCTATATACGAGGTGGCATGGCTGGGGAGAGCTCTCGAGACCTCAGGAGACGTAGATTTTTTAATAAAGTTTACAAAATTTTGGCCCAACCTATCCTCCAAGCAGCCAGATCATCAGATGCAGCAACGAGAAACGGCTTAGCAGGCGCCACCAAATCGTCAACCCGAAGCAAACGCCACCAGAGAATGCAGCTGCAGTCTTCCACGGTATCATTGATATTGAATTGAATGAGTTCACATTGCCAGACCTATTTTCCATAGAAACGTTGCTTCTTTTAGTTCACCCCACAGGTGAACTGTTATTAAAGAATCTCACATAAATTATTAATGCTACTGTTTTCATGTGAAAAACATTTTATTCAATTCCCATGTTTACATATTGAATTTTAATTTTATTGTTATTAAATTCAAAGTCATTAATTAGATCTTTTCTTTTCTCTTATGAGCCCTTCATAAATCGATACCTTATAACTAATAAATTAAACCCCTGTCTTTATTATTTTCACAATTGGCTTCCTCTAACTGTGGGGTTTAATATGTTAAATAATAAATAAGTAAATAAATTAAACGCCACTCTACTATTATTTCTTACAAACAAATACAACTAAAATCTAATTACTAATATATTTTGGCATGGAAATGAACCTACACTTAAAATATACTCACATGAATGCATGAAACTCGACTGAAGAATACCGTTAATTTTTACAATTCATTAATAAATTTACTTACCTCAGTAAATATCTGTGCTGTTACCAAGTAATTATTCTGGGCCCTTATTAGAATGTAACAGTAGAAAGTGACACGCCGGAATCTATCCACACTCGATATTGCTTGGGACAGAACTAGATTTCTTACCGCGGGTTTTTATAAATATAAAACGTACCAATTTTGAAACAGTTTATTTTAATAAACAAATTTAGTCTTGATTTGAGAAAACATTACACAGTTCAAATAATTGGTTATTTAAATACACAAAGAAAATAAATGTCCGACAGCTCTGCTTTACCGTACAACGGCAAGCGAAAACGGGATGCCTGCAAACTCCACTCGTTTCAGAAAATGGGCTCCACACGCAGCACGAACGGCGACGCTAGTACTCGAGGGTCGTCAGCAAGCGTCTGGGGCTCTCCCCTTCCCTTGCAGTGCGGCCACAATGCGTAGACAAATACACCGCTTGACGGGGAGGCAGAGCGACGGCTCCTAAATGAATACAAGAAAATCCTCACCGTCATGAGCGACTATTTCGGGACTATATATACCGCAGATCATCCGCCACGTGGCAGGAACTGCATCGAGGGAGGGGGCTTGTACAAACCGAATTGGCATAGTGCTTAATTTGCTATTTAGCAGAAGTTAGGAACGAAACGTTTTACCTTTAAGGAAGGTATTTAAATTCCCACAGTGAGGTCTTCCGGTCGGAGTGTTTTCGGAAATTTTTATTCAGCTCTGTAGACATTTGTTATAATTACTGCATAGAAGAAAGGAAGCCGGCTAGCAGACCAAACGGTACACTCCAACCATCATCATAGAAATAACTAAAATAAAATGGGAACAAAAGTTTCCATTCGACCAGCGGGACCCGATTCTTGCCAGGAACAAAAGTTCCCTTTCGTCCGATAAAGGTTAATTAAAATTAAATTATTCTATTTCTGACTTTTGGCCATTATATGTATTTTATTTATAATATTGAGTCTGGCTAATTTAACTACTTTGTTTATAATCGTATTTTCTTCTTTGTGTTTTACACAGCGAATTGTAGGAGTTTCTCTTTGTCCGATAACTGTATAAACAAACGTTAATATGAAAATGCGCTAGATAATCTCTACAAGAAAACAACCGACTGCACTATTCAGACAAAGGTATCCCATCCTGTGTGACGTCCCCAAATCGCAAACCGTCTCAGTGACCGCTGACCGCGTCCCGACACAACAGACCGCAGTCTGTGTGACCGAGCCACAGTGGATCAACCACAACGAGTCTGTCCTGCCACCCTAAAATATTACCTTGTAATTTATTTGTTCATTGTGTCTTTTAAAATAAATCTCGTTTTTTTTTCAATCAAATATTTCAGTACGTGAATTATCCTTTAAAATATTATTAAATTTTTAAATATTTGATAAATTACTATCCTGGTGGCGCCCTATTATATTATTATTTAAAGCCATACATATTCTAAATACCTTCTCTTACTCACAGTCACGAAGCAATCAATTTGGGACGATCGTCGAAATTCCTTAACGATACTATCTGCCGTGATAGCAGGTAAAGAGGCAATCACGAAGAGGTTGCAATATATATCTAAACAAAATTTTTATGTTAGGTTAACAGAATTAAGGAAAAAGTAAATGGCTGTGATGTACAATAAATTGTTTTGTTGAAAGAAATACCAATTGTCCTTATGTTTTTGTTTATTATTATCAATAGCGTATGAATTTTACAATAGTTTTACTTGGGAGTTTTCGGCATTGCCATTTCAAATGCAAATCTTATTTTTCGGGCATAAACTCAATCAAAGTACTGGGAATAATTTTCACTATGTTAATGTAGAGGGATTTAAAGCAGCGTGTTTGTTTAATGTACCAAGAGCATTCTTGTCTCGGCTAAGGTACCGTCAGTCATCATCCTGGTTAATTTGAAGCTAACGCCTTGGACGGGTTAATTTTCGAAAAGCAGACATGGTCTCTATTAATATCCAGTTTACCAAGAGAGTACAGTCGAATTTATTTATTTAATTATAAATAAATACCCTGGCAAAGGCGGACACCATGCTTGTATAGTAATAGTTTGTTGGAATTCTATAATGGTCGAGTAAATATGTAGAATATTATGAGAAATAAATTGTGTTAAATATATTAATTACATATTATGGTCAAAATAGACAAATAAACTTATCTAGAATAAGCAAAACGATTCCTCTGCACACCAGATATATAAAAGAATTGAAACTAAGTTACACATGTTTTAAACTGGAAGAAGCACTACAGACCCAAAGTTATTGTAAAGAGAAATAAATGTTTGGAGATTACAGTGTGTCTGTATTATGGGATCTTTAAGGTCGTATAACTCAGGAGATTTAGTTTGTCGTGTGTCTAAACGATGTGTAGTAGACAACTTCCCCGATATTGTAGTGTCTGAAAACATTGGCGCCAGTAAATATGTTGTTTTCAATTCAAGATATGTTCTACGTCAAGCAACTTGTCCGTAAAAACTAAGAGTTGGTAAATATAGGATGCGGTTGCCTCATTCTATATATCCAGTTCGTAATAATATAATATATACTTTCAACACTAACAGTAGCGGTGCGGGGGCATGCTTGAAGGGGAAGTTTCTTCTCAAAAGACAATAACTACCTTTCATTCTCCTTTCTCTACTGCGCATGGGACGTGCTAAGCCATACAGTAGGTTGTTCCTTAATTTTAGTTTTCAAGGCTCGTTCAGCTACCATCGTAACTGGCATTGTAATCATTTAAATTTAGATTTATTATTCAATCCATTAGTCCTCGGTCTCGGAAATAGGATACGTCAAATATAATATTACAAGAAATATACAAAATTTTACAATAAATAATTTAAGGACAAAAAGAGGAAAGATAAAATTCAATCTTCAATTTTCAGTCGACGGAAGAGGCAGCAGAAGATCGTGCGTAGGTTCCTATCGAACACGAAAGAGAAAATAAGTCGCAAGTTAAATTCTAGTTGTAAAATAATAGGAGAATTTGATTGAACGCCAGCAAACTGTTTTAGTCCTTCCTATCTACATACTCTTTCAGCTCCATTCATTAACAGTGATTTACAACTCTTTATAAACAATTTTTGAGCCTTTAAAGCTTTTATTTCCTCCGGAAGAGTATTGTATACGTTTATACCGGAATAGTGAATGCTTGTTTCAAAAAGGCGTAGACGATGTTTTTCAACACGGAGCTGAGAGCGATTTCTTGTGTTGTATGAATGGCTTGAACCGTTTAGAGCATATAGATTGATGTTTCCCCATAGAAAATTTAAAATTTCTAGAATAACTGTCAATGACTGATGTAAATAGTTTTAGTTCTAATTTCGCTTATAAGTAATGTTAAGTGCTTGTGAAGGCTTGGACGAGTCCGTGAAAGTGAGGGACGTGACGGCCGAGATTTATGGCCAGACCCTTCAGGAGGATCCTACCATGTGGAAGAAGCTTCTTCCACCATGGGTCCTACAATAACAAAAATTGGGACAGTTACGCTTGGGACAGGGTAGAGGAAGGAAGGGACTAGCTGCTGCTGCTGCAAAGAATTTTATTTATCCCGCCATCTTCCAGATCGTCGTCGTTCAGCTCAGTCAACAACAACCAACGCAACAACTTCAGTTGGATCTTCCCCTCCCTTGCTTAACAAACAGACTCTGTGGCAAAATAATTACCTAAAATTTGTATTTTGAATGTCTGCTCATTTCATTGAAACCTCTTCAAGGATAAGCCGGCCGTAACAAAGGAGCTCCCTAGAGGTAAATAGTTTTAAGTTTTAGCTGTAATTAATACATTTTTTTGTTTTCCTAGACTGATAAAGTAAAGCTGCCATGGATATATTTACATTCATTTAAATTTTGTTTCATTTATTTCGACAACTTGTATGATCCTGGAACAGGTGACGTCACTCCCCTGATTCATGCTCTCAGTCCTAAACCCGAGTGTGTTCCGATAATAAAATTGCCCTACGTAACACGTAGATGGCGCCCAAATACTACTATACCGGTAAGATTCAACATATCGCGCCAATAAAAACAACACAATACGTACAAGGCAAGGTTAAAATTCCAAGTTTGAAAAACAAAGACTTACAACTGGCATTCCACTCCGCACCAGAAACTATTCGTACTTCCGTAGTTTACAAATGTGAAGCGCGTGATGCGAATGACCCCAGTTTACAATACCGTAAGGCATGACAAAATGAAAATGTGCATGGTACATCATTTTTGATGTAGCTATGTCGGTTTCCCCATCTAACACTCGTAATGTAAAGCAAATTTTGCTGACTTTTCCCTATAGATTTTTAATGTGGTGATTCAATTTCACATTATTGTCAATCAGCAGACCAAGAAATGGCACGTGCTCAGAAATGGTTTCCAAATTAGGAGATTAACTGTTTGCATTTGCTGTGAATTTAACGATTTTGGATTTCTGTAGGTTCAGAGAAAATTTGTTTGCAGTGAAGCAAAGATTGAGACGGCACATCGCAGTATCAACTTTCTCGCATAAAGTTTCCGAGTCAGTGGCTGTCCGTGATTACCAAATTTGTGTCGTCAGCGTAGAGGACTGATTTTAAGGGATCTAAATAATTAGGTAAATCATTAATGTATATGATGAAAAGTAAAGGTCCCATAATTGAGCCCTAAGGGAAACCGCAGGTAATTGTTTCCCATTCTGACAAGCTCATTTCCATCCGAGTTTTAAATCGCAACTTTTTGGCGTCTGTTTTGCAAGTACGATGTCGATAAAGAAAGGGGAACTCCTCTGATCCCATATAAATCTAAAATTCTGAGTAGAATATTATGCTCTACTAAATCAAACGCTTTAGAGAGGTCAGCAAAAATGCAAGTCACTTCAAGACTTTCATCCAGTGCGTCATGAATAGTTTGAACGAAGTCGTATGAAGCCGTGTTGGTAGATTTTCCACTAATGAAACCATGCTGTGATGTGGAAATAAGTTTAAATTTTGTAAGAAATTATATATTAAACATTGTATACAACACAATGTTTGTTCTTAATTACACTAGGTAAGGCGTTATAGCTTTGTATACTACAGAACTATTTAATTTATTCAGGAACAGATAGAGTTTTGAATATAATGGTTGATGTAAATGTAAAACTATGAATATTTCAGAGAAGAAATGATTAGTTAAAGTTCAACGTAAAGGCATAATTTAGAAAATCAGAATGGAAAAATCTCGACCCATGAATCGAAGCCGTAGGTGAGCCTGAGCTTCAGGTGTACAGAGTGGATGGATCTCGCATCAGTTCGTGGCATCCAGATGGACTAGCTCAGTGGTAGGGAAATCACTCAGAAGCGGGAAGTCCCGGGACGGTCCAGAGTTTTCCATTCTGATTTTCTAAAATAAGGATTTTTTGCATTGTATTTCACCGTTTACATAGAAATAAATAATTGGAGTTTGTCGAGTTTCTTTTAGACATTAAAATCTTCTTTCATGTACGTCATGGAACGCAAATAATTGCTGTTGAATGAAAGATAAATGGAACATTTCAGTCATGAGTTATTTTATTTATATCCAAATGATGGAAACTTATTAACATTAGTTTTTAAGGAGAATTATTATTACTTATGTGTAACTACTGTACCGTATATATCACATATATTATTTATTGAAGATTCCATTTTCTCTTCCAAGGAGTAAAGGCAGAAAGCATGTAGATAAAATAAGGAACTTAAAGCATACAGAATTACCTTTCCTATTGATGAGAGCGTAATGTTGAACATGGTCGTTGGAGCACATGAACAAACAATTATCAAAAATTTAAAGAACAGCGTTCAACAACTCGACTTAAAGGTATAATTTTATTTTTATAACATTTCAATATCAGAAGTGATAAATATCTTTAATGTATAGTAGCCTATTATAGTATAATTGGTCATATGCTGACAATATTTTGTAAGAATACCGATACGACGTTTCCTTTAGTAAATGGTAGATCTTGTAATTTAATTAAAATGTAAAAAAGTTGAAGGGGAAGATAGAATTTATAAGAAGCCTAAGATAGGAAGTCAAGGATCTTAAATACAAAGAAAAAGGTTTTAGATTCGACTAAGTGCATTATTATTACATTTCACATTTAGAGAAAATTATTAAGTCTGATAGTTAAGAGAAGTTTCTGGAGTTATGGTTCAACGCCAAATGTTCTCAAATTAGTCCAGTCAGATTATGTATATGGCTATCTTCTGATAAGACAGTATGCTTTGTACTGAAAGTTTATAATTTCATTTGTTACTTCGTCATTGTTTATAAAGCCCACAATGTTTCGCCTATGTGAAAAAAAATCATGAGTTCAACTTTGTAAACCTCACAATGGGTGACATATGGTTCTCTTGGATCTTTATCATTATTGTTGAAACACAACAAGGAATTAGAAATAATAATAATAATAATAATATGTATATTAAATCACTGGCGTTAATTTGAGATTCTAAGATCATTTTACATATTTACTCGATTATAAATATGTATATATTCTTTTAACACACTTTCAACAAAGCATATTGACTTCCATTTCGTCAACTTTGAACACTTCAACTCAAATCGCATCAATTTTACCTAAATACAGCCCCTTCGACTTTGTCACTCCGATCTTCATTCGCCAGATTTTTTAGTGTAAGTAAAACAAAGCTGAAGCCAACGCACAATTTGACGTACAGTTACCTTCACGAAACGTCATAGAGATAAAAGGGTATTATATTCTGCAGAGAAAAATAGTTTGTTTAAGTTTAATTTGTTACCGTGTTTTTCAAAAAAATATACTTTATAAAGACGGCTTATTGTAGAAAAATAAACATTATCAGGGAATTGACAAGGGTCCGATGTTCAATGGGCACTCCAATAATGTGCGTTTAGTCTCTTTTTCTTGTGATTAAATTCGCGGTTCTTAATTGCACGTGAAACCTTTATGGTTTGCTTTTTCTGAGAAAGACCTTGCGCCTTTGTGGAGCTGTGGATGCGTTGCGAGGCGAACAAAGGACGAGGACGAAGTGAACGCTGAGCGAAGGTAAAAAGAAAATGAAGCCGGTAGTATCTGCCAGGCAAACAGAAGCCGTAAAAACGGACGGTAAATATTGACGTTAAAGTGGCCTCACCTACATGCAGCACGGTTCCATATTTTTATCAAAATATAATTTTCTGGCATTTAAAACACTAGGAATGTCATGCAGATAACCTATTAAGAAAAATATATTTTTTTGGTCACAAGAACCAGACAATGAAAGGAAGGCATCCACATCATGCTTCCGCTAGTCGATTAGCAGGAAGATGACAGTAACATTTGAAATAAAACTATGCGAATATGAGTATGTGGTGAATATACGAAATTGTCTGGAAAATATTTTTGCGATCATTATTTGGACAAGAATCTAGGCAATTAGGTAAGTAGCTAAATTCATTATTTGTTGGTTTGAACTACAATACCCAACAATGCAAATGTTTCTGGTTCAAAAATATCTTATTCTTATGATTTCAACAATCGCCATAAAAATGACCGAATAGCTCTTTCTTTGAAGATATAGTGATATAGTCATTTTACTTTCCGAATAACATTTCTAGTGTGGTGGAAATTTTGTTTTTGGAGGCGTCACCTCTGTTAAGTGACAAAATGCCACACTGTCCAGCTGTTTGTAAGCTATAAACGTAATTACTGTTGCTGTGACTGTGAGTTTAATATAGTTTGCCTTGATTTATAGCTTTCGAGTACTTTCGAAAATTAATTTTTATAATCAAAATGAGTAAATTCAGTGAATAATCTTTGTTACATTTGCGGAGAAAAATCATTGCCGTTACACATGTAATTGCTTACTTATTGTGTAGGCTAAATTAATTTAACTTATTAATTTTTAATATAAAATTATAATATTGATGGGGAATATTGAAAAAAAAGGAAAGAGATAAATTACGTTTAAAATTAAATTTTAATTAAATCCAAAGTTATTTACAAAATTTCTGGATAATGTCATAAGAAAAGGACAATACATTAACATGTGACTTTATCTCAGGTTATTCACTGTGGAGTGAACGAAAAAGCATTAATTTTCTCCCTAATGGCAATAGGCCTGGCAAATGTGAACTCTTAAAATCAAAATATGGGTACGATACCGAGAAAATGCATCTGTTTCTTTATATGCTGGTTTATGATGGTTGACTGGTGGCTGCTACGAGATCGTCTCCGTCTGGTGTCTCCCGTACGCTCTTTCTAGGCATCATCTCCCTCATGTCTTCCGACAAACTCCTTTCTCAGGTCTCCCGATGAATTCTCTCGGCTCTCGATCACATCTCCCAACAATCTTCCCTTCCGGTCTCCCAACAATTTCTTCTCTGCTCTCCCGACAATGTAATGTTTCTTCCTTCCAAAATTTCCTTCCTCGTCACTTTGGTCGGACACTACACCATCTTCAGCCACCAATCAGATGTTGTCCACCAAAGTCTTCTATTGGCTTGCAGTTTGACAATTACAGCCAATAGGAAAAATCTTCATCTTGGAGGGCGTAAATACAGCATATGTTACGCATCTTGCCGTAACATTCCAAATCTTTCATGGACCTTCCGTCTTTCCAGCCGTTCTTCTAATTAGCTATTGCCACTCCCGGTAGTATCCCAAATTTTCTACGGCCGATGCTTCTCAATGGGCTGCTCTCGTTAGAAAAGCAAGGGAAGGTCTATTGATCATGGAATGCGCCCTGCGACCTCCCACAATGAGAAACGGGCAAGAAACAGATGAACTTTATTTAAGCTTTCCTCTCGCCTATTTAATGACTATTACACACAAATGTAATCTGACGTCTCTTATGGAGACTGACCATCATTATTGTGGTATGAATACAGAGGAGCAGGATAGACCGAAAGCTCCACATATATGGTGTAACTCTTGTTTAGTTATACTATGAGAATGACTGAAAATAGAAAATAGAAGCATTTGCTGCGCCTATTGGTTTGGAAGGAGACTACATGATAACTGATATTTTTGCTTGACTCCACTTGTGTGTACCAGTAAACGCAGGATTGCCAATGGAAAAAGAGGAAGATTCAATATCCGAATCTTCCGTCTGCTATTCGACCTATTCCACATTCAGAAACTTTAACTGTTCCTACTCCATCCAAAAATTATAATTAAATGCGATTAAATAATTAATTTTAAACAGAATATTAGTTTTCATTGATAATATCTCTCACTTTTAAAGTTTTGTTGTGGTATTCAGACCTAAGACTGATCTGATGCAACCCTCCATGCTAACCTATTTTGCACAAGCCTTTTCATTTCCGCATAACATTCACACTCCACATCCTTCCTAATTTGCTTATCGTATTCTATCCTTGGCCTCCCTCTGTTCTGTTCTTACCCCACACACTTCCCTCTAACGATAATTTTACAAGACCCTCATGTCTTAAAACGTGGCCTATTAATCTATCCCTTCTCTTAGACAACGTCCTCCATATTGTTCGATCTTCCCCTATTCTGTTTAGAACTTCCTCGTTTGTGATTCTATCCACCAATCTGACTTTCAGCATTCTCCTATAGTACTACATTTCAAAGGCTTCTTTTCCTTTCCGCAACTCCTATCGTTCACGTTTCGCACCCATATAACGCCACGCTCCATACGAACAGTTTCAGTAACGATTTCCTAATATATAAGTTAATCAGCATGGGCGACAGACTGCATCCTTGTCGTACTCCTTTCTTTTTTACAACTTTCTTTTCTTGATCTCCTATTCTAATTACTGCTGCCTGTCTTCTGTAGAGGTAATTTATAAGCCTCCTTTCTCAATATTTTATTAAAGTGCTCTTCAAAATTCTTAATAGTGATTTCCAGTTCACATTATCAAATGCCATGAACTTGGGGCGGATTTTTCTTATCTTGTCTTCTATTATGAGTCCCAAAGTCAATATTGCTTCTCTTGTCGCTACATTCTTCCTAAAACTAAATTGATCTTTTAAAGTATTAAATAATTAATAGATTGCCAAGTTATCGGTAGATTTTGTATGCAACAGAAAGATGAAAACTACAGTCAGTTGGTGAAAGTAATTCATCAAAAATACATTTAACTCGGATGAAATACGTCCCTTAAAATCCATTTTCTCCGCTGACACCAAAACTTTTCCCTGTTGTGGAACTGTCATTGATGAACACGGAGAAAGATTCCGTCAGGAATATAATGGGACGGGGGAAAGTTGATTTTTAAATTAAATATAGACAATTTTATTAAGTTAATACTAGAAGCAATTTAATTTATAAAAACAAATATATGCAACACAAATTTGGCGTCCATCAATATGCCACAACTAGCTCAGCAAGGAACTCAATATAATAAGGGTCATGAATGTGGGGATTTGTTCAGTAGTCACTACGCTATTTTGACATTGGCACTGACACGCCTGAGGTTTTTATGGGTTCTTTGTCCACGCCACGCCGGTCTTCCAAGAATTCTGGTCGCATCCGGAGCTCCTTCCTTGTCTCTGGTTAATTCGACAGGATTACACGTACTGCTGCTTCCAGGTCGCCTCGTAGTAGGGACATCCTTACTTCTATTACACCAGCAAGATTCCTCAGTGTTTCTTCTGTGTTACTACGGCCAGACCCACTTGTCGGGTCCCGTTGTCAAATTCCCATACTATCCGCTCCCCAAGACTCGAGTCAGACTAATACTGTAACACATCTCCTCTACCTTTGTCCTTATATCAATGCCACTCTAGACTGACTAATTCTCGGTACCTCATCTACTCACAGCTCTGGATGATTGATTTTTCTATCAATAAATAAAAAGACAGCCAATAAGTTAGCATATAAATGATCATTAATTTTAAGGTAGAAAAGTTTGTTGTGATTTCTTTATCATCTCCTCTCCACCTCCCTACTTCTTCCAAATTTACTTCCTTCTCCTTCGAAGATTATTCCCCAACTGCCTTTCTCCTTTTTCGAAGATTCTTTCCTAAATGCCCAATTTCTGTCTCCTTTTCTCGCAAGGTTGACTGTGCTCAGTTGGGGTGGATGGTGAATCACATGGCTCCCAGCCCCAAATCTAATGTCCAGCTTGTCCCGCAGTTTTCTTCATTTTTCGGGGAGGGAGAAGCGGCCTTAGAAATTTTCGAAGTGTCAATTCCCTGCGCAGGTAGCGTCTGTAATCCCCAAAACTGAGAATTTCACACTCCAGGCTCGCTGTTGTTCCGCCTTGCTGCATTTTTTTCCTATCGGACTTTGTTGCTATCCCCGCCTGAATGTCGCCAATAGATAATTTGAGTATCACCTCACATGGAATAAAAATACAATAGCCACCTTAACTCATTACAGGATGTCTATAAAGAATAAAGATATCAAGGCCGCTGGAATTCTTGCGGATTACAGCTTGTTGACTGAGTCGATTGCTAATCTTCTGATGAAAGGGACGGTCTCTCCGAAAATTCGAGACACCAAAACCCTACATGGAGCCTGCTATCTGTGAACTTCAGGTAAGCCACCAGGTTTCTGTCTCTCTTTCCTGTCATTAATTTTATAATTAATCTGACAAAGTCATTTTCTGACGTATATATATGACGAGTCCTATACATCGTTTTATCATTCTAACTCACATAATCTATAATTATGCCTCTGAAATATATACGTACTTTATTCCAGCTACACCACAAGAGGTCGGCTAGTCTTAAATTTTACATAAGCAGCAATCGTATCTGAACTTCAGAGTTTTAAAGACAATTTTTAACAATTTTCATTAACGAAGAATATACTGAATAGGTCTAAGTAGAGCAATATCGCCTCTCAGTTTCACCGCCTAATGTGTGTATCACTAAACGTCGTTGGCATTATTTAGTTATTTAAATGTTCAAGTCTCCTATTAACACAACGTTCCTCAGGAAATACATCTACACTAAGTTCGAAACAGAGTATAAATAAGAACTGGCGCATGTTAATAGTATTTGTCCGAATCGTTAGCTGGTGGTGGTGTAAAATTTATGAACTGTAGGGAATTTCTTTCTGTATTACGTCCACGTGCGATCAATACATCGCAGTAGTTGTCAGGGTAGAAGTGTGTGTCTGGGTATGTGGGTTGGGGGTGCGGGGGTGGAGTGCGATGTTAAGAGCTTGTTAAAAGCACTTGTGCAGCAGTGTTGTGGAGTTGGGTCCTCTGTGGTGTTTGCCCAGTAGGACCTGGCTAAGTGAGACTGTCACCGTGCTGGTTGGCTCGCACGAGAATGTCTCATGTACCTACATCTAAATAATATTTCTCCTATTCATATATAAGCTCTAATGTAGCAACGTAACTATGAATGTACACCACATCGAACTATTATTATGTTTGTATTTATATTCAACTGTTAATGAAACAAATTTTAGGTAAGAAGAGAAAGAAATAAGAAAAATAAACTTAAAGTCAATATTATATTTTTAAATAATAATTTATAAGATTACTATTATAAAGGTTTAAATTTAACGTCTGTTGCATATAATCAAACAATTGATGACCTTTTACAGACCTATATTATAAAATTTACTTGTAACAACGTTTCGGCATGTTTTATCCCTTCTTCAGGTCCCCCCCCCCCCACAAAAACGACAAAACAACACAAATTTCATCAGAAGTCCAACAATACGGTACAGACCCGAGGTAACACTTCAACTCCTTTCCCACACATAATTATTGCAATTGTTTAATTAGATTGCTGTTCTATTGGAATACAAATTGAGCTTTGAGTGGGTGTCGTTTCAGAAGCATAGCAATTAACTATTTACCATATAATAATGGGAATTATCATATGATAACATTGAATTCGGAAACATAAATTGGGGACCGTTTGAAACATCTAGAAGTTAGAGCTCTTATCAGGGGCAGAGAAACAGAACACAAAATAGGTATGAGGTTTGATGAAATCATCTACCGCCGTCAAACTCCTCCTAAGAAATAAATAGTAGATCAGCTTATTTTTTAATGGCGGAGTCAGGACTTGGAATCAAAACTCAGTAATCATGACCATAAGATTATAGTGAAACATATTAATTAATTCTGTATTTTTTATAACAACCTACATGTGGGTGATCCTGAAACAGGCAACTCCCCTTTAATAGCATTGGAACGATTTGAAAATGGGGGAATATGCAAATAGAGCAAGATAGCTATGGGCTGACTAGGGTCCCCATACTATAGTTTAAGGATCCTACTTGGTGATTCGTATGTAAGGACTGCAGGAAAATCTCTAGAAAACCTGCATCACGTAGGTCGGGTTTAGGTTATTATTCAAGCGCCCTTACCAAGGACGAGAGATATGAGATTGCTGTTGGGTCACAACATTCCCTTCTAGGAGAAGAGTTGAAACGTCAAAGTAAAACTATTAGTCATAACTATAAACTGTACAATATTTATCTCTTTTTTATAAATTGTATGTAACTCCATATAATAACTGGCGAAGTAGCTACTTAAAAGAGAAAAATGATATGTAAAATTTGTATTATTTATTTTATCTCAAAATTTGTCTGTAATTGGGTACATCTTTATATAATTACACACCCACTATTATAGACACATTAAGATTTTCATAATTTTGTTAACCAATATGCACACAAAAATCACAAATACATATATTTTGTCATTGCTTAATCATTTGAGACATAATAAAGCCACTTTTAGTTGCTGGGGATAATAATACAATTAAGGAAAAAACCAGATCAGCCATTCATGTATCTGCTTTTAATATTACATTTTACAGCATACTTTGCACACTTTAAAATAAGGTCTTATATGACAATCGTTTGGAATCACACAGGAAATAAACACCAATCCTCCAGTAAGGAATAAACGGTTGTCGTTTTTGTGGTAATCAAACCTTAGACTAGTCTGATGCAATCCTCAATGCTAACTTATTCTGCAGACTTTTCATTTCTACATAACTATCACATTTCACATCCTTCCTAATTTACTTATCGTATTCTTTCCTTAGCCTCCCTCTGTTCTGTTCGTGCACCACACACTTCCCTCTAATGCTAATATTACAAGACCCTCATGTCTCAAAATGTGGATTATTATTCTATACCTTCTCTTCGACAAAATTTTCCATATTGTTCTCTCTTCTCTTATTCTGCTTAGAACTTCCTCGTTAGTTACTCTACCCGCCCATCTGATTTTCAGCATTCTTCTATAGCACCACATTTCAAAACTTCTATTATTTTTCTGTCTTCAACTCCTACCGTCCACGTTTGTCACCCATATAACGCCACATTCCATACGAATATTTTTAGTAATGATTTCCTAATTGACAAACTTACATTAGCCATAAGTAAATTCCTCTTTTTTTTGCGTGTGCTATCTTATCAGGGGCAGAGAAACAGAACACAAAATAGGTATGACGTTTGATGAAAGCATCTACCGCCGTTAAACTCCTCCCAAGAAATAAATAGTAGATCAGCTTATTATTTAATGGCGGAGCCAGGACTTGGAGACAAAACTCTGTAATTATGACCGTGAGATTATAGTGAAACATATTAATCAATTCTGTATTTTTTATAACAACCTACATGTGGGTGATCCTGAAACAGGCAACTCTCCTTTAATAGCATAGGAACGAATTGAAAATGGGGGAATATGCAAAGTAGAGCATATTTCTACCGTCCCTAGTTATTTTGCTCTCCCAAGTAGCAGAATTCCTAAACTTCATTCTAAATATCCTTTGTTATTCCACTATTTCTAATACTGCACTCCATCACATTCGTTTCTCTCTATTAATCCTTATGTTATTCTTTTTCTCCAGGACCACATCATACCATTTATTATGATTTCCAAGTCGTCTTCTTACTCCCCTAAAACCACAATATCATATGCAAACCTTTGGGTTTTTATATCTTCTCCTTGCATTTTGATTCCCTTTCCACATTTATTTTTAACTTTCTTCATCACCTGTTATATACATAAATTAAAGAGCATCGGCGACACACTGCATCCTTGTCTTACTCCTTTCTTGATTACGGCTTTTTTTTCTTGATCTTCTATTCCAATTACTGCCACATGTCTTCTGTAGAGATTATATCTAAGTCTCGTTTCTCGTTATTTTATTCCAGTGCTGTTCAAAATCCTTAAGTGGTTCCAGTTCACATTATCAAATACTTTTTCTAAATCTACAAATGCCATGAACTTAGGCCTGTTTTTTCTTATCCTCTCTTCTAAAATTAGTCGCAAAGTTAATATTGCATCCCTTGACCTTACATTCTTTCTAAAACCAAAACTGATCTCCTAAATCGCATTCTATTTGACGTTCCATTCTCCTATATACTATTTTCGTTAATATTTTGCACTCATGGGATACTAAACTAATTGTTCTGTGCTGTTCGCATCTACCAGCCCCAGCCATCTTCGATATGGGTATAATTATGTTTATACTAAAATGTTCTGGTATTCTTCCTGTTTTGTATATTTCGCAAACTGCAGATTATAAGATACCATTGCAGGATCACGGTGGGCTGACAAAATGGATCTATCGTCCGAAAAAGTTGTGATAGTTGTTAATCTTTGTGTAGATAAAACCGCGGTGTAGGCTGGGTAAAGGAGGGGACCCAGGACTCTACTCTGGGGAACTCCAACTTTAATGGAAAATAAGGTAGTGGTCTCATTTTGTATCTTTACTTGGTAATACCCTCCATTTGGCTTCATCATACAAGTTGTAGTTATGCCATCACTATCAGGATAAATCCGGAATAAGAAAAATTATAATGTCAATTACAAAAAATAGTTAAATATTAGTCTACATATATTAGACCATTAAACAGAATTTCAAACTTCCATTTATCTCCAAATTAGGGTAGGGTCCTCCTGCGCTGCACAAATTTCCAACTTTTTGGAACATTGGATAAGAATAAGGCTTGGGAATCTAGACTAAGAAACCTATCCGCTTTTTATGGCTGGTATTGCTCGGTTATCGGGTGTGACCTCTATGGCGATGGGGTTGAAATATAGGTTGTTACCATGCCAATGTATGCTAACTTTAACTTTATTTGGGGGGCACTATGTACCAGGATTAGTTAATAAAAATGTTTCTATAGGAATATAAAACATTATTTATACTGACATTAGTTTTAAAAGGTTACTAGAAGATATTACGGACTTCAGCAACTTTAGTCTTAGTTTGTAAAATAATAAAAGCGCTAGGATATTAAAATTATGAAACACTTTGGGAACTACGAGACCTATTTCATGCTTATTATTTACTTATGTCTGCAGCTATATAATATTAGTTTTAATTTTGTTATAGAGCCAATATTTTGCCGAATTTTCTGCACTGAATCAACTTTCAACATATTTAAAAACGATTATCATTACTCTCATTGAACGGAGCGTAAAATGGTTTGCAGGCAATTTAAGTTTCATTTTTTATAAATAAATAATAAGAAACACTGTATTGAAATTGCTGAAATATTAAATTCAGATTGCACATGTTCAGGGATTCGAAACAAAACCGGCAATATCTAAAATAGAATTCACACCAAACAACCAAAATCTCTACTAAAGTTCGTCTGAGACTTGTGGAACGACACAGACAAAATTTAATTAAAATCCGCGATTTCTCATACATGGAGCTCTAGGGCTCTAGAAATGGAATGACCTGTCAAGTGTATACATTACAAATGCCTTTCAAATGTATTCACTACTGTTCGCACTAAATATTGTCATTATTTCCCGGTTTATTCATTAAACATGATTAGGAATAGCGACTTAATTAACCAAGAGCAATTATTTAGCTACTTGAAGCGAACTAATTAACGCTGTTAGGAATCTCGCGAGATGGCGCCGCGTTTCGGCACATTAAGCAGTGTTTAATAGGTGTCGCTTTTCGGCCAGAGAAATTACGTTTATATTACATTCACGCACCTGTTATCTTATCGAATTCCTAATTCCGTCCATAAACAGTAGTTTTAGTAAACTTGGAAATTAGACTCCATTAATTTACATGAATGATATTTTCTCATTACTTTATATGGTATATAAAGTATATAAAGAGTTTGCATCGTTAAATCTCCACTACAAAATATGATGTAGATAATGCCCATTATTTCTCACCACAAAAGTTACCTGTACATAATGAGTTATTTTTATTTTGTATTTACACGTTCTGAGTGTTATTATTTACGTATTTGAAATATATTTTTTGAGTCAGAGGAATTTTCTGTGAAAGTTTGAAACTTAAAAAAAAATTTTTTTGTATATGATATTTTGTAACACATCTGCTCCGAGGGGTGTAGATCAATCACTACCAAACGGAACTTCAGTTACGTCTCAGAACACTCAGGAGTTATTTCAACATTGTGATAATAAAAAGGAAAATAAGAGCTGACTGGTATACTTTTAGATAGATCTACAGAATAATGTCAATCTGAACATTTGCCTTAGAACAAATGAACGGCTAGAAGGACAAGTTGAAACTTTCTCCTGAATTATTTAAGAAACGGCATATAACAAAACTAACACACAACCGAAGGAGTACTCTATACAGCTGTCTCCATATTTATGTATAAAAAATTTTCATTATTTAACAATTAATACGAGCCAAAAATTATATTGATGTAAAGATAAATAACAAAATAAATTAATTTACAATCAAAATTATCATTTATTTTACAAGTGATTTAAAAGTTAGGGTCATATTGTGGGCTTGAACCTTGACTATGCGAGGTATTAATTTCATCACTTAATGATCTTCACCAATGTAACTGCCACTGATGACTTCTGAAGCAGGCTGTAAAGGAGAGGACTCAGTTGGTTGACGTCCCGGAGACCCGTAGTACTAAGAGCGAATATTCTCTACTTGGGTTGTCAATGTCACTTACAGCCTCTCTCTGCTGAGACTGCAAACCATAATTCTCTAACCCTTGGCTACCTTGCTCTACCTTCCGCATCCCCCCTTTTCAATTCCCTTCCTATGCTATTAAAGGGGAGTTGCCTGTTTCAGGATCACCCTCATGTAGCCTGTTAACAAAAAAAAACCTATTTTAAGAGGTATATGTAATGGGGTCAAAGATCTTGGGCAGATTGCAAGAGTCGTCCGCTGATCCCATTGTATCAGTCGGCTAACTGCCTCCTGAAAATGGTGGAGACACGGAGAAGGGAATGCTGCGACCCCACAGCAAACTCATCTCACGTCATTCGGAAGGGCGTGAGAATAGTACCCGATGCCCGACCTACGTGATGCAGGTTTTCTAGGGTTTTCCTTGCATCTCTTTAGGTGAAACACCGGGTAGGATCCTTAAACCATAGCGCGGGGGCCCTAGTTAACCCTTGGCTACCTTGCTCTACCTTCCGCATCCCCCCCTTTCAATTCCCTTCCTATGCTATTAAAGGGGAGTTGCCTGTTTCAGCATTACTCATGTAGCCTGTTAACCCAAAAAATAAAAATTTTGTCCACGTTAACCCTGAAAGCCTGACAGACAACCAACCAGTAGCCCAGTCAATTTTCCATAGACAGAACAATCCTCAACATTACAGTATCCCAGGCCCTTTTAGTACACCCGCACCGATTTAATGTTCTCGAGGCTGTATTACAAGCATACAAGAACTATCCGCATATAAAGAAACCGATTACTTGCTCTGGAAGGCAACCGAGAAGAATAAGAGACCCATAACTTCTAATCCCCCTGTTGAGTAACTTCCAAATCTCCTTCTGGCTCCCCTAACACCACAATAACATAATCAAACCTTAGGGTTTTATTTATTTTCTATACATTTCGATTCCCTTTCCATATTCCTTTTCAACTTTCGTCATCGCGTGTTCTATATATACGTTAAAGATCATGGGTGATAGACCGCATCCTCGTCTAACCATTTTCTTGATTTATGATTTTTTTCTTGCCTCTCAACTGAAATTACAATATGTTACCTGAGGAATTGGAATGTCATTGAACGTATACAGGGTGTCTATAATGGAATTTTCGAGTTATAAAATGTAATATCATATAATGTAAGAGTAGAAGAGTGTTTTTCAAACAGTTTTCGAGCCAGTGACGAAAGCATCTTTTTCGTTATTTATCGCACTGTAGACTTTTGGACACCGTTACCATGAACATGAAGGATCATTCTCCAAGATTATTCTCTTCACTACCGTTTTTTGTGCCTTTATAAAAGATATTGTATTCCATTCACCAATAGCTAATTCAGAATTGAATTACTCCGGACTTATTAACCGAAGTGTGAGGAGAATTGGATTTTAGGATGGGTGTCTGCACATACTAAACATTTGCAAGAAAACCTAGGTTAGTTTACCTTCCAGTCGCCCATGCTGTTTAACTTATACATAGAACACGCGATGAAGAAAGTTAAAAATAATATGTAATGGGAATCATACTGTAAGGAGAAGAAATAACTAGCCTGAAGTTTGTTGGTGTTAACAGAGTCAGTAGAAGACTTGGAAACCATAATAAATTGCATGAACGAGATGCTGGAGGAATAGTACAACTTAGGATTAATTGAGGGAAAACCAAACAAAGGCTCTTACATTGCAAAGGGATATTTTGAAGGAAGTTAAGGAATTTTTCTACTCGGGCAGCGTAATAACTAGGGATGGTAAGAAGATAGGAGACGTAACGAGTAGGACAGCTCAGGCAAGAAAGGCTTTCGCACAAAAGAGTAATTTACTTACGGCTAATGTAAGTATGAATATTAGGAAATCATTATTAAAAACGCTCCTATGGAGTGTGGCGTTATATGGGTGCGAAACGTGGACGACAGGAGTTGCAGATAGAAAAAGAATAGAAGCTTTTGAAATGTGGTGCTATAGTGGAATGCTGAAAATCAGATGGATAGGGAAACTAACCAGGTAGTTCTAAGCAGAATAGGGGAAGGGAGGACGTTGACCAAGAGAAGGGATAGATTAATAGGTTACGTTTTGGGACATGAGGGTCTTGTAAAATTAGCACTAGAGGGAAGTGTGTGGGGTAAGAACAGAAGAGAGTGGCCAAGGATGGAATACGCGAAGCAGATTAGGCTTGTCCAGGGTAGGTTAGCGTGGAAGGTTGCATCAGACCAGTCTTAGGGCTGATTAGCCAACAACAACATTCAATTGTTTGATAATTTCAAAGGTTCAATGATTTCAAGGTTCTTGATTAGGCTCAAATTTAGTCAGCTTCAGTCTCAAGTCTCCCCTGTCTGAGAAATTGAGATGACTAAAGTGATACACATGCCACAGCAATAGCCCAAAACAGGACGCCGTATTCCTACACTAAGCATTGTTAATAAAACTCGAATAGTAAATTGTAGTTTATATTACTCATAGCTTTCAAGTATAGCTCTGTAGAATATACAACAATTGAAGCGATGAATTACAAAACAGCACAAGTCCACATTTTGTCGCTATACGAGTCATTGGTATCATTGGAATCGTCACGTCGACAACCTTCGCTTTATATTCAGAACAGTACAGAATATTCGTGTTTTACACATGCATTTTGAGTAGTGATAAAACATCACAAGAGCATTAACAAATGCTGTTGACTCTAAGCACAAATACTTGTAATATGGACATTTCCAGTATATAAGACATGTGTAGTCGACAAAAAGCAACTCGTATGTACAGAGACTTTGCTCGCATGAAGTTAAAGAAGAGCAAGAAGGACTGTATGAACACTCATGAGCAATGGATGGACATAATGCAGAAGAGTGAATGTTATATACACATATTCCGTGTCGAACAGTCCACTTTTCTGAAAAGTATTAAGACTGTGCCACTGTCTAAACATGAAGAAAAGTTACGTCATGTGAGAATCTTCAGTATCGCAGCAATGATGGGACTAATATTACATCAGTTAGCGGACTAGTGACACATTTCAGTTAAAATAAAAGTACGTTTCTAATTTGGTAGGTGTAAATTATGCCAACAACTATGAAACTAGTTTGAAACCTGCGAAGGTATATATTGTCCACTTACGCTCAGCATCGGCCATACTTAGGCGTCTACTTCATTATGGAAACTCAATGTTAATGTTGCCTCAGGAGGTGAAGCCTGGGATTCTGACTGAAAATTGATAGGATAATGTATTACTTATAATATCATTGTGAATATGATTTGACAAAACTGTATTTGTTTGCAATTAAGCATAAGTTAAAAGCTAATCAAATGATTTCGAAAACAGCACAAAAACACAATATTTATACATTTTTAACTCCGAAACCGTTTATTGTTCTGGTATAACACAAACTGCTTGTAATATCTATTCACAGAAAAAATAAAAAATAATAGATTCAGTAGGTTTAAAGATATAACATACAAAAAAACTGTTTATCTCAAAACTATGGTAAGTGCGCTTCAATTGTTGTGGTAATCAATCCTAAGACTGGTCTGACGCAATCCTTCGCTAACCTATCTTGCGCAAGCTTTTTAATTTATATATAACTATCACATCCTCCGTATTCTATAACTAATTTTAGTAGACCCTCATGTCTCAAAACGTGACCTATTAACTGGAGTGAAAGTATAAAAAAATTTCTTACCGGAACGCATTTTGTTGAGTGGAAAAGAAAAGATTCATAATCATACATTCCTTTTACATTGTAAATAATCACAAAAATATAAAAGTAACATAAAATCACACACTTAACCATACAAAATCATATAATTGACAAATTCGACTAGTAATTATCATAGATTTTTCGCGCAGTTGCATTCCCTTCAACGAATTTGTGTGCCGTCTTCCTTTTCCTAGCCTTGGATCAAATTCGTTTATAGTGAGACCAATCCTGGATATAAACATGAGAACTTAAAGATGCCTTATTGTTATTTGCGAGCGGAGTTCAGTACATACGATGTTCATGCACGAGTTAAAATTTTTCAATTCTCTGGAATGACTCTCCCTGCACATTGCTTGTATTCTATCAAACCTAATATCACTTCTTCTTCATTGTTCATCTTAAGATGATTTGTTAGATCTGATGCTTCCGTTTCTCCAAAACGAGGATATTTATTGTCATTCCATTGTTATGTATCCAAAAAAATATATATTTCATAATATACCTTTACATTTCTTGGCAATTTGTTATTCTTTTGTAGATGAGATTATCCACAATTCTCTGTATAAACTGGCTGCTATTTCTTTCGTATTTTCCTGGGTGTTTCAATTCAACGTCTTTTCTTGATTGCGCTTTGAGCATGTTTGCTATACTCGCCTGGAAATATTTTTAATCTTTCGAATCTGTTTATAAATTATTTTATTGCGTCGTCTGCTTTGGGAATCGTCATATTTTTTTGCTGTAAGATAACGAATACGTTTTTCAGGTCTGTGAACACATCGAGATTTTTGACAAACATTTTTTAACACAATTTCTTGTGCAAACCTTCAAATTTTCCTCTTTGGTCATATCGAGTTTTACCTGTCAACGCTTTATGTCGATGTTTGGCTAAATCTGAAAATGAACACCACACCGCATTTACAGCTCATCAAGATGATGCAATCCATCGCACACTAAACACTCGGCTGATTTGATTTTTTTATGTGAAATTTACAGGTCATTTGCACATTGTTGAAGTTCTCTAGCATTTTTGGTGACTGATAATACAACGTATACAAGTATATAAGCTCTTAAAGTAATTTGTATGATCACATGATTCGAGAGCAAAATCTAGCGCTAATTTGAGTCTTTGGTTCATACAATGTCAAATGATTATATTTGGAAATTTTTGTTGTAAGAGTTTTTCAACTCCCGATTTTATTACTAGCATTAGGAAATTGCACAATCACTACAAAAACTTATTAGAATATTTGATAGTAATTCCTGGCTAAGTCCATGACTTTCGAGACTGTTAATTAACGTTTCTGTTATATTTACAGCAGTGGTATTGTGCAGTTCTACCAAATCCAGGAAAAATACAACAGGATCCATTGTAAGAAAACTATAAGGCACGTTTTTAAAGAAAGTGTTGTTGATTCATCCACCAGAAATGTTATTTTGGACCCAGAGTTTATTATTTCTGATATTATATTTATTCGCATTTGATGTGCAATATATTCAATAATATCCACCCAAACCGGGCGAAATTCATCCCATGTCAACCCCATTAGAGATTTACGAATCAATAATCTCTTCAAAATTTGAATACGAGTTATTATTTAGGCTACGTAATAAGCAGTTCTGAGAATTCTATTGATTGGTTAACCGTGAAGATTTTATCCGAATTATACACCGGGAAGTCTAGTTTCATTAGACATTCGCGAGATGCCTGATTTTTATTTGTTTTGCATCTTGGTGGGCTTTTGATTTATGTTCGTACATTTTTTTAAAGAAATTAATTTTTCACCTTTTGTTTTTCCGTGCGATGATATTTGATAATGTGCCCATTGCACAGCTACTTTAACACGTCTAGTTGCAGCTATTTTTTTAAAATTCTTTACATGTTTCACAACCTAACTCCCATTTGCAGCAATAAGCCATTCATACTTCTCTTTATAACACTTGCAATGTGTGGATACCATATGGAGGGAAACTGCTGTTAAGACGGCTGCGGATTTTCTATTTCTATATTTTCTCAATCGTCTCGTCTTCGTTAAGGTGGATCAAATAATTCTGTTGTTAATTCGATGTTTTTTTTTCTTATTTGATGGTTTTACATGCTCGTTCTCACTTGTAAATTTACCCTGCTTTTGTTGGCTTCGGAACATATCTAATAACGTTCTTTGTTTTTATCCATTTTCTATATATAAATGAGGAGCAAATTAATTTTAAATAAAAAAGAAATGAGTGTGTCTGTTCAAGAAATATCACATAGAAGTGATACTTTAAATGAGTTAAATCAGCTTCTTTGTCAGTAAAAACGTTTCGTCTCCCATGTGAGACTTCTGGAGAATAATAAGCGAAATGCTCCACATTAGGAAAAACATTCATTTGTATCAACGTAAATAGTGATACCAATAACTTAAATTATATATATGATTCTTTACTGTTGTTGGTTTAAATTTGTAACGGAACTTCGCTCCTAAGACGGATTTGCGGAGTGAAGTTCCATGTACAGCTAAATTTTGTAAGTTTATACTTAATTTTTTTCATAACATATCGCCCAATGTAAATACATTGTAAATTTATTTTTAGTCTCAAATGAGAGACGAACGTTGTAACGTTAAATATTTAAATAAAATAAAATAAATCAGCCTCTTGCTGATTCAACTCATTTATTGTATATTTAATTGTCAGAAGTGACATTTCTTTAGCGGCGGTAAGTTTGCAACGAGATGAACAAAAACCCGAATGTTAAACCTATTCCTCGTCTCTTAAATGACAATTACTCATTTTTTACTATTTTATACCTTTTTACAAATACTACTATAAACAATATATGCATATTTATATATTTTAAGGTTATGGTTTTACTTATTGTTTTAAACGGAAGTTTAGGGTGGATTGTTTATTTATTGTATCATCAATTTTTGTTTCATATCGTCGCCAACTTATCACTTCAAAAATCATCACTATTGAAACAGATTAAATTCAGTATTTAAGTGAGTGCTGTCTGTAACCGACACTTGCCATCACAGCGGTACTGACCAGTGCCCCCTGTACTATACAGGGGGCGTTGTACTGACTGACCTAGGTGACGTCTAACAACTCTACTAAATATTAGATCCACACGCTCCCTGCCGTTTTAGACTGACTGATGCGTTCCAGGCGCTTCTGTCGTATCGTACACGTGTGTGTGTGAGTAATGTGTATACGTTGCAACGTTCAACCGTTGATAGTGCTACTTACTCCCGCCACCCACTATCCATTGTTGGACGGACATAAGAGACATCATAATGTATTCATGTTTGTTTCAAATGAACGCTTATTTAAAAATTGAGGTACTATCGAGCACATTTTAGAATTGCCCCCATGAATAATCACATTGCACTCATATGGGACCCACGTTGGAAAACATCGCTCTGGGGATACGGGCGTGCGTGGGACCATGAAAGACCTGGTACTTGCTAAACCGGCCACTTGAGTACGATGATTTTGGAAAAATGTTCGTTCACCCTTTCAAAAAATTCACCATAATACAGGAAACGCATCCGCTTAGGCTGGTGGGTTATGAGTGGAGGGAGAGGCCCAATTAAAATTCTGGTTCGGTGGAAAAATGGATCACATAGGATAGGAAGAGAATTACAGTAAGAATTAACGATGAAAATTTTGCAGGGGGTTCCTTTTTGATTTTTACTGAAAGCTAATGCAGACGGAAGTGAAGTATTCTAAGGCTCATTTCACATTATACGTTGTTTTTTTTCGAATACGGCCGTTCAGGGGAAAAACGGGAGTAATTTAGTAACTAAACGAGTCTGAACAGCAACCAAGTCGGTGACTAAACTACTTGACTAAATACTTGATTAGATTCATTTTACTCTATTTTTTTCTGGCGAGTAGAGGCCCCTGCCATCACGCACCACTCGTTACTATCACCTAAACAAGTGTGAACCAGATGATTTTAGTCCAGTTCATTAGTTCATAGCTGCCATGCTGTCAACATGTCGTTACGTTGCTAATTATTTGTAACATGAGTGCCTATGGAATGTTAAATGCCCGCTTTTGATTGAATCCTAAAATAGTTGATTTTCCGATTCGAAATATATGCCAGTGTTCTTCAAATACACCCAGTAGCAAGAAAGTACTTTTTCCCAGAATTCGCACTTATCAAATAGGTATCCTTACGCAGAACTTAAAACAATTCGAAAGATCCAAAATATTTTATGATCCACTAATGCTATTTCTTTGAGAGGAGTTCATACCTTCTCTGAATCCAATTTCGTACTCATAGTTTTTTTTTCTTTTGGCACATTATAAATTTCTTATGCCGACCTCCTGTGGTGTAGTGGCTAGCGTTGCTGCCTCACAACCCAGAGGTCCCGGATTCGAATCCTGGCATGGGCTTGGATGTTTGTATCGTCATGGTCGCGAGGACCGGGATTAAGGCTGCAGGAGAATTGATACACTGACAACGTATCACCCCAAATTCGGAATGTGCCACGCCAGATGACAGTCCACAGCCGCCTAGGTAGGCCCAGGCCCTTAAGAGGGCTGTTGAGCCATTGGAAGAAGAAGAATGAATTTATTATTCTACTTCATCTAAAATAGCCAATGCATTAAGTTTTATTAGCTTTTTTACTTTGTTGCGTTGCCTGTTGTTCATCTTGCAAATACACTAGCTACTGTACATTTTAGTCATCTGTAGGTGCGAACGGTTTTTGGTGCGTTTCTACTAACTTATTTACTAAACTCCTTGCCACTCGACTAAATTACTTACAAGTGCGAACAAGGCTTTACGGGCAAAATACGGACGGGGACGACTGTCGAACGTCAGGGGTAACAATAATGTTTTAATAAAATAATAGCAGATTTGATGGAGAAGTTTTGATTACCCTTGTGGAAGCCATTCCTGTAACGTGGAACAAATTTGATGACAAATACAAATATAGGAATGCTAATCAAGGTACCTGGCATTAAATTGGTGAAGAACTACTCCCACAATTTGATTTTGTTGATGAAAAGGATAAAAATGCATTTGGGAAGACAATTATTACTAACACTATCATTTATACATGCGTACTGCATTTATTTTCTTGAAAGATAGAATCAATGTACAGAAAATACTTTTTAATACTTTCTTTTATTTAGTCTCAATTTATTAATCGAAGTTTATATTTTTGTCATTTCCCATGGCACAATTCCATCGACAGAAACAAAATAATTACATAATACATTTCTCAGGATGTTTGCAGTTAGGCAGTCCTCTTTAATGTTCTCTCTTGTGACAATCCTTTGATATAAATTGTGTCCACGTCCCTGTATCCATCATCTCAAGTACAAAATTATGTAAAACCATGCAAGCATTTACAATAATGGTTCTACTGAATAATGATTTTTTATCGACTGTTTATTTTAAAAGTTGTCATTAAATACCCAATTTTTAGGCTTCATTTTAGAAAAATAATGTTTTGTAAAAATTATTAATCTTATATAGAAACTCAGGCCAGATTTTGTAACTATTGTATATATAAAACTGTCACGTTTAAAAATAATTATTTCTTTATATTTATGAAAATTTAATTACCCACCTGAATACATGAAATAGCTACACAGTATATATCCATTGTTCAGTGTTTTAAGATAATATCCATCCGCAGAGTACAAAAAAAATTGTTATAGTATTGTATGTTTGAATTTTGACTAGAATAAATCATATAATTCTTTTTTACGAACTCCTATCGTCAGACCGGCAGCACTACAATTATATTCTTTCAATATATATTTAGACTGAATTATAAAACAAACAGTAACATATCAATTCTGTACCTTACATTGTGCCCATTCTCCTTCATTTGAATGATTCACGTTTGTCTTACATTTTCTGGTACAGAAATTGAGCAGGATCCGAGCGAAAGGACTCAGAAATTGGTTGAAAAATCTATTATCCGAGACCTGAGTGCAGAGATGGGAAGTGATATGATTTTAGAAGACACGCTTCAAGTTTCTCGAGTAACAGATATATTAAATTCTGTTCAGAAGATCCGAGATATTATGATAAAAATTAAATGAAACCTATATAAGAAATAAACGAAATATTGTGACGGTATTGATTCGTCCGGACGTGGTTGAGGCTGCCATTTCAGCAACACAAAATATATAAAAATACATTAGCCATAACATAATTTACTTTCTTAAATAGAAGCATGTATTTTTTACGCCCAATTGTAGTCTCAATATTTATGCGTTTCACAAACATGTATTGTGTCTACCTAGTTTTGTTAGTAACAGTAAGCACCATAAACTTTCAGCCATGGAAGTTTTTCACCAATCTCTAAATTACACAAAATGCGTAAATTCATCAATATAATTGTATTTCCTATTATTTGACATACATTTTAACGAATTAATTCAGAATAACTAACACCTAAAGAAGTCGCACATATCATGAGAAAATGTTGTGTGTTACTCAAATTGGGGACATCAATTTATTAACATTAATTGTAACTTTATTAATTAACGAATAAATTCATTTTGACTATTGTATTAGTAATATTTCATTATTTTGAAGTTAAAATGGATATAATTTTGTATCATATTTTAGTCTTCCAGTAAAATGTAATTGACGTTTGATTGCGGTTGTAAGCGTTACGTGTCAAAAATCTTTTTTAACGATACACTTGTGAATTTAGACATGGTAAATACGCATCGGTAATGTGTATTTTGCATAGTAAGTTAAAATTTCTGAATTGGTCTCTGCGATGGTAAAAAGAGAGGGAAACTTTTCACGATATAGTTACTGTTATTGAGATTCTACATGGCACGTTTAAATGCGAAGTGGGGAAAGCAGAAGGGGAGTATTGTCGTTTGAGGAGGAACTACATCTTCAAGTGGCGTGGTGAAACGCTACTATCATTGTTAAAAACATTAAGTTTTACGGATGCGTTTCTTGACGTACAACATATCTTGAACTGACAGCCAATGTTTTCAGAATTGCTTTACACTACCAAGTTGCGTTAACAAATCTAGGAGTATTAGTGAGCTCCTGTCTACCCCAACTACCATATTGGCGGAGTTGTCCACTGCACGTCTTAACAGACGACTAGCTAAATCTGCGGAACAATGTATCAAGACATGAGTTCCTATTCTAAACATGATCACCTCAGTTCTAATAGTTTGGTCGGAGATGTTATAAGACGATACTAACTCGGCTTGTTTAAATTGTTATTCTGCTCAGAAAACATTCCATATTGTCCTCAGTCTAACAAAGTTTCAAAAATATTCTGTTGATAAACAATTCACATTTCCTTTATACACTTTTAAGGTTTTTCAGTTATTCACGTCAATTGTCATAATCACGTAGTTTCAGAAATTATTTCCGTATTACACAATCCAGAATACGCATGTTTTCCTTACTAGAAATATTTTTGAGTCTCCTATATTCTGCTTTCAAAGTGATCGTTACTGTGTCTGGTATTCAAACCCACAAATCCCAAGGTTCTTTCACCTATTTCACAGCATTGGTACATATAAACTACTATCTTTTAAGTGTTACAAATTTTTGCTTACTTTTTGCCTAATTTCAGAGAAATTATATTTCCAAATTTTGTCTTCCTGTCTGATAATAGAAGAACATTATTAGTAAGTCTTTAGCATTAGTATTATTTCTTCCTTCCATTTTTCCAACTTAATGATTTTATTGCTTCTCCAACATATAATAGATAAGCTGCATCCTAGCAAGAAAGCTTGCACAAATAAGCTTAAGTATTCAGGACACTTCGTCTTACACAGAAGACCGGAAAAATCGCGTCCATAAATTTCATACGGTTGTTTGTTACAAATTACTGGCTAATTATAAAGTCCTTGAAACATATTAAGCTTAAGGCCCTACCTACAAGTTTGCAACCACCGACAGGAGCGCCACCAACCAAAGTTCCTGAAAATTCTGCAATTGAACTTCCGATTAGACGAGAAGCATTAAAAAAATTCAATAAAAATTACGAAAAACAGTGTAACAATTGTATACTATAAGTGATAGCCAAATGCTCAAAGGATATTTTTAAAATGCTGATAAATAATGTCTCCACACTTCGTCACATGGCACAAATATATTCACGTCCTTCCAAATGACGGGAGATGAGTTTGCTGTGGGATCGCAACAATCCCTTCTCCTCCAATTTTAGGAGACTGCTGGCCGACTGATGCAATGGGATGAACGGACAACTCTTACTGTATGCCCAAGGTCTTCGACCGCAGTACATACACTGTAATGAATTAAATACGCGAAGTGAAACTTTAAGTTTGTGCATCTCTGTGTAGGTGGCACTCGCATTCTTTAGGATACAAGGATGACCCTTCCGGTTGAATGAAGAAGAGGGCTCATTCGCAAAAAGGGATTGCTGTGAATAATTAGGAGGCTGCATTCTGGCGAACACGGAGGTTCCGTGGAAAATTTGGAATCTCACGGAAGAGCGCAAAACACAGCAGCATTTAGGCCCAGCAGTTGAAAATTACCCTATTCACTGCAATTTTTAAATGTCGCGCATGGACCATCTTCAGCCACGGTTACGGTCGAAATGATATATGGCAACAGTTGTCCTCTGATCCAAATGGATCAGCGGGCCAACTGCCTCCTAAAACTGGAATGCTGCGACCCCACAGCACACTCATCTCCCGTCATTCGGAAGGGGGTGACAATAGTACCCAACATCCAGACCTACCTGATGCAGGTTTTTAGGGTTTTCCTTCATCTCTCTAGGTGAAAAACCGGGTAGGATCCTTTAACTATAGCCGAGGGCTCTAGTCAACACTTGGCTACCTAGCTCTACCTCCCACATCCCTCCTTTTCAATTCCCTTCCCATGCTATTAAAGGAGAGTTGCCTGTTTCAGGATCACGCTCATGTAGCCTGTTGACTCAAAAGAAAAACACGTTATATTGCCTAAGTCGAAGGAATATCCTTGGGAATATATATTGTTTTGGAATTTAAATTTTCCGAAATATTCACTGACCATTGTTTCCCTGCTGTTAATTTTTACCTCGAAAAAATATTTGGTAGTGGCCGAGTTCAATGGTGAGAGTAATTCCAATCGGGTTTCTGATGGCCATTGCATCAGACAGCTAATATCGAGAAGACAAGTCACATCTGAAAGAAGGACCTGTGGAACCAACGGGAGAGATTCACAGCAGCTCACATGAGTTCAACATCAACCAAGTGGTCAACCCAACTGTGTCTGGTGGCCTATAATAGTTTTTAAATGGGAATCGTACTGGCTTGCCACAAAGCACAAGTCAATAATTATAACAAAGTATTACTGCAGCGCAGATGCGTGGACAGTAACATGTGACAACATCTTTTGAATATCATTCGGCGACACAAGAAAGAGCTTCAAGGTAACATCCTCTCCCATTTGAAAAGAACTATAGGCTATCTTCGTTTCTTGAAACACATTCCCAGCCATGTACTCTGCGGGGAATTTGCTTTTCTATATCTGCGATAATAGAGATACGACAACAGAAGAGTTTGGTTTTCTGGTGAAATGCCAAGAGTTTGAAATTTAAGTGATCCCAATTACAACTTATAATATGCGAGAATTTATAAAAATAGTTTAATTAGTGACTTCTTCCACAGACTTGACTTTAAATGAAACCTACTACAATTCAGTGCCATTACATTTAGTTGTCAACAACGAGAACGTATCGGCCGTCATCTGGTCCGCCATGATCATACTCGTGTACCTTTCATTTCCCGCGCAACCTGTAGACATTCTTCCTTCCAGAAGGAAAGACACTTACTCTTCAGAGGAAGTATTCGCGGATTGCTATATAGCGGACTTGCTTTCATAATTCTCACCATTTAAATACCCAGAACCCACGTAATGACAGTAGACGATACAATCAATTGATATTTGGGTAATAGAAAATGTTTTACGGAAATAATACCTGATTCCGCGAAGGTCTTTTCTCCTATACACGAAATAAATCAATGTTTCACCGTACTACTTAAGCCAGGATTCAGAGACATCAAATTAATCGTGGACTGACAAGTGTAGATGATTAAGCGTCAAAATGGTGGAGATTTCTCTAAATTGAACCTTGGCTAGATGGTTTTGTGCATTAACTTCAAGAAACTGAAACTGAAAATTATTTTAAATACTATTTCTTCTATATCTTCATATGTTTGAATTTAAATAGTAACAATATTTACAGAAATAAAATAATAAAGAGGTTTTAATATTTGGAGCAATAAAATAATTGGGAATTATTAGCAGCTTAATTTAATGGTAAGACGTGTACTACTAATTATGCCTACGTCCGCGCAACTTGATCCTCCGGAATTAAATTATATTAATGACTATAAACCCCAGTTTTCAGGGTTATTTCCCAGTTTCAATCAATGGCTCCTGCATCTGAATTAACAATGCTGTCTCAATTACAATGCCGTGACCTCCAAAAAAACTCCTGCTGCAACATTTGATGGAGTGAGAATACTCCTCCTCTCTCTAAAGCTGCCAAAACCACGCTTACGAAAATTGAAGTAAAAATTCCTATTTCAATCCCTCAAATTTTCACTGAAATCCGTTGAGCCGTTTCGGAACCTATTCGAGACAAATGTCCAGACAGACACACACTTCAATTTTATTTATTGTTATAGATTTGGAATTACAGAATAATAGACTAATTAATTATAATTATTAGACAAAAATTGATTTATAATAAGATCCATAACTAGTTGTTCAAAAATTATAACAAGCAATCTTACAGTGTTATTTTTTCGGATTTATAGTCCATTAAGTTCCTAATTCCACATACGCCTTTAGAACTTTGCTAATAACAGTCGCGACAAGTATAATTAATCGAATTGTGATTTATTTTTAAATAATTTAAACATCATTTGCTTTGGCAATATTTTCCATATTCTTACCATAAAAATAATAAATTAGTGAATATTGAGTTGCATATATTTATGACTTCCAAAAGTTAATTTTCGCAAAATATATTTAATAGTCAATTTACTTACCTGACCTGCCAATGATATAATTTAGCTGCCGTATGCATTGTCAGAACATGTTTTGTCCTGTTTATTACGCGCCATGGCTTTGGAGTGCAGTGAGAAGATAATCCAGAAGCACTAATCCAGAAATAAAATTAGCCGTTCACTGATCATCAGTTATCCATCCTTCAATACTAGTGGTAATTGTTAGGGAGGCCGATCCAACAGTCAAAACTTTTCTACGCTGGAACTCAGATCGCGCATACGCTGGAATAGTCAATGACGCGATTGTAATGGGGTATTAGGGACATTACTAACCTTTCATAAGTTACCATATTTAATCGGAAAAGATAAGAGTTATAGTTGACAAGATGTAAGTCGACTGGATCGGATGCCTGTAGCCCTTATGTCTGTTTTAGAACATCTAAAAGCAACTATATTACATCCTCGACTATTATCTCTGGCGCGTGAATATGCAATAAAATATTATCTTAATTTAACTTCTGTCAGCCACTTCTAAACTGGGACGCTCTGGAAAATCGGGAAAGTCGCTTGCGAAATGTGTGGCTCTAATCTACTTTCAATATATTAAACCAATCTTTATTTTTTTGTGGTAACAGGCTACATGGCAGTGATTCAATAAGTGGCCATTCCTCTTTAATAGGAAGGAAAATTGAAAAGGGGGATAAGAAGGAAGAGAAAGACATCTAAGGGCTAAATTGGGGACCGGGCTAAATTTTAAGGATCAAACCCGGTATTTACCTGAAAGAGATGCAGTGCAGGAAACCCTAGAAATCCTGCATCAGATACGTCTCGGTATTGGCTGCTTGTCTCACGCCCTTCCAATTGACGGGGAGAAGTTTGCTGAGGGATGTGAGTTTGTCTTCTCCATACCTCAAGAAGTTTAGGAGACTCATTCAATAGGAACAGTGGAAAACTATTACCGTATGCCCAAGGTCAGCGACCCCGGAACATACACCTCTCAAAACAGGAAGAATTTCCTCGGCACATGATAACCAAAGAAAAAAGGAGGTAACCTCGTAGGTAGCCCCCTTCATCACTGCGGGCAGAGAGACCAGCGAGGGCTAACATAAGTGTATCTAATATCAAACCTAAGTTTTTTGTCTCTTCAAGTGTTGTATTCTCAATTACCTTTTCCATCTATGAGCCTGTTGTCTAGGTAGCCACAAACCGAATCGTATTCATTTTTCCTAAGATCTCCTTTCTTGGGACACCACGACTGTGTGAGCTCAATCACGATCGCCATCACGTAGTTGACCATTCTTCGATGTGAGATGGTGACAGTAAAGCAGATTTTATCAAAGACCTTCTAACATCTACATTAACTCAACACTTAACTGTTGCAGTTTTTACGTTTACCTTGTGGTGGTTTTGAGGATGATTATTATTAATGATGAAATTGTGATGTTAATGAAAAGGGACCAATTTTATTAAATTAAATTCAAACAATTTGGATTAGAAAATTAAAATAAATGAAATACATTGTTACACATATCATTAAAATTTTGGGCCGGCTGCTTGCTAAACTCACCGGAGAGCAGGAATCGAAAATTTTACTATCGCACAAATAAGGGACGAGAAACATAATCCGGTACATCATCGCTTGTATATCCAGGAGGTGGTGATGATAGTACTTCTCTTCCTCGGTCAGGTTGTGGTCTTGCTGTGGTCTGCTTCTCGACATCGATACTCCAAAAATCAGTTATTGTCATATTCCCTTTATACTCGGCATACTGATGTATAGTAATGTAATGTACTGACATAATCTCATATAATTTGTAATTGCAATACGTAATGTAATATCCTAAAATCTGCTCTGCTTCTTCTTATACTAACCTATGCCCCGCCTTATTCCGCCTGTCGGGGTGTGTTGGCTTTCTACGAGAGTTGGTGCTGTTTTTAGACGACTCGTGTACTTTTTCCGGGGCTGACTTGGGTTGCAGGTCGGAGTCCATCCCTTCTTCATTGTTGCAACACGTGTTTATATAGCAAGAAATGTTTTGCGAGTTCCAAATTTAGGCATTTGTCCCAATTTTTCAGGTCTAAGGGCTGACCTGCCACTCCTCTAGTGGTACAGATTTGCATTTCTCGTTATGGCTATTGATATCATCTCAATTGGATGTTAATTTAACATTAAGCAATCGCGATCATTATTAGCTCTGCCGATGGCCTGGCAAGCAGCCTAGCCCGCTTCCTAATAATTATCCTCTATGTACATACATACAAAATTAATAAAAGTTATTATAGGGGGAAATTGTTTCTCATATAAATGCATGGGGTGCAAACGCACACCACAACCTACGTGTGGTGAGCAAAAACAACGTTTATCAACAAGCAACGACAACAATTGAGACAATAAGCAAATTTAGAAACCAGTCCAGACTAATTGTTCCATGACGTTTATGCCTCGGTCGGAATAAATCACAGCGACATAGCGGGAGATCCGCCCAAATTGTGTGTAAACTTGGTTGGGATATGAGTCGAAGTATATATACATCTGCCCAACGACGACCTCCATGACCCTCGACGCCTGTTTTCGTGTTTCGACACTGTGAGTTTGTCCAAATTTTAAACAAGTAAAAATATTTGTATGTAATTAACTACTCCTCTTTCTCGGCCCCTAATTCGCCCTGAAACCATACATTCAAAGGGTGTTAGAGATATAGAAAGCGGCGAACAAAAGATAGAACAATTAGTGTGGTTACGCAGAATTCCGTCAGATAGGATTTTTATCAATGGTAATGAGAAAAATTAGTTACCAGTCACCCATGCAGTTATGTTAATAGCAGAAACTTTAGGTTGCAACAATTTTAGATTTACAATCGGATTCTCGCTTTTAAACTGGCTGGGTTTGGTATATTGAACATCTATTCACTCCTCAAAAAGCTTTGGAAAATCGGGAGGGACGTTCTCAGGCACGCGACAAAAGGGAAGTTCTTAGTTTAATCTTTTTTTCAACTTATTATACCTTCACTTCAAGCGATGCATTATAAATATTCAATTTAATTTATGAGGCTGATTACTTAGTACGTCGAGAACCCAATTACTATCCCATCTACTGTCCTAAATTATTATTTCTTCGGGCACCACAGGTACGAGATCGATCACTTAGGGGAAACGATAGTCTCCGAAGCTTTTGGTGTCTCTTTCATCAACCATTCCGCCCACACGAGACGGTATTGCTGACGACATCCGACAACCTTGATGATCGACCCATGGCCACATTCATTATGTCTTAGTTGAACATAGAATACTCGATGTTCTAATCTGACAGGATATTTGCTACGCATCGTTTAAATAAATTGCTCCCTCATGATCTTCACCCTTATAAGGCTCTATGTAACATCCAAATTCAAAAAACACTACCCTTCTAAGGTTGTAGCGAGAAAAATGTTTATTCAACACAATTGTTTATATAGGAGTGTAATGAGTTATAAAATTATGAATATCCAAATCCCTACGGAATATGCCAATGCAAGGGACGTTACAGTAGACCGCACTCATCAAGTATTCGCGTGCTTGTCAATAGTAATTGACACTCTCATTTACAAACGACATGTATTCGTTTACACGTTGGTGTAAATAAGTTGTTCTTAATGGAACATCGTCACCGTGTTGTGTTTATAAAAGTGTTTAAACCTTATTTTATCGACAGTAATACAAGAATTCTATTTGCATCTATTAGCTTTAATAAAATATACTTAAATTCGTATTTATACATCACAGTACTACTTTTTATTTGATTTAGTTTGTATTATGTATATACTAAAATAAAATATTTGTAAGTACTGTACCGATTACCTCTTTTTTCTATTGGATAATTGCACGAGATCCCTGTTGGAATTTCTTGAAATGTTCTATTATGAAGTGGGTTTCAATAATAAAACAATATTTTAACTAATTATTGCAATATTATTACTATTTAAATTTTTATAAACTACTTTTGGCTGGCATTATAATGCGATTTTTCCTCTAACAGGGAAGTAGTAGGCTGGAATAATAAATAATTGGTCTATTGAGCAAATAAAAGCCCGGCCTGCGGGAGTTTTCTCGCAGGCGCTTCACCCCAGAGTGACTTCGGAGCTCACCTGAGTATGTCGGGAATGTCTCGCTCTCGCTGTTTTTTTTATCAAAGTTCTCACATGCCGAGACACCTTTACCTTTTTTTTAATCGAGGGTAGGGGAAAATCTTTAAAAGACGCCGTGAAACCCGAGTTACACGGTGTGTGGGATTTTTACTTACTAAAAACCACCTCCCTTTACAAAGTACCTCCTCGCGGAACCGCCGTTAGGCATTACACCTTTACCTATTTTAGGAGGTTTGTACTGGGGTAGAAGGTCTTGGGCATATGGCAAGAGTTGTCTTCTGATCCCATTGGATCAGTCGGCCTACTGCCTCCTAAAACTGGTGGAGACATAAAGAAGGGAATGCTGCGACCCCAAAATCCCGACCTACTTGATGCAGGTTTTCCCTTCATTCCTTTAGGTGAAAAACCGGGTAGGATCCTTAAACCATAGCCCGGGGGCCCTAGTTAACTCTTGGCTACTTTGCTCTACCTTCAATTTCTTTTTCAATTCCCTTACTATGCTATTAAAGGGGAGTTTCCTGTTTCAGGATCACCATGATATAGCCTGTTAACCAAAACAAAACAAAAAAGGCAAATAAACAACCCATTACTGTTCCCAGAAGTTCACTATACCTCAGATTAACTTTGGAGGAAGAGTGACGGCTCTCTATACGAGTATGTCGGTAGCTGATTATTGGCTAGTGAAAGTTTCCTCAAACTGGCTGCTGATTGGTGGTGCCATCCGGCTACCCTCTATAGCCTTCAACATTTTTCCGGCCCGTGAGATTCATCAGAATTTTACTAAATATATTGTGAAGAATTAATTTTTGAAATATTATTTATAATACAGTAATTAATTGATTAAAAAGGAATTTTTCCTTACTTCATAATTATTTAGCATGGAAACTACCATCGGGATATGATGAGAAATTTTAGCTTGAATGAAAACCAGTTTCAGAGCTATTGAGAGGGCTGTGTATAGCTTTAGGAAATAAATATTTTGTTGTTAGCTTACTTTTTAAGTCCCCGCACACGGCACGTGACAACGATCTCGATTTCCAGGCGTTGCTGCTGCAGGGGTCCCGATGATTATCATTGACGAATCTATGTTTCCTCTGCAAGCTTGCACTTTATTTTAAAAACACCGATACTTTTCGTTTAAATTTTTAGTCTGTCAAGCCGAAACACTGCAAAACTTCATCCACTCGAGCTCGTTCCACATCAACCGCCAGAAAGCCCTTCACAACTTTTTATCTAGTTTTCCACCCCCCTTTCTTGACAATGGACGTCACTTTATCATCTGTCACTCAACTCCGCACGCTGGCTGAGCGTCACCAACACTTGTAGCAATGCACCACGAAGAATACAAGTTCAATGCTTTACAATATCTATTTTCTGCAATAGTTTTGTTCAGTGCCGGTGAAGTAAAGCGTTGTTGGTGCCAGCAAATACAAATTTTACTGGAAGTTTATTATAATAATAGCAAAACGGGCTTGTTATACGTTCTAAATAGTGCCTCAGTTAAATCCCTTATTTTTCAAAGCCATATCATGAAGATTTCAAGTATAAAGGTTTTCAATATGGGCGCGGTGACGTGTTAACGTTTTTTTTGAAAGACCTTTCAATTTTCAATTGCGATACATAAAAAATTGAGATACAAAGGTGTGATGATTTATTTTCTATCATCACTGAGAAGAGTAGAGACGGGACGAGATGAAATGAAGACAAGCTGTGAGCAAGGCTCGCACACATCTCCACATGAGCTACTGCATTCTAGCGACAATAAAATAAACTGAGCCAAGGCATTTTTGGGTCCACCCCTGTCCATAAGAAACAAGCATAAACTTTAGTCTGCACCCCATTGAACGTGTCAGTATGGGTTTACCCGGTGCCAGTCTTCAAACGGCTCAATAGTACGTAAAAGCGAAAACAGAGTGCATGCAAACTCACTCGCTTATTCAAATTGATCAGAATATAATAAGTAAAATCGAAATTATTTGTAAGCATTAATTAAATGTTAAATTAATAAAAATAGTTTTTCATTAGCAGTGTCATGGCTCAACGGCTTTGTTAGAAAGATGAAAAATGATGTACAACACTATCTTTCTTTTAGGGTGACAGGCTACATGATGGCGATTCAATAAATACCAACTCCACTTTATATGGGGATATAACATTTTAAACGCGGTCTGCGGGATTATGATGCATTTTCAAAGAGGCCCCACAAAATCATTCGGCCTGGCCACCCCTGTTCTAAAGTTTATCTGGTTGTAAGTTAGACCCAAGCCTGTTAGGTTCGGAACATCTAGCATGCACATCAAAGGCCAGAATAATTGATTCGACTGCTAAGGCCTGAATTATACTTTCAAATTGGGTCCTGAATGAATACTTCGGAATGCTGGGGTCCGAGAGACTCTTTCCTAATGCTGGAGCCGGAATGTTCAACTCTGCCAGTTGCAATTTGGTCAGCTCGGACCTTTCCTTAAATAATCGTACTCTGCCAATAAAAATCGCAGGCAGTCTCCGTGTGTCCTATTTTTTTTTTGGGTAACAAGCTACATGAGGGTGATCCTGAAACAGGCAACTCCCCTTTAATAGCATAGGAAGGGAATTGAAATCTTTCTCACGGGAAAATATTTCCGCGAGTTGGACTTCCTCCAGCGAGACAAATATAAATTCTCGTCGGCCTTGCATCCTTTGGCTATTGTTGCCGGACACGTCTCAGCAGATGCCAATTCCTTTGACAGGACCAAGTCACCCCACTCCAAGGTTAATACTCGGAAATGTTCATTATTTCTGAATTTCCCCCATTTATTATTTATTGAATATCTTCCTTATACCGCGATAAATTTGGTATATACGATGTTTCAGTTTCAGATCCTGTATGTAACGAATTTTGTATTTTATTCTTTTTCTTTGTTTTGTAGGTAGACCGAAGAGTCCTTTTTTGCCTCGGGAACTCCAAAGTTGGTAAGATAACCTCTTCAGCAATTGCTGCCTCACATGCTTGTTTATTTTAAATGACGTCGATTTTTTGTTGGACATTGTTTAAATTTTATAAATAATTCTCGAGTTATCAACCGGGTAAATCGAATGTTTGGACACAACGTTGTTTCGCAAACTTTATTTCAGTGTATAAGGTTCGTTTCAGACTTACCCGGCAACAGTTGGAACAACATTCTAGCCGACCCGACTTGTCGCCTCAGTCGTACTCCGAACATGGAACGTGATAAGCTACTGGCTCGCATAATCTTATATGGAAGTTTAGAGAAAAGACGAAAATACAGGGTGCAATCGTTAATCCAATGATTAAGAAAAGAAACAAATTGGGGGCATTCTATGTTATTTTTGAGGAGTTGGGAAAATGTGAAGATAACTGTTTTAATTATTTGTGTTGAAATTTTTTACCATCTCCTTGTACGGTATCGAAAAATCTATTTAACGCCGCAACACATTATTCAGGGAATGTATCTCGCTTATACAGATGATGACAGTCATAATCAGGTAAGTGCAAAAATATATAAGTAATTTTTATCTTATATTTATTTATTCTAATAAAATATATTAGAGAAAAGTCGTGTACACAAAAAATTTGAACCACATTTTATTCCTTTTTGGAATTTCCACATATTAGTTATAAATATATAAGAAAACTAATTATCATAAGCTCTAAATATTTTAATCGCTTACAATAAACTACAATAAAATAAAAAAATCTTTAAATAACATCAGCCATTTATTCTATATAATTTTTGGCGCTGTAGTTTCGTATATTACAGACTAAGGAATATGGAAACTTAATTACAATCAATTACAGCCATAATCAAATTTGGATTAAAAATGTTTTATTTAATTACATATAATTTAGAAAATAAAACAATAACAAAAAAGTACAACTGGAATGATTCCATTGAAGAAGTACAAATATTTACAGACTGTTTATAATATTGACTGGTTTGTACATGTATGGATGGCGGTGGTAATTATAAGGCTTAAAATGTCATGATGTTGAAGCACTTTCTTGAGTTTGGCGTAGGGGAGGGGTCGTGCTATTGTTAACTACTATTTTTTTTCGTTTCTTCATTTCTGAAAGTATCTGCATGACCTTCAACTGAAATTCAACAACTTCATCGTCGTCAAACATTTCTAACGAAGGAATAATTCCGTTGAAGAATGACATATGTCGACCTGGTTTGCGTTTCAGAGCACTGATCAGCTCTAGCTCAACCTGGTCAGGTTTCCTTCTTTTCGGTTCCGGAATTTCAAATCGTGGGTCTTGCACGTCAACCATCTCGCTAACATCTTGATGGTCTTCCTCGTCAAGAGTTTCATCGGAATCGGATTCAGACTTTTTACATAAGTCTGTCGAAGGACTGTCTGCAGTCGATTTCTTTAGAAATTGGAGCTGCTGGCTGTAAATATAGGTTTTATGTGGATTCCTCTCGGTGCCTGATCTTAAGGACGACTTGCACATTCTCTCACTCCTTTGAAAACTATCGCGAATATTCGCCCACCTTTTCTTAATACTTTTTTCTAAAACAGAAAAAAACTATTTCTGTACATTCCACGTTGTCATTTAGTTTTCTGGCAAGTTGGATATAAATTTTTCTGTTGTTTCTAAAAAAAATAATAACAAGTAATTTACTTACAATTGAGCTTTATAAGTATTAGTATCCTATTCCATCAATCCCATAGAATAGTAGAATTTCAAGGTTGTAGAACAAGTCAGAGATTGTACTTAAATTGTTATGATTGTTAATTACTATTAACACTTTGTTACAATTTACATTCATCTGGTTGTTTACCTTATAGTAAAATATGCTTAAATTATACAGAAGAGAGAAGACATACAATTAATGTGCTAATAGCATTATAATGAACACACTTTCCTTCCTTATGTAAATTATTTTTATTTCTAGTATCAAAATTATGCACATCTGAGTCTCTTGAGAATAGGTGACTTGTAAATAACAAATAACATCAGTGACTGAATATTCTGCCAAGTAAGAGTAAGTGCTCTCATTTCTTGAAGAGTCCCCTGCAAAATGTTTTTGGTGAAACCTGACAATATTCTAACAACTTTCTTTGAAAATTAAAAAATCTGTATTTACCTGATGCATTACCCCAGAATACAAGAGTGAAAGTATGCAAAATAAACTAATTTTATTATGTCTGTATCACCACTATCACTTGACATAATTCTAACATCAAAGGTTGCTGAGCCTAGTTAATATAAGAGAATATTAATGTGACCCTTCCAATTTAATTTATTGTCACACAAATATACCTATACATTTTGTGAATTCAACTTCACTCACTTCACAATTATTTGTTGCTAGTGTTACTGAGTTCAGTATAGTATTGTTTGTATGAAACTGCATGAAATGAGTGTTATAAAAATTCACTGACAAGCCATTAATTGAAAACCAGTGAGGCACCAGTGTTAGTGTATCATTGACAGCATTTTACAGACAAACAATTGGCAAATATAAATAAAGTTCCAGTAATAGTAGTGTGATAGATTAAAAATAACCAAAATGGCTGAGGTTGTTATATATTACCATAATGTTGTCAAGTCAGTGAATACTTTTAACAAATTTGATTCTAAAATTAACAATGATCTAAATGTATTTATTAAAAAGGGGGAAATATGAAATTGGTTAAGAAAAACAAAATAATGTAATGTACAAAATTATATGTAGCAAACCAAATTGTAAAGAATTTTACATAGGACAGAATAAGAATGAATTAGAAATTATATAAAAAGAAAATAAAAAAATGACAAAATTGCTAAGTAAAAAGTGATCACGATTTGTATACTGGAGGAAAATTATGAGTTTAATTGGAAAGACGTAGAAAATTTAGACATAGAACAAAACATGTATAGGGTTTTACAATAAGGGAGGGTTGGTGTTCAAATGGACTACAACAAGCTGTATGAGACATTGAAAGGCCCTTTCAAATAATCATGTATTTAGTTAATACGTCACACTCAGCTTGTTTTATTCTATTTTAACATTGACCCTACATTATTAAAAAACCCTATATAAACGCAATATATTGGAAATATGATAGCATATAAAAATAACCAAGAACACCCTTAATTTACAAAATGATACTATAAGTAAAACTTGTAATACACTATTCACTTAAATTGAGTAATATTTAATATTTTAGTATTATTAATGTTTCTGATGAATAGTTATTTGCCATTTTAACTAAGTTGTCATTAATGCTCCTACAGTGGTTTCATGAGATGTGTACAGAGAAAGATTGGAAATAATTGAGAGACAGGTCAATCAGTTTTATTACGATTGTGTAGAGGAGCCTCATGAGAACTTAAAACATTGAAAAAAAGTGTAATAATTACTAAACATATTGCGTCTGACAGTGTTTACTTCTGGTGACAATTAGGTGATACGATTTCGGTTCTAAGTACATTTTGCAAAATTATGTTTATTACAATTTCTCTAGGGTATGAAAATCCGAAGAAGGTATAAATAGGTACCGTAACGTTTTTTAAATTAAATGTAAAGTTTGAATTTTGTCAAGATTTTTCTATAATGCGTTTCAGGTTGTACATTCACTAATCTACACTACAGTTATAGAGTTAGTATATTCACTATCGACCTGAATAGATATGTATGTCGAGTTATTTGCAGTTGATGTGATGAATGTATACCTACAACCAAGAAAGAAAGCTTCGAAAAAATTGCTTAACAAAAATTTTTTTTTTCAAGGTATCTTTATTTTCATCGACGACGAAGCGTTCACCATGAACAAAGACCTTCTCCGAAGATTCTGTGGACAATGATTGTCAATTCCAAACAGTGTTCAATTATCGTCTGACAAGAGCTGTATGTGCATTTGGAATATTGAGTAATAAATGAAGGATTTTTCACAGAAACTTGCATTTTGAATTTTCCGCCGTTATTGTGAAGAATTGTGTGATGTTAACCAATTTTGTTTTGATAGGGATGGCCACACACTGATGGATACTTTGTCTATAACTAGGTTTAGAAGTATAATGAGAGATTAATGAGTACGTGGAGGAAACATGATTATGAATTACTTTTTAACTACTACTGGCTCAGTAATGCTATACATTTAATATATATGTTAACAGAACATGCAAAATGTCGTCTGCTGTAAAATATTATATTCCTGTCTTTACCAGAATTTTAAACATTTAAATTTTAAGTATAATAAAAGGAGCATTAAAAATAATTTGTGTTGTACTTACCATATTCCAGTTTTTCTTTATCATTCATATTTTCATATCCATTTCTTAATTCTTTGCAAACTTCTATCCAGGCATTTCTGGTTTGTTTTCTACCTTTATATGTTTCAACAGTTTTGTCCCACAAAACGGGTCGTTCGTGAACTAATTTTATCAATTTTTGTATTTCCTTCATGATAGTGAATGCAAAAACATATTACTTGAGAAACACAAGCGATGAACAGAGTAGTAACATGGCAAACTGCAGACTGGACGAATCGTGCCGGGCAGATATGAGCGCCCCCAGGCTGGCGTAATCGACCGACAACCGGTTCCCTTCCTGCACGACTGGCCGGCTGTCGTCTACAACTACAGTGTGCTACGTAATTATTCACACAACAGGGTTCACAGTAAAGCTATGATTTCCTAGGAAAGTGGTGTCCGTCAGTAGCGGACGTAATGCAAAGGACGATTATGTCACAGAAACGTTGGCTGTGAAGCCACCTGTTGGACTACGTCCATAATAGCGTCATTTTATTTAAAAAAAATGAGTGAAAAACTGTGCAAGTGTAATTTGGACCATCAAAGATTACGAAAAACTTTGATTTTGTCAGAAATAATGATGCTATTTATAATGTAAAGAACAAGGAGTATTGGAAATATCGAGAATTAGAATAGAAGACGTAAACGCAGGAATAAAATATCGAGAAAGGAGGCTTATACATAACCTGTACAGGAGACAGGCAGCATTAATTAGAATAGAAGATCAAAAAAGAAAGCCGTAATCAAGAAAGGAGTAAGGCAAGGATGCAGTCTGTCGCCCATGCTGTTCAACTTACATATAGAACAGGCGATGAAGAAAGTTAAAACGGAATCACACTGCATGGAGAAGAAATAAAAACCTTACGCTTTACCGACGATATTGTAGTATTAGGGGAGTCAGAAGAAGTAGAATAACAAAGTGTGTTAGATTGGGAAGGGATATTTTGAAGGAAGTTGTTAATTCTGCTTCTTGGGAAGCGTAATAACTAGGGGAAGAGTAGGAAATCACAGGCAAGGAAGGCTTTCGCGAAAAAGAGGGATTTACTTACGGGTAATATAAGTGTGAATATTAGGAAATCGTTACTAAAAATGTTCGTATGAAACGTGGCGTTATATGGATGCGAAACATGGCAGATAGGAGTTGGGGAAAGGAAAAGAATAGAAGCTTTTGAAATTTGGTGCTATAGGCGAATGCTGAAAATCAGATGGGTGGATAGAATCACAAACGAGGAAGTTCTAAACAGAATATGGGAAAGGGGAACAATATGGAGGACGTTGACCAAGATAAGGGATAGTTTAATAGAGCACGTTTTAAGATACGAGGGTCTTGGAAAATTACCATTAGAGGGAAGTGTGTGGGGTAAGAACAGAAGAGGGAGGCCAAGTAGGGAATACGTTAATTAGATTAGGGAGGATGTGGGTTGATAAAGTTATAAGGGAATGATAAGTCTTGCGCAAGATAGGTTAGCATTAGGGTTGCATCAGACCAGTCTTAGGACTGAATACCACAACAACAACAGGAAATCACAGTTAAAACAAAATCTGTTGGATAATATTGGGATTACACTAAAAAAATCATGTCTGTATATATTGTAACATAAAAAGTTACACACAACAATGCAGGCCAGCATTTGAGTTGCAATTGTTGAGGAACTGACGCAACCTGGGCCAACAATGTGGTCTGGCGAGACGGAGCAGTCGTCAGGGAGTGTTTGGAGAAGAAGGTTGTGTCGGCGGGACGACGAGAGAATGACCACGCCCTGCAGATATAATTATTTTTCATGCTCTGATTGAGATTAAAACTTTTAAAATCAATTTTTGGTATTTTTTACGAAAAATACCTGGCGCCCTAAAGGAATTAAGAAATCATCGAATACGGAGGAACGACGGATCTTCTACAATATATAGTTTCTAATATTTTATTAATGATCTTTTAAAACATAAATTAACATTGAACATAAATTATATATATATTTTTCTTTCTCCGTGGCTCTACAGCCCATTGAGAGCCTGGGCCTATCGGGTCGACTGCGGACTGTCATCTTGCATGACACATTCCGAATTTGGAGTGACACGTGGTTAGCGTATCAGTCTTAATCCCGGTCTTCTCGACCATAAATTATATATAGTATGTGATTATAATAACGGTAGTGACTTAATGCTTAGCAATGTTGCCATTCAACAGCCCCTGGACCGTTAAAATATCTTTAAATATTTCTCTAATATATATGCAATGCCTTCGACCTCGTACATTGTTCTGAGTAAATTTCCGAAAATATTTTCATTGTGTGAAAAGGACATTGTTTTTGTTGTGGTATTAAGTCCCAAGATTGCTAACCTATCTTCATTCCTATCAATCATTTTCATTTCCGCTTAACTAGCACATCCCACATCCTTCCTAATCTGCTTTGCGTATTCCATCCTCGGATCTCTCTTGTGTTCTTACCCCACACACTTCCCTCTAATGCTAATTTTACAAGACCCTCGTGTCTTAAAACGATCTATTAATCTATTTATCCCTTCTCTTGGTCAACGTCATTCATATTGCCTGCTCTTCTCCTCGTCAGTTGTTTATTTTGAGCATTCTCCTATAACACCACACTTCAAAGTTTTCTATTCTTTTCCTTTCTGCAGCTTCTACCGTCCACGTTTCGTACCCATATAACGCCACACTCCATACGAACATTTCTACCAACGATTTTCTAATATTCAGACTTATATTACACATAAGTAAATTCCTCTTCCTTGCCTGTGCTATCCCACTCTAGTTATTACGCTTCCCAAGTAACAGAATTCCTTAACTTCCTTCAAAATATCTCTTTCCAATCTAACACCCTATGTTATTCCAATGTTCCTGTATTACACTCCATTATAAAAATGAACACATCTGTATAAATATATTTTTGTTAATGAAATGGCCAATGTCGTAGTAATAGCTAATCTAAATTCACATTCTGTATTCCTAATATAATTTAATTAAAAATTTATTATAAGTTGTGAAAAAGTAGATATCTTAAAGCTGACGGTATCGACATAACTACATGCAAATCTATTGATCGAGTACTTCGTTTCTGTGTTTAACAAAAGTAAAGTTACGTTTCTGGTAACAAACAGGGACTACGAATCTGAAAACATCCAAATCACGGCAAAGGCAGTAAGGAGGAGAGTTAATAAATAAAAAAACAACGGGAAATTCTGCGGTCCAGATGACATATCCACAGAAATAATTGAACTGTTTAACGAGGCTATTTAATATATCCATAAATAACTCAACACTGCCAACCGATTGTAAAACAGAAATTATGGTACCTATATTTAAATCTGTAAATAAAACGGAAATACGAAAGTAAAGACCCACCAGTCTCACCTCAGTAGAATTCAAAATCATGGAGCACTTAACAACTACGCATATTCCGGATGCACTCGAATTTAAAAATTAGTTCGTTGAGAACCAACATGGATTTAGATCGTGTTTTTCGTGTGGAAGTCAGGTAATTAATTTGTTTCAAGATTTAACAGACGAAGTTAATCGTGGTGATAGACGCCATTGTTATTGATTTTGCAAAGGCTTTCTATACAGTTCGTCACTATATCTTGATTCAAAAGGTGGATGGGACGGGAATTGAGAAAAGAGAAGTGCGTTCGGTGCAAGAATTCTTTAAAAAAAAATAGGCTACAAAAACGTAAAGTTCGGAAAGAAACCTCAGAACTCGGATCTGTACCATTGGAAGTCCTTCAGGGATCAGTTAGTATTCCATTATTGTTTCTCATATTTATTGATGATTTACCAAATGGTAAAATTCTAAGGTCCGACTGTTAATAGTTGACTGCATAATCGATAGGAAAATAACTGGGGAACAATACGCCGCTGGTCTCCAAACTGAATTAGATATTCTAGTTCATGGGCTAAGAGAAACTCAAAATCAATAATAGCAAAAGTAAAGTGATCAGTTTTCCTAAAATGCTCCTTCAATATGTCTTGGAATATGGAATAGATGGGGAAACAGTGATCCAGGAGACAAGCTATAAAACCTAGGCATTTATTTCAACAGCAAGCTGGGTGGGCGGAGCAGCTAAATTATGTTACAAGGAAAGCGTGGAACACTTTGCACTTAGTAATGAAAACACTCAAGAAGAGTGATGAAAAATCTTGCATAATTGTCATTAGTACGCCCACTTATGGAATATGGTGCAGCAAGCTGGCATCCTTACAGGAAAAATCAAATAGAATCCATAGAAAGAGCGCAAAAAAATGTCGCAAAATTCTTAAAATCATTACTGTTCCTTCTATGCATAAATGACGTTCTGTAAATTTGCCACAATGACTGTGTAGTAAAAATGTTTGCCGATGACAATCTAGGCTAGAGGAAATATTGAAGTAGAGAAGAAATTGAACAGTGCCCTTGCAATCGTTGTACATTGGAGGTGCGCAAACAGATTTAAAATGAATGCAGATAAAACACAATACATGATCATTAAAGAAGTAAGAAGGGAACTGAGAGACTATAAATATTGTGTGTCAGGATGCTAGTAAATTAGAGCAGGGAAATAAATTAAAATATTTAGGCGCAATTATTGATGCCAAATAGAAAATCATCTTGCATATTTTAAAAAAGGTAGGGAAAAATAGTCTTTTTGAACAGAACAGGAAACTATCTTATTTGTTATACAAAATATTTAGCTTACAAATAGATAATCGCGCCTCATTTTGAATATTGTGCAACGTTGCTATTAGCAATGGGCGAGACTCGTATAAATAAATTACAGCTTGCCCAAAATCGATAAATGAGAGTCATACTAAATTGTGACAGGTACACTAGTATAGAGTCCATGTTAGCCGCACTAAATTTTATGTCAATCAGACAAAGAATACACTACACTATATGTACTTTCATTTTCAAAATTATTAATGGAATGTAATCCCCCTCCCCACATTGTCACAACATGTAAAATAACTCGACAAGCCCACAATATTGCTATAATGTTAATAAAAACAAAAAAAAACTCAAACGACTTTATTTTATGACGGACTCAAAATTAACAATAACATGCCAAAAAATAGACAAGAGTGCAAGAACATACAAACATTGAAACAAAAACTGAAGAATTACAAAATAGAAAATATGAACATAATGTAAAAAGTATGATTGTATTATATAATTAATACATATAAGTGTAAAATATTTATGAAGTTTGTTATAATTTTGATTTCCATTTTTATATTTCCGAATTCTTAAAAATGTAAATATCAAACTATTAGAAAAAGGTATTATTAATGTAATTATTACTATCGGTACATATTTATTTATTCTTTGTTTTCAAAAATGTACATATTGTGATTATGTAAAATAGCAATGTGTTATTATATGCAAAAAAATAACCAATAGGCTAATAGAGATTGATCAATCAATTTCACTCCCCCCCACCTTGCAAAACCTAAGTGTAAGTTAAGTTAATTGCTTTGTATCTTTTGTTTTAAAATTTTTTATTAGAGCAATTAATATAAATGGCAAATGTTTCTGATCGCATTGACATTTGCGTTTAGTGCCCTTGTGGTTATAATATTCGGGCACTATGTTTTGAGGTTTTTGAATAACATGTGTCCAGTCAATGTCCCCTACACAGTGGCAGGAATTTCATCCTCCGCGATCACATTGTATTCTTTTCCAATTGTTGTTAGATGAAAAAATTCAAGTATAACTTATTCGTTAGAAATTCGAATGAGCAACATGATGTTTCCGGATTTGCGTTCCAAGACAATAAAGGATCATTTGTTCGTGAAACAAATAAAACAAAAGCGACGAAAACTTCTCCGGAATTTGATACAGAGGATGCGTACAAATTGATGAACAAGCTGTCAACTACTTGACAAACAAAGGCGAAGTAGATATTTTTGGACAAATAGTTGCCGCTAAAATTAAGAAGTGGAACCCGCATTGAAGACTGGAACTGGGTCCCTGATAGGATCACAGCGTTTATATATCAGTACTTGTACAAAGAATACAAAGCGGTGTCTGTTCCATCTTAGATAATGAGACCTTTTGATATCGTCCTGAGTCAGCTTCTGAGTTTCATATGTGTGAATATAATAATTTACCTAACTCCTCCCTCACTATCTTCCATATTTGTCAAATTGGTCTTTGTATCTTGGACAATAATAGGTTTTATTATTAAGAACTTACATGTTCGTCTTTTGACAAGTATTACTATTACAATGATTCCATAACGAGTATGATTAAGATTTACATTAGGTATAAAATTAATTTTGTTTATTGCAATTGGTTGTAGTTTTACATTTTTGATTTAATTAATAGTTACCGATATATTCCAGACGGAATTTTCTCTTATTTTAAATGTTTCAATAGCATCAAATATGTTTACTTTGACATTGTCCTCCATTTTGTTGAATTTGTAATTTGACAGGTTACATTCATTAGTTATAGTATATTTGTAAATACCTTTAATTTGTTTCTTAACTTCAGTTTGTTAATATTTTATCTGAATATTATTTTTTACCTTTTTAGCTGTAATAATAATAGTACCACGTATTATTTAAATATTAAAATCTATTTCTAGATTATGGAATCCACAATTACTTAGATTGTTATTTTGGACTATATTAAATATACATTTGTTAACTGGCGTAAAATCTGTTATACAAAAATAGTTTTTATCTTTAATGTTCTATCAATGAATCGACGTAGGATATGAGCAACTGATCTTGGTTTAAAAGTACATAGGATTCATTGTTAATTTTTTGAATCGGGGTAAATTGCTTCAGCATGAATTCTCTTTTATTATATACAGGAGTATCCAATACATAACATGTTATTGAATCTTTTATTCTACAATGGCTAGTTATTTGATTCGTGATTTCCAAGAAGTTATTTTTTTCTTTGTGCTTTCAACAAGTTTATTGTAATTATTCTGCTGTGTAATTGGTGGGGATTACAGAAGGCGAGGTTTGTCTCAATCTCGTCTACCAAGAGTAATAAATTGGTAGTGAGACTAGAAAGTTGATTGCATATTCCATCAGTGAATAGTAAATGTTCCCATTTTTTTTTAATATTTCGGATACTACTAAAAGATTACTAAAAGATTTGCTTTTAGTTCTTTTTCGTTGTGTTTAATATTGTTTAGTTGTTCGTTAAATTTAGTAGTCCTTTCTTTATGCTGTTTTACTATATTCTTGTTTTGGTCCTGCAATATATTTAATTAGTTCATAATTTGTTCGAACAGTTTATCATATCGTTCACCGTCTGATGCGTCTATGTTTCCTGTTATTTCTTTAAATATGGACCCCAGCCTGTTTATGAAACCTCTATTTTGTTATATTATTAAAAATAATGCTTATTAGATATTAACGTATTAATATCAAAATTTATTATATTTACATCAGTTTACAATGTATCATTATAGTATGAGTTTTTTATATGTTATAATCTAATATTTTATCATATTCTACTTTAATATTTGTAATGTTACAGCAACAATATGAATATTGCTTTAAGTATTTTATGTATAATTTTCCTAATTCTATTAAGTTGAATCCTGGGTTGTTGGAGATGTCCTCGATGTACTGGCAGCGAGTTCTTGGCCATCTGGAACATAATTATGGGGTCGTTTCATTTTGTTTATTTTATGTTTATTACCGTCGCTATCATAAATAATTCCTAATTTTTTATTACATAATTTAACGTCTTTGCTTTTGTATAATTCTTTATTTATTTACCTATTTTCCTAGGGTTCGCTTTTACGATTACTGTCACGTTTCTGATGGATCGTGAGATTCAATAACACACACACACGTAGAGGTTATATGCGTTTATTTAACGGCGAAGTGCTGTACAAAGCTCGTACTGCTTAAGACTGACTCCGATTTGGAATCCAGTCCCATTTATACATACATGGAATATTCCAGAAGCAGAACATTCTCGAAACAGAAAATACTAGAAAGTAAAGGTAAACAATGTAAATAAAGTAAACAAATAGAAATGGTTGCGTCGGGTGGGACTCGAACCCGAGTTTACGTTTCATTTATCACTTCAGGTCTTGAGATGTTGCATTTCTGGTGTGGAGTATTATTTATATGTTGGAAATTTTTCTAGTTCGATATTATCTTTTCTTTTGGTATTAATAATTTTTAGTTTTTGGGCATGTTCTTGTATAAAGTTTTGATTTGGTTTAGTTTGTGGAAATAAATTATCGTCTTTGCCGTAAATGATTTCCTGATGACTGTGGTACGCGATTGTTTGCGTATCACATAAGATGAAATAAATTATTATGTCGGGAACATAAATGAACGTGATTGGTTATTTGAATGACGAATTACAGTCATCTTATCCGCCAGAAAAATGAAACATTGAGGTTAGGAAATCTGATTGGATGAAAGAACTTGAAGGCCAGATGAGGCAGAAATAACCCCGACAGATGGAACGCAGTACGGATCTATCTGGTCAATGGAATGTGACCTGGATGTGGACATTCCGCCGTTAACAGCAAAACAGGGGTAGAGGATTTTCCCTAGAGCCCGGAAATTATTATAATGCGGCCAAGAAATTTCAATAGAGGATTAAGAGAGAAATTTATTGGGCCTCGGCACATGACCAGTGGAAATAGAAAAACAGCGTCCTGGAGTACGAAGGACAACGACTGGAGTAAAAACAGATGGCAAGTTACCCCTCCATAAGGGAGACGTAGAAATCACACGGCCATGAGAATTATTAGGCCAGGGCGTGGCTTTCAGAACAAAAACCAGCGGGTTCTTAGTGATTGTGAGGGGTCAGTAACTTTCATCATTAGGAGTCAGTCAGAAACATTAAACATTTCGGCAGTCAGTATCTTACATCATTGGGCAATCAATCAAAAACATCCACTGGAAACATTTCAGCCAGTAAAAAATATTTCGTCAGGGAAGAAGATTTCATGAGTGAGGAACATTCTAACATTCCATCCGTAAATCGAGTATCCCTGGAGGACGAGCTGAGTACCTCAGAAGTTAGAAAGAGCAGCGACGGGACGATGCGCAGTCAACACCAACCACCACCAGCAGCCAACAGTGACGCCCTGGACCATCGACAGCGCCTTGGTGACGTACTAAACCTTAATTGCTTCTCGCCTCTGGTCGCAGCTATTTTAAAGTTCTCGTTTCCCCATATATTTTTTAATTAAACCCATTGAGCATTAGCTTTCCCAGAGAAATAGATATTCATGTTCCTGACTGAGTAAGCGAGGGTCACATTTAATTAAAGCTCAATAAATTTATTTTAATGATTATTATTTCCACCTTTCCATATATTAAATTTAAAAGTTATCGTTTTTATTATATTGATCATAATAATAATAGTCATATTTAAAATCATTACCACAAGACGTAGTTTTGAAATGCTTTCTTTAGTGACATTATCCTGAGATGTTCTATGAGAGTACTAGAGCCAGTATTAATTTCTTGGGTGTTTTATATGAGAAGAAATATTGTATTAATATTTTTGTTATTGTGACAGCGTTGCAACTTGATAGACAGTAAACTTGCGCGAATTTTGAGAATTGGTCAATCATTGTTAGGATTTTTTCTTTATTGAGGTTAAGCGTGTTTATGTTTATTACTTCGGAGATTCACCTGGTGTGACAGATTATTAAAATCTTTGAAAGGTTTCCTTTCATATTTAGCTTTTTGGAAAATTTCGCAACTATTAAATAGTTTTTGTATCGTTAATTGATGGTTAGGCCGATAGTATTTATCCTTTAATTGTTTGTATGTTTCACGAATTCCTCGATGATTTGTTATTCCATAGTGGTAATTTAATACAGCAGCTTTTTGATGCGCTTCGTTTTCTATATCTTGGAGTAGTTATTTACATTTGATTAACTTTATGGAAAATTTCTGAAATTCTGTTCGATTTACTTTGTTGACTTCGTTTTGTAGTAGCTTAGTTTGAAATAAGCAGTAATAGTTGATTTTGGGAAATACGTATGTTTTGAGGAAATTTATTACGTCATGTTCAATATTTCTTTCATATAATTTTCCGCGAAATCTATATTTCTCATGCACGAACAATGTCTGAACTTCTACCTCCATTAGTTTTCCATGTGTTTCAAACAGTATTTGGTTAGTGCCACAATTTACGTTTGTATCTAGTTATGTGAGACCTGTGAGACTGTGTATTGTCTCGTTATCTGAACCCTGGTTTACGTCTATACTTTAGGTTTTAGAATTTAAATTTATTTCGTTTTCAGTAGAATCATACACATTGATTATCATTCTGTCATCATTGAAAATTTTTGTTATTAGGTATTGTATGTCATACCAGCTTAGTGTATCTAAACCTGACACTAATTTTGGCACATTTAATTCATGAGTTTCATTCTGTATACAATAGGATTTTACTTCATGTAACATTTTGATATATATTATAAACACGGTTTGTCATGAATTTTTTCTTTGGTGACTAAGTGGAATTTAATACTCTCTCTTACTATTATTTGTTATCTACGATAACGACTTTTCGTTTTGTTTTATAAACAGAAAATTTTTGCTGTTATATTCTTTATCTATTTGGTTTGTTATTCCTTTGCCAAACTTAGTCTTTTGAGATACAATATAACACATGTCCTTTGCATGACATTAGATTTTCATTGATAAAATAAAATTTGAAATCTGGTCTTATTCTAGATAAAGCTTTTTCTTGATTTAAAAATTATTTTGGTATTAAATTCTTCTAATTTCTCACGACAGTGACTTTGTTTAGAATTTGGATCTTTTAAATTAAATAAACATACGAGAGGTTTATGGTCAGTTTTTATGTCAAATTTGACTCCGTATAGATAAGGTCTGAAGTATTTTGTAGCCCATACAATTCTTAATAATTGACTTCGTGGGTATTTAGAGTTCTTGAAGCATATCGGATTGTGCGCTCCTTACTTTCGAACGTACGACTCACAAAGCACAGTCGCTTGCATCAGTAGTCAATGTATATGGTATTGGGTCATTTATCAATAGTTCTTTGTATGTCTCAAACCATTTTACGTAATCTTTATCGGTGTAATCTATTGTTGTATGATTTTTAGACTGTTAGCTAAGGATTTCGTTATTTTTGCAAATTGATTGACGTACCTTCTGCAGTAATCCGAGGAACTGTTTGGGTTCTTCTGGATTTTTCGGTATAGGGTAGTTTTAATAACTTCTATTTAATCTCGGTTTTGTTTTATTCATTTTTCTGTAATTATATAACCTAAATAGGCAACTTCTTTCCTACAGAATTCACATTTATCTATTAGGCATCTTAGGATATGTTTTTTTTAATTTCTTAAAAAAATTTATGTCTTCCGAATGTTCTTGAAGACTAGTTCCTAGGATTATAATGTCATCTAGGTATACTAAACAAATATTATTTATATAATCTTTTATAACGATGTTCATTAATCTTTGAAATGTGGTAGGTTCATTTTTAAGCCATATTACATTCTTACAAAGTCAAAATAGCCTAAGTCTGTAGAAAATCTGTTTGTAATGATGTAATGTAAAATTGGATTTTAAAAACTGAAAGTCGTTTCTAATGAGTTTGTCTATTTCAGATAATGTTTGCGGGTTTCGCCTAGTAACATTATTCCGCAGAGGCTCTCTCATAGATGTGATTGTGTGAAGTACAACGAATGTTTGTTTTCATTATAGATAATTTCGGAATTAATTATTTCTAGCGATAGTTTCTGTACGGATTTTAATGATGTTTTAGTACATCTTTTGTTCATTATATCTAACATTACACTTCCAGAGTTTCGATTTATTGAAAATTTCTCTACCAGAAAATCTTTTAGTTGTGTCCAATTGGCAAATTCCTATGCTTGAATTTTTGGATGCCTTTCGTATTGATTTTCCTTGTGTATTGAGGAAAGGAATACCTTTGATGTCATTTAAGACAGCAGGAAGTATTGAATTATTTAATGCGTTTATTTTCTCGACCCGTTTAATGTTTGGGATTCCCGTCGTAATTGGGAATATTGTCTGTATACGACTTGATTTCGGAGATCGAAGCCATGTTTGTAATATGTAATGATCGCTTATGTAACCAGCGAAATTACATTAGAATCATGTATTAAAATGAATTTAACGCAACATAGCAAAATCAGGGTGGTCGCGTTTTTTTTGTAAAGTAATTTTTTTTGTTCGTTTGGGTAGGAAGGATTGCGATTTACACACCGACCGCTTGGACGTTGCTGACAGGGCTGGATTATGGTTCTAGGACAATGCCGGAATTAACGGTACTCCTAGGGGCTGTAGAGGCTAGCGACAGCAAGCCAGGGCAGTACGAGTCTGGAGAGGAGATGAGCAGCACCGCTTATCAGCATTCAGCATGCATCAATAAGCGATATGACTCGTACGTCAAAAATAACAACGTCCTACCGACTGCGTCAACAATAACAACGTTCTTACGAGGTCGCCAGCCATCAACAGAGGTGATATCGGAGCCGTTCAACAGCTACGCTAATCAAAACGACGGAGTCAAGGACGGGTCCAGTTTTACTCACAGCAGCGAAAACAATGGTAATTAGCACTCTTTCATACCCAGGCCAGTTGTAAAATCCGTTAGAAATTTTCGTGTATTATTAAACTCACGGGCAACCTGAGATTCCGGGGCTAGGGCAATACTTGATTTTGCTAGAATGGAGCTAACAATTGTACATATGTAAATTTGTAATTTTAATATTAGTTAATAACTTGTAAATAGTATTGGATTAGTTTCTTTCAAAATAAAACCATAAAAATCAAAAGAATTATCAATTTCAAAATATAATAATGGAACCCTCTTTAATAATAGAATTAAGAATAATTAATAATACTCCCGCTCATCACAAATTGTTGAGTTTTTGAAAGTTTTTATCAAGTTATGAATGATTACTATTATAAATTCACATACCTACAATTAATTATTAATTAAAAATATACCTTTAACATGAAGTTCAGTGAATATACAAAATTTATGCAGTGTTTATGAACAAACTTTAAGTTCGTTTAGAAGACTTACATAAACAGTGTAATGAGTATGAATATTGTAGTCTTCATCTGCAGTGACGACTCTCCGTAGGGTTGAGGGTTGTGCTGTTGAAGCAGTTGCTGGCGACGACTTAGCTTTGAGTTGAGGGTCGCTTGGGTTGATGACGCTGATACAGCTAAGTTTCCGGTTTCCAAATCTTCTTCCTGGCTCACTTCGCGGTTCTGAGGTAGAAGATGGATACGACGCCTTGTACCAAAGGAGTTCAGCTGGATTATGTGGTGATTCGCTATGTATTTCTGTTGTTTTGATTGGACGGTGTTTATAACGATTAAAGTCGACCAACACAATTTCAACGAATTAAATTTCATTAGTTTGAAATTTTCAATTGTGTTGTTTACACCTTGTCCTACCTACCAGTTAAGTAAATTGCTTTATAACTTTTGTTTTTAAAAAGGTTTACTATAACAATGGCAAATGTTTCTGCACACACTGACATCAAGACTGGAACTGGGTCCCTGATGAGGTTACAGTGTTTATATATCAGTACTTGGACAAAGAATACAGAGCTGTGTCTGTTCTTCTTAGACAAAGAGACCTCTTGATATCGACCTTCGAGGAAGCTGATTCAGCTTATGAGTTTCATATGTATGAATAAAATAATTTACCTAACTTGTATGAATACTTATGCGACTGGGTTAATCCAGGCGTATTTCGTCATTTTTAAAAACCTTTTCCGTTTATTCATGTTGCGTCATTTCCTACGTTTAATGCTGAAGCATCTCTCTTTATGGTTTAGGGAAGTGAACTGTGAGTACATAAGACAAGTCGTAATTTTGTGTCGATATCAGGCACTGCTCAAATCTCGGAACGACTGGGATACTCGGCAACAAAGAGACGCACCATTTGTAATTACACCAGGAAATTTCAGTCGTGGATTCTGGACAACTACGATACGCAGAGACTAGGAGACTGGACGTGCCGATCTACTAGTTGCTTTGTTTCCTAGACCACGATGACTGAACAGGCGTTCAATTTGAAGTTTGTGGCTGAAGTGGAAAAGTTTCCGGAGTTTAGTAATTATAAGCTGAAAGGCTCTTCAAAGGAAGATGTTATAGTAAAGGCATGGAATGAAGTAGCCAAAGTAGTTCAGCTCTCTGGGAAGTTTAATAAATATGTATAAAATGAAAACCTATTTTGCTACTAGTAGTATAAAAAAAAGAATTTAATTTAATTCCAGAAAAATAGTTGCTCCAAATAAAAGCTGTTTACATTGTTATAGGCTACTATAAAATACAGAACATAGAATTTTATAAAAAAATTCTTTAAAATTAACTTACCTTTAAATGTAGTGTGCATTTCTGCCTCCCGTCACAGAGGTCCCGGGGTCGAATACTGGCATGGGCATGAATGTTGTGTGCGTGTGTTTTCAAAACTGTGAAACTACAGATCACGAGTTCTCCCAACCTTAGTCAGTAATAACCATAGTAGTTGATGCGACTTTAAATAAAGAGATAAAAAATGTTGATTCAATATTTCCACTGCCATGGAAGGGAAGCATGAGAACTTTGTGTGCTCTTCTAGTATATGATTTGCTTTTACTTTGGTTTTTATTTTGTTGTTATAAATTGTAAATAAATATTAAATGTATACAATAAATGATGTATAATAATATAGAAGCTCCACGATTTATCGAGGATTACGTCATCAGTCTGCTTTGCGGGATGTAACTTCTAAAATGTATACTAATAAACAAGTGATGGGTTAAATGCTGTAGAAAGAAAATATAGTTGAGATCAAAATATGACGAGGAAAAAATTTAAAGCCTCAGTTCGTATTTTGTTACAGATCGCCAGAAATTTTGCGGCTCATCTTCAGAGGACAAATATGTGTGACCGCGGTTTGCCTATTAAACAGTTCCTTACACTGCGCTCTCCATTACTCCGAATCAAACACGACAACTTAGGGAAACTGCAGTAGAGAGGGACATCCAGCAAAATTTCCAACGTAAGTGACCATTTATTAGCAACAAATTACAATAATTATTAGGGACTCCCCAAAATGCCCGGGGCAAGTTTCATTTCCGACACCACTGACCATAAAAGTGAATTATCAATGCAATTTTACTTAATGTTAGATAGCAGAAAATTTAATTATATATATTATGTAAGCGCTGCATTTATTGTTTTACATTTACGTTATAACTAAGACACATGAACCATTACAAATATCTAATTTGAAAAAAGAAGCTTCCACCATCTGAGATGAAAATTTTCTTCACGAATTTGTGTTGATAGGGTTCCTTGGAACTGACTGTAGCGGCTTATTACCTCTATCGCCGGAAGTCACTTCTCTCCACTGACCAGGTATAACTTCACCAGTGCTTGCATCCTCATTGTCAAAGCACCTCAGGGATGAATAATATCTTGCTAAATCTGATTGTGCCCGGAGAAAATTATGGAGGAGACGAGCTAACACTATATCAACTACAGAACATTCCGCTTCAATTTCTAAACGTTTACAAAAGCACCTTAACTTCTGATACTAGCAATCCAAACGCTCATTGAACACACGTTCAGCCCTTCAAATTATGTAATTAAATACTCTTATTGATGATTATTTATGCAGTTCGGTGGTAAACGGTTTCATAAGATGAGATCTCAAAGAAAAAGTGTTATCAGCAACTAAGACAAGGTCTAAGGTAAATTCAAGCTTTTGTTTTGCATTTTTTGATAGAAAAGAGTTTCTAAACCACCTCCGTCAGATTTTTTTCGAGGGGGAGGGAGGATAACAGGCTACATGAGGGTGATCCTGAAACAGGTAGGTGGAAGGTAGAGCAAGGTAGTCAAGGGTTGACTAGAGCCCCCCGGGCTATAGTTTAAGGATCCTAACCGATGATTCACCTAAAGAGATGCAGAGAAAACCCTAGAAAACCTACATCAAGTCGGTCGGGCTATTAGGTTACATAATCACACCCTTCCGAATGACGGGAGATGAGTTTTCTGTCGGGTCGCAGCATTCCCTTCTCCGTGTCTACCCTAATTTTGGGAGGCAGTCGACCGACTGATTCAATGGGATCAGCGGACAACTCTTACCGTATGTTCAAAGTCTTACGACCCCAGCGCACACACCTTCTAAAATAGATGAATGTGCCTCGGCATGTGAGAACTTTGTAAAAACCAAGAGAGAGTACGAGGTATTCCCAACAGTGTCAGGTGAGCCCCGTAGTTAATCTGGGGAGAAATGCCTGCGAGGGAAAACTCCCATAGGCCTACTCCTCAGTTTAATCCGTGACACATATAAAGCGATAATTTGCATCAATATTTGAGATGAAACTATGCTTCGAGCGCCCTTGTAGCTATAATTGTCGGACACTGTGTTTTCAGGTTTTTGAATAACGATGTTTCCTGTCAGTGGCCCCTACGCAGCGGCATGAATTCCATCCTCCGCGATCACCTTACATTTTACTTCAATTGTTGGTAGCTGAAAAAAAAATCGAATACAACTTATTTGTTAGAAATTCTAATGAGTGACATATTTCGGAATTTGCCTGTTGATGAAGTAACCAATCATTCTCAGACAATAAAGGACCATTCGTTTGTGAAACAAATAAATAATTCTTCAAATGTAAATCCAATAATCTTTTCGACTGAGGGAGTCAAGGAGAAATATGATGTATTACTAAATTGTAAGCTTGAAGAAGTCTGAAAATGGAGATGAAACGTCGCATTTGTTAATAAATAGTTATATATTTAATGCTATTTTGGCCGTCTTTTTATCTATTGTAAAGAAAAAATTAGATAATTATGACAAAACCAGACTAATTGGAATCGCTGAGTTTTATTCTCCCATTCAACGTGGCATTTTCGTTTCGATTTAGCCCCCAAGACGAGGTTGGAAGGGGGTAAAACAAAGTTCCACGTACAATATTAAACGGGTGGATGTTCCCGCCGCGAATAAAGCAAACGCTGAGGGGAGTTAAGAAATAACTACCATTAACTGCCCCTAGGCAAGGGGTAGGTAGATTCCGGAAATTTTAAAACATACATAGAATGGCAGATAAAGTCGAATAAACATCTTTCTGTGTTCGTTACTTTGATAGTATTCCCCAGATGTTATTTATATATGATCTTAACGCTATTCAGTTTGAGAGCGGAATAACCATAGTAGAGGTGAATGTGTCATATAACAATAACAAGTAAATTATCGAAATTGGTGTGGAAACTGCAGTAATGGAAGTTGACAAGTTCTGTTCTGGTATTCTCAATGCAAATTAGATCAGCTGTGGGTGGGGGTATGATTGCAATGTGACGAAAGCCAATATAACTAAATTGACCTAGAATGTTAAAAAATTGGTTAACTTAAATTCAGAAATTTAATATTCGGGGTAAGTTGAATATATGATTAGTAGGGGTTGAAACTAAATTCTCGCCATAATTGGAGCAATTTCAACAGAAAGTTTTCATATGTCACTTATGGTTCAGTTTCAACACGAATTAGTAAAACAACTCCCAGAACCTACAAAGGGGGGATCTGCCAACATTTTTTACTGTCACCGGAGATAAATATTAGCCTTTTAAAATACCTGGCGTATTTTGTCCTTAAGAAGCTGTGAATTTTTCTAACTCTTTTAGGTTACTGGAAATATTATTGACGTTTTTAAGGTACTGGCAAGTTTTCATTTTTTAATACAGCTGCACCAATTTTGCTTTTATAAAGTGTTTGGAGTATTGTTTCTTAACTAGCTTACAGAGAGTATGCTTTACTCTCTCGGCATAACGGGAGTATATTTGACCCTCTTAAGATATCTGAAATATTTTCGCCTGTATAAAAGTTATGCAGAATTAAATGAACTGGCTCATTAGATTAAGTTACGGTGCTTAATTAAAAAACCAAATCTTTACTCAATTATGGTACTGTGAGACATGGACTACGCTGGGTACGCAGCTAGTGTAATAATAATAACATCGCATTTATTGCTAGCAAAAGTCTTAAAATGAACAGAATTAAAAAAATAACTTTTGTTCTATTGTAATACTTTTGAATTATAATTACATTATTTTCAGAGCTGGGAATGAACAGAATATTAGGTTCCAATATTTTTTTAAATGATATGAAATTTATCAAATTTAAGGTAGGCAAAATATATTTTGAGTAGAAACTATTCAGTTTAATTCATGAGGATTATGATCGTAATAAAATATTTGAACCATTTATTATACAGAAAATGTTTTTTGATGGAAGTTCCAAAATATTTAATAGAAACCCTCAACGATTTTTTGTACAAATCCTGATTTTGGAAAAAAGAAAAATTAATGTAATAGTTTGTTCCTTAAAAATATTTAAATATAAGTTAATGGAATAATTTAAAATAGTTAAATTATTTTTTTAGTAAATTGTTTCTGACATTTAGCCGTTTCATTTTTTGTCGGATAATTTTAATTACTTATATTCTATAAAATCTGAGCATTCACAAGCTTTTTATGACGTAATATTTTTGACACAATAATAATACCAGCACACAATACTTGTCTGATACAAAAGAAAAACGATAATTCTTAAATAATAACTATACCATCATAACAGTTGTCTTATGATTTATGCTAACGTTTTGCTGTTAAATTTTAAATAGTTAAATTTGCATTCCAATGAATAAATTTCGAAGGAATATGATTTCTAATATTTATTATAAATTGAAATCAACATCGAAACTAAATTATGATTACAGTTTATAAGACAAGAATGGAAAATGTCGACCGGACCCGGGAATTGAACCTGGGATTCCCCGCTTACCGTGCGGTTTCTCTAACTATTTGAGAAAGTCCAGGTCAACATTCAGATTCGATACCACATCCTCCACTCTTGTAGACGTGACTCGGTTCACCTACAATTTACTAATGACATTTTTCACAACCTTGGCTACGAAGTTAGTGAAGAACGGTTATTGTGTAATTGATAAAAGGTATATGGATATAAATTCGAAGGGAGAGGCTGAGCTTCAATTGACGCAATTAGTCTCTCTTGGTATGGTAACAGTATTTCCCGATTGGTAATGTAAATGAAAGCGAAGAGAAACAACGTTCCTAACAAACCTAATTATATACCAATAATATAACATTGTGTTATTCATATAGTGAACAAATGATTGACAAATTATCCAAAAATCTGAAAATAAATGTCAGCTGTTCTCTGACGTTCCAAACTACCCGTGATGGACGATGGCGAAGTAATGACAAATCTCTTGTGCTACACAGAAAATTACCATTGAAACACATTTCCCACTTCTGAATAAGTTGATTACAAAATATGAATAATACGAAGTGAAGCAATGTTACAAACATTTATTCAAAACTAAACACAGAATAGAGATTTTATTGTATAATTCTCAATAATAATTCACAGTAGTGAAGAACTCGGATCCTTTTGTTGTTTCGTGGCCCAACGAAGTCAGTGGAAGCTGTTGTTATAAGTGGCTTACCTAAATAAACAGTTGGAATCAAACTTTAGTTATGAAAATGAATTCAATCATTGGTCGATTGCCATAAAATAAATTTATTAATGTTAGCATTGTGTAGTAATTTAAAATTTAGGTTATATGTATTATATTATAACTTTTCCGTACGGCTTTATATTACAATGAGAAATCTGCAGGTGAACTCACCTTCTTTCAGGTCGACTTTTTACATGGAAGACAAACTATTGTATAGTTCCTCCTCCCAACTCCACTCGCAATCCAAGCCTTCTTCCGATTCCGGCTCTCTAGAGTAACGAGGCAAGAATCTCCGGACAACCAGCAAAAATTCGAACATAAACGCTCGCATGGTATTAAATTAGAATAAAATGCCTCAGAGCAGAACGTGGCAGAAGGTTAATGTGAACGGTTTGATACATATTGCACTAGAACGTGTATAGTGTGCAAGGATGAACCTCTGAAAACTTTAACTAAGAAGCGTGTGAGGTGCAGTCGTCTAACCTTGGAGTGGTAAAACGGAGGACGGTGACAGAGCGAAGTAGGCAAACACGAATTACTCAAATTTCGGGGTTGCAGAAGCGTCTGGAGCTGCCAAAGGCGGACTGCTCGTTGTGGTATTGGAGGAGTGGTCAAGGGTTGACCACAGGCGCAGCAACACAAGCAGGTGAGTGCTCTACATGTAAGTCGGGGGAGAACCTACTAAATAGTCACTACAACTGTAAGAGTAAAGTACTGAACGTGCTAAATTCTAAAGGCATGTACTATATGCATGTTCCAGTAACAATAGTTTTCTGTCCGTTATAAACAACAAACATTCTGAAATCCTACATTAAAAAGCACAGTTTTGGTCCTCTAATTTGCTAAAGAAATTGATAACACTCCAGCGGAGTTGATAAGTTCATCGGGTGAAGAAGTAATATCATGGCTGTTCAGGATAGTTTGCGAAATCTACGCAACAGGAAAAATACCAGAACATTCTAGTAAAAATATAATTATACCTATTCCTAAGAAGACAACGGCTGATAGATGCGAACATCACAGGACAATTAGTTAGTACCTCATGCATGTAAAATATAAACAAAAATAGTATATATGAGGATGGAACGCCAAATATAAAGCGTGTTAGGAGAAGATCAGTTTGGTTTTAGGAAGAAAGTAGGGGTAAGAGATGCAGGATTGACTTTGCGTCTAATTATAGAAGACAGGGTAAGAAAAAATCGGCCTACATTCATGGAATTTGTAGATTTAGAAAAAGCGTTTGATAATGTGAACTGGAACACATAATTAAGGATTTTGAAGAGTACCAGGAATAAAATGTCGAGAACCTCTAAAGAAGACAATCAGCAGTAATCAGAATTGAAGATCAAGAAAAGAAAGCAGAAATCTGGAAAGGAGTAAGCCAAGGGGAGTCAGAAGAAGACTTGGAAACCATAATAAATGCCATGAACGTGGTCCTGGAGAAAGAGTTTGTGGTGTTTAGTCTTTGTTTATACCGCAAAAATATTATTATAACAATGAATTGTTAAATAATAAAAAGAGTATATTTAATTTGAATATATTCCATTCAATTATGATGATATTACATTATAAAATTTCCATAAGAAATATAACTCAAATTAAGTTTTAGTAAAAATATGAATTTACGAATAAAATGTATTATCAAATTGGCTCCGTCGGCAAAGCAAAAATAATCTATGCAGCTTCTAAACGGCTGCTCCCGGGAACGCGGATGACGAACGATATAATTGAAATAAAAATCGCGAATCAACGAGAATGGTTTAAGTGGAAACCGGGTAAAAATGCCGTTACCAGATGTTCTGCGTGGTGACGTCGTTCTTGGTTTGCCGTTGCCGGATGTTCCTTTGCTGGACACGTCTCCTCTAGCGCCACTTCTTCAGATTAAATCCCCATCAAATGTTATCTCTTTGTTTTCCGTACTCCCATCAAATGTATCTTCTTTCTCGAACATGCCGAATTTAACTTTTATGCGTGTTGTTTCTTCAGCCACTGTTCTCTCATCCCGCCTTTCTCAGGACAGCTCCCGGGACCAACTGTTTAAATAGAATGCACTCCAGGCAATAAATAATGTTGTAAACGGTGACGTTTCCCGCCTACTCGGCCTTGAACAAACCACCCTCGTTTTTCGTCCTGCTGTACGGGAATACCAAAAACTCAATTATTTTTGCTTTACCGCTTCAATTAAGGGGCCATGAGTCACCACAAGTTCAATATGGGGATTAATAGAGGGCAAACCAAGGTAATGGGGTGTAGTATGGGAGACAGTGAAATACAAAGGGTGTTAGATGGGGAAGAGATATTTTGAAGGAAGTTAAGGAATTCTGCTACTTGGGCAGCGTAATAACTAGAGATGATAGAAGTATAATAGACATAACGAGTAGGATTAAAGCTAAGAAATTAAAGAAGACTTATTTGAGAAATTTCGCTTCACCTGAACTGTCTCACTAGTATTTAATAAAAACAAATATTATAATTATTTCTTTTCTCTTTGGGACCGGGTATCCGGTAAGAGTTGTTCGCTGATCCCATCGTATCAGTCGGCTACCTACCTTCTAAAACTGGTGGCGACGCGGAGAAGGGAATGCTGCGACCCCACAGAATACTCGTCTCCCGTCATTTGGAAGGGCGTGAGAATAGTACCAAATGTCCGACCTGCCTGATGTAGGTTTTCTAGGATTTTCCCTCCATATCTTTAGGTGAAACACCAAGAAGGACCCTTAAACTAAAGTCTGGGAACCCTAGTCAACCCTTGGCTACCTTTCTCTACCTTCCACATCCCCATTTTTAATTCCCTTACTATGCTATTAAAGGAGAGTTGCCTGTTTCAGGATCACCCTCAAATAGCCCAAAAAGGGATACAAGGTATACCTGTGGGAGCATCCTGTTGCAGTTGTTTCTTCACGGAGTGATAATGAGCCTTACCTTCGCGGATGTCTCATTTTCTCTCTAATTTCAAAGTTATCACATGCCGAGAAGATTAATCTCTTTTTGCAGGTGCATGTACTGGGGTCGCAGACCCTTGGGCATACGGTGAGTAAATTCCTCTTTTTAACAAAATCCATCCTTACTTGTGATTTTCTACTGATCATGTCTACTATACTACTATAGAACCCTAGTTATTATGCTGCCCAAAGAGCAGAATTCCTTAACTTCCTTCAAAATATCCCTTCACAATCCAACACCCTTTGTTATTCCACTGTTTCCCATACTACATTCCATTACCTTGGAATTCTCTCTATTAACTCTCATATTGAACTCTTTCTCCAAAATCACGTTCATGCCATTTATTATAGTTTCGAAGTTTTCTTTTGACTCCCCAAACTCTCATTATCATCGACAACCAGCAGGGTTTGCATTTTCTTCTTTTTACAGTATGATTCATTTTCCATAATACGTTTTAATATTCTTCATCACCTGTTCTATATATAAGTTAAAGAGCTTTATTTGATTTCAGTTTTTTTAGGAAGTTTATTTTAGATCCAAGCACTAATAACTTCCTTTGGTAGGCTAGAAAGTAAACGATTAGAAATTTGGAATTCCACAAACTTCCCAATCTCCACCAGTCATCGAAAAACATAAAAATGAATCCTTGTATTTTTTTTCCTTCCCATTTTGCTCCTTAACAGAGATAAAAAAATATTAATCTATAACAGCTACCAACATCTATATGAGCCCATATTAAAAAAGTCTGATTATAACCTTGCATTTACCCTTATAACATTACAATACATTTTTAAAAATAATTCTTCTAATGTATACCACATAATAATAAAGTATACGACCTCAGTGTACAGACTAATTTGAATATAGGAAACATTAACACCGAAGAAATTTTTTAATATACCTGGACGATTCAAAGCAGCTTTGCATCGTTAAAACATACTGAAAATGATAATTATAATCAGGTAATATGACAGCTTCATCAACTAAATTGTATACAATTCGTCAGAAGCACGGGAGTGATTAAATTTTTAATTGGTTTCCTCATTATTACATTCTGATACACTTCTTTCATTTGCGTATTGCAAAATAACAAAAATATTTCCAATGTTTCAGCTGCAATATTCTATTGTTTTATTATTTACATATCGTTTAGCTCAAACGGCAGTAAGTATTAATAAATTTTCAAATACGTCATAATTTATTATAATTAGATTTTTTATTCTCAGTACATAACTTTTCTTGCATTCTTAGAACTTCTTTATTAATATTACCGAATTTGAAATTATTTTGAGGACAGACATACGTTAGTAAAATGAAAACTCGTTACATGATTAGAACTGAGAAAATAACTGTAATTAATAATTCAATTTGTCTTTAATTTAACGTTAAGGGTTCCATTTTATAGTAACGTGCAAATTATAGGTTTTGGTAATATGTATATAAATTATCGTAAATGAATTTGGTCAACATTCTTTACTTGTATAAAATTTATTTGGAAAAATAAATTATTATCTACCACTGATTAATTTTCGCATTTTTTCTCTCTTTGTTTCATTCTTTAGTAAGAAAATTAATGTTCATTTTTCAATAAATAATTTATCAATTATTGCTTTAATCTGTTCAGATAATCACCTACAAATCCATCATTGTCATTTGAGAGTTATTACCCTATGTAAGCCGTCTCAATATCATTTCATATTTCCAGCGTAAATATGATAAATGAGCATTGTCGTCTGCTTCACAATGAACTGCAGCCTACCTCCATTTGTAAGGAAATAAATTTAGCAGAATTTCAAATGGAAATATTCTGTATATAAGATGACGAATTTGCAATAATTCTGAAAAAAAAAATCAATAAGATTGACTTACCAATTACTTTCCATTGACAAATATTTATAATAATTCTTTTAGTCTGTTAGATAGATTTATTAATTAATTATTAGGAATATATAAATAATATTTTAGCGTAACTAAATAAGATTAAAGTTTCCTTTTTTAGACAGGTATGAGTTACCTGGGTATTACCCGCCGATCATAAACCGTAAAAACGAACCCCAGGATTCAACGATTACAGAAGGACAAGGCCCAAAACTTTCATATTGCATCATTTTTACGTATTTCAATTTAGTGTTAATAAATTTGTTATTTTTTTGTTGAATTCCACTATTTTCTCCAGCCAAGCTGTGACCTTTGCACCTTTAAGTGTTTCCTGACCAATTGCTTGATCCTAAGAGACGCCTGTGGGAGTTTCCCCTCGGAAATACCTCGTACTCTCTCTCTCTCTCTGGTTTTTTCAAGGTTCTCACCTTCATCTATTTTAAGAGGTATATGTACTGGGGATGAAGAACTTGGGCATACGGTAAGACTTGTTTGCTGATCCCATTGCATAATAAACTTTAGTTTTTACTTTAAAATATATATATATATATATATAATTTTTTTATTTCGATGTAATTTTGGGGTACGTTTGGGGTAGCAGACACGGCGCTAATGGAAAGATTTAACTTCGTAGCGCCGTGTCGGCCATATTGTCGGCGCGGTGTCCTGTTTGACAGGCTTAGTAAATGCATGGCCGCCTAAGAGGTACCTTTTTCATTCAATCCATACATTTCCAAGCACGTGGTGAGTATGGGAATTTCTATCGTAACGCAATCTGTTATTATTTTTGTTTAGAAGTTTTGTTTGTATTTTATAAAAGGATTGTACTATCTTTAGATGGAGGAATTCGATTTCGATCTAAGTGAAAATATAAGTAAAAATAAAACTGTAAGAGTAACAACCTATTGTTCAAACTGTTCAAATCAGCCTCATTATTGTTTAGAATGCTTTAACAAAATACATGTTTAATTTCAACATCTTTTAATTATCTTTTTTTATGACTGTATATAATAGATTTTTGTTTTATATCTTTGATTGTATATACTTTAATTTTTATTTGATAATACATATACGTAGTGTGTGACTTTTATGTAAACGAGTTTCATTTCAACAATATTTCAGAAATATTACCATATCTTTTGGTACTTTGAAGATAATCTAAGGCAAAGGTGAAGAAATACTTAGAAGGGCCATGTCGGCCCCGCTAAATAGAAATTTATACGCAACGCGTGGCCGACGGCTCAAAAATTGAAGTCTAAGTCAGGGGTACTGTGTCGGCCACCGGTGACCGACATGACGCTCAACGTGTTAAACTATAGCCCTAGGGCCATAGTCAACCCTTGGCTACCTTGCTCCACCTTCCCCTGTTTTCAATTACCTTCCTATGCTATTAAAGGGGAATACATTTCATTGATGCTTCCACACTGTGGGAGCTTAGCTCTCGCTGGTGTTTCACCCCACTTACAGAATGGACCTTTCCTTTCGGGGGTGCCAATTTCTCTGTTTTTTTTTAAGGTTCTCACATACCGAGACATATCGATTTAAGGATGTGCATGTACCAGGGCTACGGACCTTTAACATACGGTAAGAGTTGTCAGTTGATCGTATTGGATCAGACGGCCAACTGTTTCCTAAACTGGTGGAGTGTGGACGTAAGGTGGACGAAATTCTGGTATCCCACTGAAAACTCTACTCCCATCATTCGGAAGGTCGTGAGACATGCACGAGATAGGCAGACCTTCCTGAATGCCGGTTTTTAGGGTTTTCCCTACGTCTCTTTTAGGTGAATACCGGGTAGAATCCTTAAACCTTATCTCGGGGGCCCCAGTCAACCATTGCCTGCCTTCCTCTTTCTCCGCATGCCCCTTCCTATGCTATTAAATGGTAGTTTCTGGATCACCTAGAACCCAAACAAAGGCATGATGCTAACAGTTACTTAAATTAGTTAAAAATTGCTAAATACAGAGACAGGTATTTTTAATACGGTAATAGAGGGAATAAATTTTCGATACCCTATAAGAGTGAAAAATATTTCTGATTCCCAAAGAGTACGAAAGTGTTTCTGGTACCTGAAAAGAGTCGGACCCTAAGAAAATAAAAATACCCCGAAAGTCTAAAGGACGCCGGGTTTCCAAAAAAATGTTTTAAAAACTGGTAGGTAAAACACACCCGATAGAGTAAAAAATACTCCCAGTATCATTAGAGAATCAAAAATATTCCCCTGACCCTATGCTTACAAGTGTTAAGAAGTTCTTAATAATTCACTATTTATTACTGGTTTGTAAGTAACGAGCCCAAAGTTAGGCAGATATTAATCCAAATGCACGCGGAACACACTCCTATGGGCTGAACTACATCTGAACGTGCACGTTGAATGCAATGGGCACAAACAATTTTGTTTTGTCTGAATAATCACAGAAAAGATTGGAATCATGTTGACGTTCAAGATGAAGAACCAAATTATTTCTCAAGAATAATGAGCGAGGTGCTTCACATTAGAATAAACATTCAATCTATTAACATAACAAGCGATACCAACATATTAAAGGTATATATTATTCTTTGCTGCTTTTTTCATTGTTGGTTTAAATTTGTAACGGAACTTCAATCCGACTCTACTAAGCCGGATTTGTGATACTTTCCTGCATGCCTTGGAGTGAGGTTCACCAACAGCATAATTTATAAGTTTAAAGGACGTATTGTGTTTAAAGACTTTTTTCCAACATATTACCAAATGAAATCCATTGTAATTTTCATTTAAGTATACCTGAAGAAGTCTCAAATTAGAAACGAAACGTAGTACATTCCATCTTTTAAATAAAATAAAAAACTGCCTAACAGACTGTAATAATTTATTTAAATATTTATTTAAAAATCAGATAAGCTACTTAATAATTCTTTAAATTTAATTTTAATTGTAAGTGCCTATGTTCTTGAAAGAGGAGGGAAATAAGATTTTTCGTGTTAAATTTTATAAAATTTAAAACTTGCTTATTATTTATTCCCCCTGCTCTATTAACTAAAGTAGAATCAAATTCCTCATAAAAAATTACAAACTTAAATATCTGTCTAAATTGAACAGATCTTTATGCTTTGAGGATTATTGAATTTAAATAATGTGTTTTCTGTCCTGTTAGATTGGTTTTTGAAGCGTGGAAGATACCTTCACGATGATTTGAAGGTTTATTGTGTATGTGTCGTGTAACTTATCATATATTGTTTTATTAATTGTAATTGCTTCCTATCTTGCAGATTACGGCTAACGGGTTTGTCATTTAGGAAGACAAAAATTGATGACGTCACACTCCTATTCTGATACCGGGTCCAAGTGTGCAATACCTGTAAATCTGCAACGGCCATCCGCTGTCAGACGGAATATAAGAAGCAAAGAAAGCTGTATTGTGAAATCATTACATCAATATTAAGAAGGGTCGGAATCTTGCTTACTAATGTTTTAAATGACTAGTTATTGAGATTAAGGAGCTCATTTAATGACATCTGAATCTTGTTTGTTATTTTGAACTTGATAATTTGCTGATCAGAGAAATTTTTTATTGTGATAGATTATGAATATTCACTCAATCAGTTACCAATACTTATTAAAGTCTGTCAAACTGGCTTAAAATTCAAAGATGCAACATCATATAACAAGACTTGTCAACCAAACATTCAACCGTCCCCCCAACTAATTACAATTCTGAATTAAAGAACACAGCTGCTCCAAATAACACGTTGCACATTATAATTTTTAATTAAGATTTTAATTTTCTATGAGTAATTGTCTTCCAATTAATTAACTGTCAACATCAACTTAATATACTTTTCCAGAACAACGTAAACTTTAATGCTTTTTTATCTTTTTGTTTTAAATCGCATCAACTGCTAATGGTTGTTAGCGACTACGGTAGGGGAACTCGTTTTAACATTAGTTTCACAACTTGAAAACGTACACACAAAATCCATGCCCATGCCAGGATTCGAACCCGGGACTTGTGGGATGCGAGGCAGTAACGCTAACCCCTACACCACATGAGGTCGGTACTTTAATGTTTTATACTGTAATTTTGCTGAAGAAGGCCAGAACTATTGATTGAGACCATTATGAGCGTTTTAGCTTCACTACATGAAAACTAATACTGCCTTTGAGGTTGGAGATGCTATGTAACTATTAAAAATGACAGTTCTCCCTTTTCTGCCCAGTACTTAACAAAATAATACCTACTAAGCGAAATTAATTTATTCTGTAACTATATTGAGGTGTATTTTGGTTTTCGAATATAGCATTCGAACTGGAACACAATGGAGTAACAGTACAATGTGGCGTATATTCACGGTAGCTATGTCTGTATAATTAACGCAGTGGAGTGAAGTTTGCTCTTCATCATGTGTTGTTTGTCTTATTCTAGGAGGTAGTATTGTAGCCAACCAAAATATGGCGCTGTTAATGGTGATAAAGTGAAGCTCATTCGCCCGCATGGATTAAAAGGTGACATACGGACATATTTACACTTCACTAATGGTCTCCATAAAATTTATAAAAGCATATTTGATATTGGAATAAAATTATAATGTGCCAGGTTTTATTGTGATTCATAATAAGTGTTAATATAAACAAAGAACGTCATCGCTATTATAAAATTGCGCGGAGAAAATTCAACCATATTTTCTAAACGTATTCTTTGCAACCCAAAAATCAACAATTTAAGTAAAAAAACGGTTGCCAACGCAGGAGCGAGGGTAGGGGCGTCAATTTTTTAATTTGCAAAATATGGCAAATGTCACAGCCCAATAAATATTTTTCGGTGTCAATCAGATTGATAATGTTACACCCAATATTGTATGTGTATAATTTCAACCATATTCGACATGGGATTGGAGTGGAGATGCGTATCATAAAAATAATAACACAAACAAGATTGGGGTCAAAACCAAAGTTACGGGAGTTGCGGAGATAATTTATGACATTCAACATGCTGCTTAAGTTGTGATTTTGACATTCAATTTTCAAATAAAATCCTTCTTCAGCCCCAGAATTGTATTAATATGATGGTGGTAATTTGTGTTTCTTTAATGTACTGGTAATATTTTTGCGTTTTTATACAGTTATGGGTATATTGGTACTAAGAAAATTTTTAACTCTGTTACTGTATCGGGAGTATTTTACACCCTCTCGATATACTGGGAGTATTCTAGACTCCCTTAGAATACCGTGAAAATTTTCGCCTCTATTAACGTAATGGAGAACAAAATTAACTGGTTTATTGGAAGAAGTTACTGTGCTTAATTTAGTTTCCAATACATGCCTTGACTCGATGATGATACTGTCAGTAATCACACTGGTTGTTAGGGTATCGGGTGGAATAGTTCAAGGCTTATATTTTGACGCTCTAGATGCTGGTTTAATCATGTGTTGACCAATAATGAAATTCTTATGCCCGGCTAAATTAAAAAAATATCTGGGAAAGTCCAGCTAATTTCATGCAAAATAATTTAACAAATAGCCTAATTTATGGTCATGACATACGTTAAACGTTCCTACGAACCCAAATTGAACAACAAATATTCCATAATGTTTTGTATTGCCCTCTATAAAAGTTGGAGTTAATGAGATAAAACCATAAACATCGTAAATATCTCCATGCACAGTTATTTTCCCATTGACTCACAATAATAGTAAGAGTCAAACGTTTCGTGTTGATTTATATGACTATGTTGACCATACCCTCTGTTAAATCTCCTGTTTATGTAAGTAAGGGCGTACAAATAGACTAGTAGAATATTAAACAACAACGTTGTTGTCATTATTTGAATGTTGGGGTGGTGCAGTAGCAAGCCTGTTCATTATTGTTGCGAATATTTGAAAGCAGCATTAACAGAGGGCGTGTTTCGCGAGACAAGCGTGGTGTGTGTGGTGCCTACAACTGTCTTACACAGATGCAAATGAAATGTTTCCTTCCAATTGGATGATGCAACATGTCACACAACGACTTCATCGCATTATTCCACGAACCTTGAAAGGGTTATTTCAAGGAATTCAAATATGACACATATGCTCCGCTTGTTCGTTCTCGTTGTCACCCCTTCGGATATTTTTCTAACTTTTAACATAAAGATTAGTAGTATTTCTGCGGGGTCAAGGGTGGATTTATTATTTACGACGCTTTTCAGGGTTTCAAAGTACTGACAGTATTACTAGTAGACGAAATGCGGGTCAAACGGAGTAAAGTTTAGTGTTATTATTGTTCCCAAAATATTTATCGCAATGGTAAAATACAGTATTTTCATCAAAACTATTATTCTTCAGATTGGGTGATTGCCAGTTCTAAATGATTTCTCGTATTTTAGTGCTCTGGTCGAAAGAACATGCAAATGGTTAGTAATTCGATTAAACAAATGAAAATCCATTAATAATAATGTACTGTTTCTTTCAATCCAACGATCAAATTAAAGTCACTTGCCAATTCAATTTCTTACTTTATGTTTTTTCCACTGCACATCTTTTTTATTTTGGCGATAGTAATTTACCCAGCTATATATAGTATATTTTGCAATTTTACCCATCTAAATATATAAAGTCTAAACAAATCAGGAAACGAAATATGGTTTCATAGTTTGATAATTTCTTCAGACTGTTTGTTTTCTTATTATTATTTACGTCAATAGAACATGGGCGTTACATAATTTATATTACTAGCAAGAGTATATCTTTCTTAGAGTCCTTTTCTTGTTTAATAAGATATTTACAGTCTGTTCATTTTGAACAGTAAGCAAATTGGATGAATGAAATTACAGAGGGGAGAAGTAGTCCACTGACCACGCTCCGAATTAAACAAAATGACACATGAATACAAAAAAAAAAATCTTCGCAGATCTGTTGGCCGCTTCTTCTTCAATCTGCGACGAGATGTTAGTTGATTTGCTAGATGGTTGACCTCTTCGTTATGGTACCCTGGGAGATTTTGACGATAATTAGTGCTGATTCTGTGTATTTCAGCTTCTACAGTAGGTATGGCTAGATATTCATGTATTGTTTTGTTGCTCACGAACCAGGGTGCGTTTAAGATGGTACGAAGGATTTTTGAATGAAGACGTTGATTAATTTTTTAATTTGAAGCTTGGTGCACCCCCATAGTTGGATACCATATGTCCATATTGGTTTAAGAATGCATTTATATATGAGTATTTCTGTTTTTAATTTGGAATTTCTGCAAAGTAGCCAATGCATTTGTCGAAGCTTACTATTGATATGATCTCTTTTGAATGTTAAATGCGTTTTCCATGTAAGTTAAGAGTCTAACAGTTGATGATAGGTAATGGTGTATTATTTATTGAGACATTTGGACAGTTTGTTTTCCTGGTGTTAAAATTTACTTGCACTGATTTATTAGGATTTACATTTATACGCCAAAAGTTCAGCCATTCTTCAAGGTTATTTAAATGATTTTGTAGAACAGCAGCAGCTGTAAGAGGATCATTATCTGCAGATAAAATTGCGGTGTCATCAGCGTAGGTTGAAAGAATTGTGTTGTTTCAGGTATGTTCGCTGAAAATATAAGGTATAAAAACGGTCTAGGGACACTACCCTGTGGTACTCCAGAGACAATTGGATGAATTGTGGAAATATCGTTTTTACACTTATTTTTAAAAAAGCGATCACTTAAATAGGATTTTAAGATGAGAAAATAATCAGTGGGAACGATAAGTTTAAGTTTGTATAATGGATCGACGTGCCAAACTCGGTCAAATGCTTGTGCAACATCTAAGAAAGCCGCAACACTAACTTTTTTTTTCTTCTAAGGCATTTATTATTTCATTCACAATTTTGTGGCACCGATGTATTGTAGAGTGGCGTGGGCGGAATGAAAATTGATGTGTCGTTTGTATCTCATCCAGGTTAATGTCAGTCCCTAGTCTTTTAAGCAGTAATCTTTCAGATGTTATCGGTAGCTGTGGTAGTAGGCTTATGGGGCGATATGACGAAGGAGAGTTTGGTAGTTTACCGGGTTTAGGTATCAGTATTATTTGTTCGAATTTCCAAGATTTTCGGAAGTAGGTTGCTCTTAACCGTCTTGTTTTATTAACTGTATAGTTTATAGTTTTTTAAAAAAATATTTTGGTAGCTTTCCAAACAGAATGATCGTCCTTTGAAAGAGTGGTTATATATTTTTCAAATGCAGAATTCCTTGCGACCCCCTGTAGTGTAGTGGCTAGCGTTGCTGCTTCACAACCCAAGCATGGGCTTGGATGTGTGTGTCGTCATGGTCGCGAAGACCGGGATTAAGACTGTTGGAGGATCGATACGCTGACCACGTGTCACTCCAAATTCGGAATGAGTCATGCAAGATGACAGTCCCCACAGTCGACTCGGTAGGCCCAGGCCCTCAATGGGCTGTAGAGCCATGGAGGAAGGAAGGAAGAATTCCGTAGATCATGTAGTGTTGATTTTAGCAATCTTGTTAACCTGTTGTAAGTAGTTTTATCGACAGGACTCCGAGCTCTTTGCCATATGCGCCTTGCATATCTTTTCTCTGTAATGAACTGTCTGATTTGTATAGGTGCGTTATTAGTTGATGTAGGCGAATTTTCCATGCTGCTCTTGGATCGTATTTGTAAAATATTGTACTGCACTATCGATGTCTTCAGGCTCTTTTAGTCCGATAGTTAGAGTTAGTTACTCCTGTTGGGATTATAATATAATCAGAATACTGACTACAGTGGCTAATAATGAATGAATGAAAGATTAGATTAGTTCGTTAGGTAATACGTAAATAAACTAGAATACCTAAACGAGTATACATATCATCAGCAAACTCACAGACGCCATGTTGCAGCTAAACAATTGTTCTGTATTTAAATAATTTGTATTATTATTCTTAGTCAATTTCAGTATGATAAATCTCTTTACAATATTGACCATATGTTATAACAACAAGAAGCACGGATATTGTACCACGCGACAAAGAATAGTGTACAGCAGTACAAAATATTATACTATTACAGGATGTTAATAAATTCATATTACAACAGTTGAGGGGTGGAAGTACACATCAAAGCAGACATCTTTTATAATACACAAAGGGTCGGAAACGAACCCCTACTCCACTGCGACGCGACGCGCTAAAAATCAGGAAAGGCAACCCTTTGTACACATCTTTTACAACCGCGGCCGCTATGTTTTTTTTATTCACATAAAAAAACTTTTATTATTAAGAGCCGCTATGTTTAGGGACAAATGTTGGGATTTTGTATAAAACAACAACGGTTTATTAACAGCTTTGCAAACCGATTACCGATTTTAGAGCAAGGCCTTGAAATGATGACCACCTTGTTCAAAGAACAAGTCGCAACGCTGAATCTCGTTTTCTTTTATCCTTTGGAACTTGCCTGCGGAATCTCGTATCTAATCAAACGATTTGATAATTCTTTCGGTGAACTCTTCAACGGTTTTCACTGGTCGTCTGTGAACAACGGCTTTCAGGATTCCTCACAAGAAAAAGTTGAGGAGGATGAGATTTAGAGACCGCGAGGCCATGGGACACGTTCCTCTCATATGATCCAGCGGTTTCCAAATGTATGGGACAAGTGCTGACGAACTGTAAGCGAGAAATGTGGGAGGACTTCATCATGTTGAAACAACATTCGATGGCGAAGCGGCTGTGCAGGTAACTCGTTTTGAATAAAATTCAGATAAGATTCGCCGTTGAGACGCGGAGGATGGAAGAACAAGTCCATCACCCACAATGACAGCCCAACGTTGGCATAAAAACTCTCTGGCTATACTATGACGAAAGATGCTTTCTGATTTTCATCACATCACACGTGGCTATTGAAAAATGCGTCTTAAATAAGTTTTGTGAAGTAGTTTGCTACTCGCGGGAGCGGGGCGTTTTGCTTTCTTGGAAATTAAGAATGTCATCCCCCCCTGCAATAACTGTTACAATTACACTCGCACAGCCTAATCAATAGTATAAAAATCTGTTCGTATGCTCCTGCGGTGGGTTCACCGATACCCGGGGGGGGGGAGACATAATCTGTAGAATTAACTTCTTGCAATATTGACACACAGGGGAGAATCCTCTCACTCCTGTCCTTCACGTCTCCACTAGGCCAATAAAAATCCCGGTCACAAACGCGAAGCCGCCATAAGATTCAAAGACATAGGCCCAGGGAACCAATCACACGGAATTTCCTGTTGATTTCATTCTAGAAACTTCCCGAATATTCGGGAACCAAAAATACTGTGACTCGTGAAATTGGCGAGCACGTGGCAGAGGAATTGGCCAAGGGGCAAAATACAGGCTGTTCAAATACACCTCCCACGGTGATTTACCATGAAGGTCTCGCAACAACGTATTTTAACTTACGTCTAATACAAAACTTAAAAACTAATATAATTTCCTAATAAAAGACAAAATACACATAAATTATCAGTAATATTTACACAAAAAATGTAAAAAAAATCCGATCAGAAAACCTTAGAAAACAATATGACGGGGAAAACCTGTTCCGGCTCAATATATGTTAGTGGCTCATTTTACCACTATTCCCTAGATAAAGTTATACTTTTTTAATCGGCAATTTCCCCTCGGTACCAGTAACCAATTAATATTTCAGTCAAATAAACATAGTCGTCATCCTAAATCCCCGGTCATACAATGAGATTTTAAGCATGCAATACATCACATGGATCACGTTTACTTTGGGCAAAGCTGCGTTTAAAACGCAGCCCGTGTTTATTTAAACAGCCCGCAATACCGTCAGAAAATTCGCAGCTTACGTTTCTATCACCATTCCCCAACAGATCACTGCCCGGACAGTATTATTCTACTTTTTCAGTATTATACGTTACAGTGCTTTTTGTGATAATTCCTTTATAGTTTTGTGCGACAGAGCTGGTTGCTATGATAAATCTCAGAAGGATTAATAAATAAAGACGTGATTAATATGATATATTTTGTAACTTAAGTAAAGCATTTGATTGTGTAGACCTTAACACACTCCTAAAACGTAAATATTATGGAATCACACTGACTTTCTTTTGGTTGAGATCATGCTTACAAAATAGAATGGAACGAATAGTATTAAAGGATTCTTGCTAGCTGAAATGCATAAATCAGATTGGGGAATTATTAAAACTGGAGTTCCACAGAGTTTAGTATTAGGGCTTTACTGTTCCTGTTCAGTGATCGCCAGTTGGTCACAATTTTCCCATTCTTTCTTGACTCAAGAATAGAATTCCTTCATTAATAATAGAATTTCTGTATATAATTTCCTGAAATTAACCTCTATTTTCAATATTTCTTTCTCATATTCTTTTCTAAAAACATAGAAAAAATCTCCTAATTTAGCCAATTTCTTCATGTCTATCGCATTTTTCTCTCGAATATTTTGCTTACTTTTCATCGTAATTATCCCTTTCAGTACATCCAATTGTCGCGATAAACAGATGGCCAGAGTTACGAATAATCAATGGCATCTTTTTATTTTTCAAATTGGTGCTTTCTCTATCTCAAGAATGAGTTTGATTAGTTTTCTACGCAGTTGATCTGTAATTATTGAGATACTTCCAGAATAATCCAACATACGCTTCATCAATTTCGATTGCAACGCCCTCAGTTTAATATTTTATTATCGTTATTTTAATTATCTAACCATCTTTTTTTGGACCAGTCGATGTAGAAAACTACTCCACAATTTACTGTTTAATTTACTTTCTTTGATTTAGTTCTATTTTCTATAATTTACATTTTTAAAAATTTAATCATCCTCTCTACCTTTTATCCCTCTCTATTTTTAATCCGATGAGTCCACTTCGCTCACTGGGAAATAACACTTCGTTACGAAGCACCGGAGAGGAGAGACGTGTGTCGGTTCGTTCCAGGAATTTTCGTTGAGGAGTCCGAGTTGGACTTAGGAAAATTTCACGAAGAATGCACTTAGCCCGAGGGCGGTCTACAGTCGGTTTTTGCTAGCCGAGTTTAGCGCTGAGCCCCCGACACCCCGAGCCTTGCTATCAGCCACGCGTCTGTGATAGTGCCAAACCAGGGACAGAGACTACGCCTATCACCCATCGAGAACTCCGAGGGGCATCATCCATCGCCGACCCGTCGCTAACCTGTCCTGAATCCAACCGGGTGCTCCAGGGTCCTGAATTCATCGCCGACTCGAGACGACTCAGGCGGTTTCTTGAGAAGCTGCACCACTGCTAATCAGGTGAACTTTTTCCTGAAACTTTTCTGAACTTAAAATTTGCTGACCAATTTAGTACATTTTTGTTAAAGTCAACCCTGGTCAAAGCGTACCGAATATCAGCAACGATCAGCTATTTGACCTTGAAGTAAGTAAATAGTAGCAATATTTGTATCATATATTATCTTCCGAATTATTGTAATTAAAGTCGCACTTCACGATTTACTATTTCAAGCGCGAGAGAAGAGCGCATTTCTAAATTACATTACATCATGATAAATTCTCTCTCGCTGAAGATTCTCAGTTCATGTAAATATTATTTGAACTCAAGTTTTTAGTGTCATAATAAATTTTTATCACTGTATATAAAGTGTTTTTTTCTTCATCAGTAACTTTGTATTGTGTAACGATTACAGAAGAACAAGGTCCTTACTTTCATATTGTATAATTTTTTCGTATTCAATTTAATGGTAATTAATTTCTATTTTTGCTGATGAATTCCACTATTTGTCGCAGCCAACCTGACTCCGAGAATGCCTCGCATTTTCTCTGGTTTTTTCAAAGTTCTCACAAGTCGAGGCACTTTCACCTATTTTAGGTGTATGTACTGGGGTCGATGGTCTTGGGTATAAGGTAAGAGTTGTTCGCTGATCCCATTGGATCAGTCGGTCAACTGCCTCCTAATACTGGTGGAGATACGCAGAAGAAAATGTTGCGACCCCACAGCAGAAACAGCAGAACCGTCTCCCGTTATTCGGAAGGGTTGAGAATAGTACCCAATGCCCGACCTACCTGATGCATGTTTTTTGGGGTATTCCCTGCATCTCTTTGGGCGAATCACCGGGTAGGATCCTTAAACTATATATCCCGAGGCCCTAGGAAACCCTTGACTACCTTGCTCTACCTTCCTGAACCCTCTTTTCAATTCCCTTCCTATGCTATTAAAGGGGAATTGCCTGTTTTAGAATCATTCTCATGTAGCCTGTTAACCAAAAAAATTTTCTTGGTCCTGAGGTTAGTTTTTACGATTTATGATCGGTGTGTAATACCCACCGATTCAGAGTTAAAGGTCGCTTTGCCCTGTCTTAAAATAGGTCGAAAAACTTTAATTTAAAAATTAATGGTTCGAAACTTTAAAAATAATTCATGGGTGAGAATGCGGCTACAATAGCCAGAGGTCGCGGCGCCGGCAGTGAAATATACACACCGGGGAGAGTCTGAGTCAAGGGAATGTTTTCCCGTAAGAAATTGAGACTGTCTGCAATGTGATTGGTAGATTACAGCACTGGAAGGAAGGATCCGAGCTGACGAAATGGCAGACGAGAGCAGATTTTGGCATTCTGGCCCCAACAGCTCTAAAAGAGTTTTTGGGCCTAGAATCCACCAAGTATTTCTTGGACACAACTATTTGAGGGTTATGCTGGGCAGGCTTCAAGCTCAGTAACCGTCATGCTTTGGTGACTGAACAACATCTCAGAGCAGACCGATGCTTCCTCCAGTCAACAGCCTTCCAGATCTAAGAAGTCAACATTTTGTGTGTGTGTGTGTGAGAGAGAGAGAGAGAGCCTCCACTCTTCCGCCAAGGTTAATCCCAAGTTTTTTAAACTTCTGAGATTAGCGGGTTTATTTTTCACTTTGTAAATATGTTATTCATTTATTCTCCCAGGCCACGAATACCTTTTAAGAAAGATCTCATTATAAATTCTGGGGAAAAAATATATATCTTATTGAAAAATTGCGTGAAATAAATTTGTAATTGTTCGTAATATAATCTTGTTTTATTATTATTAACAAAATCCACCCAATTCAACAGCGTTATATAAATCACAACGTCAATCGTAGGAATAATCCAGCAGTGTAGTATGTAAGCGGTACAATTGGCTCCCAACGTGGGGCTTGAAATGTTGGCATATCGCTTGTTTTCACATGTTAGTACTGGTTCTGTGAATATATTGAAATTAATCCGTTAGAAGAATTTATTTTATCAAAGCAATATTTTGCTAGGAGAATTCAGGTTATATGTATTTTGAGGCTGTTTATAAGAGAAAATCTGTTATTTCAAATAATTATTTTAATTTTTAATAGGGCAAGTAATATTTTATTGAGGTGTGGGGCTAATTTTAATAATGTAGCTACGTGTATCGATTTAAGTGTGTAAATTGTGTTGTGTTATGAGTCTTATTTAATTTTGTGTTTTTCTATTGTGTTTTAATGATATGTGTAGCAAATTTTGTCCTTCTTGGTTAGTAAATTTATATTCGTCCACTTAAGGGCTAAGATCTAGAGATTTTACTTTAATATTATTACTGTAAGACGGGTCGGAAAGTTGTTTTACAGATTTTATGTTCCTGAAAATTAGCGGAAATGATTAGAGAATAGAGACTCGAAGGAGGAGACCATGTGTGTGGTAGAAAGGGCGATATACCGGAAAGACTTTTGTAGATGATGTAGGAAAATATAGACAGTCATAAACGTTTGCGGGAACAAGTACTCGAAATAAGAGAAAGCACGGGTACATTTAAAAATTACATTCAAAAGCTAGTAAATAATATGGAAGATAAGATGGAAACATTGAAAAGTAACTAACATCTTGAGTTACAAGCGCAAAGGTCGGAAATTGTGATAGAAATAAATCAGAAATATCAAAATCTGGAGGAACGATTACTGAGCAAAGTTATTAATGTACAAACAAACGTAACAAGTACAGCGACGGAAACAGTTAAGGGTAAATAAATTAGTGTAGACAATAAATTGGGAAGCGCACTCAAAATTCAAGAAAAGAATTTGAAATGAACTTTGCGGATAGGGAACGTTCTTGAGAAAATGGTGTATCTTAAATTAGGAGGCGAGTTGTTGAAGCTAATACGGAAATGTTAGAGAAAACGGACGACCAGTACAAGGAACTGTCTGAAGAAGTAAACAGATTAACAGTTAGAACCGATGCTAACCCTCTAAATCCGAATCCAGAGGAAACTAGTTTATAAAATGGGGGAATTGATATCGTTTTGTCAAGGTAAATCCAGCAATTAGGACATTATTTCCTTATGAAACGAATACCTTAGGGTTTCAAGTTTACCATTAATACCATGGATTGAAACCATGATCCCAAGTTCCGAGAACAATGAAGATACAAATGGTATTTTCTTAAGGAAGTACTGGAGTAGGGATAAACTACGCGGCGGAGGCGAAACTATGTCGGAGCACTTGGTGCATTAAGCCGCGCTAAACAAATACTTAGACGTGCCAATGCCAGGAATGGAGCTAGTGAATGCATTAAGAAATCACTATCTGAGTCATACCCGTCTTCATTTAAAGGCAGAGAAAATTTAAACCGTGCTAGACGTGATTGGCTTTTTTAACAGTTGCAAAAATATACGCCTGACCAACAGTGACTGGTGCTACCTCTGCCGGAGAATTGTGTAAGTAAATGGGCGATAGCGGCTGTGGTTGTTATATGCAATATACATTTCATTCGACGTTTTCAAAGGAACTGCTGATTAAAAATAAGTATAACTTTTAGGAAAAGTTTGGGAAAAATTTGTTGCGTTCCTCAGTGCCTCCATACTGTAATAAAAATTCCATATTTGAAATGCTACAGCTTTCCGAATCGCCAGCGGCAAACCGATCGGAAAAAGCATGGATTGCTCGCGTACATCGTACTCCGTAAGTATAACTTTTTTCAGCGGTATTCGATAATATTCATATAATTACACATGTTATTGAGCAATCTCTAATATTTAGTGAATTAAATTATATTTCAATTAGACATTACATCAAACATATCCTTAATAATTGATGGACTTTTAAAGCAAAGATACTGCGAATGAAATATAACTTTAATATATTATATAATTCTAAAAGATTTAATTATTAAATTCAACACAGTGATGGGAAAATTCAGAAGTACTATGTTTCATGAAATGATAAATTCTACTAAGGTGAATGAATTGAGACATAAATATACAGAAATACATTCCCTTGGTAAATATTTTACTAGCAATATAAAACGATACATGTTGTACTATTAGTAACACTTAGTATAAAAATCAATTGACGGTATATTTTGTAAATTTCTATACATTTTATAATTACATTTGTATTATTTAAATATAAATTTATTTTATAAAAATGAAAGATATATACACGTAAATTATAATTTCAATAAATGCTTAACCATTTTAAAAAATAATTTGTTTTCGTGTAGTTTTGCTTGCTTAAATATTATTCCTCTTCCACAGCAATCCACCTCCTCCTCTTCCACACAATCGCAGACTCAAAAGAAAATTACCTATAGACTACATCCATCCACTCTCCCACTCCAGCATGTCCTAACAATAATTTCTCCCTCAGTTAGTTCGCATCTCATTCTCCGTTCTTAAACCAACTATTCCTTTACTTATCTTCATCTGATCCCGCTCCTACCCTAAACTCTAATAATACTCACCAAAAACACTAGTCAATCAAATATTATAAACTACAATAACTTGTTACTTCCACAGCTCTGTCGTTTCCCTCGCTTTTAAATTGATAGTCAATGCATTTTCAATTTATACAAGCATACATGTCAATTATTTATTCTGTGAATACATATGTATATAACATGTCAGAAAAGTTGTAATATCTTCGGATAAAAATTTGCAATAATAAAAATATATATTATTCGTTAACTTTGCTGTTATCTTATTTAAAATGCACAATAAGTTTGTAAGTAATCTAGTGATTTTTAGCACTGTGCCCCATCACTGTGCCAAATCATTCCGTGCTTCTTGTAGTACATCGCTAACGTGAAAACTTCTAGCATTTTTCGTCCTTCATTTAAATTTTTTCCTGAAAACACTCACATCTACTTCTTGAAATCCACATTTAATAATAATTGAGATCACCAATCAACATAATTGATTTATTAACGAATTAAATAAGCTTGTCACAACACGCAACGCAAAGTAACTTTTCAATTCTCATTGTTGTGGAGAAGTAAATGTTAATAATGTTTATTTTAAAGAAGTTGAAATTGAATCAGTGGAAGGAAATGTGCATTAAATTAAAGTTGTGAAATGTCAGCTGTGACTTGGATTTATCATTGATAATAGTACTTGGATCTGTTGAGGGTTGGTTGTTATAGTAATGGTGGCCTAGTATTGTTAGTATGGTGCTATAAATAACGTGTAGAAGTCGTCGTATTATGAATGAATAAAAGTAAATGTCATCGTTATATGAAATGAATATAAGTTGCAGTATTTTGGCGAAGACGTCGAATGAGGCTGAAGTGAATATGGAGTCGCTGTAATGGGTTTATGGTGAAATAGAGATTCACTGTGATGCTTTTAGTGGGGATGAAGCCAATGTGTTAGAAGTTTCAAAATTAGTTAGATAGATTGTTGGTACGAGATTTGTAATGTTAATATGTCAGAGCTGATTACAATATAAATGTGGGTCGTATTTTGATTGGAATTCTATGAGCAAAGTAGTGATTCCATAATGACTAGGATAAAGAAAAAGGATTCAGTGTAATCGTGATTAGAAAGAAGTTAGTTTCGTGGGTTGAAATTTGAAATTGTTAATATTTTTAATTCTGTTCTAGCGGAGTTTGTTTAGATCTCTTTGGGCCGCTGATCAAGGGTGACATTATATTCAAGTAGTATTAAATGTGTTCAAAAAGTATGTAAAATGGTATAGACAGATTTAGCTGGTTTTGCATTAATGAGCCATTTCCAAAGCCAGCTCTGGAATTTAATAAGAAGTAACGCAAATTGTTGTTGTTGTGGTATTCAGTCCTAAAACTGGTATGATGCAATCATCCATGATAACCTATCTTGCGCAAGCCTTTTCATTTCCTTATAATTATCACAACCCACATCCTCCCTAATCTGCTTAGCGTATCCATACTTTGCCTCCCTCTTCTGTTGTTAACCCGATTTTTCCCTCTAATCCTTATTTTACAAGACCCTCGTGTCTTAAAACGTGGCCTATTGATCAATCCCTTTTCTTAGTCAACGTCCTCCATATTCTTCACTTTTCCCTTATCCCGTTTATAACTTCCTCGTTCGTGACTCTCTCCACCCATCGGATTTTCTGCATTCACCTATAGCACCACATTTCAAAGGCTTCTATTCTTTTCCTTTCACCAACTCCTATCGTCCACGTTTCGCACCCATATAACGCCACGCTCCATACGAACATTTTTAGCAACGATTTCCTAAAATTCCTTCCGTAAGTAAATTCCTCATCTTCGCGAAAGCCTTCATTGCCTGTGCTGTCCTACTCTTTATGGCTACAACACTACTACCAACCCTAGTTATTATGCTTCCCAAGTAGCAGTATTCCTTAACTTCCGTCACAATATCCCTTCCCAATCCAACACCCTTTGTTATTCCACTGCTTCTCATACTACACTCCATTACCTTGGTTTTGCATGTGGGACAGACTGCATCCTTGTCTTACTCCATTCTTGATTTCGGATTTCTTTTCTTCTTCTTCTATTCTAATTACCGCTGCCTGTCTTCTGTAGAGGTTATGTATTAGCCTCCTTTCTCGACATTTAATTCTAGTGCTATTCAAAGTCCTTAATATTGCGTTCCAGTTCACATTATCAAACGCTTTTTATAAATCTACTAATGCCATGAACGTAGACCGGTTTTTCTTATCCTGTCTTCTAAAATTAGTCGCAAAGTAAACATTGCTTCTCTTGCCCCTACATTCTTCCTAAAACCAAACAGATCTTCTCCTAACTCGCATTCTATTTGACGTTCCATTCTCCTATATACTATTTTCGTTAATCCTGTGGCTAATAAGGGCGCTGCGGGAGTTTTCTCGCAGGCGCTTCCCCCCAGAGTGACTGCGGGGCTCACCTCATTATGTCGGGAATGCCTCGTACTCTCTCTGGGTATTTTGCATCAAAGTTCTCACATGTCGAGACACCTTAGGAGGTGTATGTACCGGGGTCAAGACCTTGGGTATATGGCAAGAGTTGTCCGCTGATCTTATTGGATCAGTCGGCCAACTTGCCTCCTGAAACTGGTGTAGACATGGAGAAGGGAATGCTGCGACCCCACAGCAAACTCGTGTCCCGTCATTCGGAAGGGCGTGAGAATAGTACCTAATGCCCGACCTACCTGATGCAGGTTTTCTAGGGTTTTCCCTGCAACGTTTTAGGTGAAACACCGGGTAGAATCCTTAACCCACAGGTCGGGGGCCCTAGCAACCCTTGGCTTCCGCATCCCCCCTTTTCAATTCCGTTCTTATCCTATTAAAGGGGAGTTGCCTGTTTCAGGATCACCCTCATGCAGCCTGTTAACCCAAAGAAATATTTATATTTTGCATGCTTGGGATACTAAACTAATTGTTCTTTGCTGTTCACATCTATCAGCCCCAGCCTTCTTCGGTATGGGTATAATAATGTTTTACTAAAATCATCTGGTATTCTTCCTGTTTCGCATTTTCCCAAACTGCAGATTATAAGATACCATAGCAGGAACACGGCGGGTTGACAAAATGGATCTATCGTCCGAAATAGCTGTGATAGTTGTTAATCTTTGTGTAGATGAATCCGCGGTGTAGTCTGGGTAAAGCAAGGGACCCAGAACTCTACTCATGGGAACTCCAGCTTTAATGGAGATTAAGGTAGTGGTCTCATTTTCTATCTTTTGTTGGTAATACCATCCATTTGGCTTCATCATACAAGTTTGGCAATTTTTTTCCTAATTTTTTAACATTATTTAATTTAGTAATCCGGTCCAATCAGTAAAAATTTTACATTTGAAATAAACAGAATATGTTTGTAAGAATTAGTTATGTACAACGGCTGGGCATTAAATGATTTTTTAAAAACGAATTCTGGATCGATAGTGTGTTTTCTTTTTCTAAGAGACTCTTATTGGTAATAATATATTCATGAGCCTTTCTATAAGTCAAAAATAGATTTTCATACGTTTAATGTTTATATATAATCTAAATGTATTAAGAAGGTTTTACAAGTTGGTCGACAATTTTTTCAGCTAGAATTCTATTCAAGCGTATTATTGCCTTCAAAATTTACATGCGATGTGGTAAAGCTAAAGGAAATTGAACCAACAATTATTACAATTCTAAAAGTTGTATCTTTTAAAATACGTCTGCGACTGATTTGAATTATTGGACATAGCCTAATTTTCTGAGTTCATTTACTGCGATTCGTGTGATGAGTTTGTTGTATCGTGAATGTAAAAAGGGAGCTCTCATGGTCGCTTGTTTCATTTGCATTTTGATGCACACCCTCAGGTGCATTTACATAGCGACGCAAGTACAGGCAGACGAATGCCTAAACTTGTTGGCCGCACACACCGGAAAAAATTATTTTGAAACATCTTCGTCCAAACTATTTTTACATGCGATAAGTTTTTATTTTATTTTGATAAATGATTTTTATTACGTATGTTGTTGTTTTACTCTAAATTTTACTAAATTTCGAGCTATTGAATAGGTGATTTAATGGCATTGTTACTATTCATATAGTAACTAGAGATATAGTATCAATAGACAGTTCGAACCAATGCCTTATATTCCAATAATTGTTATTATTCGCAAAGAAAAATATTAGTTCATATTTACTAGTTAAAATATATGCCACTGAAAATATTTTAAGTGCTTCAATTATCGTAACTGGACTTAATATAAATTGAAGCATGCTATATAAACAACCATGAAATTAAATCTTCAATTGAAATGGTAGGATTACTAATTAATAAGACAAAGTCATACTTATGGTGACGACAGAAATGGGAGACCTCTATTAGGGGTGGCATTTATTATAACATAAAGAAATCAAAGCAGATACCTGATATCACATAAATTCTTAATTAATTTTAAATTCTTTATTACAATTCTATTTTTATTTAACGTAAAAGCCATCGTCTGTGGAACTAATAACAATAGATTTGATATTAATTAAACAGACAAATTTTACAAAGTAGGGTGAAATAATTAACGAATTTATTTATGTCGACGTTTCGACATCTTTGAACCTTACTCGAATGGATTTTCCACTTTGTAAGGTTTGTCTGTTATGATCATTACAGCCTTGCATCAGGGCTGTGTCGATCCTTCTCACGGCCTATTGGAGGTAAATTTCGTCCTCTCAGTTGTGTTTTCATCTCGTGTTTCTAAGTTACCAGACGACAGCTCTTATTGTCCACAATTTAAGTTAGGAGCAAGGGGACTCCATTAATTTCATTTCTAAATAATTTTCTGAAATCAGGCATTATTCGTTGTAACATGAAACTTGCCATTTTTAAACAAATTTTACTTATTACGCAACATTTGAGTGCTACGCAGTGTTAGAACTGTTTTTTTAAAGAATTTATAGGAATATAAATTCAAAACTTTCGCCTACAATTTACATGCTTTTTATGGTTTATGGTGCTACAAAACTTACATTTTCAAAATAAAACCTGCAGTTTTTACACTTATTTTGGTGGGAGCTTTTAACTAAACTATTTTCAAATTATTCATTAGTGTAATAGGTAAAAGAAAAATATTAATGGTATAGAGTGTAATAATTTATTACCCTTTAGGAACTTTTTCCTTTTATCTATGCACCGGAAGCTACAATGTTGAAACAAAATAATTACTTATTTAATTCTATTAATTTATTTAGTATAATAAAGTTCAAAATTAATAATAAACAATCAATTATCTTCTTTCTATATGTACAAAAAGTATATATATATATATATGTATATATATTCTAATATCCTCTTCATGGGATAGGTTTAAAATTTTATTTATTGAACAAATTTAAAACAGTTTGAAAGTTTTATATTTATCAACTTCACAATGCTTACATGAAACAATATCTCAGGGTATTTTGGGTCTCTCGAGAAATGAAGTACACAGTTACTGAAAAATAGAAAGAAAATGTCATTTAAATTTATACAATCAGCACAATGAGCAAGTTTCACAGCTCTGATGAACTTACCCAAAACTACATTCAACCTCACGAATGCATCCGCGTCTCTCTGTCTTTAGTGCGTCTTGCAGGTGTTTTACATCGAGGAATGTAGTGTGATCCAGGTCCAACTCCTCGTCTGCTCTCTCTCCCCGACTGATCTCGTCGTCCCTTCTGGCTGTCTCCCCTCCTCTGATCTTTCTCAGACTGATTCGTCCGACTGCCCTCGTCTCTTCTCACTCACGATTGAATCTCGTCATCCCTTCTCCTCGACTGAACTCGTCTCCTTTTTCTCCCCGAGTGAATATCTGAGCCTCCCAACGTCTCCTTTTTAACTCCTCGCCCTGGGAGTTCCCCGCCGCCCGATTTCACCACAAAATCCTGGGGTTCCCCTCAGGATTTAACACACGCCTGCGGGACTTTCCCGCCACCGTTATTTTACACACGGCACGCGGGATTTTACCCACTTTCAGCCAATTCTACATTTTTGTTGGCCTCTATTGTCGCGCACCAAATTTCCTTCATTGTAGGCCCAACTGCGCTTCACAATGACACTGTAGAACAAAATCAGCAGGCAACTGAGCTTTTACATTACAATATATACTAATATAATTGTAATGAAACTATGTCGTCGTATTCAAGTTCTTCTGACCTCTTCGGTTGCCACGTGTAGGGCAGGGATATGTGAGAAGTAGATCACTTACAAAAATAACAAACGTTTACTCAGTTTGACAGAAAAATAATTTTAAAGTTCATTGAAACGAGCCTTCGTGCCCTGGATTCTTCTGTTCCCCCACAAGCTCGTTTCAGGACTGCTCTCGACCATTCAGGTTGAAGTCCAAATGAAGAAAGAAAGCTCCTCGTCCTCAGGTTCACGCCTCACAGTCGCTTCCACCTTCTCTCCTACGTTACCCCTAGATCGGGCCACCACCGCCTTTGAAAAACTTAAGGACGGGGAAAAGGATCTCAGTGGCGCAGGAACGAAGAAAGCGGTGGATAATGAGGGCTAGGTGGACGTGAGACGCAAGTGCAACGTCACTATTTATATATTTATTTAAATTAAGCAGCATTCCATTGATTGTTGGTTGCAAATTATATAATAACATAGAAATAAAGTTTGAAGCTATGGCATTTTGAAATGTCTGTTTGTGGCTCACTTTTGAAGTTGTTTACGAAAAATTTGCTCCAGTGTTCCCAGAGTTTCTTCAATGGTTTCTGCCCATACTGCCCAAACTTGAATAACTGCATTTCGAGCGTCATTCCCAATGGGTTCATTTCTCGTAAACGTTACTTTCCCCAAAATGACGTAAATTGAACTTTATTTCTGTTACTAAATATTTTTCAACGAATAATCAATGTATTGGTTTATTTTCATGAGTGCCACCTTGCATAAATAAAATATTACACTTTTGCTTTTAGGGATTTCTAGCTCAAAATGAAAATAGAAATGAGTGCGTTGACTGTGTGTGTGCGGTTCTAGCTCTTGACACCACTACCTGTAAGACTTTTGACGTGGATTTGCCAATGTTGTCCAATATAAAAGTCTGAGACTGCCCTTACATGTATCTAGCTTCCATATTTTATTGAGGATCCCCTTTTTGTAATTATTGCTTGTCCATTATTGTGTGTGAGTTGGAGGCTGCTAGTTGATCTGCCTTATCATGTCCTTAAATACCTACATGCAAAGTAATATGTTATTATTTTTCTTGTTCTCCTTTACTAGACAGTCCCGTATTTGCTTGATAATTTTTTTTCTCACCGCCTTGTTGGTTATTGTTTCTATCGCCTACATTGAGTCTGTCAAAATTGTTATTGACCACAGTCCGCTAACCCGTATCTCTTAGTCTGTGATTTCCTCCTGGAAAGCAATCAGGTTGACTACTTTTTCATCCTTAAATTATATACTTGATAATCATAATGCTTGAAGAAAGACACTAAATTAATTAATTTCCCCAAGTGTACACTACAATAACACAATTAGTTTGGACCATAATAACGATACAGACGTAGGGAATATTTATGTGACCAGAATCAAATTTTAGCCTACCTCCTGTGGTGTACTTGGTAGCATTGTTGCTTCACAACCCAGGAGTCCCGGTTCGAATCCTGGCAGGGGCATGATGTTTCTGCTGTCATGGTTGCGAAGACCGGGATTAAGACTGTTGGAGAATCGATACGTTGACCACGTGTCACTCCAAATTCGGAATGTGTCATGCACGATGACAGTCCACAGTCGACCCGGTAGGCCCAGGCCCTCGGTGGGTTGTAGAGCCAAAGAAAAATAAGAGAAACAAATTTTAATTTATTTTCAAACTTAACACTAAGGCAGTAAGTAGATCTAAAATGCAATTAACCAACATTTTACTACAAAATTAAATTAAACTTGATTGTCAAGACTGAAAAAGGTTCAAGGACAAATTCTATTGGAAAAGTTAGGGAGGTTGACGTAATGAATTGGAGATGTGTAATCTATGACACCTGAAAACAACAAAATATTCATAAAGATTGGTACAGTACATATTTAATCACACCATAACTATTCGTGAATTTTAAATTAATTAACAGGTTTTTATATTTCCAACGTTATGGGTACTTTCTTACATGAAGCTAATGTGGTGCAGCCTCAAACTGAAATTTTAATTACATGAAGTGCTTGTAATGGGAATGCATTTCAGTTTCGTGGTACTCAGAAACACTATTCGTAATAATTTGTGAGCCATACTACATTTTCTCATGGAGTTCCTTACAGGAGTTATATCCGTGTCGTACAGAGTAATTTATTTTCCACTCGGAGTCGAGCTGCTCATTTAATTGTCTCCCACTTTTAGCAGCCCAGGCGGAGGAGACTTTTAATACTTGTTGGTCTGGGTCGAAGTTGTATAAAAGCCACAGAGAAATAGACGTTATTTAATTAAGAACTTTCCAGGCGGTGTAACAGCTCGTTGAAATAAGCCGATGGGGAGATATAAACACTCGATCGACAAAAATTAGAATACATAAACTAATTGTTTATTATTATTTTTTCTAAATTTCACTGATATTTATCTGTCTGGTGTGACAGACACATAGAAATGATTTCCTGCCTTGTGAAAGAATGTATGACAGTTGAGGGAGGCTGACGTGTTTTGTTTAACTTCATGAACGTTGCATATGTCATTACGAAAAACAGGCACTCTAAAACTCAGATTATACATGCTTTAATCACCATTATGTCACAGAAATGTCTGTGTTATACGCAGACCAATATAGTGTATCCAGATATTCATTACAATTTAATAAGCTGCCTTTTGTGTGTAAAACATTGTGAAATAGGTATTATAATGATATATTAATTTAATTTTTAATTGTGTTCTTGTAATACACTAATACGGAGTAATCGGGGAAACATGTATTAAATTATGATCCACAAAGCCGTTAAAATATAATGTTCCCAACAGATGTTGGGGAAGTAGCAGAAGTTAATCTGCCACAGACAGACCGTGAAAATTTCGCAAAATAATAACGTTCGCCCACTAGGAGGCCTGAGATTAATCTGTTATTTACGACCATTGAGATGAGCAGAAAATTTAAGTAATTTCATAGTCTACTTCAACTTCAGTAATAATAACTAATAACTAATAAAATCCCATTCAAAATCGAGCGGACTGACGGAGATTAATTTTCATGAGATTCTGATTGACAGTAATTTATTTTTCATTACAATCAGATAACTATTAAGATTTATCTCAAAATAAAAAAAAACTTCAAAATTTACTAGGCTCGTGAGAACATGCAGGTTGGTTTCAAGGAATGGAATCCAGAAAGTAATATTTTTCAGAAATTGAAATTGCAGCCTTACGTCTGGCTTTGTGATGCGGCAAACAGAAATGAAAACGGTTTTAGGAGGAAGTCATTCTTAATCGTTGATTTGTAACTTTCTCTTGCTGACGAAACTTTGCAATCGTTCAAGAAGGATGAACATTGAACAAATTTGTGAATTTATTGCTTTCCTTCAATCTGTAAGTATCACAATTTCGCCAAGTACACCATATATCTATTTTAAGGAAATTTCCCTAGTTTAACCATTGGATTTGGAAGCGAGTTACATCTCCTTACACTCGTTTAGTAATCTAACCAGCGGGGTAGTTTTTATACATACTGTTATAACTCTCATGGCTTCATTGTGAATTGTATCTAGAGTTTTGAGAAACGTATACGTGTGACCCGTAGTCAATTAATGATAATACAATAGCCTTATAAGTAGTTGCAAGAAGCCTTGCGTTTCTCCCCAGTGGTTAGCAGCAACACAATAAAGAGTCGTCGTTTTACCACAGTTTGTAGATTGTTGATATGTTCTACAAAACGTAATCGTGAGTCCAAAAGGATTTTGTCGTGTTTCACATATTCTATGTGACTATTGCTGACAGGGATTGAAGTTTGGTGCTATGAGTGAAGAGGGTGGCTTTCACTTTGTTAGGATTAAAATAGTAACCTATTTGTTTAGCCCATGCGTCGAGATTGTCTAAAATATACTGTATTAATCGGGTGGACTGATAACGGTTAGCTCCCCTATTTAAGATCATCAGCGAACATTTCGATTGACAGGTGTATCGATTACCATTTTGATGTCATTTACTACTATTAGAAAAAGAAAACGCTGATACTTGAGCCTTTCGGTAAACCATTCTCCAACTACAAGGTATCAGACAGTGCATTGTTTGTTTTAACTTATAAACTTCTCCTGTTGATCAGGTTATTTATGCAGGCGAACATATGACCTTATACGCCCATCTCATTCAACTTCCTTAATACGTGCCATCTCGAAATCATATCGTATGTCTTATATATTTCCAGCGTCGTAATAAGTGAATGATGCCCCTCTTTGATCGCTCGTTTCATAAAGTTATCAATGGCGGTTAACATTGTTAGAGTGAAGTAGTCCCTTCTAAAAGCGTGTTGACTATGCCATAGCAGATTATTCCGCTCCAAGCAGCATGTAAATCTATTTGAGACCATTTTCTACAGAATTTTTGGTAAATCAGAATTCAGTGAAATTGGCCTGCAGCTATGTGTGTTAGTTTTAGATTGTTCAGCTTTTAAAATTGGAACAATTGACTTTCTCCAAATGTCTGGTATGCTTTGTGTCCTCCATAGGGTATTCATGAAATTTAAAAGATAATCCATCGCCTTCTCCGGTAAATTCTTTATTAGCCTACTCGGTATTCCGTCGTGACTAAGAAAAGAATTCTTAGAACCATTGATGACTTCGTTAAATTTGCCTAAAGAGAAATCTATTTTTAATTCCTCTTGTCCCTTCATAACACGGTGGAAGCAATTGATATTATGGGTTTCCCTCGATTCTTCTTTAATTCTCTAAAGTTGATGGACTACGCCTTAAAGGCCGCCATACTTGGGCGATCCATCATCCAATTCTCACCAAATAGCTGTCTGTTTGAGAGGAAACTAGGAGGGAGCGGTGGCCTCGTCGAGCCTTGGTTGGATTTCCAGCCAAGCCAATATCCACCGCGGTTTCTCTTCCTTCGTCCAAAATGGATCGGGGCCCTGGAATGAGCGTAACGAGCTTACTACGCATTCAGACGTCGAAGAATTAACAACGTAGGCTGTTGAGGGCGCATTTGATGGGTTCGACAGACATTTATAATTGTATGACATAAAAAAGAAAGATGATCAAGTTATAATTATATATATATTGTAATGAAAAATCGTGGATTTCGGTGACATTGTGGCGTTATGAGGCGCAGTTTGGCCTACAACAAGAGGTTATTACGTTTTAAGTTTTGTGCGCGACAAGCGAGGCTAACAACAATGTCAAGTTGGCTGAAAGCGGGTGAACCCCCGATGAGGAAAATCCCTCGGGGCGCGTGTAAAAAAATGGCGGGGAACCCCGGAATTTTGTAAAAGACCTATGGCGGGGAACCCCGGAATTTTGTAAAAGACATATGGCGGGGAACCCCTGAATTGTGTAAGAAAACCGATGGCGGGGAATTCCAGTGTGAGAATTTAAAAGGGGAGCCGATGGGTGGCACGTGATCAGATGCTGTGAGAGGTGGTCAGAGGGCAGATCAGTTGCGGAGAGGACGGATCTGTAAGAGGTGGTCAGATGTTTGCAGAGGTCAGATGTGGTCGGATGTTTGGAGAAAGCAAATGAGTTGCGGAGAGGACGGACGACGGATCGAAAAAGCAAATTAGTTGCGTAAAGGACGGACGACGGATCTGTCAGATGAGTCTAGAGAGCAGATGAGTTGGACGTGGTTCATACTACCTTCATCGGTGTAAAAATCCTTCAAGACGCCAGAGAGACGCGGAAACATTTGTGAAGTTGGATGTTTGTATGCCCCGTAATTGTGGGTAAGTTCTTAAAAGCTGTGAAACTTGCTCATTGTGCTGATTGAATAATATTTAAATGATTTTTTTCTATTTTCAGTAACTGCATACTCCACTTTTCGAGAGACCTAAAATTCCCTGAGATATTGGCTCATGTAATCACTTTAAATTAATAAATATAAAATTTTCAAATTGATTAAAATTTTTTCAGTTAATAAATTATTGTCTTATCCCCAGAAAAGGATAATACAATATATATCTATATATCATCCTTCTCATTTGTATCCATACCATATACACAATTACTCTGTAAGTACAATTTTTGTCGTAATTTTTGTCTTTTCGAAAAGTAAAGAATTAAGTTTAATGAATGGGGGTTTGATATTAATTAATAATTAAATAATGAGTTAAAAAATTGAATTTAATTAAAAAAACAAATTAAATTTATTCACAAAAATAAATAAATATCAACAATTATTTAATTTAGGGTAAAATTTTAAAAATAAAACCTAGACTAGCTCAATTTATTGTTAACCTCATATGTGTCATTTTTAATGTGGTTGTCATTGCAGCAGTAAGATAGTCATACCACACCTCAGGCAGAGGCACAGACAAGCACCTTCCTTTCTTCTTTTCCTTCTTGGTGGTTTCCTTCATGCGCTGGTTTGTGGCGTCACACCTGGAGTTCCTTCTTAGGAATTCTGGACTGGATTACGTAAAATTGGCACCTTCTGATCGTCGTCGTCTTTTTCTTTACAGCTTGTTCCCAGATCATATAGGAAACAAAATTAGTTGTGCCGTGGATCAACCCCACGCAACCTCCAGAAATCTTTCTGCATGGTAATTCCGTTCCCGACTGGCCCACTTTTTGGCTCGCACCCTCCCAGGTAATTTTCCTTAAATCCCCTACCATGAGTTGCACGGTGGGTCACCTGATCTGAGCCTCCAATCAGCATTTACCTTTGCCCACGGTTTTTCTTCCCAAAATTCTGGCCTTCCAAAATTCCCTGGGTCAAAGAACTGAAGCCAGGTATCAGGACTGTAAGTCGCTAGGTGGCGTTTTCGGCACGAAATCACCCGTTGGTCCCGCCTGTCTAGCGCCTTGGTTTTCAAGGAAAAACCGGGTAAAAATGTTAACGCCTGGTGACGTCGTTCTTCGTTTTTATTCGTACGCCGGCTGTTCCTTTATTGGATCACGTCTTTTTCATATTAAGATCCTCTAGCGCGTCTCCTTAAGATTAAATCCTATCAAATGTTATCTTGTTATTTTCTGTACTCCCACCATTTGACTCTCTCTTCTCCATATGTGGAGAAGACTAAAATTATGCTGCGACCCCACAGCAGACTCGTCTCCCGTCATTCGGAAGGGCGTGAGAATAGTGCCCAATGCCCGACCTACCTGATGCAGGTTATCTAGGGTTTTCTGCATCTCTTTAGTTGAAACACCGGGTAGGATCCTTAAACCATAGCCCGGGGGCCCTAGGCAACCCTTGGCTACCTTGCTCTACTTTCTGCACCCCCCGTTTCCTATTCCCTTCCTATGCTATTAAAAGGGAGTTGACTGTTTCAGGATCACCCTCATGTAGCCTGTAAACCCCCAAAAAAGGAAAGGGGAGTTGCCTGTTTCGCGATCACCCTCACGTAGCCTGTTAACCCAAAAAAAAGTCGAGGTTTCACCCCAAATGACCTAGACCATTCTCGCTTTCTGCTGTACGTGACTCGGTAGGATACTAAACTAAATTATTTTTGCTTTACAGACATGAGTCACCACACTACTTACTTAAATTCGTTCTGACTTATAAGCTGATTTACTGTATTTTATGTTCATTAATAGTAATTTTTAAGAGCGAATGTTCGTTTATATCACTTATTTCGGCTGCAATGTTTGTGGAATGAGGACAGATTAACATTTTTTCGTTTATAATTTACGTAATTCTAAGTACTGTTTCTGAGGTTTTTATTAAAGTGTTTCAAAAATGTCACTTTTGTCAAATATAATTTGTTATTATTTACACAATGATAATAATTACATTTGAACCTGAAAAGTTTCCATAAAAAGGAACCTACTTCGGGATTTATTAATTAATATTATGCTCGCAATTATCTTAGTTTAGTTTTTTATAAAAAATAGTCTATTGTATACATTTATTTTCAATGACGTCAGATAAATATAACTATTTATATAATTTCATAACTGGATATTTTAGATGGGTCAAAAAATTTATAAATCTGTTACAGAAAAAACTTTCAAGTTATTTTACTTTATAACTACTTTCTACACGTTTTGTTTAATGACATCCTTAAATAAAGTAGTAACCTGTCAGTTTACATCTTGAATATTTTGAAGCTTGAAGACATGTAATGTGTTAATTATTACTTATCTTTGACGTTATATATTTCGTCCTAAAAATATGTGAAAACGTCAGCTATTGCTGAACATGCCTTATTCACTGGTCATAAAATATCTTTCGATAATACTCGTATTCTGGACAGAGCTAATTGCTACTGGGATAGCATTATTTTGGAGGCAATCAACATCAGGTCCAGTGAGAATTTACTGAATAGACATTCCGGAGTCCAATTGAGCCTAGCTTGGAACCCATTGTTTTACCGGAGGAACGCGGGGCTGAGTCACGGGACCCCAGATGCAACGGAGACCGCAGCCACGGGAGACTAGAGCATGAATAAGCAGTGGACCAATGGGGGACGCCCTCGCTCCCGCGTCCACACCTACCAATCACAGGCGGTCTGTGCTTGCACAGACTTTCCTCGGACTATATAAATGCTTACACTTGCCGAATTTGATACTTCAGTCTGAAGATGTTGGCAGAGAAAGCCATTGAAACGTCACTGATAATCTTTTTGATTCGGTTGGAAACACGAGAGGAATTTATACATGCCATTCACCGGGAAAGACCTCGTATTTTAACTACACATATATGCTTGTAATACAAGTTTCACAGCACACACAATTCAGTACTAGTGAAGGTTTCTCCGAACAACTTCTAACAACCAGCGTTATGACAAAAATGTTTAGTTTTTAATCCGCGTTGTATGAAAAGATCCGATAAAATGTTCTAACAAAATAGGAATTTAATAAATGGAAACTAATGTAGATAAGTTTTTTGATTCTTTGTGACTCTAAAATGGAAGCAGACTAACTTTTAAACAATTCCTGACTTCAATATTTGCTATGAAGTTGCTATACAGTGAGGAAGAGATAGTTAATAAGTACCAGTATGCTCACAAGGCGACGAAGGGCAGGGAAGCGAGCAAGCAAACGAGAAGTTAAGCAAGAGATCTGCTTCATTAGCAAGTTCCAAGCTTGCGTGAAATTCAATGGAAATATTGCAAAGTGGAACATACGGTGCGTGATAAGACATTTAACTCTTGTAGCAATGACGTGAAACTTAATCTGAATTACGGAAAACCTACTGCCTCGTAAGAATTTCTGAAGTCATACTTAAGTAATAGATGGGTTTTCAAATGTATTAAGCAGGGTGAATGTTGACTTTGACTCAACAATTCCTGTAATTGTTCTGTTACTCAGTACAAGATTTAAATTATGTTATTGAAAACCAAAGAAGCTATAAACATTTTAAAGAAAGTAATCAAACGATATATAAATAAAAAATACATCGAAACAAAATAATATTTATTTAATATATTTACAATGTTTCGTCCATATTTGAGGATTTCATCAGGTAACTAGACAAAAATTAATATCATTTATAATTTTGAATAGAGAATTTTTCGTTATAATATAAAAAGTATAGTTTCAATCAAATAAAATTAAATAAATAAAACAGACTTGCATTATAAATGGATAACAGAGGTAAAAGTGGATAATTTTCTTTGTGAACTGCGTCCAGCAACGGTTACGGCTGAAACTCATTTAACAATAAGTAATGGTCACTATAATTTCAACAATGGTAAATCAGAAATAAAAATATTGAATTGTTGTTGCAAGATCGTGTAGTTTATTTTGTGTAAATTACTTGTGACGTCTTATTTTGAGTACATTAGGGTTACACCAGATATGGCGCACTTCTCTCAGGTCTTGAGAAATTGTTCATTTCTTCAATCGAAGTTCCATATTTTGCCAATCTAATGATGATTTTTAAGATAGATGGTTTTCGACACAACTGTGCACTTTTGAATATTACATGTGATGTATTTTATTCGGAGTTTTTGCGCTCTCTTGGTTTGCCCAATATATTACAATATTAACTATTAATTTAGTAAAGAAGATTGATTTCTACAAAGAAAATTAAAAATATTTTTTTACGAATTTTAAATCATTTATTGCTTTAAAAACAACACTAACAACATTATCATTAAAAAAATCAATTAAATTTATAATGTGTTTTCATTATAAGGAAAACTCATTTTTATGTTACGAATCTTTTTAACTGCCAAAGTGTTGTCAGAGTACCTGATTTTATTCAATCTAATTATGATATTTTCAGTAATGAAATTATTTGGGTAAGAATTTAATATAAGAATATTAGAACCGGTATTTTATTTAAATTTTCAATGTGGGATTTGTGATTTATTTCTTTGTAGGTACTACCCAGACGTTGGTCCGTCCAATTACGTAGATACCATTCAATAGAAGAATTTAGAAGTATGAACATTCGTATACAATAACTACAGTGAACATTCATTGTATTACATTACAACTTTTTCTTACATTAACGAGGCATTTCAAATTGAGGTTAGTTACAAATGTAAAAATAAAATTACAAATATATTTATAAATATAAAAGAAAATGTGATTATTGAGAAAAGATTTTCTAATATGAACAATACTTTGTGTGTTAATAAAAGAGAATTTTCTATGATTTTAGGGAAGAAACACTGAAAGTTATTATTGTAGATTAGTATAAACTTCACTTCACAAATAACACTAAATTTCGCGAGTCCACTGCAATGTGAGTGATACAATATGATATTCTAAATCATCTCACCGGAAGGAATTCCTTGGCATCTCTTCTCAGCGACTGGAAATCTCGTGCAATTCATATGAAATATCAATTGTGAAGTTTCAGTTGGACATATAAACAGAAGAGATATTTAAGTACTATTGGTTGAAAGATTTTATTGGATAATATCTATGGAATTGGAATGAAACAAATCTAACTGATGTGGTAACTAATTATATAGGGCAGTCATTCGGTGCAAGGAGATTTTGAGGCTGTTACTGATTTAATATTTGTGTTATAAAGTAAGGACTGGTGTCTGTTAGTAAACGATGGTACATGAAAAACTGTTGTCATCGATTTTGCCATTACATAGTATGAACAGAAAAAGTATTGACGCTCGTTCTCGTCTAGTTGAGACTTCCTTGCCTGTGCTATCCTACTCTTTATGTCTACTATACTTCTACCATCCCTAGTTATTACGATTCCCAAGCAGCAGAATTCCTTAACTTCCGTCAAAATATCCCTTCCCAAACCCTTTGTTCAATTAATTAATATTAATATTTATTTTATAGTATTCATAAACCCACTGTAGTAGGTGGAGTTCGTAATCATATTCAATTCGATTCAGGTTAAATTAAACTGAATCCTTGAAATATTCGTGTGATTTATAAATCAATGATATATTATAAATCTACGTGAACTTCATTATAGTTTAGGGTTTTCCTACTTATTATTTCATGTTTCATTACACGAAGAAGTAGATATTTAAAATATGCATATGTCATAGACCCTGTGATAGAACTGTCTTAATTAGGAAACGAAGAATTTGAAGATAATTTATTGATAAAATTCTCAATAATTTATACATTACTATTTTCGTTAATATTTTGCATGCATCTTGCTCGAGGCGCAGGCGCTTCACCCCAGAGTGACTGCTAGGCTCACCTGATTATGTCGGGAATGCCTCGCAATCTCTTGGGTATTTATATCAAAGTTCTCACATGCCGAGACACCTTCACCTATTTTAGGAGGTATAATGTACTGTGGTCGAAGACATTGGGCATATGGCAAGAGTTGTCCATTGGATCAGTCGGCCAACTGCCTCCTGAAACTGGTGGTGACGTGGAGAATTGAATGCTGCGACCCCACAGCAAACTCGTTTCCCGTCATTCGGAAGGCCGTGAGAAGAGTACCCAATCCCGACCTACCTGAAGCAGGTTTTCTATGGTTTTCCCCTCATCTCATTGGGTGAAACACCAGGTAGGATCCTTAAACCACAGCCCGGGGGCCCTAGTCAACCCTTGGCTACCTTGCTCTACCTTCCGCATCCCCCTTTTCAATTCCCTCCCTATTCTAAAAAAATTACATGCACGGGATACTAAACTAATTATTCCGTGCTGTTTGCATCTATCAGCCCCAGCCTTTTTCTGTCTGGGTATAATTATGTTTTTACTAAAATCTTCTGGTATTTGTCCTGTTTCGTATATTTCGCAAACTATCCTTATAACCAATATATGATGAAGAAAATATTTGGGATGTAGTTTGACAGTCTTTATGAGGAAATAGGATGCAGTTATTTCATTTACAGATTAATTTGCTTATTTTCTGAATTTAAAATTTGAACGATAAAACATGGCGTATATTTCAAAATTTGATATCGTATAATAATTTCCCTTGGGACTATGACGGCTTTGGTAGTTAAATTGTAATAGGATCGGATTCACAGTCAGTGACAGATGAGTACAACATAATAATGAAGGATGTTAAACACTCAATCAATTGTTAAGGACAAGGAACTTGCGGGGAAGCTGACTAAAGCAAAAATAATAAAACCGAATCGATCCGCACAAGGTCAACTGATTTGGAATAGCGAGAAGGTCGAATGCCGAAGAACACATAAAATCGAATGCAGTAGATTACTTAGTCACGAGCACTTTCTGCTAACAAATTGATACTTACAGAGAAAGAAAGCTAGTATTATTAAGAAAGTAAGCTCGCCAGATTAAGTTAGGAAGATGAAAGACAGTTTCACAGTTATTTGATGAGATTTGATGTTAACACATTTTCGATGAGGTTTGACAGTTATCCGAGGATTTATCAAAGAACTTAGTGTTGGAAGAATTAGCTGTAGTGGTTATTATTTATACCTGGGCGCCATCTGCGAAAATTTAAATAATTACTTCAAAATAAATATCGACCACCTATTGTAATCTTTCCCGGTGGTTTCAGTCAGGTTGAGCATTTCTGGTTTTGATGTTCTTAAGGTCGAATGTTGCTAAAGATCTAAGGAAAGGAAATTTAAGGAGCAAAATAATCATCAATAGTTCTATACGTTATATGCAAACCAAAATTACAAGCCTAAAGAATATACAATTTACTAAGGATTAAACGATTAATGAATTTCAAATAAAGAACAGTACATAAATAAAATTTCTTTGTCCACCAATTTGAACAAATTCACCAAAATTCTCTGAGGATTAAGTAAATATTCGGATTGGATCCACTTTTGCACACGTATTTACATTGACAATATGCCACATCTCAAGACCTGCAGTGATGGTCAAGAGCTGGTGGCGATAGCCGACTGCTATTCACGTAGTCTCGTTCGATCACAAACACAGCCGAAGCAACCATTTATTTGTTAATATTATTTTACATTGCATGCCTTTAGTTTCTAGTATTTTCCTGTTTTTCTTTCTAGAATGATTCTTCTTCTAGAATATTCCATGTAAAGTATAAATACGACTGATTCCAAATCGGGAGTCATCTAAGCAGTAAGAGCTTTGGTACAGCAGTTTCGCCGTTGGATTAAAAGGTATAATCCTCTACGGTGTGTGTGTTATTGGAATCTCACGAACCCTAAGAAACGTGACTTTTTGTAGGAGCGCCGGTATCACATCTAAACTTAACACACGGTGCAGCCCATTAGAACCTCGACAAAGCAGAGACCCCAAGGCTTGATATCGGAGTACGTAACATACACAAAACCAACAACACTGTGATGGATCGACAGGAAAGAGCTCACCGGCCTATGCTGCTGTCACAGCAGATAAAGGATTCCCTGCCATCTCTAACTGGTGACTCCTGGAACAAGACCCAGGCAGTATGGCTCAACGGACTACCAGGGTCGCCAATTCAATACGTTTGGGACGGGACACGGTAATGCCTAGCCAATGAATACTTTTATTGGACGGAGCCGCAAGACAATGGTTCGAAAATGTTGAAGAAAAGTTGACCAGCTGGGACACTTTCAAGTCCAAGATACATGAATGCATTCGCGATTCGGAAGCGTCCTGTCGCAGGCCACAGAAGAGTTAAATACAGGGCTCATAAAAAGTGGCCAAACGCCCATCCGTATATCCAAAACGTTTCTCGTATGTGTACCGAACGGTTAAACCCAACATGGGGAAGAATGAAAACTTGCACATGTAACGAAAGGTGTCGCGAAGGTCTAGTATCAGGCCCTCCTACTAAAGGACGAAAAATCGGACCATGACGAGTTCGAAAGCACTGTCAGTTCATCGAAGAGCATGAAACCAAAAACAATTCGACGAAGGTTCGAGAGCTTCCTCAACTTGTGTCCGATTGCCTCAGTGATAAGGCGAATAATTTGTCGTCTCTCGTTCGACAGATAGTAAGGGAAAGAGATTCAGAGTGCTCTATCCCTTAGAAACGATGTGGCAGAACCAGAGGTCATCCAAGAGGCCATCCGGGAGGAAGTGGAAAGCGTTTTGGCGCCAATCTCCACCCCGACGTCCTCCTGGCGAAAGGTCGTTCCGAGACGTCTGGAGGACACGGGATAATAGATTTGTGTGTTTCCATTGTGGCCGTCCTGGAACTCTGTACGCCCTCTGACTGATAGGTGAGTAGCTTCCTGTGTTGATTTTATGTTTCACCTTCACAGTGGTTGATTTTTCCCTGATTACTGCGTCGAAGCACGCAGAATATTTCTGAAGCAATTCAAGAAATTTCGTCTGCTGATCGATGGTTAACTGCGGCGCCAGTAACTTACGAAACTCGAATTCGTTGTTTTTCGTCACTGTAGGAAGTCTGCGGCTGGGTGGATTTTCTTCCATGACAGTCAGATGTTGTTGTGTTATTAGCTCAGCCCTTGCTAAGCACATATGTCTCGGAAGAAACTGAGGTTCGTTCTGCCCATTAACTCCCCATAAATCTCCAGTGCCATTCTTGAACGATATGACCGACGCAGGAATAATGACTTGTGATAATTTCTTCTTCGCTTTAATTATAAGATATACGTGGCCATCTAACTTAGGGCACGTGACTGTAACCTTGGTAGCGCTCGACGCAGGAATGGTCACATCGTCGAGAACAAATAACCGCCACGAATCCTTATTTCCTATTTCTTCGGAAGCTTGTAATTCGTCTAACAGAATTTCAGAACGTCCACAGTCAATTACGGCTTGCGAGCTCTAAAAGTCCCATCCGAGGATAACGTCGAGGCTACATTCCGGCAGGACGATGAATTCGAACGGCTGAATTCTGTTATTAATTTTCAGCCTGATTGTGCATCTTCCGGCTGGTTGCACATATTTGCCATCCACGACCCTTAAAATAGTATTCCTGTTATCAGCGATCTTGGTCTTCTTCAGCTGTCGTCGAAACCAGTCGGAGATAACAGAGAAAGATGCGCCGGAAGCTATTAGGGCTCGTACCGACTTGTGGTCCAACATTACGTCTATATAATTTCCAGACATCTTGGCGACGGTCGTCGACGGAGGATTTTCTTCTTCCGCGGCCTCATCTCCAGGGAAGGTCGCGTCATCTAGTTTTCCAGGTTACGTCGGCTAGGGGAGCGCTCGAATGGTGACGGAGATCTGGAGCGACGTGACGGAGAGCGTCCTCTCCTTGCGGCGGGATGCGGCGACGACGACCTGTATCTTCCTCGAATCAACTCTGTCTGTTCAGCATCGTCATATTGGCGTCCATGGTTATATGCATCCTGTCCTCGCCTAGTTCTTGCTTCAGCGAATACACGTCTCCTGTCCTTGCAGTATCTAACTACATGTGTCACCAGCAGAACGACGCATTATTCAAGAAGAAGTGGATAAGATGCTTGGCCGAGGAATCGTCCAACCATCACAGAGCCCGTGATCATCACCCGTCGTATTAGTCACAAAGAGGGCGATTCTGTGTCGATTATAGGAGACTTAACAAGATCACGAAGAAGGACGTTTATCCACTGCCAAGAATTGACGATACTCTGGATTGCCTAAAGGGGGCAAAGTTTTTCTCCATCATGGACTTGCACTCAGGGTACTGGCAGATAGAAGTGGACGAAGCCGATCGAGAGAAAACCGCTTTCATTACACCAGACGGACTCTACGAATTCAAAGTTATGCCGTTTGGGTTGTGTAATGCACCAGCAACATTCGAACGAATGATGGACAACTTGCTGCGCCACTTGAAATGGACTATGTGCCTCTGCTATTTGGACGACATAATAGTTTTCTCGGAAACGTTCAGCGAACATCTGCATAGACTGCGAACTGTTCTCGAGTGTCTGAGAACAGCAGGGCTGAGACTGAATCCAAAGAAGTGCCTATTCGGTGCAAAGGAAATAAAGATCCTTGGCCATCTAGTCTCACGGGAAGGCGTACGACCAGACCCGGAGAAAGTCAGGTCGATAACAAACTTTCCCCGGCCAAGAAATCTACACGACGTCAAGAGTTTTCTTGGGCTCTGCTCTTATTATAGGCGTTTTGTCCGAGACTTTAGTGGAAAGGCACGGCCACTACACAAACTGTTGCAAGGAGACGCCAAATTTATCTGGAGCAGAGAACAACAGGAGTCTTTCGACACGCTGCGACGAGCCCTTGTTTCCGACCCCGTTCTGGGGTTGTTCGACCAAAATGCACCGACTGAATTGCATACTGACGCCAGCGGCCACGGACTTGGTGCTGTACTCGTTCAGATATTCGGCAAAAAAGAGGTCATAGCCTACGCGTCAAGAACACTTAGTAAAGCAGAGAGAGAATGCCTTGCAGTTGTTTGGGCCATAAATAAATTTCGGCCGTATCTCTTTGGCAAACCGTTCACGATTGTGACGGACCACCATTCCCTCTGCTGGCTGACCGGACTCAAGGATCCTTCTGGACGACTCGCTAGGTGGGCTTTACGACTTCAGGAATACGGCGTCACGATAAAGTACAAGAGTGGACGAAAACATCAGGATGCAGACTGTCTCTCCCGAAACCCTGTCGACGACGAAGAACCGAAGAGTGAGATCCTGGATTGTCTTAACTCTTTGAATGAGATTATACAAGCTTTGAACTCTTCCCAAGGTGTGAAAGGGGACTACGAAATAATTAATGACGTACTACACAAGAAGAATAACGACTCATTGGGATGAAGATGGTTGGTAGTCATCCCCAAGCAACTGCGTCTAGAAATTCTGCGGGAGTTCCACGATGCACCCACCGCTGGTCATCTAGGAGTCGTCAGGACGTATGAACGTATGACAGAATCCGTCGGCGATTTTATTGGCCGCGACAACTTAAGGACGTCAGACACTATGTAAGCCACTGCAGAGAGTGTCAGATAAGAAAGACGATTCCCCAACGACCACCTGGGCGACTGCTGCCGATTCCTCCAGCCGACGCACCATTTCAACGCATCGGAATTGACCTGTTCGGAAGATTTCCAACATCATCCCGGGGAAACAAGTGGATTATTGTCTGCACCGATTACTTAACTCGATTTGCCGTCACAAAAGCCGTAGCATCGGCGGAAGCTTTCGAGATCGCCACTTTCGTCGTTGAAGGCATGGAGCTCCAAGAACCATAATCACAGACCGGGGGACGGTATTTCAGTCTAAACTAATACATGAGGTCAATAGACTGTGAAATAACGCACCGAATGACGACTGCTTACCATCCTCAAACAAACGGGATTACCGAGAGGTTAAACAAAACATTGGCCGACATGTTGTCCATGTACACCGACGTCGATCAGAAGAACTGGGAAGCCGTACTTCCATTCGTGACGTCGCCTATAACACCACTAAGCAAGAAACAACGGGATTCACACCATTTTTCCTGGTTCACGGTCGCGAGGCAGAAACGACAATGGTCACGATATTACCTTTCAATCTCGACGATGTGGATCCACTTTTGCACACGTATTTACATTGACAATATTGCCACATCTCAAGACCTGCAGTGATGGCAGAGCGGTGGCGAAACGGACTGCAGACACGTAGTCTCGGGTTCGAGTCCCAGCCGAAGCAACCATTTTTATTTGTTTAATTTATTTACATTGTTTGCCTTTAGTTTCTAGTATTTTCTATTTCTAGAATGTTCTGCTTCTAGAATATTCCATGTATGTATAAATAGGACTGGATTCCAAATCGGAGTCAGTCTTAAGCAGTACGAGCTTTGTACAGCATTTCGCCGTTGATTAAACGTTTATAACCTCTACGTGTGTGTGTTATTGAATTTCACGATCCCTAAGAAACGTGACAATATATTTACATTAACTGTGGTCTCCAAATGATCACATAAGAGCTAGTTGATCATTAACCGCACTTGAAACAGGCGCGCACATGCAATAAAAATATTGTTTTATCGTGGGCGTCTTTATTCTGCCATTTCAGATATGTGTTAAAATCGAATTTAGTTTAGATAGAGCAACGAATTACAATTTGATTCCATAGTATTTTAGTGTCTACATAATGAAACAATACATTACGTTTCGTTCCTAAATTTTAGAACTTCATCTCTTCTTCTATGATTACAATAAAAATGAAAATAAATATTTGCAATATAATATTTATAATACAATTACGTTATAAAATGAACAATTTTCACGAAAACAAGAAATTAAAATGAATAAAAGTTTTGTTGTCCATGAAGCACAAGCAACGATAGATAACAGTTACAAAGAATAACACATAAGCGTATTGTTAGTTTCAGAATTACAATGGAAAAATTAAACAATGAGTTAATTCTGTTTAGAGTAATTATTATCAAAACACGTTTTGCAGTCTTGGAACACGCTATTAAGGATTTTGAACAGCACTGGAATAAAATATCGAGAAAGGAAGCAAATACATAACCTCTACAGAAGACAGGCAGCAGTAAATAGAATAGAAGAACAAGAAAAGAAAGCCGTAATCAAGATAGGAGTAAGCAAGGATGCAGTCTGTCGCCCATGCTATTTACCGTATTTATAGAACAGGCGATGAAGAAAGTTAAAACGGAATATGGAAAATAAATCATACTGCAAGGAGAAGAAATACAAACAACGCTTTGCCGACGATAATGTAGTATTAGGGAGTCAGAGGAAGACTTGCAAACCATAATAAATGTCATGAACGTAGTCCTGGAGAAATAGTTCAATATGAGGATTAATAGAGGGAAAACCAATGTAATGGAGTGTACTATGAGAAAAAGTGGAATAAAAAAGGGTGTTGGATTGGGAAAGGATATTTTGACGAAAGTTAAGGAATTCTGCTACTAGGGATGGTAGAAGTGTAGTAGACATAAAGATTAGGATAGGACAGGCAAAGAAGGGTTTCGCAAAAAAAAAGAGGGATTTACTTACGGTTAATATAAGTGTGAATATTAGGAAATCGTTGCTAAAAATGTTTATATGGATCGTGGCGTTATATGGGTGCGAAACGTGGACGATAGGAGGAAGATACGAGGAAGTTATAAACAGAATAGGGGGAAAACGAACAATATGGAGGATGTTGACTAAGAAAAGGGGTAGATTAATAGGCCACGTTTTAAGACACGAGGGTCTTGTAAAATTAGCATTAGATTGAAGTGTGTGGGGTAAGAACAGAAGAGGTAGGAAAGGATGGAATACGATAAGCAGATAATGGAGTATGTGTTTTGTGCTAGTTATAATGAAATGAACAAGCTTACGCAAGATATGTTAGGATGGAGGATTGCATCAGACCAGTCTTAGGACTGAATAACACAACAACATTATTACCAAATGTACATTTCTAATAATCCTGAAGTATTTTTTACTGAATCTGCCAAAGGAACATGACTAAATTGTTTTATAAAGTTGAAACGTTATTATCAGACAAATAAATACATAAAATTTGCAATAAAAATTAAATCTATTACTTTAATTATTGATTAATTAGAAATTAATCTGAAAAGACTTAATGATGAAAATTACGTGGACAGCAGCATTTTTAACCCCTAGTTTTTAACTTCTGATAATATTGCCGGAGCCTATGCTCTAGCTACATAAACCGTAACGTGACATTTATACACGTTATTGCGCATTTCTTTTCTTTTCAAATATAGTAATAATTCGCGCGTAAGCAACGTCTCTGGTATGTTAGCATCTCTCTGGTTGTAAACAGAAATATCTTTGGGTTCGCGAATATGTCATTTACATTTATTATTATTTTTGCGTGATTTAGATTAAATTAAGTGTAACGTTAATATACGTTTGATGTTAAATTGTTGCTCACAAAGGAAATTAATACTGGTCACAAATAGTGAAAATTACAATGAATAACCAGTAAAGAAAAACAATTGAAGTTATTTTTTCTTTGAACTGAACGTATTATTGATGTCTGTATTGCTTGGCTTGAAGCTGGATGTGTGTGAGACATCCAAGGGAGCGTATCACATAGACGACGGTTCATTGTCTGTATATATGTATATATATAAACAATCTATTCAATTAGTTAATTGAATAATTTTAATCATTGTTATTAATTATATTCATTTCAAATATTACATGTACATTGTACGTTGAAACGAGAGGTATCAAACTCGCCCGTGGCTGACGACCAGTGACGTCACGTCACGACCAGGCCCCGCTTGTATTGCCCGGGACGCGAACCGAAGCACCAGATCCTCTCCTTTTTCCAGTCCATCTCACTACCGGTGCTACAGGACCAGCTACAACCGGTACACAGCAATACCAAGGAAAAACTACTTGCAAAAATATTATACCCATTAGGCCTGAGATATAGAGTGATCGTGCTTTCTTCATGCATTATAAAACGGTTTAACCATTTTGTAAAAATCTAATAAAAGTTGTTTATTCGTTTTGATACGAATATTTATTTATATATGTAATGTCGCAAAACCTAATTTTATCTTACAGATTATCTTCATAACATTTCTATATTTTGATATAATCCCTTCAATTAAGGTCTAAATGAGGAAAATAATTTTACAGTCAATTTTTTTGACTATTTATACGTCCCTAATGATCATGTTTTATTATCATTAGATGAAGTGTTCTTATTTCATTTTTACCCCATGCATCAATTATGCCAAGTTTTAAAAATAGATGGTATAACTACTTTTCCAAATTGCAAAAATTCTTATTTTAATAAATGTAATTATAAATTCCACTTATTTTTCGTTCAATAACATTTACTATCACTAAATCAGTGGTTCTTCCTTGGGAACTTTTCCTTGTCGTTTTTTCGCGCAAATTATGAGAGATTTGGAATCTTTAGATTTAAAACTACTGAGATATTTCAAGTATGATGATTTTTTGAATCATCCTCAGATTCCATATAAACCATTCGCTCAATACTTTTATTAATTACAACCCTGAAAGAAACTTTACACTCAAAATTGAAAAAGATCGCTCTGTTAATTTTCTTGATTTTTTTGTTATTGTTTCTATCAATAAGATAGTTATCAATTGCTATCAAAAGATCTATTTACTCAGGAATAATTCTTAATTACATGTCAAATCAGCCATTATTCCATAAGATACTATGGTTTATAATTAATTTAGTAAATAGGGACGTCAAATTATATTGTCAGCGTTATCATAAATTTAATCTGGGAAAAATATAAATTGTGTGCTTCTTAATACTTATCCTTTACATATTATTTACAAATAATTTAAAATTAGATTGACTAAGATTAATATGAAATTAATAATTTACCCGTAAAATTACACACAAACACACATATATATATTATTTAAAAAATAATACAAACTTAATGACTTATTGAATTATGATATCCGAATTACCTTAAAATCTTGCAATAATTTAAGCCGCGTTAAAATATTAAAAATAAATTTAATATTTTCGGTAAACATAAGGCTATATACCAAATTATCTGTTTAGGTTGTAATTACAGTTATATTGGTCAAACTATACGCACATTTAATATCCGCATTAATAGGACTTGAAAAAAATAAAATTCAATGTATATAATTAATCCGTTTTGTGGAAGCGTATATATTGAAACAACCCGCAAAATTTATTAGAAAAATATTATAATTTCAGATGTAAAATATAATATTTATTTTAGACTGATGATTGAGGTGCATCACATCAGTACAATTCGGCTATTATTATTTAAAAAATACAAGTAATTTAAATAAATTTAAATGGCTACTTTTATAAAATTTCTATTTCACTTATGGATAAATATTAATACATATTAATGAAAATCCAGCTAATAAAAAGTATCCTAATATTTATTTAAATAAACTTACGACGCTTCGTCCATATTTGTGGAATTTCACACGTAAATTATAATTGGAAAACATATATTTAAACGCAGATGATTTTGTGTCGTGGCTCCGTCCAGCGACGCATACAACCTGTATTTAATACATACTAACTTTGTGCTGACGAATCGGCTGGACTTGTATCTATGTTTCTGTTATTTCTGCCTCTTCGCTTGTGTGACATGCATTTACATCCGTTTTAATTCCTTGGTTCCGTGAGTAAATTTTCATTTTATAAGAAATTGTATTATACATAATATATTGTAAATAATTATTTTGTATTTTTAGTTTTATTCACTTTATATAAGATTCAAAATTTAGGAACGAAACATTTTGTTCGAACTGATGTTATTAAACATTATAATAAATGTTTCTTACTTCCAGCTTGTTTTACTATTAATGATTTACAAACTCTCGAGCATTGTAACTGATGATATAAGTGTTTAGGAATATATTTTAAAATTTTGAAAACATTAAATTATATAAATTATATGTCTTGTGAGTTTCGCGCCGAAACGGCTGCTTTATATCTAGTAATTAATGTTAACCAAACACTATAATTAATCAATTTTTCTTAGTCTCTCTTAATTTCTTACTTTAAAAGTATTAAGGAATACATTTAATAATTTAGGTAAATATTAAGTTTTGTGTCTAGTAATGATGAGTAGCAGCGCAGCGGTGACGTCTAACTGGAGGTCGTGCTTCCTCTTCTATTGGTCGGAGTTCCTTCCATGTAGAATCTGCTCCGCGATGACAGGTATATATAAGCCTATAACATACTAAAAAATTTGTCATTACTAAATGTCATCTTTTGTATATTCATTCATTCATAACACAATTATTATTGCCATTAAGACCACCTAACCAAAAGGTAATGTTGAGTGAATTTCGCGCTGGAACGGCCGCTTTACGTCTAGTAATGTTATGCGAGTTTCGCGCTGACTTGCTCGTACCGAAACGGCTGCACCCAATCGGCCGCGCCGAATGGCCCCATCCCGGGGAGAGACAGGCTTGGCTCCGTTGGTTGCAGAAATGCAATGAGACACCGAAACGTAAAGGAAACTTAATCATGAATTCCCGGTGAAACACGTTGAGAGGAAGTTGCAAGGCACTCACACAAATTGAAGTTACCTCGGTAATGATTACATCGATTATGGAAGTTGTAACAGTTGGTGAACACGCCATGAGTAATGAATTTAACATCACTGCCAAAAAAAAATTGTTAAATGTTTTTAAAAATATTTTGGTGATATTATTTTGAATAGTTACTTGTCACCTATGCATTACTCAATCGATAGTCGAGTAAAAACGACGACGAGAAAGCTGAGAAGTCGAAAAAATATATTGCCACCCAACATTTCGCCGCCGCAAGACGTGCGTATGTTACAATATATACGTGACAAAATCAAGAAAAAGCAGGGTGATTTGTTAAGAGATGGAAACTATTAATATTAATTGAGAAAATGACCTGCAAAGAGATTGTTGTGAAATGAATAAAAACATTTGTAGAGTGAAAAAGTTAAGTATTTTTATGAGGTTTTAAGAAATGCGATCGTTAATAATTTTTGAGAGTTCGGGCCTTCCCTTTGGGAATATACGAAACGCAGTGTCACGATAAACTGAACTATATTGAACATTTAATTTTTTATAGTTTTCTAAATAGATTATAATATTTTTATTAATGTAATAAGGGAACGTGAAAAGTTCTATTTTACGTAAGAATTCGTTAGTATTTTAATAGATTACTTAGTTTTTGTAAATTATTATTAAATTTATTATGTGGTGTGCTTAAGCAAATTCGTTCTAAAATCATACTATTGAAGTTGTGTATGATTGAGGCATCACATGAAATCCAGTGACATTGTGTTCGAGAATTTAGGTATAGTGGGGTAGTGGCTAGCGATCCCACAGGTCCAGGGTTCGAATCCTGACATGGGCTTGGATGTTGGGGACCTCATGGCTGGAGAATCGATACGCTTACCACGTTTCACTCCAAATTTGGAATATGTTTCATGCAAGATGACAATCTGAAGACGACCCGATAGGGCAATGCCCTGAATAGGCTGTATAGCGAAAGAAGGAGAAGAATTCGACGAAATTCCCAGAATTGTGGCTTAAGCACTCGTGTAAATTGCAATACATTAATGCTCCTGCTCACATCTCACTGGTTATTGCTGTTTGTTTGTGAGAAACAAAACTGTTGTTTTGCCTCAGTCACCGTATTATTTTTATTCCGAAGATTTAAGAGAGCCTTAAAATGACTACTTTTTACCATCATTGCTGAGATAAAACAGAATCACTGAAACAGCTCATTGCCAGACTGAAAAAAAGAGTTTCAGAAGCACAAGTATTTAAATCTCAAGGTGTAAAAAATTGATCTCGATTAAAAAATAAATTTTATTTAAGAAAAACGACATTTATCATTGTGTTTTATCATTCATATATATGCATACAGTATTTGAGTGTGTGGTGATAGTTGCATTTGTCAGTCATATAGGAAAGTAATGTTTATGATTGTTTAAATAGCACTAGGTATAAAAAAAATAAAATTATTTGTTGGAAATCATACCAAAATTGTAACTATTAAATAAATCCATGATTTATAATTGATTAATTTTATAAATTTAAATTAATGTTTGCATTATTGAGAATTTGATCAATAAATTATCATCAAATTCTTCGTTTTCTAATTAAGACAATTCTATCACAGGGTCTATGACATTTGCATATTTTAAATATCTACTTCTTCATGTAATTAAACATGAAATAGGAAAACACTAAACTTGAATGAAGTTCACGTAGATTTAAAATATATACAATTGATTTATAAATCACACGAATATTTCAAGGATTCAGTTTAATTTAACCTAAATCGAATTGAATATGAACTTATGATTACGGATATAATAAAATTTTGTATAAATATTAATTTATTGAACAAAGGGTGTTAGATTGGGAAAGGATATTTTGACGGAAGTTAAGGAATTCTGCTACTTGGGAAGCGTAATAACTAGGGATGGTAGAAGTATACTAGATTAATAGGCCACGTTTTCTAAATTAGCATTAGAGGGAAATGTATGGGGTAAGAACAAAAGAAGGAGGTCAAGAATGGAATACGCTAAGGAAATGAAAAGACTTGCACAAGATAGGTTACCATGGAGGGTCGCATCAGACCAGTCTGAGGCCTGAATACCACAACAACATTAATTGATTAACAAAATCTATGTTGTACAGCAGACGTTTAACCTCGGTTCTTGAAATGAATGATAAAAACCTTTAGACTTTATATCCTCTAGTAAAAAAGCTCTTTTTTCTAGAAAGCTCTGTAAATCATCGTTTTGTTGCGGTGGAATGGGAGTTGTGGTGTGAAGCAGAGGTGTGATTGACAGAGAGCACACAGATGAATATGTAATAAGAAACGTTAGTTTTAGGATAAAATTTTATTAATGAAATGTGAAATATTTTTCATTTGATAAACAGAAAGTAACTTTAAATGTGTTAATGATTGATAACCAAATTAACTTCAAATGCAATTTATAAACGTTTGGCGTATTAATATGTGCTGGTTCGTAAGCTTTTCTCTTAATTCATTCTTAACAAAGTTAAATATAAACTAATAGTCTCTGTATTTCTGACTTCCCTTCGAAGATTGGGGAGAAGTTGTTCACGCCCTTTCTCCGACTGTCCTGCGCCAACTCTTGTGGCAAATTGACACATAACGTGATAATAAAACAATACAGTAAAGAATTTAGAGTCAAAGAACTGGAGAGACAGTTAATATAATTGCGAAACATTTTAGTAATAAATCTATCCTGCCCGCCTTAGTGGTCTAGTGGCTTACGTCACAGACTCACATTACAGAGGTCCCGGGATCGCTTCCTGTCAAGGGCCTGGGTGTTAGCGTGTGTTTTCAAGTAACCTTACTGAGTTTACCCGACTGAGGAAACCTAAAGAGCAAGTCGCTAACGACCTCGTTGGTTGGTGCGACTATAAACTGAATTTATAAAAACCTCTATCATATATATGATATATATATATGAAATGACCAGTGTTTTACCGAAGTCACCACAGCGTTTCATGATTCTTTTATTTCATGTTTTCTCCCTATTTTCCTATCAAAAAAGTAAATATTTTTTCTTGTTCTTGCTTGACTGTTGCTAAAATTTACTTTTCTATCTCTATGTTCCAATATTTTACTCTTTGTTTTCCGTAATTCTTTTCAATTTTTTAAAGAAGATACAAAAATTCTACTTATTTTATACTATTTTTTCCTGTTCATCCCATCTTTTTATCCCGAAAATTACTTTCATTTTCCATTGTATCTACATATTTTCATTGTGTCCAACTGTCACGATAAACAGATGGTCAATCCATAAATAATTTTATCTGCTCATCTTTATCTGTTTCACATTTTCCAGACATCTATCCATAAGAATGGAAATTAATAAATTTTCATGCGCAATAATTTTCTGTCCGATTGTTGTTTGAAGACTCTTCCAGAGTCTCATAAGTCCCGCCCCTTTTTATCGATGTCAGTGGCCTCAATTATAGTCATTACACATTTATTTTTGTTCTTTAATTATTAATTTTTCTGTCAAATTCATTGTATTTAACTTGGTCCCGTTTTCTTATAAAACAAATTTTTCATTAACTTTTAATCTCCTCAGTATTTTTTAATCCCGGAGCTCTTCTTCTTATCAGAAAATTTCACTTCACGTCATACAGTCAACGAGAGTGGACGTGTTAGCCGTGTGCTCGCCAGATTCCTTCAGCCAGGCCGTTTTACGTCCAACTTGTCGGACTTAGAGAAAATTTTGCTAGGTTCGCTTTATACCGAAGCAGAGGCGATCATCTCCCGACAACAGCCTTGGGAAATCCTGGGGCGATTCGTCGTTTAGTTGAACGTTGGCGACGATTCTTCTTCTTTATGTTTTAATTGATTAATTAAAAATGTTATTATGCATGGAAAACGATCATCAGGGTATGGTGGGGAAATTAAACGTGAAACGGCTCAACGGATTTGAAAGAAATTTTCAGGGATTGAAACAAGAAATTAATTAAAATTGTACTGTATGTTTTATTTCTATAACTTGCAGAGTTCAGAAGATATTAATGTAAATTTTTATAAATCCATAGAATTGCCGCGCTAAAGGCGGCGTGAAAACAAACTGCGAGTTAAAAGACATATTAGGCGTTCCTATACCATTCATCCCACTTACTGCGTTATTATAAGTGTAATTTTAGCAGATTGAGAAAGAGGAGAGAGTGGGGAGGGGAGAGGAATAGAGAGAGAGAGCATTGTCACTCCATTTACTGTTGTAAGCGTGTTCAAAAAGAACTGCGAGTTATAAGGTTTGTCGTGAAGCAATCATAAGTTCTCTTTCTCAACCACTGGACTCCGACGGACGTTGTCATACAGTATTAATATTGACATTCATTCGTATTCAAATACCGTTTCTTTCGCAATAGCAAAACTTAGTTTGTTTCGTTTGTTTTTATTTGTGTTCATATGTTTATCGTCGTGCTAGTGAAAATAAAATTCCACCAGTGAGGCGTCAAAGTATCGGTCTTCGTACGCGTAACGAAGTCAAGTTCATAATCTTCGAGACAATTAAACTGAGGAAGAGTGTAGGCAGCGTTTGCAGGCAAACAAAATGCGAATATCTCCAACGAGATCTACCACGGCTCCGGAATAATCCGTACCGTCGGGCTCAAGCGAGAGGCGACAAAACAGACGCCCAAACATAACAATTACATATTAACACTTGACATTTCGATATGATTCAACAGATCCGCCGATAAATTGGTCGATATTTGAAAAATGAGCACTATTTGTTAATATTCCAATGCTTTGAGGTTTCGACTCGTTTCGTTAGCGAACGGAAAGGTCAAATTAAACACAACTGACAACGCAACCTGAACTACTGAATACATTACTTTCAGGACAACAACCTTTATCAAAGCATTTCTTGCAGAACATTCGAAAGTGCAGCACTGTATTCTAAGAATACCACTAATGCCGACCGACTTTACTTTTGAATTTAAGCGTGTCCAGTTTCCGGTGCGTCTTACATTCACAATGATAATTAATAAATACGAAGATCAATCGTAAGAAGTTTGTGGAATAAACCTTGATTTGCCGTGTTTTTCGCATGAACAGTTGTAGGTTGCGTACTCGAAACCATCGGTGTAATTTGATTTCTCTCCGGAAGGTAAAACGGAAAATATTGTCCATTACATTACAATGTATTACCATAAAATATGGCGGAATAATTGTAATTTTATTTCATTATATGGTCGTACTGTAAACGGCAGATCTTTGTATATATTTTTTAAATTAGGTACTCCACCTTTGCCGGGTGGGCAGCTAGACAAAATAAGATAGCAAGATAATGTATTGTAATGAGTGGACATGGCAACCGCCATTTTATTTCGCCACTGGGTGAAGAATTCCCCATATTGTAGAATTCTTGAGCCCAGGTAAACACCAAGGTGCCAGAATGGCGAGACGGACGGATCAGATCGTGCCAAAAACACCACCTTGAGACTTATAATTCTGATACCTGACTTCAATTCTTTGACCCCGGGAATTTAGGAAGGCCAGAAAGTTAGGAAGAGAAACCAAGGGACAAAGTAAATGTTGATTGGAGGCTGAGATCACGTGACCCACCACGCAACTCATAGTGGGGTGATTTAAGAAAAATTACTTGCGAGGATGGGGGACAAAATCTGAGTCAGTGGGGCTCGGAATTATCAAGAATGAGGAAGTCTAGAGGGCGCGTGGGGTTTGATCCACGGCACAGGTAATTTTGTTTCCTAACTAATCTAGGAGCAAATTGCTAGGAAGAAGGCGGCAACGAGCAGAGGGTGCCCGTTTACTTAATCCGGCCCAGAAATCAGGGCTGGTAGGAAGCCGTCATATACGCAAAGAATAAAAACAGGCGCGTACCTGTGCCTCTGTCTGAATTTGTTTTAATTAACTAAATCCAATTTTAGAACTCATTATTATCTAAATTAAAATAATACAACCACAATTCATTACAGTCTTGAAAATTATATAATAAATATTAGACATGAAACTGACGATTTAAAAAATTGAAGTCTCCATTGACACTTATTCCAATACAATTCTGATTCTAGGTTCATGTAACGTTAAGGTTTATCGCATCAGTTTCCTTACAATTCTGATAATTTACTTTATCCATGCTTGTTCACTCACTGTGGACTGCTTCGACACAATCACAGTACTAACTCAAAGGGCTTTAGCTGTTCCAGTCTTTTCACTTGTGAGTTATCGAGGATCTAGAAGGCTTCTTTGATTAAATGTTGGAGAAGGCGGTCTATATGACTCCCGACAATCTTATGAATAACCTGATCTAGAGTCTTCGCTTCGAAGTCCCAATGAATATCACTGTTCCGACAGCAAAATGTGGGTCTGAAGTTGTCCTTAATTATTTTATATGAAATCATTCGATATGTGATTATTGCTGTTTCGTTCAATTATCTCATTTCTATTTTCTAATAGATATTTATGTCTAACACTGACTTATTCACCTCTTATTTTTGTTGTATCTTGCGTAAGCCTTTTCATTTCCTCCTTAGGTTGCTTAGCGTTTTGCATTCTTGGCCTCCCTTTTCTTTTTTAACCGCACACACTTCTCTCTAATGCTTATTTTACAAGACTCTCACGTCTTTACACGTGGCCTATTAATCTATCACTTCTCTTGGTCAACGTCCTCCATATTGTTCGTTCTTCGCCAATTCTGCTTAGACTTCATCCTTAGTGATTCTATCAAACCATCTGATTTTGTGCACCACATTTCAAAGGCTTCTATTCTTTTCCTTTCTGTGTACCCATTTATTATCCCGGTATTAATACATTGTATTTGAGTGTTATCAAGTCTAAAGAATAAGTGTTTATATAATAATTGGGAAATTATATGCATGACGGAATTAAAAAAGAAGAATTGAATACTGTCGGAAAAAACAAGGCATACGTAGTTGGGATGAATTTTAATGGATATAAAACTGCTGAAGATCTGGCCTATGGAAATAATTTTGTGGCTCTTTCATTTATAAAGGAGAAATACAAGTTTTACAAATTAAAACACAAGAAAAAAGTAAATCACTACTATGTGTTTTTTTATTAGTTTATTCATGGTCGCATCAACAATTGAGAGTGTCATTAGCTTAGGTTTTTGCATATTCAATTTATAAAATGTCTTTGTACAGTTGAGCTTCCTGTATGAATTCTAACAGACTGGATATTGCCTCTGCGTTTTGCATGTGGCTAATCTAGAGAAAGGAACAATAGTTTTACTTTTAATATATATGTTCAATGGTTAGCAGAGTGTTGCAGAGCGAGCATAATTCTCGAAGGACTGAAAAAAATGAATAAAAATTATACTAGATTTTTCAGAGCCTTAATGTTTCCGTTTTCTGGCGATAAGATGACACCAATTCGTCATTTAAATAACCAATCACGTTCAATCCTGGTCCCGGACTGGACTTCGTCTAGCTTAGGTATAACTTCTGTTACCTTAGTACCAAAGTATAAGACTAATAATTAAAAATAGTAACTTTAATGTGATGAGCAACAATCGCGTACCACAGAATAAAAATGAGTATCTTCGAGAATTATCCTCAACCAAAGTGTCGAATGTGAAAGTTAAACTGAGATTTTATTCCCTTTACTGCATGATGGTATTATATAATCTGAGTTAATGTGAGAAGCGAAAACTTAACAATTCAGCGAAGAGATTATGACGAAGACTATTCAACTTTTTATAGAAGTATATTACTTTTTAACTTTATTATAGATTCGGTTCTTGATTCATTGTATTGGTTTTGTATATAGTTATATTTTAAGGCTACTTAGGCGGGCATAGTGCAATCCGTACAGTGGAATAGACAAGGTTTGAGTTTTACGTTTTTTAACACTATTATAAACCAATTAATTATCAATTTACCTTCAGGTAATATAAACACACACACACATATATATTATATATATATATATATATATATATATTCAATTCAAGCGTTCAATGAAAGGTTTTATTATTTAAAACTGAAATATAAATGTTTTATAAATTTCCACTACAAATAAAATTTTAAGTTTTGCATTAAACAAAATTTTGTATTTTATATTTCCTAAAATTATTGAAACGCTGAAAGAGTATGGAAGGTGCAGACGGAGACGTTGACTGCGATCATCGCCATTCATCCTGGTCGGAGAAACTTTACGAGTGTCGTCGCAGTGCGATAGGTCAATTAAAAACTTTTTTGTTTCCCATTATCATTTGGTACCTACTTTCAACTAACGAGCTTTGCTTACTTAATGTCCTTTCGTACTGTTTGTCTGTGTTTTCGGGTGTCGCCTGGCTATAGGTCCATAAGGCCTAAGAGCTATGTTTTACATTGGTAACGTTGGGATTATTTTTTATTGGTTATTTCATTTTGGCTGCCTTGGCTTGCTCAGAGTTTTCTTTTGTTTATTTTTTAATATATTTATTTCCTTTACTGCCACGCATTCACTGTAGTATTTCATTTTGTATGCCATCACAATTGACTTACCTTGACGTAGGAGCCTATGGGAGTTTTCGCAGAGGCTTGCCTCCAGAGTGACTGCGGGGCTCACCTTATTATGTTGGGAATACCTCGCACTCTCTCTGGGTTTTTTATCAAAGTTCTCACATGCCGAGACACCTTCACCTATTTTAGGATGTATATGTACTGGGGTCGAAGACCTTGGGCATATGGCAAGAGTTGTCCGCTGATCCCATTGGATCAGTCGGCCAACTGCCTCCTAAAACTGGTGGAGACATGGAGAAGGGAATGCTGTGATGCCACAGCAAACTCGTCTCCCGTCATTCGGAAGGGCGTGAGAATAGTACCCAATGCCCGACCTACCTGATGAAGGTTTTCTAGGGTTTCTCCTGCTTTTCTTTAGCTGAAACACCGGGTAGGATCCTTAAACCATAGCCCGGGGTCCCTAGTCAACCCTTGGCTACCTTGCTCTACCTTCCGCATCCCCCCTTTTCAATTGCCTTCCACAGTAATTTGTTTACCGGTGAATCTTACATATGTCAGTTCTTTAGTCAACTATTTCTTGACACCGTTGACACTGTAACACTTTTAGTTTATTTCCATATGGGTTGAATTCCTAATCCAATACCAAAAACGCTTCTTCTTAGTAAAATTTTGTTTATGTCTACAACGTGTTTAAATGACAGCAGTAAATTATTGAGTGGATGCTTTGTTTTCCATTTTAATTTATCCTATCTTTAAGTTTTTTGCATCTCTGTTTCCCGAGTTTGATAACAATTTCTTCAAGATTACATAAGAGCACAGTAGTCATTGCTTTGGCAAGTCCATTTTGTTTGTTTCCAGAAGACTGCCATGAGTAGTCCTAATCTCATGTCTTTGCGACAGTCCTCCGTGAATTTTCAAACACTCCTTCATAGTATTGATTGGCTTCGCATACTTCCAAGGAACGTTTATAAATGCATTAGGAATCTCTGCTGCATAAATAGATTGGATTAAATTTGAAAGCACTGTGTGCGAGGAGACGCGAAGTTCGTGGAATTGCTTCTCTGCTACCTTTCTTTCATGGTGATGTGTCAATGCATCTCAAACATTGTGGATAAAATGTTCTTGTGCCACTCAAGCGTGAACAACATGCTTCTACTTACTTGCTAAAGCACGTCCTGTAGGAGGCGTGGAAGACTGTCTAATAAATTCCCTGCAGAGAGCGCAAGAAAGACGTGCTCTAACAATTTTTCCCTTCGCCTAATACAGACGTTATAAACTGTAATCAAATATTTTAAACTGAATTATTGCTAAGACTTTAAAATATATTAAGAAATAGGTATTTCATACAAAATATACAAGCCAGCATGAGATTTTAAAATGAATTTACAGTTTTTTATGGGTGCATTACAACGCAACCTTGTTTTTGAACCAGTTGGTCCGAAAGTAGCTTATAGCTACACTTTCTTTTTTTTTGGGTAACCGACGCTGTTTTGGGTGTTCCTAAAAGAGGCAACTTCCCTTTAATAAAATAGGAAGGCAATTGAAAAGGGGGGATGCGGAAGGTAGAGCAAGGTAGCCAAGGGTTGACTAGGGACCCCGGGCTATGGTTTAAGGATCCTACCCGGTGTTTCACCTAAAGAGAAGCAGGAGAAACCCTAGAAAATCTGCATCAGGTAGGTCGGGCATTGGGTACTATTCTCACGCCCTTCCGAATGACGGGAGACGAGTTTGCTGTGGCGTCGCAGCATTCCCTTCTCCATGTCTCCACCAGTTTTAGGAGGCAGTTGGCCGACTGATCCAATGGGATCAGCGGACAACTCTTGCCATATGCCCAAGGTCTTCGACCCCAGTACATATACATCCTAAAATAGGTGAAGGTGTCTCGGCATGTGAGAACTTTGATAAAAAACCCAGAGAGAGTGCGAGGTATTCCCAACATAATAAGGTGAGCCCCGCAGTCACTCTGGAGGCAAGCGTCTGCGAAAACTCCCGTAGGCTCCTACGTCAAGGTAAGTCAATTGTGATGGCATACAAAATGAAATACTAGTACTTGAAACGCCTACATGCAGGTCGAAAAGTGGTGGATTAATCATGTAAGTGAACTTATAAATCTCCATTATTGCTACTATCACTTATCTTTCACCATTCCTTTCCAACATCTATCCATTAAGTCCTCTCCCTAATATATATATATATATATATATATATATATATATTAATTATTCGGCAGGAACTCTTAAATATCCAACTTTCCTCTTTGGTTATATGCAGCGGTTTTAAAACAAAGGACGGTTCAATTTTCCAATTTTTATTTCTTCAGTTTTCCTTCTCCAATCTTAATTTTCGTTCCGTCTCCCAATATTACCGAACAATCGTTGTCAATAAATTTAACATTTTTTCACCTGAATGACTGGTTAGTTTCTACATGGTACCTATAGGCCTGGGTCTAACCTCTATTTTTTTCTGCAAACACATCCCATCGTGTTGGCAATGATAAATATACAAATATGGAGTGTAGTATGAAAAACAGTTGAATGACTAAAGGTGGTAGATTGGGAGGGATATTTTGAAGGGAGTTAGGGAATTCTGCTACTTGGACTGCATAATAACTAGAGATAATAGAAGTATCTTCTCCCATGGCTGTGCTACCCACTGAGGGCCTTGGTCTACCGGGTCGACTGCGGATTGTCATCTCACATGAAACATTCCGAATTTGGAGTGATACGTGGTCAGTGTATCGATTCTCCAGAATTCTCAATCCCAGTTAACGTCACTATGACAGCTCATGCCAAAATACGAGGCAGCCACGCTAGTCAGATAGCAGAAGTAACCATTGGCTTCCTTGTTCTACCTTCCACATCCCCCCTTTTCAATTCCCTTCCTATGCTATTAAAGGGGAGTTGCCTGTTTTAGGATCACCCTCAGGTAGCCTGTGAAAGTCAAATGGGCGGATAGAATCACTAACGAGAAAGTTATAAGCAGAATACGGGAAGAGCGAACAATATAGGGGACGATGAACAATTGAACAAGCGAAGGGATAGATTAATATGCCACGTTTTAAGACATGAGGGTCTTGTAAAATTAACATTAGAGGGTAGTGTGTGGGGTAAGAACAGAAGAGGATGGAGCACGCTAATCAGATCAGGGAGAATGTGGGATGTCGTAGTTATGAGGAAATATAAGGGCTTCCGCAGATAGGTTAGCATGGAAGGTTGCATCAGATCATTCTTAGGACTGAATACCACACACACTCACAAATATATAAGTTGTAAATTATTTTCCGTTAAAGCTTTGTCACAAAGCAAATTCCTTCAAGTTTAATAAATTCCAGTTTGAATAGTGTAACAATTCCCGCCTTAAAACATATATGTTCACCTGAATTTTATTTTCTTCCTTATTATTTATATTGAAAAATATTCAATCACTATGTATAAATGACTATCTTAACTCATATCAATGAGTCTGATAACTCTAAAATAAATATTAGAACATGGTCTCTTCAATTATACATAGACAATACTAACGTTCATGATTTAGCAAATTTTAGCTACTATCTCGCACACTAATAAATGAAATGCTACAAAATACTTTCGTATCTCCGAAGTGCTATTATCATCTTTCCGATACGCACAAAAAATTCTTTTTCTCCTATTATGTAGAATTTCTGTATTTAAACATATCTTCCGACAAGTCAGCCGATACAAACATGTAATCGTCGTGACGAGTCGTCACTTGGATAAAGGTGTACAGGCAATTCAGACGTAAGTAAATCAAATAAACTGCATAAAAATCCAAATATTTCTCTTTTATACGAATATTTATATTGCGTGGGTTTAGAATTTTTAATAATTGTCAATGTCTTACGTAAATCCGTCAAGAAAAGAGTCACGAACTACTTTTAGTTTGAAGGTGAGTCATAGTGAATATTTGAATTAGAGCAGTTTTAATTTAGTAGTCGGTAGGAGTTGTTAGGAGTATTTGTATTTGCCGAGGACGGACGAATGTAGCAAGCACAATGGCAGTGGGATGTGACGTGTCCCGGCGCGGCTAGGGCGTGGTCAGCCAGCTGTAATGAATTAAACTCTCAGCAAAGCCGCCCACAGTTCTGGGGACGCAATTATCACGATGAGTCTCTGCTTCGTATCTTACAAACCCAATCACTGTTACTCCATAGCCAAAACTCATCACAGTATGCAGAACACGTCTTTTTATTACTTGTGAATCTTAATAGCACAAGAAAAGTTAGGATTAACGGAAGTTGGACGTAATAGCCGCAAAGTAGTGAAGTATAAAAAGTTGTTTTTAAACGGGTTCTTTTCAAAAGAATCTTCGAATTTTTTTATAACCTATTATTATGATTATAATAGAGTTATTTTATAAAATTCTTATAAGCAACCGATCGTTGTATCCGCAACCGATCTTATCGAGATTCCTGCTGTCTGTCACGCTATACTGTTCGCTTTTTACAAGTAACGGTTGGTCCGACGGATGTATTAAAATAATCAACGTGGTTACATAGCTTTGGAGAAGGTGCTTAAGTATCATAAGACGAAGGTGACGGAGGTTCAATATTGATCACGTTTGCTTTTCACAAGAATGCGATGGGATCGCTTGAAATTGAAGATAGATAGAGGAATACCGTTTAATGCATTAACAACAAGGGGTTTAAAGTTTTTACTTTCAACCCCTTGTTGTTGTGGTATTATTATTATTACTTAGCTGCTATTGGGTATTTGCCCGGTGGCAGCTATATACAAAGAAAACACAAATACAATTACAAAAAGTTTACACTAAGGAAGAATTTTGAAGTGTAGATTTTGATCTGAAAAAGAAAAGACAGGAGTCACACAAAAATCACTGCACTTCACTATTATCACTTCACTGATTCTAAAAAAATACTACTCACTTAAGTTTTCTTAGCCTATTCCTAAACTGATTTACGCTACCCGGAAAAGTCGTCAGTATTTCTGCAGGCAAGGAATTCCAATCGCGTATTGACCTATTTACAAATTTTCCTACGTCTGTGCGTTGCCCTTTTTCTTTAATTTTTAACGAGTGGTCATTTTTAGAAATGTAATTCGACGCCATAAGATGGTTTGTTATTTCTTTCCAGGCCCTGTGGTTCACCCTTATAACCTCACATGTTTCTTTCTATTACTGAGACCTTCTAAATTCTCGTGAGGATTGTTCGCGAATCGACCCCCAAACAATTTTTCAGCCCGTTTTTTCTCCAACGCTAGAGTGTGTTCATTTCGATATGGATCCCAGCACGTTACCTCATATTCTAAAATTGGCCTGACCAGCGTTTTCTAAGCAGAAACCTTGTTTATTTCTGGTGCTTTTCTTCAAGACTCTGTTTACAAAGTGTAGCAGCAGCAGCGCCCTCCGCCCTTCACCTGCCAGGGACCTCTAACACCTCATTACCCCAATTTAAATCTTTACTAATCGTGATACCAAGATATTTACCGTTATTTGACTCCGTTACAACTTCGTTCCCCATTTTATATCGAGTGGGAGAGACATTTCTCTTTTTTGTAAAAACGACTGCCTTACTCTTCGTTGCAATTATTTGCATTTTATTTCTAACTGACCATTGGTAAATTTTGTCGAAATCAGTCTGTGCAGAATCTGTGCATCCTCAACGTTTACGATTTTTCTATAAACCATACAATCATCGGCAAAAAGTTTGATTTGTGATTTTATACCGATTGTTAAGTCATTTATGCAAGGAACATAAGTGGGCCGATCACACTTCCTTACGGGACCCTGACGTGATTTTCACAGTCCTAAGACTGGTCTGATGCAACCCTCCATGCTAACCTACCTTTGGCCTCCCTCTTAGATTCTTACCCCACACAGTTCCCTCTAATGCTAACTGTACAAGACCCTCGTATCTTAAAACGTGGCCTATTAATATATTCCTTCACTTAGTCACCGTCCTCCATATTGTTCGCTCTTCCCCTATTCTTTTCAGCATTCGCCTATAACACCACATTTCAAAGGCTTTTATTCTTTTCCTTTCCCCAACTCCTATCGTCCACGTTTCGCACCCACATAACGCCACGCCCCATACGAACATTTTTAGCAACGATTTCCTTATATTCACACTTATATTACTCGTAAGTAAATCCCTCCTTTTCGCGAAAGCCTTCCTTGCCTGTGCTATCCTACTCTTTATGTCGACTATACTCCTATGATAACTAGTTATTGCGCATCCCAAGTAGCAGAATTCCTTAACTTCCGTCAAATGTAACACCCTCAGTTCGGTACTGAGATAATAAGACGCTTAATATAAATTGTTAATGAAGTAAAAATATATAAAAGAGAACTAGATGGAATCAGTAATTTTTGTGATTATTTTAATAACGCAGAAGTCCTATATTTCAGTTTTATTACCTTTCATGTATAAAATATGTTTTTCCAAGTCCTAAGTTCAATAGAAGTAAATGTTGATCAGTAAGTACACCAAGCCGATTTAAACAGAATCAGTCACATCATAAGTCAATTTAAAAAGTGGGGGTGCAACACGGGCAAATATAATCCCGATGAATATTTAATTATAAATGTCTTAATTGGGATCAGAAGTTGCAATAAATTAAGCAATACCACATTTCAAATTTATTAATATTGTAAGTTAGTAAATGAACAATATCGAGGGAGGTGGAAGGTCAATAGTGTTGAAAGTTAGTCGTCTTCGCCGCTCCGTAGAGGCTCGTAAAACTCTGTTGTTGTAAGAGTGTAATTATTGATTTTTGGGAATGTACTGTTAATGAGCAGCATTTGTTTACGATTGAAAGTAAATTGAGTTATTTTATATTGAGTGTCAATACTGAGATGTATTAATTGAGTTATAAAATCTTTGCGACGTGTTGTGAAGGAAATAGTGAAGTTATTAGGGCCAAAAGCATAACATAGAGTTAATTACATAAATTATGAAATTATAAAACTTTTAAGAGTTCCGATAAAGTCTATATTTTAATTAAAAAGTACAATAAATTTGAGTGCGACTAGGAGCAATATGGTCAGGGAACTGAAGACAGAAGTCCGAATTTACATACCCGGTAAACAATGCCAATGAAAGACAGATAAAACAATAGAGTTTTCTGAAAATAATTTTCAGGCATACATGCCACTCCCAAATTTGCCAATATTTATCCCACATGAGAAATCTGGGATTAAGATCTCCTTTAAAGACTCAATAAAATAGTGCAATTAATATGGCAGTTGTGAAGATAAATGTTAATAGTATACTTTATTTGTTTATAGTAAATAATAAAATTAAATTATAAGCAAACGAAATTTAATGGCGACAAACCCAGTATTCCATCACACTCGTTGCGTGCTAAAATGTTTGTGTATATAATGGCCTCCAAAAAGTAGCGTAAACTTTTCCATCAAAGTGCATTTAGAATTACTAAAAACATACAATTTTAACTCGAACTACAGTACTTCTCAATTATGTAGTACAATATTTTATATAATAAATAATATAATTGTTTTTCTAGAGGCATAATTTCTTAATTTAAACAACAAATAGTTACCAAAAGAACTGAATTTCCATATACCAATTTATTGTTACACGGTCGTAATTTACGTGGCACAAAAACCTCTCTCTGAGAGGATTACGGCCGTAATTTGATCTATTGATCTCCACATGCCGTCCTGTTGCGATACCCTATTGTAAAATCTCAATAACTTAATTAGTGAGTGAACTCTTTGATTGTTGAGTGAACGTTGAAACAACTTTTGGGATATAACTGGCTGGGTTAAATATTTTACCAATATTTATGGAATTAATATGTACAAAGAGTTGATCATTTTTAACATCACATCCCAATCTCAATGCGGAGAATTTTTCTTTACATATTCTACTTAAACGATACTTTTAGAATTTTTAATATTTGATTTCCTTGTCAGTATTAATTTTCAAACACACATATTTTTATAATTCCGAAATTTAATTGAGATTTGTGGATGAAAAGGTCACCGACACTAATAAGTTGACACAATTACTATTCCGTGCGAATTTAAAATCAATAATTCTGAAGTTATTGAAGAATTGGTACCGTAAAACATAATTAAAATGTACAGGAAATAAACAACCACCACCGTATTGTAAATTCAATAAACACGCTGAAATGCAAATTATCAATAATTAACTAATTATGAAATAAAAACTGCGTCACTAGAAAGATATTGTTTCGTGAAATTTTTTTTTCGCTTAAAATATTCGTCTGAAAGGAACGTTTTACAGCAATCCTGGCTTCTATTTGTTGTTTCGAAGCGTCCTTAAACTTTCAAACACTTCGTCGTTCCCTTTGTCAACAGATATAAAAGGAAATTTTCTGGCACTGTTAAGTAGTACAAAAAAACTTAACAAACTGTGTACCGAGATTTACTGCGAGGCAAGATAAAGCTTTGAACCAAAACTTTTCATTATCGTTGGCTGAGGGTTGGGATAAAACAGGTGGTCGTGTCGTAATATCCTCAAAATGAAACGGTTTGAATACGTCTAAAAATTGCAAGTAGTAATTTAAAAGAGAACTTTAATCTTATTGTAATATGAGATTCAGTTCATCGGAAACTAAATTTATATTTTTCAGTATCCCATATTCCCTTTAACCTCCAAAATGTGGATTGTCAGATTTGCTCAATTCAGGAAGAAGTTAACAGGTAACCAGATATAATATAGCTTTGTTCAGCTTGTAGTTATGTGGTAAGATCATATAATACTTAACAAATACTTGAAAGACAATAAAATAAATATTGCACGGAGAAACGTCAGAACGTATAACGGCTCATTTAAGACTAATCTCAGATACTTCTTAAAGGGACAATTTTGACAGTTATAGAGGTTAAAATATCATTCTAGAGTTGTAAGTAAATATTCAACTCCTTTGACACTCTGGAAGACATTTTTGATTTATAGTAGTTTACAAGTCAATTTGGAAAGAAAAACTAAGAATTGAGATTTACTTATATGTATTAATTAATATTTATCTTCTTGGTACAATTTATTTTACAATCATAAAATTTGTATTTGTGGACGGACAAAAGATTGTATTATTAAGGGGCGAATTGTCCACCGACAGCTATTACGCAATTTGCAGTCAATGCTAATATGAAGTATATATTTTGTCCCCTTTCCACACCAACGTTCACCCGGCGTACGTTAGTGCGTGTTCAGGTTCCAACGTCCAAGGACCGAATGTACTCATCTGCCTGAAAGACGGCTCGTATCATTCGATTGTCCGGTTCAACCAGTTGGAAGTGGAATTTTGAGGGGATGGGATCGTTGTTCAATTAGTACATAATTTTTTATAAAATGGTGTGGGTTTGTTGTATCGTAGCAAATGTCCTGACATTTGACGTCCCAGGAAGATGAGATGTACTTCTTTTTTTTTGGGGGGGGGGGGAGTTAACAGGCTACATGAGGGTGATCCTGAAACAGGCAACTCCCCTTTAATAGCATAGGAAGAGAATTGAAAAGGGGGGGGGGATGCGGAAGGTAGAGCAAGGTAGCCAAGAGTTGACTATGGACCCCGGGCTATAGTTTAAGGATCGTACGCGGTGTTTCACATAAAGAGATGCAGGGAAAACCCTAGAAAACCTGCATCAGGTAGGTCGGGCATTGGGTACTATTCTCACGCCCTTCCGAATGACGGAAGACGAGTCTGCTGTGGGGACGCAGCATTCCCTTCTCCGTGTCTTCACCAGTTTGAGGAGGCAGTTGGCCGACTGATCCAATGGGATCAGCGGACAGCTCTTGCCATATGCCCAAGGTCTTTGACCCCAGTACATATACCTCCTAAAATAGGTGAAGGTGTCTCGGCATATGAGAACTTTGATAAAAAGTACCCAGAGAGAGTGCGAGGCATCCCCGACATAATCAGGTAAGCCCCGCAGTCACTCTGGGCTGAAGCGCCTGCGAGAAAACTCCCGCAGCGCCCTTCTGGTAGATTGGGTATCACGCGGGTATATAAAGTTGATTGCCAGAACTCCACAACTGCGAGACGGTCACAAGATTCACCAGCGCCTCTGTAATTGACAGAGTATTTTAGGATGTTTGCGATGTGACGACGCTAAAGTGAATTTCAGTTTAGATACCTCGGACTTCTGATGATTGATTGGAGACAGCAGTGGGGATATGATGGTGGAGTTTCTTCTTAGAGTTATTGGGGGATAAAAACGCGAATATCTCGGAGAAGAAGGATGATAAAAAAGGTAGATTTTATAATAAAACAAATAATACTTTACTGTGTTTTAAAGGTATTAAAAACTTGGAAGATTTGGCGAGTTCAACCAAAAAAATTAAACGAAACAAAGGAGAATATATATTGCAACAGTTGAAAGTTTTCAAAAAATTATCTTGACAATTTTTTTTTAATTTAATCTTAAATAGCTGGTAAAAAATTGTTGGTGGAAAATTGTTGATGTGAGCCTAGCTTCTGTGATAGCAAAATTATACATTGATTAAATTTTAAATATTTTGCTTCACATGCAATGTTATTAATCAAAAGATTTGGGAGGTTATGAAATGAGGTGATAGTGAGAGGACACAGGGTATTTGTGAAGATTTTAAACTCAGGGCAAAGTGGCGTATTTTTCCACGTCTAAATAGGTAAAGAGGGTTATCCGGATTTCAAAAATGGGATTTTTGACGTAATTTATGGCTGGGGGAGTCTTTTGGCGAGTGTGATGGACAATAAACACAGTAGCAGAGCGGACACCAAACTACACTGAATGTTTCTAAGATTTAGATAGTCGTGATATGCTGTCTTAGGAAAATGGACGAATTAATATTTTAATATGTACGAATTGAGAAAAATGTTGCTGGGAGAGAGACTAGCTGTGGCGTTGTGGCCGAGAGAGGAGTTTACTGCGGAGCTATGTGGCAGGTTCATGCGTCGAAAGAAGTGTTTATTAGTGAGGAAATAGAAGTGAAGTGAAATTAAAATTAAAAGCAGACCAAAGTGTTTTATTATTTATTGTGTGTCTCTAAAGTTCTCCGAAAGGCGAAACTGAGTTTCGTTTTGGACTACAAGTAAGCCAATAAAAAATAAACTTATGATTCCAGAGACTTGAACTCATATTTGTCAATCAAACATTTTCCTGTATCTCCCCACGAAATAATACCTTCGAAGAATGATTTTATTCAATTAAAATAATTAATTATATTTGCATTTTGTTTTATTGTTAAATGAACTACTATAATACCATTCCATTTAGCCAAATCATATAAAGAAACCGTTAAATTACAAAGGATGCTGAATAAAGTGAAACATTAATGATCGCAAGGGTTCACTGACATTGCAGATGATATTCAAACTATTAAGTAGTGAAAAATATGAAAAATGACACTGGGCAACAAAAAAGAAACATTTTTTGTCTCAGAAGAAATGTGATTCTGATAGCATTTCTTCTCCTGAATTCAAATATGATATCGATTTTTCTTCATCACGCAAGATTTCTGAGAAACAGACATTTATAATTTCAAACACTTTAATATTTTCTATTTTCTTAAGTACACAATATTCTTAAGAATTGACGTTTTATCTGCTATATTTCGCCTGTAGAGCATTCCTCTTGATGGTCCAACAATAATCGGCCAGCATAATAGGATTCAATTTGCCTTGATATCTCTGTTCTATCTCTGAAATCTCCTGATGAAAGCGTTCCCCGTGTTCATCGCTCACCGCGCCAAGATTTTCCGGGAAGAAATTTAGGTGCGAGTGCAGGAAGGGTATTTTTAAGGACATATTACAGCCTAAATTTTTATAAGAAGTTATAAGATCTTTGACAATATCACGGTGTGGATTCAATAGTTCCTCAAACTTCTCATCATGCATTAGTGATCGTATATGTGGACCCACAAACATCCGTTCTTTAATTTTTGCTTCACTAATTGTAGGAAACTTCTGTTTTTTAAGTACATGAAACCAGGAGTATTGCCCATGGCTTTCATGAAATTCTTCATTAATCCTAGTTTGATCTGTAACGGAGGTAGATACACATTTTTAGGATTACACAATGCATCATGTTTCACATTTTTCTGTCCAGGAATGAATGATTCCCGTTTAAGCCATTATTTTCTGATGTATTGTTTTTTTTTGTCCCTACTATCCCAAAGACACAAAAAACAACAGTACTTTGTGTAACCAAGCTGCAGACCAATAAGTGCAATTACCTTCAAATCACCACAAATAAGCCATTAATACATTGCACATTGAGGGTTTGCCAATATAAATGGAAAGTTTTCATGTTTCTTTCATACTAGCAGAGTGAGCTACAAATTTTGATGGAAATTTATTTTTTCTTTGGAGGAATCAATGAAAAAGCGCCATTGAATAGGGTTATGTTCAATACCAAATGTCTCCATAAAAGAAGAAATGTTATTACAAAACACTAAGCCATTTTCTTGAGAAAAATAGTGTTTTTGAGAATGGCGACTACGATAAGTACATATCTTTGTTTTCTTTTGAAGACGATTCCATCCTTTTAGCCGTGAACCAAATATTTCAGACTGGTTTTTGGATAACTTTAAATCTCGTATGAGATCGTTAAGATCTTCTTGAGTCAATAAATGAGGCTCAGATGAACAGCTTTGTTCAAAAGTTGTATCACCAAAATCTGTTTCGTCTTCCTTACTTCCATCGGAATCTGAGCTCTCTTCATCTAATGTTCTGGAGGCTTTGAAGTGGGCAATTCTTCGCTGTGTGGAACTGGTCTGATTGCAGATAGCAAGTCAGGGTACACCACTATATGTTTTGATTTTGACGTAATCTCTTTAATGTTTGTTTAGCCGAAATAAGAGTCAGAGGAGTTATCTTTGGGCTCCCTCCAAAGCATAGGATAGCAAATGGCATGAGGCGTGTGCCATTCTTCCATGCAGTGAGAAGCCTTACTACACGATAAACAACAGATATGTGAGCCCAGGTCCTTGTTTGGTCCCCCACTTTGCACCCAAAATAAAGTTCATAAAACTTTTTTACTAATGGAGTAAGGTTTCGCCTTTGGAACTTGAGCGTCACTTCACCACACGATTTAAACAAACTCTAGGCATTTTGTAAATAACAACAAATTAAACAAATTGTAAATATGTAACGTACAATAATCGAGACACAAAGAACACACAATTACGTGTTTACTGGTTCACTACTATCTCACAAACATACGGTTTGAGTTAGCTCATTTTTTTTTTTGGTTAACAGGCTACATGAGGGTGATCCTGAAACAGGCAACTCCCCTTTAATAGCATAGGAAGGGAATTGAAAAAGGGGGGATGCGGAAGGTAGAGCAAGGTAGCCAAGGGTTGACTAGGGCCCCCGGGCTATGGCTTAAGGATCCTACCCGGTGTTTCACCTAAAGAGATGCAGGGAAAACCCTAGAAAACCTGCATCAGGTAGGTCGGGCGTTGGGTACTATTCTCACGCCCTTCCGAATGACGGGGAAGCAGCATTCCCTTCTCCGTGTCTCCACCAATTTCAGGAGGCAATTGGCCGACTGATCCAATGGGATCAGCGGACAACTCTTGCCATATGCCCAAGGTCTTTGACCCCAGTACATATACCTCCTAAAATAGGTGAAGGTGTCTCGGCATATGAGAACTTTGATAAAAAATACCCAGAGAGAGTGCGAGGCATCCCCGACATGATCAGGTAAGCCCCGCAGTCACTCTGGGCTGAAGCGTCTACGAGAAATTCCCGTAGCGCCTCTCTATCTCCCTGAGTTAGCTTATTTGGTTCCATCACATTTATAATGATCTAGGAGTTTTTATTTTACAATGGATAAATGGTCGTTTATTAAAAAAAGATTTAAATCCATTAATTGAAATAAAAATAACTGTGGGCGATGGAGAAAATCCTATTACATATTTGAAAATACGTTAAAAACTGCATTAAGTACAACTATTGGTACTCATGAGACAAAAATCATGTTGACCAGTGCACTCAGAATAAGTCAATGCAACAAACGGATAAAGCTGAGAGAACGTTCAAGCATATAACCACAGAAATAAATTTAGAATTGAAGTTAAGCAAAGATAATTTAATACTATTTATCGTACGGACGAGAATTAAAACAGATCTAATTACTTGTTACAATTACGACTAGAACTATACAAATTGTTCGTAATAAACCATGCAATAGAAAGGGCGATAATTAAAACCAGAAGTGAACAATGTATTCGCAATAAAATCAAATAATTAGAACCAGAACAAAACAATGTGTTCGTAAAAAATCGAGGGAGAAAAAAACACGTAATTGCGTCGTTATCGACAGGCACGTTAAATCAGACAGAAAATTTGCACGTGCAGGAAAGAGGTTACCCCCCCCCTACTAACTCACACTAACACGCGATCTTCTACTAATTGCAAAGATGAAATTATGAATAAAACATTTTTCGTTCAAATCCCACTGCAGCAGGTGTAATAAAGAATCAGTACTTTTTTGAAAGGTTTTACGAGTTCATGTTGGTGAGGATGTATCTTTTACTTTATTCATTTAATCTATTTTATTTTCATTCTTCTGAACAGCTATTTTATTGAAAACAGAACTTCCATTTCCTGACTTATTTCAAAAGTACTCTTCTTTTCTTGCTCTTGCTTCTTTTCCAACTATCTTCATCAGTTCGAATAATTATATTTAGGTAAACAATTCATTTAACTAAACAGAAATAACTGCATTTTACAAATTAACACTTGAGTATTATTTAACCGAACAAAATATGTATGTAATTCAATAACCAGTGTCAAACGTACTACGACAATGCAGCGAGAACTGAAAAGAAAACAGTTCTTACAACATACCCAATGTTTCAGAACTGAGACATAAGTTTCTGAAAATTATATAAGGAAACATTAAAACTTACAGAAACATTCAAATATTATTAAAATTATTAAAATACTATTTACAAAGTTAAATAAACCAACAAAAACTAAGAAAACTGTTATTAATTTCATTAAATATCAACACTGGATGCCACTCTGGAGTGAAAACCCCGATCTAGCGAATTTACTAATGTTTACGTTATTTGGAAGAAACCGGAGACAGGTGTTTTTGATGATTACGAGAGAAATTCAATATTTAAAGAAAGAAATTGATGGTTTTATTTAGAAAACATCTCAAAATTACACCCACGAGTATTAATGATTTGTCCCAATGATGAACAATTTTCTTCTACCTGATGTCTTTGCATTGTTGTTTGAGCCAGTTTCTCAAAAATAGTTGTTGCTGAACTGTTTTCATTTCATGTTTTCTAGAATGGCCAACCAATTGAAATTCGGAGACACGCAAAATATATGGACTAAAGGTCTATATTATGAATGGTTTCTTTGTTCACCTTGGAGGTGTGAGGGCGAGCATTGTCGTGTAGCTAACAAACAAACTAATTCAAAAGAACTATGCCGAAAACAGAGCTACGTGAATAGTTAATTGATTATGTAAACTATTATATGTGTACTAACCAGTTCATAAATTTGGGACAGTTCGTAAACTAGTCGTAGTTTTTGAACTAAAGAGGGTCCAAAAATATCGATAAGCGGTAACCCGGTCGTTTTGAGTTGTTCGTTATTGTTGTTGTCCGTTTTTCCTTTATTGAATACTTGTTTGTTTCCTTTAACGTCACTCATTTGTGTCCTATACGCGAATAGTTCATACAGTGTGACGCAAACTTCAAGTAAAATTAACTTCAGGCAACAGACGTTTCAAATAAAGACAAATTACCTGCTAGCAGATGCTTTCAAGCTCAACCTAATATTTCGTTTATTAACTTCCAGATGTCCAATTGAGAGAATCGATGCAAATAAAATTTTTTCCGGGTACATTACTGGCAGGTTTGAACGTAACATACCTTTTGTTTTTTGTGAATCTTACAATAATCATAGTTATAGAAATCAGGTGCTGGACTGCGCATGTGAACTCGGTTCATAAACTGTTAATTATGAAATTCAGTATAAAAAAGAGCAAACTCAAGAAAGGAATGAAAACAAAGAGATGGGATAACTGAAACAGGAGGTGCTTCAGAGGTAGATTATTAGAGAAAGAAGAAAGAAACAGTGTAGAAGAGAAATGGGCACTCTTGAAGAAAGGTATGACTAGAGCACATGATGAAGAATAGCACGACCCATTGTAACGCATGGGTAACATGAAAGAATAAAAATGATTGATGGAATGCGTAAATATAAAAACGCAATATTTAAAAATGGTAAAGAGCAGTAGACTCGTGTGAAGAATAATGGACAGGAAGTGCAAAGCAGCCAAAGAGGCTTGCATCCAAGAGAAATGCACAGCGGTTGAAGATTTACCGGTGTCATAGGAAAATCAAAGGGAGGAAAAATATTAGCAAGAACATCAGGAGAGAAGATGGAAGGCTAGATAAAGAAGAAGAGGCAGGAAGATGTAAAGGAATATCACAACGGAAATTTAGATCGATAGATGTGAACTACACAAAACAATTAGTTTAGTATCCCATGTATTCAAAATATTAACGAAAATATTATATAGGAGGATAGAAAGTAAATAAGACTGGGAGTTAGGAGAAGAACAGTTTGGTTTTAGGAATAATGTAAGACAGGAGAGGAAATATTGACTCTGCGTTTAATGGATAAGAGAAAACAGGCCAACGTTCATGGCAATTGTAGGTTTAGAAAAAAGGCTTTGATATTGTAAACTGGAACACACTACTAAGCACATTGAAGGGATATTCATAACCTCTACAGAAGAGTAACAGAAATGAATAATTAGAATTGAAAGGCAAGAAAAGAAAGCAGAAATAAAGAACCTATACAGAAGACAGACAACAGTAATTAGAATAGGAGATCAAAAAAGAAAGCCGTAATCAAGAAAGGAGTAAGACAATGATGCAGTCTGTCTCCCATGTTCTTTAACTTATATATAGAACAGGCGATGAAGAAAGTTAAAATGGAATATGGAAAATGAATCATATTGCAAGGAGAAGAAATAAAAACCCTGCGGTTTTCTGATGACATTGTAGTAGTAGGGGAGTCACCATAAATTTAGAAGCCATAATAATTTGCATGACCGTGGAAAAAGCATACAATGAGGGAAAACTAAGGTAATGGAATGAAGAATAGGAAATGGTGGAATAGCGAAGGGTGTTAAGGAATTCTGATTCTTCGGCAGCATAACTAGGGATCGTAGAAGTATATTAGACATTAAAAATAGGATAGTACAGGAAAGAAAGACTTTCGCGAATAAGAGGAATTTACTTACCACTAATATAAGTATGAATGTGAGGAAATCATTAGTAAAAATGATCGTATCGAGTGTGGCTTTTTATGGGTGGGAGACGTGGACGGTAGGAGGTACAGGAATGAAAATAAAATAGAAGATTTGAAATATAGTGCTGAAAATCGGATGGGCGTATAGTTACGAACGAGGACATTCTAAGCAGAATAAGAGAAAAGAGAACAATATGGAGGACTTTGACAACGAGAAGGGATAAATTAATAGACCACCTTTTGAAGCACGAGCGTTTTGTAGAATTAGCTTTTGAATGAAAGATGGAGGGTTAGGATGGAATACGCTCCGCGGATTGGGGAGGATGTGGTAGTTATGTACACATGAAAAAGACTTGTACTGAATAGGCTACGATGGAGAATTGCATCAAACCAGTTTAATAGTGAAAATGGGACATGGATTTAAAAAGGAAAAAATATTACAAATTTGCCGCATTGAATTGCAATAAGATTTTTTTTACAATATCCATTGTCGAAACAATGGGATGAGGTGGATTCAAACATTGTATATCAGAAACAATTGTTGGGTAATATCGATTAGGTACAGCTGTTTTCCACAGCGATGCCAAACTATCTCAAAGCTCGGAATTAATAATGAAAAAACATAACAGAATTACAAAATTTAAAAACATAAATAATTTTAGGTATCACTTTTACAGACGGCAGCCATCTACAATTTTCCACACACCTTTTCTACAATTCAAAATAAGCGTTTTTTCCTTACGCCAATATAGATCACAGCACTGTAGTACATTTGACATTTATCCCTTCCCTGATGCTCTTGGAGAGCTCATTAGAAAAACAAAATTCGAAGACTTCGTTCCAGTGACTAGAGGTGAACAGACGTTCATCTTGCTGATCCGGATTAAATTGGGACTTAGATAATTTCTCTGCAAGTAATAACATGAGAAACGTTATAGTGAATCACGATTGGAATTTATATGAGTGAATTCTAATAGTCAACCACGCAGTTGTATTCGTGGTCAGCGATGAATAAGTTTTGGTCTGTGCTCTTTATTCGAATCTAATTCGTTTTGGGGGAAAGCAAAATATAGCTATATTTTGATAAAGGGAATTTTTACTTAATTTTTAATTCGAGTTTAAGGAAGTAGATATGCTTTCACCCGAAGCTAAAGCAGGAGCGTATAGATATTTTAGAAGGAAAGCAAAAATGGAAAAATGTCGACCGGACCATGGACTTGAACCGCTCTGGCCCGGTCGACATTTTTCCATTCTTGTCTTTCTTCGTAATTTTTAACGTTTTTTGTATGAATGTTTATTCCTCTTCTATTAAAGGTTAGATACTTAAAGGAAGGTTTCTGTCCAATAATAATCAATACCTGAAAAATCAACTTGAATCTGGAATATATAATATACATTGGATAAGGGAATCATAAAATTACATAGTTTCGTTCTTTATTTAAAGAGCCGAATGTTAAAGTTTATAAGACTGGGTAAGTGAAACCAGCCTCTAAAAAAATAGATCTGCAGACATTCTCTAAAAGGACATCTCTTCTCATAAATTGGAATTAATAGAACAATGCTGACTTGATTTCCGCTGAACAACAAGGTGTCTGACGTTGGATAACGAGATTTGCGTGGTCTGTAGAGCAATGCCAATTAGAAGTGGAGGCCTGCATCTCCAGGATTTCAGGATCCATTGTCCGGCGTTATAGAGCTCCTCAATAAGGGCAATTAACCTTTCTAGACGAACAATATGGCTGAAAATTTAACATTTCGTCGTATAAAGTGCTTCCTGTTGTATAGACATTTGAATCCGCATTAGTCGGTAAAATAATTCAGGGAATTGACAATCATTCTTTAAACGTAGTTGATGGAAATTGCATGATATTATATATAAAATAAGGAAGGAAAATGTAATCAATGAAGTCCTGAAGTAAATAATGGCGCTGGAACTCTTTACATAAATCTTATATCAGAAGAAAATAAAAGAAGACAGAAGGGTGTATTACAGTATAGGGGATTAAGGAACCTTATGATTAAAGGAGGAGACGATACAGCGATACAGTAGGATATTAATGAAAGCATTAATTTGTGATTCCAACATGTATATCACAAGAAACAGAAAATTTAACGGAAAGTATTTATGGGAGAATTAGAAAGTATGAAGATAGAGTACATGTTAATGTATAACTTCAGAGTTTCAGAAGTTCAACAAATGTTTCTCTCCTGTGCTAACCAACCACAATCGGTAACATACATCCACGAATCGTTGAAATTTACAGTGAAAAACTTTCAATCCAGAACGTGGGTTAAAATTTAGCCACTTCGAAATTTAAATCCCTAAAAGTGTCATTGGCGACAAATTTGTTGAACTTCTGGAACTCCAACGTTCGATAAATGCCCAGTGTAGGCCAACACAACCTGGAATCATGTACATTACACGAAACATTTAGAAATTATATATATATATATATATATATATATTGTAATATACTTTTTTGGGTATAAAACATTAATTAATTAACAGAACAAATTATGATCAATTTAAATTTTTTTTATTTATTAATTTAAAGTGAATGCACGGGCTTAATCTCAAAGGATTTTGGGTCTCTCAAGAGATGGAGTATGCAGTAGCTGAAAATAGAAAGAAAAATCATTAAATATTATTTATCCAGAGTAATGAGCAAGTTTCACAATTTTTTTTATAACTTACCCACAATTACTGGGCCAACAAACATCCACCTCTCGAATGTTTGTGCGTCTCTCTGGCGTCTTGCAGGATTTGACCACATTTGGACACGTCTGCTCTCGTCCGTCCTCTCCTCAATTCGTCTGACTTCTCGGGCTGCTTGGACCACGTCCGTCCTCTCCTCCACTCGTCTCACTTCTGGCCTGCTCGGACCACGTCCGTCCTCTCCTCCACTCGTCTGCCTTCTGGGGTGAGCCACCCATCGGCTTCCCTTTTAAATCTTCCGACGGGAATTCCCCTATTTCACAAAATTTCGGGGTTCCTCGCCCCATTTTTTACACACGTTTGGCGGGGGTTTCCCGCGGGGGTTCACCATCGTCATTTTTTACACACGCTCGGCGGGACTCTCCCGCGGGGAATCACCATCTTTCAGCCGACTAGCCATTGTTGTTGGCCAAACTGCGCCTCATAACGCCACAACATCACAAAATCCGTCTTTTTATCACAATATATATATATACAAAATTATTAAATTATTAATCGAAAACTGAAGATGACTATGGATGGCATATGCCGAAAGTTCCTTCAAAATCGATTAAAAATTTGAAATCAAAATTATTATATAGTTTTGGTTTATTAAATGATGTGACTGATTAAAACGTCATTGTCATCTAAATTGAAAATCAGTTATCTAAAATTTTATAAATTCCTTGAATAAATAATCGAAAGAATAAATTGAAACGCTAAACAGAATAATGCACCGTACAAAACAAAGCAAAATTGTACGAGGAGGATTAAAACAATACTGTGCTAGAAGTTAGTTTTGGATATGTAATAATAGAATCCCGATAAGTATTTAAAAACACCGAAATTTCTGTGAAATTCATTAAGAAATTACGCACAGAAAGGAGGACGTTAAACGTAATAATAGAAAGATAGAAGATTGTTCAAGATCAGCGACATTGCTGTACAAATTCATAAAGTCGTTGTATGTAAGAAGTGCGGTCCCCTACAACTGGCCCCAAAGAATTTATGACAAATTCGAAGTTTCCACAGACTTACAAACATTTACTATAGATCCAGTGCCTAAAATAAGCAGCAGCAACCAAATGCAAACGGACACTGAGTTTAATATAACAGACCTCAGAAATTCTCATCTAAATGAGAACATCACTTTTGTTTTAGACGAGGTTCCGAAACCAGAAAAGTAATTCTGGCGCTATTTCCGATGACGAAGTAGAAGACCGAGGGCAAACCTACTAGAATCAGTATTATATTTAGAAAATATCGTAAGTCGTGTTCTAAATGCTGAAATATAGAGGCCGAAAGATTATCTCGTCATAAGTCAGAACCTTCATGAATATTCCTTAATAAGAAAGATTAGACACAGGAATACCCACTAGCACTGTATTTAATGTCAATACTCGTTAAAAAAATTAATGAAGCTAAATGCTCTACTAAAGAGATAATTATTCAAAGAACATGTTATGGATAGGAAGGATGTAAGTGAAAAACAAACTAGGTCAATAGGAAAATATACTCCAAAACTTTTAGGAGTATCAATAAAGAAACGGAGATTAAGTGTACAGAGGCTAGATTGAATCTCGCTGTGATAATATACGAGTAGAATAATAATTTCTTGATGAAGAGAAGGAATTTATTAAGTTATGGAATAATATCACTGTAATTGGCATAAACTCGGGACTCATACCGGATAACTACAGCAGACCGAGAAATCTTTCAGCAAAACTAGTCAATAACATTGGAATGGATATCAGGAAAGCTTATCTGTTCGTAACATTACGCTAAATATAGACAAATGTTGGACTACTGTGAGAAAGGAAAGGGATAATATATGAGAAAGATGAAGAATATGAGATAGAGGGAAATAGATAATGAAAATCTATTTCTGAAGAGAGACACTTACTCTGAATATAAACGGAAATATGGAAGGATAGAATTATTGGCCACTATAGTACGTTATAACTCGTACGGAGCCCAGGTTATTTATTTTTTAAAATATATATGAAATGAAATACTTTTATAACCTATTAATTGGAAATCTTGGCACTTCATACAAAAAAATCAGCATCATTGAAGAAACTTTTGTAACGAAAATTAATAGTTAGGCTATTATATTTTTCAACAATTCTGATGTTTACCAGGATAAACACCCACATTAGAAACGAAACGTAGCGTTTTTCTCTTTTTCAATTTGTAGTGATTTCAATATAATTGAACACAATGAAGTGGAAATTTAGAATTAAGCTTGTTCTGAATAATAGGCCATTATATTTTGTTATTTTTCGTAATAAACTAGATCGATTGTAAATTACGTATGTGTGGCGAGAACACCTTTCTTATAATAAAAGATAACATCTTTACAGGAGTGAACGGCGAGCTGCTGCGAATCGAATTCAGGGTTAGTAACAAATGGTAATGAATTTCCTGAAATTGGTTTTAAGAACATTAATATTATTGAATTTGTAAACATAACATATGCTGGAAGCAAATAGTGTTTCGTCAATCAAGAATAAATTATTATCCAAAGTTGAAACGCCAAACATTACAGCAAATAACTGCAATAATAAGTAAATTTCATACTATTTTTTCCAAGGTCAAAGCTGGGACAGATTGTAAACCATTGTAGGGACTGCTCAGTACCTCTGTGGCCCTTGCCCCTCAGTTTTGCCACAACTGAGCAACAGAAAAATTGTCGTATAGCCTCGGAGAGACGTTTTCAAAATATTGTAAAATTTGTAGCTATGTTCATAAATATTGTTGTATTTAAAATGTGACATTTGATGTATTGATTATTAGCTGAGTGTTCCCATTTGCTTAGTTATATATTACTACTACAAAATATGTAAAATGTTTGGGTTTTCATGTTAACACGTGGTTTATCAATGTTTCTCCACAGGATAATAACCTGAAGAAAGTACAAATTAGTACCGAAACGTTTCTTTTCTTCTTTGGAAATTGTTAAAAATAGTCTGAAAATGGTCGAAAATTTTTACTTATTATCAATTTATTCTGGCCTTTACGTGTAAATGATATCCTGCTACGGATAAGCAATGCGGGAATTTATATTATAGAATACAGATTCATTAGACAGTACAAAATTAAAATATTGCAATACTCCTTGAAGGTTTTTATTAATTTTGCACATCTCTTTTGCAGTTGGTGGTCACGTTTAAATGAATTAAAATGAACTTACAGAGACAAAATAGATTTTTTAAAACAAAAATAAAATATATGAGACCTCTTTAAGAATAGGGTTCGCGTAGGAGTTTTTGTTGTTGGTGGTGGAACTTGTGGCACACGTTCTGAGTTTTTTATCCGTTTATATCCGTTTTGTCTTCACCCTGGGCTAGGACCCTTTCTGCAACCGGGGTCAAAATGCCGATTCTTGGCGTGCTGGCGACGATAACAGTTACTACACCACTAGCACACACCTATGGCTGTATTACAACTCTTCACCCTTCTGTGTCTCTTTCCCGACTATCTCGAAAATGTCTCTCTATCTCCCTCTCAAAATTCAATTTTTATTCTCCCTTTCGTAAAGTTCCTCAATTAAGTTTAAATTTCCAGGGCGTGTCTTTTTAGACTCCATCCATTTCGGGGTCTATACGAGTAAATACAGGTCCACCATCAGCATTTCAACATGAATGTCGCCTGAGTGCATCCTGGAATTTTAGGAATTTTCAGCTCCTTTGTCGTGGTTCACTAAGACATCTGTAGGCCGGGTACTTCACCGGGTACTTCACCAGCCATACGACGTTACCACTAAAGAAAGTTATTCCAAATAAAATATATTCCCTCTCCCCGAATTTATATGAAATCATTACAATACGTTATGCATGTGTTTGCAGTAGTCGCTCATGACAGGATTCATTTTTAAGGGAGGGGCAGCATATATGGCTTCATATTTACTTACCAACCACTTAGGATGGTTTTTGGAACTCAACATACAGGGTGTCCATAAATGTTTAGCATTATTTCAAGATTAAATATTATTTATATTTACGATGGTTACGTTACTTTTTAATTACAAATTTACTAGGGACCCCATGAATATTTTAGTATATCTGTGTTTTATTCAACACTTTTGCCGCAAGCAGCGTTGTGTGAATTATATCGTAAAAATAGCTTCCCTCCAGGAGAAACTTCAATGTGTTGTGTGGGTAACAGAAACAAAATCACCCATTACTGCGGAGCGATAGTGTATATTCCATTATGGAAGGAAAGCACCTGATATAAAGTTAATCAAAACATGGATGGAAACTTTTTTTTAGCAACCGGGTTGATTCCGAAACTGGCAAGCAGCGGCAGATCATTTGCGTTGGAGGAGACTGTGAAGACAGTTCAAACCGCGTTCACGAGGTCGCCATAGAAATCGATCAGACTAGCGTCGCGGAAGCATCAAGTGCCAATAAACACTGTGCATAAAGTGGTTGTAAAAAGTCTTAAACTGTATGCTCACAAGGTCCAAATTGTTCAGACATTACAAGCAGATGATTGCCCAAAACGTTAACAATTTGTAAATGAGATGCTGAACCGTTTGGATGAGGACAATGTTTCCTTGAAACGTGTGTTTTTTTTCCCCGATGAGGTTAGATTTCATGTTTTCAGCTCAGTTAACCACCATAATGGGGATCATAAAATCCTCATGCCATATGAGAACACATTAGGGACAGTCCAAAGGTTGTGATCGAGTGATAAGTCCATTTTTATTCATTGATATTGTAATATCCTGTTTAGAGGATAAGACATTAATTTATCAATTGAACAAATTTTAATCAGCTTGAAAATTTTACATTTATTAATTTAAAGTGATTACATGAGCCAATATCTCAGGGGATTTTGGGTCTCTCGAGAAGTGGAGTATGCAGTTACTGAAAATAGAAAAAAATCATTTAAATATTAGTCAATCAACACAATGAGAAAGTTTCACAGCTTTTAAGAACTTACCCACAATTACTGGGCCTACAAACATCCAACTTCACTAATGTTTCCGCGTCTCTCTGGCGTCTTGCAGGATTTTTACACCGATGAAGATAGTATGAACCAGGTCCAATTCATCTGCTCTCTAGACTCATCTGACAGATCCGTCATCCGTCCTCTCCGCAACTAATCTGCTTTTTCGATCCGTCGTCCGTCCTCTCCGCAACTCATCTGCTTTCTCCAAACATCCGACCACATCTGACCTCTACAAACATCTCACCACCTCTAACAGATCCGTCCTCTCCGCAACTGATCTGCCCTCTGACCACCTCTCACAGCATCTGATCACGAGCCACCCATCGGCTCGGCTCCCCTTTTAAATCTCACACGAGAATTCCCCGCCATCGGTTTTCTTACACAATTCAGGGGTTCCCCGCCATAGGTCTTTTACAAAATTCCGGGGTCCCCCGCCAGCGGTTTATTTCATAAACTTCCGGGGTACCCCGCCATTTTTTTTACACACGCCCCGAGGGAGTTTCCCGCAGGGGATCCCCATCGGGGGTTCACACGCTTTCAGCCAACTTGACATTGTTGTTGGCCTCGCTTGTCGCGCACATAAATTAAAACGTAATAACCTCTTGTTGTAGGCCAAACTGCGCCTCATAACGCCGCAATATCATAAAAATCCGCGTTTTTTCATTACAATAAATTTACCTAGACATGTTGATGAGTTATGCCGTTCCCCAGCTACAGGAGGTGCACGACACTGTCGTCTTTCAGGAATATGGCGCTCCCCCTCGTTGTTAATGAAACCTTCCTCAACAGGTGGATTGGCAGAGACGGCCCAACTCTATGGCTACCGAGATCAGTTGACATTTTGCCCTTAGATTTCTTTCTTTGGGGTATGTGAAAGATATCGTGTACAAAGCAGCGGTTCCTGATATTGTGACATTGTAACAACGCATAAGAGATGGCAATGGCACAATCACATCAGACGTGTTGCAGAATGTGTGTCAAGAGATTGAAAACCGGATTCATATTTTGCGTGTTACCGCGGGTGCACACGTTGAAGTGATTTAAATGTAGAAGTGTATTACTTGCATTATATGCTAATGTAAGGTTCAAAACGTAATGAGTAGTGGAAAATGTGGTATAACGCGTTTCATTTACTGTATCCAATTAAGAGTTACATTGTTTTGTTTTCAGGGTTAAACATTTTATGGACAACCTGGTTCAATGAGACAATATTGAACATATTATGCACTGCTATAAATAGCTCTATAAAAATTAATTCTTTGCTCCGTATTTCGAATGGACGCCTTCTTATTCATATATTGTGTCGATGTTATTTTACTTAGGGATCTTGACTAATTGCGACTTTCGCTTATTACTATCATTTCATTAAGTGATCTTTTTGTGATCATACTTCTTAGTTATTGCTGTCCACGCGCTGTCGTTTAATTTAGTGTCCCTTTTTCCGTACTATTCGTCTGTACAGTGATCTCACATTGGTCGAATTCCTTCCGTCTCATCCAGTGGCATATTTGATTTGAGTACAATTGAGTTACGAACAAATGCATTCCTTTAGAGTTTTATTCGTCTATTGAATTGTGTTAGAAGAATCCAGACACTTCTGCAAGGTCCACGGTGACAACTTATAATGTTATATTTAATTTGTAATCTTACTAATATACTGGCTTAATTTATTTATTTATTAGTATTAGCACTCCTGGTGATCATTTTCCGAGTAGGTTAGTGCTATTGTCAAATCTTAAATTATGTATTTTCCGTTCACTTAAATTCCTGAATGTTCTTTGTTTCAATTCTCTCCTGTAATACATTATCTACTGTTGGGGTGTATGGGGCCACCTTACCCCTTACACCCGTGCAGATTCTAATATACCCCGATTCTTCAAGTATTTATAAATTACCCGTCCCTACTCCCGCATTATATTTATTCGTAAGTGATACCACGTATTGCTAGTGCTCGTGGATTTTACAAATAGTACCTGCAATAATGTAAATTTATGGATGAGGTGGACTTCTCTTTCATAGTATTTGATAAACCTTATAAAGGGTTTAAATATTTCGGACTACAGTGAATGCAACTTTAGTGTCCTTTTAATCCGATTTGTTGATATCTTTAACAATATTTTGTTCAGAACTGGCAAGAGTTTTATTGATTTTTAATTTTTCAGCGTTTTAGCTTCCTTTCTTGTGTTGAACTAGTCTGACTAGAACTTTCTAGTGTTTCAGTATCTTATTTCTCGGTAACGCTTTGTGTCCATGCTGATTAGGACTCTCCTGATGGTTTCAGTTTGGTTTTGTCTGATGTTACGCCATAATTTTCTAAATCTGTACCATTCTTCATTCGTCCAAATTCAACCTTAACTTCGTTACGTATTGATGCTGCTAATTATCGTTCTTGGTGTTCTATATCACTACTATATTGTTTTTGTTTATATATATATTGTAATATACATTTTTGTGTATAAAACATTTATTAATTTAAAGTACAAATATGATCAATTTTAATATTTTTGTTTATTAATTTAAGTGAAGACACGGGCTTAATCTCGGGGGATTTTGGGTCTCTCAAGAGATGGAGTATGCATTAGCTGAAAATAGAAAGAAAAATCATTGAATGTTATTTATCCAGAGCAATGAGCAAGTTTCACAATTTTTATATCGCTTACCCACAATTACTGGCCCAACAAACATCCACCTCTCGAATGTTTGTGCGTCTCTGGCTGCTGCACTCGGCTCCCTTCTGGGGTCTGATCACTCGCCTGCCTTCTGCACTCTGCTCCACTCGCCTGTCTTCTCGGGTCTGATGACGAGCCACCCATCGGCTTCCCTTTTAAACCTTCCGACGGGAATTCCCCTATTTCTCAACATTTCGGGGTTCCCCGCCCTCATTTTTCCCGCGGGGGTTCACCATCGTCATTTTTTATACAGGCAAGGCGGGCCTCCCCCGCGGGGAACCACCATCTTTCGGCCGACTAGCCCTTGTTGTTGGCCTCATAACGCCACAACGTTACAAAATCCGCCTTTTTATCACATTATATATATATATATATTGTAAAAAGTTAAATTATTTGTGTAATATTTTACAGGTCTTTCGCCTATTCGAAGACGCGGAAAAGTGTTGCAAAATCACGCAAGAGGAGGGGTTGACTAGACTACCATAAATAATTCTTTAGTCCAGAAAAAAGAGAGGTTGTTTGGCAGAGAGAAGGAGATGCGTACAGGGGCTGGTTCAGTGACTAGGGGCTTACAAAAATTTCAAATATAATAAAAAATGTAAGAGTTATCACCGTAGCTCCTTGGAGAGCAAATTAAAGCAATACCAAGTTATGAGCCACCGCCGATTGATGCACATCATGAAGATAAGCGACCAAATAAAAAAGTTAAGTGTAATATTAACGTTTGTATAAACCAGAATATGGCGAATAATTTTCAAGAATGTGAAGTGATCGTGAGGAGACAAATTCGGCGAGAAGCGACCTAATTATGGACATTCAAAGATAAGAAACAATGGTTGATAATAACTTATACGAAAATTTTATTTTGAATCGCCACCGTATTAAATTTTACCATTTATCTTTTCACCGTGAAGAACCCCGAGAAAGAGCGTCCATGCCATGTTCCTTCTTTAACATCGTACCACCAACAAAATTGTGTAAAGTTTTGTATTTTTACTTTATTTTTTGTATTAAACGTATTTTAGAAATATGTATTGAAGAAATGATTCATTACAGTATGAATATTTAATCAAATATAGTAATTCTGTTCTATCTGTAACATGTTTGTTACTACTTAGAAGGGCTATTGCTTGTTCCTTGCCTCACATTTCGTTTAATTTCATCCGTTTCAAATTTCATCTACCATTCTTTCTACTTCTGCAAGATTATTGTTAGTTTTTACTGCTTGTTTCAGAGTTTTCCAACAGACGTTGTGTCTCTGCTGTAAATTCGCAGTGGCACGTACAACAATTGCAGTATGTAGCGTTTTATTTGTCGTCTTTTAGTATCGCTCAAGTCGTTTTAGTTATTATTTAACTTATAGATCCAAGCTATTTTTTAATTTCTATACATCATGACCCCTCTGTTGCATTTCCAATTTCCAATTTTAAAGTTCAATATTTATTATCTTTTCCTAAAATAATCTAATATTACTACATTTATGATTAACTTTCCGTTTATTAATCTGATATCTTTTTCCTTATAATCCATTAAATTATGCTTCCCGTTACTTAGTACGTAACCTATTTAATTTTATTAATAGTTACTATATCTGATTGTTTAGACAGATTATTAGTCAGAATAAATAATAAACTGATAATACACAGTAAGAACATTACGTTACGTTCCTTAAACTTGAAACATCGTCAGATGTATTTTTAAATCTATAAATAAATAAATTATTGTGAAAATTTACATCATTTTTATTTGCATTACATAGATTACCAGTTTGTGTACTCCATGGCAGGATTTTTCTCTGCAGATGAATACGACGGTAGGGTAACTGCAACAAACAACAAAGATTAGAATTTCAGAGGGTCCAAAATGTATATGAAATGCGTAGTGTTAGATAGCTTACGGTTAGTTGGACCACACTCTGCTGTTCTTAAGGAGGCTGAATCTCGTGCGTGAGGTACATATTTATGGTACACACAGGTTGCGATATCCGCCATTTTCGCCTAATGAGAGAATCGTCTCAGACTTCCATAATTTTGATATTTGAAGGATGATTCACAGACGATTTACCCCTTTCACGTAGAAGACCGACCTCTATATATGGTTTGTTGGTATTAATGTCGACACACACGCATCTTAACTCATCCATATCATCACCCAGCGCATGCAAGAAAGGTGGCGCAACTCCAGTGCATGCCTCGTCCTCCACAAGTCTTCACAGCCCTTAAAATTATGACCGCCGACATAGGCACCTATCTCATTATTTGTCTATCTGGTCAACAGTGAATTTTTGTAGCCTGGCCAGCCTCAATAATTCTTTGACGGTCATATTCAGCTCCCTAAGGCGGTCTTGCTCTAAAATACCAGTTCATGACCTAACATTATAATATATAAAATAAGATACATTACTTATGAAACCAGATTTCAAAGTAAATTTTAAAATTTTGACGTACTTATCGCTCAATAAAAGGAGCCGAAGTGACAGTTGCAACGATTAGTTTTAAAGCAGGACTACGAATATGTTTTTCTCTAATTTAATATTTTTATCCTGGGCTTTTCCATGCGCATTTACTTTCATGTTTATTGCTGGACACTATATTCATTATGGAGAACTCTGAAAACTGGATCACCTCTCTTGCTCCTTACTCGGAAATAATTATCCTTATATTTTCAATCCAAATTTTTTATTAAATCATCTATTACGTACATGTGATGGTAATACTCAATTTATAACATTTCACGTAGCCGTGGAATTGTTTAACCTATTAAACTATCTGCAATATGATTCTCATATCTTCCTTCAAATTAGATAGTTCCTCATTGATGTGGAGACCTGGTATATATATATATATTATGACCTCTCTTTTCAAAGTCATCTAATATGATCGATACGTCAGTGGTATGAGCACAGTGGGTGCTGAGGAAGAATGTAAGGACAAGAGAAGCAATATTGACGTTGCGACTAATTTTAGAAGACGGATAAGAAAAAACCGGCATACGTATGTGTTTGGCATTTGTAGATTTAGAAGAAGCATTTGATAATGTAAACTGGAACACAATTTTAAGGATTTTGAAGAACGCAGGAATAAAATATCGAGAAAGGAGGCTTATACATAACCTGTACAGAAGACAGGCAGCATTAATTAGAATAGAAGATCAAAAAAGAAAGCCGTAATCAAGAAAGGAGTAAGACAAGGATGCAGTCTGTCGCCCATGCTGTTTAACTTATACATTGAACAAGCGATTAAGAAGGTTAAAACGGAATATGGAAAGGGAAACATACTGCAAGGAGAAGAAATAGAACCCTTACGCTTTGCAGACGATATTGTAGTATTAGGGAAGTCAGAAGACTTGGAAACCATACTAAATGGCATGAACGTAGTCCTGGAGAAAGAGTACAATATGAGGCTTAATAGAGGGAAAACCAAGGTAATGGAGTGTAGTTTGGGAGACAGTGGAATAAAAAAGGGTGTTAGATTGGTAAGGGATATTTTGACGGAAGTTAAGGAATTCTGCTACTTGCGAAGCGTAATAACTACGGATGATAGAAGAATAGTTGACATAAAGAATAGGATAGCAGAGGCAAGGAAGACTTTCGCGATAAAGAGGAATTTACTTACGGGTAATATAAGTGTGAATATTAGGAAATCACTGCTAAAAATGTTCGTATGGAGCGTGCCGTTATATGGGTGCGAAACGTGGACGACAGGAGTTGGGGAAAGGAAAAGAATAGAAGCCTTTGAAATGTAGTGCTATAGGCGAATGCTGAAAATCAGATTTGTGGAAAGAATCACAAACGAGGAAGTTCTAAACAGAATAGGGGAAGAGCGAACAATATGGAGGACGTTGACTAAGAGAAGGGATAGATTAATAGGTCACGTTTTAAGACACGAGGGTCTTGTGAAATTATCATTAGAGGGAAGTGTGTGGGGTATAGAAGAAGGAAGGTGCGGATGGAATACGCTAAGCAGATTAGGAGGACGTGGGTTGTGGTTATGATAAGGAAATGAAAAGGCTTGCGTAAGATAGGTTATTATGGAGGGTTGCATGAGACCATTCTTAGGAGTGAAAACCACAACAACAACAAGTGAAATTAAATACATAATATAAAGTACTGCGTTCTCTGCCAAATTTTATATGATTTGAATGTCGTATTTCGTTTGTGATGAGGAAAGGGCAGGTACACAGGGATGACGGTTCTTCATAAAATGTGACTGTGGGAAAATATTTACAAAATGAGGCCTACTTTATAATATCTAAGACCAATTTATGTATAGAAGACAATGAGATATTAGAAAACATCTCATATATAATTGAATTTTCCCTCCACGACGAATACTAATATCGGGTTATTTGAAGTAATGTATGTCTCTAAACCATATATTTAAGCATTAAAATAGTTACATTAGTAAAATCTTATTAGACTAGGTTTCAAGCTATATAAAATCTAGAAAGGTTATCAGTCAATACAGAAATTGTAAATTTTCTGAGGTTAGCTGAAACTTGTTGGTAACGAACAACCGCTGAACCACAACTGTGGTAAATGCTATTAGGGGTTGGAGCTTTGGGTTTCATTCTAAATTCAGCACAAATTGCTTTGTAGTGGTTGAAACAATAGTCGTCCTCTCATGAGAGAAAAGCACAGGTTTAATGCACTAAAAACAACCTCGATAAACAAAGCAAGGAAATTTAAACAGGTCCAACGTATTTTCTGGAAGAGGTGTGCACTCAGGTTACTCAGTTATTTTCCATTAGTTTCCTATTCATTGCTACACAACGTTCACACGTGTAATGCGTGTTGAAATACAAGTAGTACACAATTAGTATTTAGTGTATAAATTATTACCTATAAGATATTCTATTTGTTTAATCAGAGTTACATTTATACAGTGTAATTGTAAGGAATGCTGCAAAACTAAAGCTCATTTATTCTTTACTGAAACAACATACAAAATGAAAGTTTCATTAAATCTATATACCAATAAATAAAATTGAAGAGTCTGTCAATCTGCCTGTCTGTTCGTATGTTTGTCTTGAATAGGCTCCGAAACGGCTCAACGGATTTCAATGAAAATTTGAAAAAGGTTTAATTAAAATATTCGTGCGTATGTAATTTCAATATATTGTTGAAGAAATTAATTTAATATGAATATAAATAAAAATCTTAATTCTACTGGAAGATTTCTTGGAATTGTCGCGTGAAAACCGGCGTGTTGGATCTTTGGATCGTCGATACGATGTATACATAAATTTATTTCATTTCTCGCGTCAGGTAAATTTTAAAATTTGGTAATTGCTAATATGAAAATAATACGGAAACTATCGAGTTTGGTGTCGAAACCGGTGTAATGCGAGCCGCTGTGTTACATTATGACCTTTAATAAGCGATTTAAGAAAAAATTTAACCATTAAGTTGGAGGAAATTTTTATTCTGTTAGAATACTGAAAATATATTTATACTTGCTTTTGTACCGGGGGTATTTTAAGGTCTCGACCAGGGTATTTAATTATATTACACCGGTACATTATTTAATTCTTGGTCAACACATATCTAAACCAACATCGAAAACGTCACAATATGAACCTCAAATATACTCCCAGTATCTCGATAGAGTCCAAAATTCCCCCGGTACAATAGCAGGCTTAAAAGATGGTTCAAGTATCTTCTCTTTATAAATATAATGGACTTTTTCTGTGAAGTTTTATGTTCGTACTGGCTTATTAAGGTACCAGTTGATTTAGGGCAACGCGTTCGTTATGACACCATAAGTACAAGTGGAAATGTAAATTGCAACAAATGTGACGCTTTTGCTGATGATCTAATCACGTGGTGACAATGAGATTACTGTAAAATTAAATACTGTAATCGGCTAATGTAAATAAAGTTTTGGGCATCGCTGGGTACCCAGCCTGTCATAGAATAAATTCTTAAGTTCACATACCTATATTTTTAGTTAAGATAGAAGCCGCTAGAGGCGCTGCGTTTTATTTCTCGATAGAGAAAATGGCTGCCTGGAGGTTGGAACGTGCGTTTCTTGTGATGAAATTTGCACGAACAGAGGCTGTAGTAATAGTGCAGAACTTAAGAACAAAATTCAATAATCCTGCATCATATTCTAACTACATTTTGCTATGAGTTGAGAACTTTGAATTTAAGTTCTAAGAAAAGTCGAAAGCGTCTCAACATATCGAGCTAGTAGAGAACTCAATGTAGCACGATCTACTGTGTAGCGTGTTATAAAAGGCGCTTGTGTTTTAAACCACAAAAATTGCAGCTCGTTCGTGCACTTAAACCAGCAGACATGTCGAAACGTCTTACTTTCTCACGTGGATTTGCAGAGCCTGGTCTAGCTCCCCGTGATTTCTTTTTTTGGGGATTTGTTGTGTATATCCCACATTATTACAGGACCTGAATTATTTGAAGCGACGTATCTCAGCTGTAGTGGAGCTGATAACCGAGGGTATGTTACACCACATCTGCGTGGTGCTTGTAATGTAGATGTGAACTTAATTTATTCTATAATTTCATGCCACTTTCATTTCTGTATGCTGTTTTCGTAAAGAATAAATAAACATTTTTTTAATTACCCTGTATATCGATAATTGTAATTAAAATTATAAGCTCACACGTATAATGTCATATGTATCATGTAATTTTTCCTGGTGGTTTCAGTCAGCTTGAGCACTTCTGCTTCGAGGTTCTTACGGTCGAATATTGCTAAGGAAATATAAGGAACAAAATAGTAATCAATTATACGATATTTACTATGCGTAATGCAAACACAAATATTGAAAGCCTAAAGAATATACAATTTACTAAGGATTAAACGATTCATGATTTTCAAATTAAATAAAATTTCTTTGTCAACCAATTTAAACAAATTCGCCAAAATTCTCCGAGGATTAACTACATATGCGGATTGGGTCTCCACTTTGGACAATATATTTACATTAACTGTGGTCTCCAATTGATCACATAAGAGCAAGTTTATCATTAACCGCGCTTAAAACAGGCGCGTACATACAAGTAAAATATTGTTTTATCATGAACGTCTTTACTCTGCCGTTTCGGGTATATGTTAAAATCGAATTTAGTATAGAGAGAGGAACGAATTTCAATTTGATTCCACAGTATTTTAGTGTATATAATGAAACAATAACATACGCACGACTTCACCTTGTCTATGCGCCTGTCTCCATGAAGTCGCCTAGACGGTAATTGGCTGGTCTGCGGTATCAAAAGCATCGCGCAGCGACAGGGAGACTCGCGATGTCAACCATGATTTTCCCGGAAGATCCGCCGGCCCTATAGACGTCACTGTCGCGGCAAGTAGAAATCACCAGCCGTCGGTCCGTGCACCACGGAATGGATGAATGCACACCAAGACAGAGATTAGAGGTCGCCTCGTTGTAATGTATAAAAATTCGGAACAAGATATCGATGTTTTAACATATTCACTGACTACTACTGCAATAGCGTGATTGAATGTTACAATGCACTCATAAATTCCAGTCGTGATTTACAATAACGTTTCATATCTTATTAATTATAGAGATATTTTCTAAGTCCTAATTTAATCCGGAACACCAAGATGTACGTCGGTTCATCTCTAGTCACTGGAACGAACTCTAATGAGCTCTCCAAGAGCGTCAAGGGAAGGGATAAATGTTATAAAATGTACTACAGTGCTGCGATCTATATTGGCGTAAGGAAGAAAATGCTAACTTTGAATAGTAGGAAAGGTGTGTGGAAAATTGTAGATGCCGGTCATCTGTAAAAGTGATACCTGAAATTATTTCCGTTTTTAAATTGTTTAATTCTGTTATGATTTAGATTATTAATTCCGAGCTTTGAGATAGTTTAGCATCGCTGTTGAAAACAGCTGTACCTAATCCATATCACGCAACAATTGCGTCTGATATACAAGGTTTGCAACCTGCTCGTCCCATTGTTTCGACAATGGATACTGCAACAAATCTGATAGCTATTTATTGCAGCGGAGTTAGAAACAGTTAGATATGTCAAAAGACAACATGAACGGTGATCTAAATTGAAGTATAAACCAAGTTTATAGATTATGTTTTATTAAAAAGTTATGAGCTTTAAGTTCTACTTTATTCGTAATAATGAAGTACTAATTAAGAATTATCTTTAAAATGCTAAAATGTTTATTTAGAACGATGTTTATGGTCTGTTTTTGTTTATTTATAAATGGTATTAATATGGCAATAACTGTAAAGTAATTTTTAAGATAATTTTTAACAATTTTATTTCGTACATATTATTATATCGTATTATTAGATTCTGATTTAATTAACAATGTTATTTATTTAAACTAACTGGTAGGTAAATGGTAAATACAACAATTGTAAGGAATATGGAAATCAATAAAGAAGTAAAGAAATCCTTACAATACTGACATAAAAAGATGATGAAAGTAAACTTTAGGTCAGATTATTTGACATAAACGCGTTGCACCCGAAATAAAATATACTCAGTTTTGTGATCGTCCGTAACCGATAAAGATCTGTGTGGGTTATTTAATGAATATCCTTTTAAAGGTTGTATTTTAACATCTGATTTTGTAATAATAGGTAAAATATCCTTTTAAATTCAGGGTATTTTGTTTCATATTTTTATTTCATTTTCAAAGTGTTGCATAGTTTATTCTAGACTCAGTTATGACTAATTTAAATTTATTTCATATAATTATTTAATTGTTTCAAATATAAATTATTACATTTTTACATTAATATTAAATAGTATTTAACCACCAAACGATAAAAAGCAAAGTTAATTATTATATGAAAATGTAATAAATCATCATCCATAGCCGTGTTTTATAACTTCTTGGCGCCATTCAATAAAACGAGTACCACCAATACTACAATTTAAAGGAATATAACAATATTTAAAACTATGTTTACGACTCAAACTCGTGTGAGTTGTAGTCATTAAATGATATGAATTTATACATTTAAATTTTCGGACTTAAAATTGTTACATCGCGTGCAGCCGTACCGCACTTGAGGAAGTTTTACGAGCTTGTTTGTTCCGGCACTGATTTGGCTAAAGGTATTTGCCACAATCAATGTCAGACGCAGTACGTCTGACAGTAGAATTCAGCATATGAAAACCGAAGTGATAAAAGTCTAGTTACGAGGCTGATGGTTAAACCGTGTTGGTATAAAAAGAATGACTTCAGCAGTGGCTTGCGTTCTCTGAGAGTTATGCGGAGCAAGAAGTGCGTTATTATTATTATGTTAATAATTATTTTGAAATGGTTAAATTAATGAGGAAGTTGCAGTGGGAGTGAAAAGTAGAGATTGTAAGTTCAATGGAGGAAAAAGTTGGAGGAAATCTGGCCGTCAGAGGCACTGAATATTCTACACTGTACAGTTTGCTATTGTAAGGTAAATTTATATTTGCTGAAAAGTTGGTTAAAGCTATAAAACAGTATGTAATATGTCAAAACTGTACAGAATGTTGTAATTTATGTATCACGTTTTGTAAACGGAGAGACGCGACTAACCAATGAGTTGATGCGACGTTAAATAAAATGGCGTCGGGAGTGGTATGATTTTGCCACTGCTCAGAAAAAGGCAGCATTCTCACGGATAATTTGTGGTTAAAAATTGAGTAATGATAATTTTTATATGTTCTCTAAAATATTCATAATACGTAAATCAATTTATTCCTAACTCCTATCAGAACTATTACCGAAACGCTTTGACTGCCAATCTTACTTCAGGTCTTTTCTGAATCGAAGATTATTAATTTTGTTTCTTATAGATCCACTGCGGTAATTTCATCTATTGTTTTGTAAAAAAAAGTTCGGTAACTTCATATTCTTTTATTTTCATATCCAATTGAATAAGATTTTTCATTCGCTTTACGGGAACACGGTGATTGTCGATATAATTCAATAAATTCTGTTTCATTAATTTTCACAGACATATTATACAGGGAAAACTGATGAGAAAAGTACGAAATTTACCTACTAGTTGGAAGATGAGGAGCGACGATGATAGAACACATCCGACAGTTTTTTCATAACTGCAAACGCAGACCAGGCGACCTAAAATGTATGGTAAATTTTAACTAATGATTTGGATAATTGCATTATACGATCAAATGATAGTCGCACGTGACTTGCTACCTTAAACCGGAACTAAACGAAGAAGCTTTGACACCTATGGAAACGCTGATGCTTTTGATGATACTAAAGCTATACAGGTAAAAAAATCTCACTAAGGGGCAAAAATCGTCTTTAGAATTAATAATGTAGACGTTTGGTACAGAGAGAAATTAAGGGTCTCATATTTAAAAAAGGAGAAATATGGACTGCTCTTATGATGAAAGAAAAAAAAACGAAGTCCAGACACTCAAATAACAGGAATCAGTAAACCAAAAAAAATAGATGTGGCGATACGATAGGGAAAGCCAGGGAAAACGCGACATAGGAACAATTGATAGAAATAATCTAAATAACATTGGCCTCGGAAAGGAAACCATCAAAATTGAACCCATAAGATTGAAGAAAAAAATCGGACAAACGAAAACGATCTTTTGAAATATACCACAAATCGTGGCTCAACCACACAAAAGACTTCCCCGGATGATAATTTTTTATATTGACAAACACACGAAGGAGAATGTATTTAAAATCTTGGGAGTTAATGAAATCATGTAACATCAAAACATCATTTATTTAATTATTAATTAATATCCCCCTTCCTTATATTCATTGTAGTCCTAAAAGAAAAAGAATCCCACTACAACGTACGAGGGATATTCAGGCCACAAATCTAATATCAACATCACTGCTGGTAGCAAAAATATTTCGGAACGCATCGATGAATCCTCTCAGGTTTTTATAATCACCGGAAAATGTACCGGTAATAAATTTATCCCCTGGGAAATGGAAACATAATGTTCTTCTATATTTTCACCCCTATTTTAATAATCGTTTTACATATGGGAAAAGTGAATGATTGTGGTTTTGACTCATCGAAGAAGAGCGATTGAACTGAAGTGAAGGTCCGATACAATCGATGACATTATGCTGAGATGTGAAGCGCTGGTCACAGATTCTGCTAATGAGATGTGCAATAGATATGTGATGTGCGTGATTAAATTGTAAATAAAATTTATCTGTTTACAATGGATGAGCACATTTCAAGGAATCCGTGCAAATGGTATAGCGTTCAGTGACGACGATGCCAAGTGATATGGCACGTTAAGGAACGTGCCATGCCGAACGTTGCCTGGACGATTGCCAAAGAGGCAACACGTGACAATCGTCAAGCTTAGCCCAGTAGGTCTAAAGATATCATTACGCAAAGTAACTATGGAGCGGTGGCAGATTGAGTGGAGGGGGCACACGTATATTCATCCCAGACGTGCGTTTCCAACATAAACTGAAGATTGACTATGAAATAACGCAGCTACTGACAGGACACGGAGTCTTCAACGCCTACCTAACATGATTCAATCTTGGCGCAAACAGCGAACAGCGATGAATGCGACTGCGGGATGAACACAAGAGACGACGCCGTTCAACTTCATCGCGGAATGCCCCAAGTTCGAGAGAGCCTCGAGTCTGACGACATCGCCGGAAACCTAATTGAATTCGCCCGAAACGAAACCTGTGCGGCAGCACTATACAGATTTGTGAAATCTTGCAAAAAACTAACCGTGAAAAATAATGATAATAATGACAATTAGTGCATAACTTATAAATATCGAAATTTAAAATATAAACAAATTTGTTCAGTACAAAGGTTATAAACTCTATATATTCTACTGAAATCTTTCGAATTAATTTTTAATTCATTTGTTTTGTACCAAACCGCTCAATGTTTAAACGGTAAGCGGTGTTTATATATTCTACGGAAATAAAGGAGAAAAATAAAGGAGACTAATGAATCGGAACGTGGAAAGGAAATGTCTCTGGGCTGTATGTTTATGAATGTTGGTAGTGTGGGGCCGAATTCACCTGAGGTTTCTCAGGGAGCAATCAGGTGTTCGGCGACTTAAACAGTTAAGACGCAGATGTGTGTATAAGTAGTGTGGTGGTAGGATTCACCTGAGGTTTATCAGGCGTCTGTACCAGTTAAAACATGTACATAAGCAGAGGTATATGTAATAGTATAAATATATACGCATTGTCAGTTAGAGGTAAGGAAACTAAGAAACATCGTATCTTGCACGGCTCCAGGGTTCCTCTGCGTTAGGTGGGAGGAGAAAGGTTTTAAAATCTCTTAGCACATGCTACGGGAATGCGAACTCTGCATATTCGAGTCAGTATGGAAATGCAGCAATCCCGAAATTCTTCTTAATACAAATTAGAAGGAATTTGGTGTGGCTACCAACCTCTTGCTAAATGACTGAGGAAATGGAGAAAACAAGATGCCGTTACAAGTTTGAAGATAATTAACTCGCCTTTATATCTTAAATAATTTTATTCAGTGACAGTTTATATGTTGACACTTATTTTTGGTTTATATTTGAACTAAAAGTTTAATTAATTCGCGTTTGGTTTTTCATAAAGGTCCTGAATAAATGTTCTGTTGTCAGATTAAATTACTGTGGTAGCGGTTTTTGTTTTTGCACCCATAAATCGTGCCTTAAGTATTATTTTTAACCTTTTCCGTTACTGTTTCAGCACACTGTAATGGAAAATTTTGACTTCAATGTATGACAATTGGAGTATAGTAATATTATTTCTGCCAATATATGACTTTATAAAAGCTGTATATAAATATAATAATAGTAGTAATAACAGGATTGTTTACAAAAAGTTATCATTTTTTGACAAAGTTCATGATTTTTTAAATTTAACTTAATAATAAGACAGGGAAATAAATTTTCTAAATGAATAACTGACCAAGAGGTGCGACACATTCTTATGTATTTTCTGTCATAGGGAATCGAAGTTGAATAAACGTAAGACGAGATAAGAGTTTACTGTCTGTTGCATTCTATAAAGGACGCTCAGAATTTCCGAAACTGATAATTTCTTTGATCCCCTATATGTATATTTCCCTCAGCACATTGAAATATGAATGCTGGAAACAAACAATTTTATTTGAATTGGCTGAGTCAATTTCTAAAATTATTCATAAATATAAATATTATAATAATTAAACGAACTTGATGGAATTTGCTACTGATTTGTACTGGTGAGACCCCTTCGATGATCACTTTTCTTCAACCTATTTTTTGGTTTATTTGCTATTTTTGAGAGCCTATGAATACAGGATATTTGTGAAGTGTGAATGCTTTGTGTAGAAATTAATCTTATGACAATATGCGTATAATCTGTTTGGAATAAATTGGTCGTGTTTACAATGACAACATAACACAAATAAGGACCAGTTTTACTACTGCTGTTGAGCAGAAATATTGCTTATTTTTTAAGTTGCGTTTCATTTCCTTGTTTTCAGTTTCGTTTAACGTATAAATACTAATGCACACATTTTGGAAATACTTTTCTTTCTACGTAATACACAGGAATTCTAATAATATACTGGTCTTACTGTAGCCATTTTCGTTATAGATCTGTTATTGTGTAAGCTTAATTGTGATTGTGTAACCACACTTTGTGTTATATTAGAAACTCGGTCTTAATTAAGTGTACTTATCACAAAACATTGTTTTCAATTCAATAATCTGGCAATTGGCTGTATTGTTTGCTTAAAATATAGTTTTTATCTCTTGTTTAAAAGGAAATCCGTTGGCCTGTAAAAAGCAATTAATTAGTTGTACGTATAATTTTGAAACTAAAAGTTCTCATTATTTTCTAAAATTGTTTTGTAGTCATAAGAGTCTGCGGTATAATGCACTTAAAAACACTCAAAATATTCTGAAGAACACTAATAATATATGAATGACAGTTTCCTATTAAAATTATTTTGTTTGCCTTACAAGGCAAATAAGTGTGAGAATTACTAATATTAATTGTTACTGGCTACGGTCATGAGGTTTTATGTTTTTTGATTGAAGTTGTTATAATATTTAACTTGTAAATTAATTTTATTGGCATCTTTATTTATTTTTAGAACCTTAGGCGTGTATCACTTTTGATAACCATAAAATGAATTAATTGCTAACCTTTACAAAAGCAGAAGAACCAGTCACATTAATAGACGCAACTTGCAATGTCTTAACGTTTAGATAAGAAGTGAATTTTTATATTTTAGACGATATTGGCATTTTCTTCTTATTATTATTTTCGGCCAAATACCTCGGAAAATGCCGTTCAATAAACGCTAATGAAAATTTCAATTCAATAAACGTTAATTAGCCAAGATATTTTACAATGAAGAATTTTTGTATTAATTAGTTTGTTTTGGCAATTCGTAAAGAACTAAAATCGAGTACTAATCTAACATGCATTACGTTTATTTTTCTGGCTTCTTAATTGTTTTAATTATTCTTAATACAAAAAGGCGCCATACAGCTAAATTTATCATATATTAATTGCTATTTATATTTATTAAAAGTATAATATTATCACCGTACATTGTTGACGAGAAAAGGCTTGTGGAATGTTCCTTGCTGAGTTTGGTTCCAGCCGGAATGAACCAGAAAATGAAACGCCCATATAACACGTGGCAAAACATTGAGTTTTGATTAATTTTCTTGAACACAGACGAGGTACACTGAAGGATGGGTAATTATGGAGGGGGAGAGAAGTTATAACAGGTATCTGGGCTTCCAAGCTCATAAGTCTTCTTTTTTTAATCTAGTGTCTTTGATTACGTCCTACAGTTTGGACGGTACTCAAGAATTAAAAACCTCACATACCGAAAACTTCCTATTTTCATTCCTGAATTCTCCTTACTTAGATCGCCGGAGAAGAGAACACACCGGTGTTTTCCTCACTCCAAATCCCAAACAGACTGATCATTTCCTTTCCTCAGCATAAAAATCAAATTTGAACATCCTCCTTAATTTTGTTTTATCAAGTTTTGGTCTGGTACATCATTTTAAAGTTTAGAAATATCAACGCTTTTTAGTAGAGAAAGCTGAATTATAAATTCATCTAGTTACTTAATAATAGCTTGATTCCTATTGTAAAATTTCAATTACAAACAATTATCTTTAAATTAAAAATTAAAGGACTGTGATAATTACATTCTTAATAAATGATTTAATTAGCCTCTTTGTCAGTCATGGAGTGAGGTTCTACGCACTGCTAAATTTTTACCTAAAGAAGGTCTCAAATGAGAGACGAAACGTCGTAATACTTTATATTTAAGTTATGAAATTACTGACAAAGAGGCTAAAATCATTTATTATACATTTATTGTCAGAATAATTATTTAATTACTTTCATAATAGATTATCTACAAATGAAAGGACCTCATTTCATAGATGTACAAAAATACTCTCGATTTTATTAAAACAATTTCTGGAAATTTCTAGATTCTTAGAAGCATTGGTACCTGTTGATGTTATCCTTAACTAATCTTTTTCCGTAAAGCTTAAAGTTGAGTAACGGCAGCATTAAATGACCTAAAGACAACAGCACTCATGGCCTTCCACTTTACCTCAAACTTCATCATTCTGTCTTCTGGGTCAACGCAATTATCAGCAATCTCGGTAGTCTGGTAAGAAAACACCCACGCCTATCATTTGACGTGGTCGGTGTAACAAGAACATCATTTTAGTTGTCCTAATCACCATGGTTATAATATAAAATTATTTATTCAAAAATAGGAAAAGAGCATCTAAAAATTCTGTAGTAGAACAATGTATTGAAATTGAAGTTGCTTCCTGAAAACCGCCTTATCATATGATTGGACAATCCATGCTCAAAACCATAGACAAATACATAATTCAAGTTACAAAACATTCTCTCCGATGTTGTGTGACCTGTTGCAATATGTTACTGCTCACAAAAATCTCAAAGTCTACTTCCTTCCGTAAGATTCAACATGAAAATCTATCAAAAAGAACTTAGGATTGGAAAAGAACAATACTTCAACTGAAAATGTTTGTTTGTAATTGTGATGAAGACCCTCATTCAAAGTTGTATATCATGTTGAGCTACTCACTGTCAGATAAAACAGTCAAGAAAATCCTATTTATTTCTCAAATAACTATATCACACTCCTTTCACAATTTAAATGCTGGCTGAGATGCTGCATTTTCATATTATATACCAACCATTTCCTGTTGCACTCAAGTACTCACGTGTTCGAGCTCCTGCGTATAAATCAGTGGACACAGATTCCATCCGTGCTCTGATGAATATTTTGCATCTTAATTCAAATGAATAATGATATCCAAGTTTATGCCGAAGATATATATTTATTATTAATAATATCCGCTTTCGGTTTTCTACTTTTATAATTTATCATTCAAGTTTCAAGTATTTCACTGATCTAATGAAGTATGTGTAATAATCTGACATCCGTTGTTTTTTATGTCTCACCTTATGAATACGGTCTAATGTCACCAAAGGTTTTGATTTTTCAGTTGAAATATTTTAATTTACATCGATATATTTACTTCATTTGTTGAAATCCGATGAACAAAATACCTAATTATTAAATTATATTGCAGTGAATATATGTTTTATATTTCACTACAAACAAGTGCAATTACAACTCACACTTTTATAAAGCTCCTACAAAACGTTTGATGAATGAATAAATTACTTTGTATTGCAATACGTGTAATGATAAATTGCAAGTGCTTAATTTCTTGTGGTGAAAAGCGGGGCTTCTAAAATGTGATTGCTCATTAATTGCGCTTCGCACCTGTAATTACCTGGGCCTGCAGCTATTGATCTTAATCCGCGATCGATTACGGCCATGTGAGCTAAACGGCGTTTTCGCACTCGCAATTTCAGGGAACTCGCACAATCAACTATAGAGGACAAGTCTGCGACATTTCCTCTTACAAAACTTTTTTCTGTTATTAGAAGTAGTTCTTGCGTTTCATTACTTCACTGAGTATGACAATAGATTTACTGTTAAATGTGAACTACTTTTAAATTAGTGGGTAGAATAAAGACTCATATTGAAAAAATATGTATTATTTACAGACTTTAGTGCAATTGTATTTTCATATTCAATTGAAATGCTGTACTTACATACTAAATTACAAACAGATATAAAGAAATAATGCTAATTGAGGGTCTAAACAGAAGTATGAGTCTAAATAGTAGAGGATTATTGTTATTGGTGATGTATAGTGGGATGAAATACACTGCTGGGCATTAAATTTAATATTTACAAGAAGAGTGGAAGTAACGATCCTGAGAAATCAGTACCAAGATCAGCCAGCTCTGACGGAAATTATCCGCTTGAGGCATGGAGTCGAATAGAGATAAGGTGGCATTTACGGGTATACATGATGTATATGTATGCATCTTTAACAGTAATCCACAGTTGCACGTCGTGATGACTGGGAGCGTGTCAAAAGTCTGTAAATAATTGACCAGACTATTTAATTAGTGGGAGGTCAGAATATCGTGCTGGTTAGGGATACAGTCGAACATGTTCTGTATGAAAGAATGTCACGACAGTACGGGCAACATTCGGCCGTGCATTGTCCTGCTGAAACGTATAGTCAAAAAGGACTGAGAAACGGTCCGCAATACATAAGAAATGTTCATATTGCTGAAAATGGTGATGGCACAACATACCTCCATTCAAGGTGAAGAGCCAGTAAGATGCAAAACTAAACGAAAGACAAGAACCAAAAACTCTGCGTAAATAAGTACACATTATTTACTACTTTATAACATGTGATACTTTATCAAATGTTCATTTAAAAGAAATTAATAATGCAGTAGCATCGCGATTATTCTTAACACCAAAAGTAATGTAATAAAAAAAACATTTACTGTAACTCACTTGAATTCTTTATTCAAAGCTATTTATTTCAAAGATTCGAAGGCGTAAGCTAATTCCCCAAACGTTCATTAATCAAAGCAATAATTAAGAAATTATCAAAAGAGAAGGCAATAGAAACATAAGAGTAGTTCCGATGGCCTAGAATTAGTTTTCAGATCTAGTCCTTGGAGAAGAAATCTTTCGTGTAAAGAAACGAGTCCCCTCTTGAACATAAATCACACTCAATTTTTGGAATATATTGCAAAATACATCCTTGTCTTTTCCAACTCGAAAGACAATATTTTCTAATTCTAGAAACAGGAGTACTAAATGAAAAACTATTTTATGAAGCTGAGGCAGTCGTTTCTAAATCACGAAATAATTTGACGCCCAAGCGACTGGAAAAGATATTATTCCTAGGAAACTTAGAAGAAGAAGAATGTAGTTGTTATATTGAATACTTTAAGCTCAATTTAGTATGTAAACCTTAGAATTTTAAGGCTAATTTAAAAATGTTTATTAAAATGAATATTTAGTAATTAAAATAAAATATGTACCCGAAAAATATTTTCATATGTGTAAAGTAAATACTGTTTATTCAAATAACTTAAATGGCTAGAATTAGGAACAAAAATTTTTATTTACAATACTTTCAATACTTTAAAAAATAAAGTGTTTCGTTCTACTAAACTTCATTTTGTAATTCATGGATTCCTGTGTTCACAATTGAAAGCACTGAGCACTAAACTACAAATGAACTTAATAATAATAGCATATCAGAAGATAATATTAAGAAAATGGGGAACATTTTCCCTTGAACCAATGTATATTTGATACCTTGTAAATATCGATAGTTTTCTGGTATCGATACCAGAGATTTGATACTAGCACTGAATTAGGTGTCGACAATTTTCTTCCGTTACCGAGTTCCTAGGCACAATATAATATTAACACTCTCTTAAATACGTTATTCGTCTAGATAAATTTAGAACGTAATTCGAAAAGTACATATTTTCTCTTATTGTACGTATTAATTAAATATGAATTTGAAGAGTTATTCCTCTCGTTATTCCCCTCCTCCCCATCCCTCCACAAAAAAAGAGATGTACTCAGAAAAATCATATTCTGTGTCGGGTAATTCATTTCAGAAGCAAGCAGAAATATTTTGAAAACTATTAAAGAAAGTTTGAAAAAACATCTAGGTTTACTGGAAGATCATATAAAGGTTAAAGAGTTTTGACAACAAAACAACTTTATGAACTTAAATTTGTTTGATGGCGGATATCATTGAACGAATTTAATCGTATATCTGTCTTAGAGTAAACCCGTCGCCCCTAAAGTCTGATGCTCCCGAGGAATTCCTCCACACAGCATCGGCATGGCAAATGGAAATCGATTCAGCTTCCTGTTTTCTCTGTAGGAAATTTATCTTGGAGGCGCAAGGAGGACGAATTTGACACCTCCACAGAAGTTCGCCAAATATAACGCGTCTGCAGCTGACAGATGCTCGACGCATGGAGGCTCGTGATTTCCAGCACCTTCGAGCAGAAAATGCGAGAATCTAGCACTTAAAGAAGAAAATTTCAAACAACTGAAATAACGCCCCGACTTACCTAGAGGAAGTCTAACGTGGAGAAGAAAATATCTGTCCGAATGCTTTGGGTGTACAACAAATGAATATTGTAGGTTTTATTCTCATAATGTTGAAGCTGTGCGGGAACTCCTTTTATTAAGATAAAATTCAGTGACAGCAATTCAAGTAAAAGCGAATCAATCAATTTTCTTGAGTTTAATCGGATTGCCTATCACACTGAAATAACTGGACTAAAATTAATTTAAAACAGTCTTCATTTCTATATGTAGTTTAATGTAGCGAAACATTGACTTTATGACTCGAGACAAAAATAAAATTCGATGAAGAATGTAATAGATCCTCGTGTGTCCCTTGTATCAAGTTTCAGGTACTATACAAGATAGTGGTAATAAATTTGTGGATTACTCCTGTGAAAGCAGATACAGAGTAAGGTGTACCATAATCCGGTGTATTCTTACAGCAAGTGTGAACCTTCGTATAAACATAATTACTTAATCAAAAGAATCCAAATATATTTTCTCCTACTAAACAAATAATATTTTTCGTTTATAAATATTACGCATGAATCTTCATACAACTGATACCCAAGTCCATCACCACAATCTTCAAACTCTTACCGCGGGAATCTTTCCATCTAAGTGGGAAGATACCGTTGCAATTTCTACTCAAAAAACTGGAAAAAAATGATGGTCTGTCAATAAACTACACATCATTAGCTCTCACCTCCTTCCTCAATTAGTAAATTACATTACCTTCAACAAAGAAACGTAATCTCACCTCAAAACGGAACACACTGCATCACTCAGCTGGTCTCCAAATGAGTTATGCAACTTTTTTTGATCATTAATAACCATTTCATTGGCACTTGTCTGGATTAGGAGAATTATTTTTATATTGAAAAAGATTGATGTTTGGGGAAACTTCTGAAATTTATATATTCCTTTATGATAAACTAGCTGGGGACCCGGCGTTGCCCGGGTATTTTTTTGTATTAGCTCGGCACATTATTTAATTAAACCGGCATCGGGAGCGAATCATGTTGTTTCTTCCCTCACAGTATTGTTTCGCGTCTCGAGGATCATGCTTACAAAACTTGATCAAAATTGCTCGTCGGTTTTAATATTGTATACAGAAGTTTGGGTACCCTCCTTAGGGGTTGAAATGCGATATAAGTAGAATTTTGAATGTAGAAGTTATATTCATAACCCCGGTTTCGATACCAATATAATACTTTCCTTGTTATTTTTACGTGAGCTCATCCTCTACCGCCCCTATGAATACTCTAGCTCCATGGTGAAAGAAGGTTGAAAGTATCAAAGTTATTGGCTCCCAAAAGTATTTATTCGGCTCTAATTGGGCAGATTTTGCAAATTTATAATTTCCGGCACTCCATCCCTGCCGTGTCTTACCACCTCAGTTCTCCACTTCTTTTGCTGGGGTGGTAGTAGTTCCTCATCACCACTTTATTTGGTTTTGCATAACTCAGCGACTCACATTCCGCCTGTTTCGTCACCCAACGCCATCGTTTCCATGTTAGTTTCATGTGTCACCTCTCCTCCATCACTCCTATGGATTCTCCTCTCCCAATTCAAAATGTGTACACGTAAGAACTGAATTTTATCAAATGTCTTCATCTCTTAAATATAAAACGCAAAAGTGTCACTTAAATTGCATAATGAATGTCAGTTTGTAACTCAGCGACTCACATTCCACCGGTTTCGACACCCAACTCGATTGTTACCCCTATGAATTTGATATACATAAGTAGTAATGTATGTGACGCGCTCGACTCATTATATTCCGGACCTGTTCAAACAAAGTGAACGTTTTAAGGATTGCCATTCGTCCGATTGTAGTGAATTTTTTTTTTGTTTTTAGCGCCGATCATCCCAAAAAAGGTTTCTGTCGATAATATCGTTCCTTCCTTCGCCCCTTTCAGACAAAAGGGTCCAACGTCAATTATATGTTTGCTAATTCATGTTTGTCCCTTATGATTTCCTGTACCATTCATCCAATTGCTATGAAATTTTGGAGTTTCATAGCGGTCTGCCCTGAGAATTTTTTTCGCGATATTTTAAAGATTTCGGTTCCGTACTTCCCCCCTTCAGCTTGCAATAGGATAGATTATATCCTCACGTAGCCTGTCAAACGAGATTATTTAGCGAGAAATAACACTTAAAATTAATTTTTTTTAATTAACGATAGTATTAAATTATAAAATCTTCTCAGGAAATAAACCGGGTGGTTTCATAATACGCCACGATGTTTCAGCAACTGTCATCGTTGCCATCTTCAGGTGAAGTGTCTCACGGTTCCTTTAATGCTGTCCTATTATAGTGGGTTCCGCTGATTACCACGTGATTGGGTGCCAACCCGTGGTCGTAAATCATACTGAAAGCAGCTGAACACATTGGACTAGGGAACGTAAAAGGAACTGAGAGATCCCGGAGCAAACACTTCACCTGAAGATGGCAACGACGACGGTTACCGATACGTTGCCTCGTATTAACGATACCACCCGATTAATTTCCAGAGAAGATTTTATACAACTGCACCGGGAAAAGTCCGGTAATAAATTTTCAATTAGTTAACACCAATGCAAAATGTTTTAAGAGTAGCATTGCCAATGATGAGTAATACGACTCTGCTGCCAGAGACGGATGTTTGTGGACCTAAAAGTAGACTAGCTTATCCGATTCGAAATTCGCGAAAACTATTTAAAAGTATCATTCTTCTTCTTCTTCTTTGGCTCTACGACATTGAGGACCTGGGCCTACCGGGGTGACTGCGGACTGTCATCTTACGTGGCATATTCAGAATTTGGAGTGACACGTGGTCAGTGTAATTTGAAAGTATCATTACTTAAATAAAATGAAAATTTACGTTATATATTTATTAGAGTAAAGAAACTTTTTTATTAGTTTATATATATGAAAAATATTATAAATACATTGTGAAACAAATGATTTTCTTTTCCACTAAAATGTATAATAATTCGAATACTGTGCTGCGCATTTTAAATTTCAAAATTGAATTTCTCATTTGACTATTAACTTGTTTTTATATTTCTTTTCGAACTTCGATCTGTATTCGGTTTTTTATAGTAGAACTTTATATTTAATTGGAATATGATTGTTTTGTGTCAAAGTGAGCTGTCTGTTGTTAGGTCATTCGAAGAATTCTCTGTAATCTAACTATCGATTACACTTGTTCACATTCATTTCCCGTAGGAGAGCTCTGCACTGCTGATTAAACGCCGATATCCAAACAAATTAATTAGCACGTTCGGCAGAAACTAATAATAACAAGGGTTAGATGGATTTCGTTTGAGCAGCAGTGACAACTACGCAGCCTTCGACTACTTGAAATGTGACAACGCTCATTGCCCAATGATGTGCTGAGCTAATAGTGTCTCCTTCACCTGAACAGTACATTTAGGCAATCTGATCATATATTTAATATACCACTTTGATAATATAATATAATGTAATGCTCTGTAACTTGCAACTTTTTCTTTGATTTTTCCCACCTACAGTATTCATCTAGTTAAACAATATTATAGCTGGACTAATATCTTCGGATTTAACTTAGAAACGCGAGTATAAGGTAGTAGTGAGTAATATTGATCTTAATTTTGAAATAATTCAATATGAAAACGCATCCAGTTGAAAACTGGACTTACGTTTCCACGAGGGCATATCACAATAGTAAATCTCAGCCAGCGGGCAGATAACATATTAACATCTTCTGATTGCAATGAGTGCACTAACAAATCAGAGATCTTATACCGTAGCCGCTACCAAACAATATAGCAAGGCATAGTGAAGAAAAAGAAGACCTATCCATTAAATAATTCCTCCATGCGGTGGACAACTCATTGAACCATCGTCAATAAGGTTTGCTTCCCTAATCTTAACTAACAGAATATGTTTATTTTTACAAACAAAAGAGATTGCCTTGAGAGTTACTGATGCTAGTAAACAAGCAACCATTCTTTGTCTTCGTTGGCTCTGCAACTCATTAAGGGCCATGACCTACCAAGACGACTGCGGACTGCCATCTTCCATGACACATTCCGAATTTGGAGTTATACGTGGTCAGCGTATCGACTCTCCATCAGTTTTAACCCCAGTCTTCGTGACCATGACGACACAAACACCCAAGGATTCGAACCCGGGACCTCTGGATTGTGAGGCAGCTACGCTAGCCACCAGACCACAGGAGGTCGGCCAACTACAATTAAGTACCATAAATTAAGAATAAAACCACTAAAAATAATCGAAAAACCTGTCATATCCAAGAGATCTCAGTAATCCCACATGGAACGTTTGAAAAAGAATAAACTAAAAGAAAACATCAAAACAACTAAATTAACATCCATTGAGTTCTTATTCAAGAAATCGGGTATAGACTTATTCTTAGTTTCCGCCACCAAGTACACATAAAACCAGAGGGTATAACCAAACTCCCAGACTCTCACACACCTCTTGGTTAGGCAATCTAGTGAATATTTTTCTATACTGTAGCAATGATGTGCTATTACAATAAAAGGGCCATTTAGTAAAAGAGTGCCCCATTATTCAAATAACCACATGTATGTAAGAACTCGTAAAATGTAAGATGAATTGCTATTGGCTAAAGTCATGTATAATTATGATCTAGAGGAGATATCCAAGATTTTGAGATTTCAGACAGAACAATTGTCGACAAGTGGAGGAGAAGATTTCATAAGTGGTGATGGTATCCGAGACTTGAGTGACGGTCCGTGGGCTGCAGGTATCACAGGGCACCGCCCGTCCTCAGATCTACGGAAACCAACACCGCATGTCCGGATAGATGACCTTCAAACAGTTCCTGGACGTCGTTGGTAATGTACTAATGAAACTATAAATCCCTCAAAGCCGTCAACTAAATAGCACAGAGGTTACCACCACCAACAATTAATGTTCGAAACATAAAGGCCGTAGATATTTGAGCCCACCATTCCCTGAGAAAAAGGATCATTTTCTGTTTATTATTATTTAAATTTGATCTTAAATTCATTACTAAAATGCAATTTTTTAAAGAGCAGGAAGATAAGTTTTATTTTGCTTTTTGTTGAATATATTAAAAATTGATAAACTTCACAGTTATTTATTCACCCTCATCTATCAATTAATCACAATAAAATTCTACATTACAAACTCTAACTAATGAGAAACTTGGGTTTCAATATTTGGTGAAATGATGTTAGCTTTAGAAGTTTTCCAAATTTAATTAGTATCGATAATGTTTTACCTGTTTCTTGCTTTCCTAAAATTTATTTTTGAAAAAATCGCTCACAACAATCAGTACTACCGAAGAGGGACTTCATCTTATATATCAAATAATTTCTTTTCTTCAATGGCTCTGTAGTCCATTATGAGTATTGACCTACTACGTCTCCGTGCAGACTGTCATTTTTCATGACACATTCCTAATTCGGAGTGATACGTTATCAGTGTATCGGCTCTTCAGTAGTCTTAATCCCAGTCTCCGTGACCTTGACGGTACAAACATGCAAGCCCATGCCAGAATTCAAACCCGGGACCTCTGTATTGTGAGGCAACAACATTAGGCACTAGACCAAAAAATGGCATAAATTAATTATATTCGGATATTTATAATTGGAAACAGGTCTCACGTTAAAATATTGTAGAAATTCCTCACTAAACGGACTTTGTCTGAAGTTAATTAATTAAATTAAAAGCGGCATTTCTACTTGGTTGACGTCCACGTCGAAACCTGTCATGAATATTTAGAGCTGAATTTCACGTGAATGAAAATCCTCACGTGTGGATTGTACTTCTGCATTTAATGAAGATTGTTCCCCTTTAAGGGAAATTTTAACTAAGTTCTTGTGGTCTGCTATTATGGAAAAATGATATGTATTTCCTGGACGAATATGATTTTCCCGCATTCGAAGTTTATTTTGAAAAGTAGTTTCGTGAGTGAATTGCCATGAATTTTGCATGTTCGTATTTCTCGTTCAAGAAGCTAGTGACACCAACCGAATATGCTAAATCAGAAACATTTCACATCTCTCAAAGGTTCGACTAGTACGCATTTGCCCTTCATATCCATAAAACTTTGCACTCCTCCTAACTCATACAGTCGCTTCAATATTTTACTCTTACTGAGCCAACGAACTTCACAATAAAAAATGAGGCTTCCTTATTACAAAGTTCTACAGGAATTGGTGAAATTGTCAGCGATTCAAACTGTTATGATTTGTTACTGGTTTGGGGTTAATTAATTTTATTAATTTCATTATAATAATATGATATTATTGATGGGGATTTTTTATTAAAGAAAAAAAACTTTAATTTTAAAAGTCAGAGTTTAATCATAATAGAATCATTAAATAAAAGCATTAAAGATATTTACAAGTTTCTTAGATAAGATCATAAAATAAACAATTAGTTAGCATGAGACTTTAACTCAGGGTTTCTCAGTGGGGTGAACTTCGAAGCTTATTCGTTTCCTACTGGCAATAGGCCTGGCACATGTGAAACTGTTTATAAATAAATAAAAACTACGATACCCGCGGCAGAAAATGCATCTTCTCCCTTTTCTCTTCGCCGTATGATGATTTGGCTAGTAGCTACGACAGGATCATCACCGTCTGGGCTCCCGACAATATCTTCGCTTCACTACCTCAACCTCTCACGAAAACTCTGTGGGCGGCTACATAAACTCAAGCCCACCAATTAGCTGTTGTCCACCAAGTCTTCTATTGATTTGCAGTTCGACAATCGCAGCCAATAGGTAAAATTTTCACTCCTTGGACTAAATGTTTCACATGTTCTGCATCTTTCCGTGACATTCCGAATTTTTCACGGAGCTTCCGTTTCTGCCAGCAGTTCTTCTAATTATTCACGGCGACTTCCGATAACCGGTCATTCCCAATTTTCTACGGGTGATCCCTTTTCTGAATGGGCTCCTCCGCATACAAAAGGAAAAGCAGTCTTTTGTGCGACTCGCCTCCAACACGCAGAAAAGCCAGGAAACAGATGTACTTTATTTTAACTTTCAACGCGCGTTTTTAATATATATTACAAAACCTCTCGTTTTAATAAAATTTACACACAAAACAACTGTCTCCATTGCGTGCGTGAAGTTAAATAAACAGTTAATTAATATCAATATTTCTGTTTAGTAATTCTGGATTTATTTTCTCTATCGTCGCGGAGTTTCATCTGTAGTGATACCGAATAACTCGCAAAGTGCGAGCAAATGAAATTTTGGTCACCTGCACGAATAAAAATTGCTAGTTGCGTTGTATCAGTCATATTTGTATTTGCGTCCAGTGCCTTTGAAAACGTTAAACATTTTTCCACGACTTCGCCAAGCGCTACTTTTATGTTTTCTACCATTACACCCGTTCTCCTGCATAAACTAACTTCTGCGAACGTTTTAATTTTTTCTGGACACAAGATACTTGACATTTATATTAAGCACTGTTTCACAAACTCGCCATCTGAGAACAACTTCTATTGTCTTACTAACAACATAACGCGCTCAAATGATACCTTCAGCTTCTCCATTACGTTTGTTGTGCGGTTAAATTCTTGATTAAGTTATCGATTGTATCTCTTCTTAGTTGTACTGCTAAACTACTATATGTTTGAAAATGTTTTTTGATAATGTCTTTTTAAGTTGTATTCTTTTAAAACTTGGACGGCTTCATTATATATCAGAAAAATGGGCTTGTCTTTATAAATAACAAACAAATATTCATCCGTCCACTTCTCCTGGAATCCTGGAGCAACCTTTCTGTATTTACTACCTGAGAGTCCAAACATAATTTAGTACAAGATATTTTTGATAATTTTCAAATCAATTTAAACATACTAATGTGACATCTGTTTAACGTTACTTGAACCAGATCAATTTGTAACTGAACACAGAATTGACTTTGTTTATAGTTTATTGGTGTCACGAAGGACCTTATTATCGAGTACTGTCCCTCACTCAGTTCTAGCAGAGAAGGAAAAACAAACGAGAGACAGAGACGGGAGGAGAGGGACGGAGAGAGGAGAGAAATAATAGAGAGAGAGAGAATGAGAGAAACGTTGAAAGGTCAGGTTAAATGAAAAAAATCTAATGAAACGGCTGAAAACCAAAGTTCATAACTTCTCATGACAACATATAGTTCGCTGCTGAGACCGAAATTTTGTTCGTGGTAGTTTAGTAAATCTATATTTAATGCGTTAATTATCTGACCATGAAAGAAACAAACGGTTTTAATTATTAATGAACCCCACGACGTCTCCTCCACCAAATGATGGACCTTATAAAGTGAACATTATTGGATAAGATTAACCCAAAACCCATGTATTTATAAACCAAATATATCGACCTAAGGGGCTTACCGACTAAGTAAAAGTTCATAAGTTTTACTTAAAAAATCGCAATCACCTTGAACATAAATGGTGTTACATTGATTTATTCTTATGTTCTTATGATTTCAGAAATAAGTTGAGAAGTATATTTAGTTTTAGCATCAGGAATTTTGTCATTAATCCATTTAAAGTTGTTATCGTCATATCACTTATGTTTAGTGATGACCGAATGCTTGTCCGCGACTAACTTATTATTCTTCCTTTGTTACTTGATTCTGGTTTTACTGCCCCTTTGGTTTGGCCTCTTTAAACAGCATTCGATTTTGTAAAGCGAAAAATGTATATCCTCATGGTACAAAGGGCCTTTACCTTTCTTCTCCCCTGATGTCACAATTATTAAATTAATACACATAATTACCAATGCTCCTAATGAGTCGGTAAAAACATTTAAAATAACAATACATAGGTAAAAGATTCTCTGGTGGAGCGAATGGTCCAAGCGTAAACATTAATCACGCCTTCAATAAAATGAAATACAATTCAATTAAACGAGAGAACTAAAGACAATGTAAATTTAAGATAGTAGCAAAGTTCATGCATAAACAAAATCGTAAACCTTAACAATATATCTCATATCACATAGTCAGGGAATTTAAAACAATTCAAACAACCGAAAAAGCAATAAGATGCATCATATTAGAAATAATGAAAATGAAATCCTGACCACACCCCCATGTAATTGCAATGTCTTACAAAATACATTCCCCGAAAATTACAGTTCAACTAATTTAATAAATCTTCAGACAGCATAGAAAAACAAAGAAATTATCTCCCCCGTAAAAATATTAACAAAAATACTGAAGATCCCTTAAACGATAAAGAAGAAAAGGTGGAAAGATGCAAGTATTATGGTAGAAAGTCGCATTAGGCATTAATATAAACAGAAGGAGGAGGTGGGTGATAGAGAGTTGGAACACACTATTAAGAAATTTGAAAATGTCATAATTTTTGTCACCTGCACGAATAAAAATTGCTAGTTGCGTTGTATCAGTCATAATCACTAAAGGTTAACTTTTCTTATCTGTTTTCTTAATCAGTTATCTCTAAATTTACGATTCAACGCAACATTTCAATGGCATCGCTACGTAGGGTATTCGGTACGGTCCTGAAGCTGTCGGGACAATGGACGACCCGTCAGCCTCCTTATCTGGAAGCGTCACGTAAAGGGACGTAACATGCAAATAGGAGACGCATTGGTCTATCTGCTGCCACTAGTAGATTACAACCAAAAGCACTATTAATTGCCACATAAATTAACATTATAAAAAATAATATATTGTTGAGTTGACATAAATTACAATGATCGAATTCAATTATTATATAACTGTACCACATGTAAATCTAAATAATAATACTCGCTAAATACCAATATTTTCGTTAGCATGTATTTTATGAACCTGAACGACGCTGAATTACATTCGCAATCTCCTTTCGTCTGGCCTTTTCATAAATTGCGCACAATAAACTCATTATGAATACTTAACTAGCATATTAATGTAGAATATATTGCTTTCACGTGTTCTTTTGGAATTAATTGAGTATCAGTAATTGACTTCAAATGGTTCAGAATAAAATTGCTCAACAAATAATACATTGTTTTTGTAAATTCGAGTTTCATATAAATGAAAGAATTTACATGAGTTAGAATTAGATCAAAATAAGCTCAAGAACTTTATTTTTAATTTAAACTGCAAATTATCACAGTGATATTTATAACTTCTAAAATACCTATATTCAAAAACAACAAAGGATTGACAAACATTATGTTAATAAGTGAAGCCCACTTTACTAATAAATCTTACCTACATACTGTATCGTAGCTACCATCCTGAAAACAAGGCTCAAGAAGAATCTGCCATTCTCATAAGAAATACAATCATTTCCACTGAGTATTCTAAAATTTATTTCCAGGTTACGTCTATAAAAAGTCAAAACGCTACCATGTGACATAAAAGAACCAGCAATATACTGCCAAACACACCATAATATCAAAATATTTTTTCAAAATATGGGACCCAAAAAAAGGCACACTTCATGGGGATCGCGCCTGATAACAACCAGAGGCAGAAAACTGTTTAAAACAATAGAAAATAATGGATATTCTATTCTATCAACACCTACTTACTGGCTGAACGATCCACATAAAGACCTTGATTTATTAGACTGTTTTGAAACACATGGAATAAATTTGACATACACTAGCTTATACCCAGCCATGATTTATCATCTGACTATACTCCAATCATAGCAACAATTGGAACTTCCATAATATATAAGAAAACCCCCGACTATATTACACAATATAGAAACAAACTGGGAGACTTATCGTAATATATTCAATAAATGAATAGAATTAAATCTCAGACTCGGGGAGCCAGATAAATGGGAGATGGCTACAGAAACATTTACAAGTCAAGCTGCTCAACAGTCTTCACCAATAATTCAACCAAGGTAAGTAATCAGGGATATACCTTTAGAAATAACAGAAGCTATGTCAGAAAAAGGTCGTGCCAGATCAAGATGGAAAAGAACTCCCACACCTGCTGACAAGCAGACATACAATTTATTGGCACAAAGATTAAGGAACACGTTCAAAGAAGTACTAAATCAAGAGTTTGAACAATACATATATCTACACAAAGCAGACCTGATAACTCCAATTTGAAACCAACTAAGAATTACAGAAAACCTATAAACATACTACTTGTACCAGTGATAAATAAAAGACTAAAAATCGAGAGGCCTAATGCAATATTTTTAATTAAACGAGTGTCAATTATACAGGTGATATCATTGGATATCTCCCTGTAAATGTTATATTAGTAGCTGTGATCGTTTTAGCTAATAGAATTGTATTATGATTGCGAATTAAGTTGTGAATAAAAAAAATTTATACAAGTGAAACCATCCAAATCAGTCCACATATCATTAAATCAGTCAACAACCTTGCATAAAGATATGGAAAACAACACGCGTACAGAAAAACACTAGTGTTTTAATGCTGTGTAGACAGTTTATGGCGGTTTGAATTGTATATAAATGTATGAATTTTAGAACAGATGAATATGCAAGTGCATAAAGATTTGTCACAATTTGCTGATTAATTTGCAAATAAATTACTCGAGGGTTGACAGTGGTATATTTTGATTTAATTAAAATTATTGACCAGTTCATTAAGTGAACTGAAAATAACTATTATTTTTAGTAACACTAGTAGAATATTTATGTTTGGGTTCTGAATCGACACTGAAGTGGTTGTAGGGGAAAAAAAGTATTTTTACATAGGACGGTTGTCACGCTGCGGCTAATTAATGAAATCAACGTATTGTACATAAATAATTGCCCAGGTGATAGTTTTACAAATACATCGTTCATTGAATAGATTTAGTCAATATACGTAAATAAGTCTTCACTTTCTCTGACTAGTATTTCAACTCAGATCGATATCACATGAGCTCTTATTGTGAGCACGTGAGTCAACTGAATGCCTTGAATATAATGCCCGTCGATTTAAAAAGAAAACTTGAGTAAATTGTTTCCAGAACTTTTTAAAATTGTTTATAAATGACAACCAGAGAATGAATAGTATTCTGATTTGGGTTGATCCGAGAATCAAGGACAATAAATTGGCAGGATGGCTTGGCGATACTCAATGCGTTTTCACAATGAAGTCATTATTCGAAGAATTCTGATGCTATTTTCTTACAGAATTGCAGAAAACCTTTCGCTTTAATCACACCTCCGTGATTAATAATCTTTTCTCTACTAGAGATGGAGTTCCATATAATTATTCGTCCAAAGGCGTGAGGCCGAATTTCCCTTGCTGTATTGTAGTCTATTAAATTTATGTAATTCAAAGTACATATCTTTTACATATTTTTCAACTCGCCAAAGATAATACACATCACTTCTAAGTACAACAAATTACCTCTGCTGTTAAGAACGAAATAAAAAACAAATTGTTAGGAAACAAAAGTAATAGTTACTACAACACTTCAAATCAAGTAATTACAAAAGTCGTGGGAAATATCATATTTTTTTACTTTACTACTCGAGACCTAATGGTTTCTTATGCACGCGCTGAGAAAAATTTATTATTTATATAAGAATAAATAATTAATATTAAAACTTTCATTGTCGTAATAAATAAATAGATAATTCAATAATTTATATGCAAAATAACGAAAGTAATAATCAATTTTATAGTGAAATACAACGTACCGAACAGTTTTGCGAATGCATAAGATAGTATTCTTGTATGTACAGCTACATTCATTTGTTAATACTTTTATACTTCTGTACAACAAATGGTACTTGTGAATCATGAAAAGATTGAACACCAGAAAAGTTTACAATTCTTGTGTTTCACATACGACACAGGCTGACGGTCTGAAAATAGAGTCATTCCATGCCAATTGGTACAGAAAATTATTGCGATTGAACTATTAAAACAAGTATTTGCGCCAATGAAATATTGTTTCTTTCTGAGATTGTCAGGAAACCGCTGCTTGGATTGACACAGCTTATATAACCGAAGTCAAAATTAATTTCACATAGAATTATTTTAATCAAAAATACGTATCCAAATGCAAAATGCAAAGAATTATTGTAACAAAAATATTTAAATAATTATCTTTTAGAGTTAAATGTAACGTGATGGTGGTCAATTCCCTTCAATAGCATTGGAAGGGATCTGAAAAGGGGGTTGCTGAAAGAAAGGTAGTCGACAAATATTAGGGCACCAGACGAAATTTTATAGGTCATACCTCGCGTTCTTCTAAACGTGAAGCAGGCCAACCCCTAGAGAACCTACATCAGGTATGTTGGGCGATTGATATTCGTCTCACGCCCTTCCGATGACTAAAGTGTGGTTTATTCCATACTTAGAATTATACATATTAATTACTTGGGTAACAACGTGTAGCAGAGATTTGTCGTTCTTTCGTGAAGAACCTGTTCCATCTTATAGGCGATTCTGGAACTTCCGCGTAGTAAAATTTCCTCCGTAAGCTCTCAGGCATGCTTCGTCGGGTTGTCAATTTTCCCTCTGTTGACGGAAAAGGCTCTGAAGTTGGGTATTGCCCAGCGATTGAAGAAAACCAGTTTTCGTCCTTCTTACCACCTAACTCCAACTCACACTTCATTTCAACTAATTAATAATTGTTCAATTTCTTATTTCCTACGCTACATTCACCTCCCAAATTTCTCACCTTCCTTGCTCGCTCTTTCGTTCAACTCGAGCAACACTCCTCGCCTCCCAGCTTCCTCATACTTTTAACTCTTGATGAACACAGAATCATTTATCGCTTTCTCACCTCCCAGAAAAAACTCTTATTTTCCCCTTCTCCAATGGAAATTGCCACACCACGTGAGGTGTCTCCACCAATCCTTTTTCATTCTTCGCCGAACGCGGGATTTTGCAATTACGAAAAGAAATGACATCCTTGGGAAATTTTCAAGGCTAACGTACCTGCTAAATCCCTAATCCCTTGTACCTGCAGGCAGACACTATTTCTATGCGACACATTGGCACCTGTGATTTGCACCTCTTGCCTGCGTGTCTCAGAGTATTCTTACTGAATATGTATAATTTAAAATATAAAAAAATGTGATTTAAAATTGAGGAGGGCCCTACTGCCCTATATATGTATTGTAGCGGATTCCGCGTTCCTCCGTATTCGAGGATTTAAATTCTTTTAGGGCGCCAGGTATTTTTCATAAAAAAACACCAAAAATGGATTTTAGTAGCTTTAATCCCTTTCAGAGCATAAGAAAAAATTATAACTGCAGGGCGTGGTCATTCCTCGTCGTCACGCCGACACAACCTACTTCTCCGAACACTCCCTGACGACTCCTCCGTCTCGCCAGACTCCATTGTTGGCCCGAGTTGCGACAGTTCCTCAACAATTGCAACTCGCAAGTTGGCCTTTTATTTTTATTTTTTTGGGTAACAGACTACATGAGGGTGATCCTGAAACAGGCAACTCCCCTTTAATAGTATAGGAAGGGAATTAAAAAGGGGGGATGCGGAAGGCAGAGCAAGGTAGCCCAGGGTTAACTAGGGCCCCCCCGGCTATAGTTTAAGGATCCTACCCGGTGTTTCACCTGGATGCGGGATAGAGCCTGCATCACAGGATGCAGGAAACCTAAAAACCTGCATCAGTGGTCGGATTGTACTATTCTTACGCCCTTCCGAATGACGGGAGACGAGTCTGCTGTGGGGACGCAGCATTCCCTTCTCCGTGTCTCCACCTTATTTTCTAAAAAAGCAATAAAATAGTAAATCGAAGTGAATTCTGAGTAGCTCCTGACTTTCCTTTTACTTTCAGGTCAAAATTTGATGACAGTATAAAATGGTTCCTTAGTGTAAATGTTATTAATAATTTATTGTATTTGAATTCTGTTGTGCTTACTTTATATCTAGTTTCCTCCAAGAAAATGTCAATAGCAGCTAAGTAATAATAGAAATAATATATGAAACTAGTGAAATCTATTGTCTAGCTCGACTTCTATACATACATTGATTTTGCAATTATAATTTATGTAAGACTAAACTTTCATCAAACAAATAACGCAATATAAAAATTTCAGAATTAATTTTAAATATTGATCTACGTTTTCAAATAAATTGTTAGTGAGAAATTTATTAGTGTTATCTCCTACATTATTATACATCTTAAATAGTCTATTGATTACGTGTAAAGAAGTGAGATTGGCACTACCATAGCCTATTGAATCAAATTGCAAACAAGCACTTCCTTCTCCCTCTGAATTTGAGTGAGCCGTCACTCGCTATTTATGTTTACACTCGGAATACCCATTAAGTACGGATTCCTCAACAGATTTGTATTTCCAGACCAGAGAGTGGCAGTTATAAAAGCAACGTTACGCATTGTAACTGCATCTAACACACTGTGAAATGAGCTTTCACTTCACTGAATATTACATCAGCCTCTTTGTTTTCTGAAATACGTTCCTGCGCGAGCGCCGCATTTTATACCTCTATTTCGGCACAAGATAATACTAAACATAATAACAGGCACATAATTTCAAAACGTCTGAATTTATTTCCAGAAGCTATGTATGTAACAACTTTTGAATTTAGTTTTACGCCAATTTACAAATCGAGACAATGAAAAGCATTTCATTCCTCTGTGTTTACTGCACAATGAAATAGAAGTATTAACAGTTATAATCATTAAAGGAGCCATTCCCATCACGGTTTTTGTATCTGTTGCTTCAAGAACAGATGGTCATTTTCGCTGAGAATTATCGAACTAAATTGTTTAATCAGACTATATTTCTCATACTAATTGGTATATTGCAAACTAAACATTTCTTATATATCTCATTTTTCTTGAAGTTAAGAGAAATAGGGGAAACTCATACATTTCCATTGTAACCGCCGGGTCCATATTTGGAAAGATTTCTTTATTTCTTTATTGATTTCTACATTTCTATACCGTATTTCCTAGCAATTGTTGTATTTTACATTTCCCTACTAGTCAGGTTAATTAAAATAGATTGTTAAATCAGAATTTAATAATACTATATAATGATAATTGAGAGTAAAAAATTATTTTAAATTATTTAAAGTTATTGCAGTATTGATATCATTTCTAAATAAAATAAAATAGACCATTATCATAATTCTACATAGACATGTTAACATTTTAAAGATAAATTTTAATTATTATTTAATTATCACGTCTAAATTGAAACTCAAAACTGATATAACTTTTGAATTAGATATAATCTTTAGAGTTGTTTTACACCTAAACTTGGGTCACAATTGACGTTTTCTTTTAACAACATCCGTAGTTTAAAAACCCAATGCATTACTTTGTAATCAGTTTTTTTACAATACCTATTGTCGGAACAATGGGATGAGCAAGATGCAAACCTGCAGGTCGGACACATTGTTGGCTAATATCGATTAACCGCGGCTGTTGTCAACAGTGATGCCAAACTATCCAACAGCGCGCAATTTATAATCTAAATCCTAACATAAATAAACAATTTAAAAACATAAATAATTCTAGATATAACTTTTACCGGCGACAGTTATCTACAATTTTCCATACACATTTTATACTTTTCAAAATAAGCATTTTCTCCTTACGCCAGTATAGATCGCATCACTGTAATACGTTTGACATCATTTATCCCTTCCCTTGACGCACTTGGAGACCACAGTATACGAGAAAAATTTCGGAGACTTCGTTCCAATAACTGGATGTGAGCAGACGTATATTTTTTATGCTCCGGATAGAAGGATGACCATAAATTTGGACATCGAAAATTTTACTACAAGTGATAACCTGACAAAAGTTACAGTGATTCAGGATTTGGAAATATATGAGTGATTTCGGACATTCAATCACGCAACCGTATTTGTTGTCCGTGAAATTGCGTTAGTACATCGACATTTTACATCGAATTTCTCAACATTACAACGAGACGACCTATAAGCAATATCTTGGTGTGCGTTCATCCATTCTGTGAAGTGTGGACCGACGACTTGTGATTTCTACTAGACACTACAGCGACTTCTACAGGACCATCCCTTGGTTCTTAACTGGCCGTCGAATTTTCTGGGGAAATCGTGGTAGATAAGGTAGATACGGTGAAGTCGAACACTTATTATTGTTTTCCTTATCTCAACATCAAAATATTGTGGAATCAGATAGTAATTAGTTGTTTTAATTAAACTAATTTTGACTTTAACAAATACCCAGATTGAAAGTGTAAAGACGCTCTTTATTAACCAATATTTTATTTATGTGTACGCGCCTATCGTTAGTAATGATTGAAAAGCCATTACGTGAACATTTAAGGACAACGTGCTATTGTAAATATCTTTGTACATGTGTGTTCAAACAAGGTGATGAGAAATGGAGGATTAATTATGTATTACATATAACATTTATTTGAACTCAATTAAAATTAGTATTTTCAGATGAAACGGACGATCGACACGATCGAAGTGTGCAAAGGCGGACAAAGAGTGGAGATCCAATCCACATACGTATTATATCGTCCTATAATTATGGCGAATGTGTTGAAATTCGCGAACAGAGAAATTTAATTTATGTAAATATATTAATTGAGAAATCATTTAATGTTTACGCTTTCAATAGTCTTATCTTCTTCAAATCCGTTTTCCTCATATTTGTGTAATTAGAATAAATATTTTATTGTATAATTGATAATGATATTTTACTTTATATTTCCTTTCCCGACATCAGAAATATTCAACCGTAAGAACTCCGAAACCGGAAGTGTTCTACCTGACTGAAATAGTCGAAGATGACACAATTACTGAAAATATTATTACTTCATTTTTTAATTTTATAAATTACATAAACAATATAGAAGCATAAAACAGTTTCCATACGAAACATATATTATAACGATCAAATAAATGATCATATACATTATTATTAAAGTTGGGAATAATGCAGTACGAGTTGAAGTTAACAACATGAAGTAAAATGAATAAAGATTATATAAATCGCGAGGTTTTAATAATTTAGGAACTATTGTACCTTTAAGGATAAGTTATAAAACAATACATGGCTTGGAAAATACGTAACATGTTGAATGGAAAGTAATAAGTTGGAATTATTGAAAATGTTTAACTAAAGAAAATAATTAATTTTTCTTTTCTTTAAAATCAATGGCATTTCTAAAACAGTAAATAATATTTACTCTCAATATACAAATTTGATTTACAGTTTTTTATTTGTATATCGAATTTTTTTCATGCCGTTTTGAGAAATATTGTTTCGACATTTATAACTGTAAAAAGTCAACTCGCTTTCCATAAAAGAGAAATTTCATAGTGTTGAGATTAGTTACATGAGGTAAACCAAGCAATTCTATGCCCTAAAGACTGGTGTTTCGAAATATTGTGTATAATGCTTTCGTATTTTGATAATGTTTTTTATTAATTTTGAGAGACAAAAACTACTAATGGTCATTTGCAAATTCGTACAATTTGTAGAACTCATGTATTTGTAGTGGTTTTACGGTGTGGAGAGGACACACACACAACATACATGGCCATGCCAGGATTTGAACCCGGGGCCTCTGTGGTGCGAGGCAGCGACGCTACACATTATATCACAGGAGGCGGGTTACAAAATTTTTAGATCATTCAAGGAACTGTTACAGCTTAAGAAATAAGGATGAATACCTCTCCAAACATCCCAATTTTCTTTTTTGCTTTGTGTGTTTCAAAATGTCAATAAACGTAATGACGAAGTTCAAGTACTATATATATATATATATATATATATATATCCTCTTCATGGGATAGGTTTAAAATTATTTAAAGTACAAATTTTAAACGGTTTGACAATTTTATATTTATCAATTTTATGTTTTAAAATGTTTACATAAAACAATATCTCAGGGGATTTTGGGTCTCTCGAGAAATGAAGTACGCAGTTACTGAAAAATAGAAATTTATATAATCAACAAAATAAGTTTCACAGCTACGTTGAACTGACCCAAAATTACTGGGCCTACAAACATTCAACCTCACGAATGCATCCGCGTCTCTCTGTCTTTAGGTACGCCTTGCAGCTGCTTTACATCCAGGAATGTAGTGTGATCCAGGTCCAACTTCTTTCACATCACCGTCTCGTCTGGCCGTCTCCCCTCGTCTCCTTTCAGGTCCAACTGACCTCTCTCACATCACCATACCGTCTGCTCGTCTCTCCTCGTCTCATCCATCTGGCCCAACTGGTCCTTCAGGTCCAACTCCTCTCACATCACCTTCCCGCCTGATCTCTCAGGTCCGTCTTGTCTCCTTTTTAAATTCTCACCCCGGGATTTCCCTGCCACCAGGATTTCACACAAAATCCCGGGGGTTCCCCTCGGGATTTCACACACGCCCCGGGAGTTTCCCGCGGGATTTTCCCTGCGGGGCTTCACACTCTTTTAGCCAATTTAAGTCTTCATTGTAGTTGGTCTCTATTGTCGTCGCAAAAACTTTCTTCATTGTAGGCCCAACTGCACTCAAAATGACAACAATTACCGATAATTACTCCCGAATCCCCTTCACATTACAACATTAAATTAATCCACCTTATACCATTTGTACGTTTTTACATTACAATATATATACAATATATATATATATATATATATATATATATATTGTGATATACTTTTCAGGGTATAAAACATTAATTAATCAATAGAACAAATTATAATCAATTTTAAAAATTTTCATTTATTAATTTAAAGTGATTACATGGGCTTAATCTCAGGGGATTTTGGGTCTCTCGAGAGATGGAGTATGCAGTTACTGTAAATAGAAAAAAATCATTAAATATTATTCAACCAGCACAATGAGCAAGTTTCACAGCTTTTTAATAACTTACCCACAATTACTGGGCCTACAAACATCCACCTCACGAATGTTTCCGTGTCTCTCTGGCGTCTTGCAGGATATTTATCGATGACGGTAGTATGAACCAGATCCGCAACTCATATGCTTCCTCGAAACGTCTGATCTCTGCAAACCTCTGACAGCATCTGGCGACGTCTGACCACGTCTCAGCTCTCATTCCATCTGTTCGCAACTCATCTGCCCTCTCTCACAGCATCTCCTTCCATCTGAGTTCGTCCGTCCTCTCCTCAACTCGTCTGACTTCTGATCTCGTCCGTCCTCTCCTCAACTCGTCTGACTTCTGTTCCCGAGCCACCCATCGGCTCCCCTTTTAAATTCTCCGACGGGAATTCCCCGCCATAGGTCTTCTTCATAAAATTTCGGGGTTCCCCGCCATCATTTTTTACACATACTCACGGTGGGAGTTTCCCGCGGGGATCACCATCGTTTTTTTACACACGCCCCGAAGGGGTTTTCCGCGGGGCACCCCCTTCGGGGTTTCACCCGCTTTCAGCCGACTAGACATTGTTGTTGGCCGAACTGCGCCTCATAACGCCACAATATCACAAAATCCGCGTTTTTTATCACATTGCCCCCGATCAATTTTAATAAAATTTTACAAAATTTTTGAGAAATTTATCTCCATATTTTATCTTTAAGACCCCTTGCTCATTCTTTACAATCATTTTTGTGCTCGGAGAAATTTCAAATTAATCAAATTGATTGAGCACCTTTTTCAACTTAATTTTAAAATAATCTTTCCTATTGATTTAGACTTAAAATATTTATTAGCTATACTGAAATCAGCTAAGATTGAATAGAATTTCAAATTAACTCATGATTTACAGAAACTTACACATGTTTGCCTGGTGGCCCCCCATTGTTAAATAACATCATGTTATGAATTATAAATGATTTAAATTTACCCGCTCACAGGAACGAAACTTTCAGTTTGCCAGGATTGAGAAACTTGGCATCTCAGTTCAGTATTCACGTGTAATCATGTGTTTCTGTCGTCAGCCTTTTATCATTTTTGCCTATTTTTCCAAATTGTTTATCTGTATCCCTTCTGTGCCATTCATTATAAATCCATATATAATAGGTCAGAATAATAGGCTAATTCAGTCGCCCTGTGACCTTTTCCTAACTCGTGTGGTGTTCTCCCACACAAAAAATATCTGTATCACAACAGCTTTAGTCAAAATGGAGTGTGATTCCCATCTACTCGGGGATAATCACCAAATCTCCTTCCATCTTATCGCGTGGCCTTACAACTGCCACCCACTTTGCCTTTCAACTAACATAATTACGACCTTCAGCCTGACCTAGGTACCTCTCAAAATAAAACTAAACTCTTTCATTGTATGGCACAGTTATCACAGTATAAAAACATCATCACCCCTTAGCGCTTCTTTACGAATAAAACATGATAATAAGTTGGCTGACTTACTCAAAATAAATGCACCCATTACACATAATTCAAAATACAACAAACTTATATGGCTGAACTGCCTCCTTACACTATCCCTCAAACAAAACAATCCTTAATTTGACTCCATGTTTCCTTCCTGTGACATTTTCAAAACCCCAAATGCTAAATTATCATTAGCTAAATTTCAATTCCTAAATAGGACTGCTACTTATCCAAACAAAAACTAACGAAACAGCTTGATAGCCCCCATACCATATTTAATTACCCAGCAATCCAATTAATCTTAGTAAACAAACTCCTGATAGAACAGAATATATTAAAAAACAAGATGACACCCTATTTCTGCACAATAGTTTCTCATTCCATGACTTCCCAACAAATAAGTCTTCAATTTCTACCCAGGAAACTATTTCTATCTCCCCATTAGCTCAAATCGATATCAGCCAACAATGTGTTTGACTTGCAGATTTGATTCTTGCTTTCCCATTGTTCCGACAATAGCTATTGTAAAAAATCTGATTACAAAGTAATGCGTCGTTTTTGTGAACTATAAAAGATGTAAGAAAACGTGAATTCTGATCTAAGTTTATGTGTAAACCAAATTAAATGATTATATTTTTTTCAAAAGTTTTAAGATTTAATTTAGACGTGATAATTAAATAATAATTAAAATTTATCTTTAAAATGTTAACATGTTTATTTAGAATGTTGTTTATGGCCTATTTTATTTAATTTAGAAATAATATTAACGTGGCAATAACTTTAAAGTAGTTTTAAATACAAGACACATTTTGTATTTTGACTCCAATATGCAATGGCTGAAAATAAATCCCAGCCTTCTGAAGTTGGCTAATGAATGATTTATTTTCACTAAGTTTTAATTCAAGTACTCGCTTGTCTCTCTTGCAATTTTTGAGATGTACATCACAAATATCCGAATAGATGGCTTCATATTATTAATAGATTTGTGAAACAATATCTGAAAGTAGCTGGAAGACAACCATTGTAATCTGAAATGAATGCTTGGAATTATATGTGAGAGAAACGAAGATAGTGGTGAAAAAGTATTTGGCTAATTGGATATTAAAAAATCTACACCGATAAATAAATGAAACCAAACTTACAATTCATTAAATCTTCACTGCTTCGGATATTGCATCAGAGATGTTTGATAATGCAGAACAGCTGGCGTGGAAACCCAAAACAATAACAGGCGTTGTGCTGCTGAAGTTTTCTAACAGGGTACGCTATGCACATGACAGAGGAAGAAGAAATACACCTCGTTTTTCGAATATGGAGTGAACTTTAACATAATTGGTAATGAGTGATACTATTCACCGATGAGTAATTCACGAATTAACTTGTTCAAAAGGACTATTCTGAAAAAAATAGCAGGTATTGTGGGCTATCGCTCGTGTTCTAGCCAGATCATAAGCTTGGCCCAGTTAGTAAACTAGTGGTACTTCATGTACTAAAGAGGACCCAACATCAAGATTGGCAATTTCCTGGTCGTTTTGAGTTGTCCGTTATTGCTAGTGAATGTTGTCCCTTTTCATTTTATTAAGAGCGTGTTTCTTACCTTTATCGTCTCTCTGCCGCCCACTATTTGTGAATGTTTGCTGCAGTGTGAAACAAACTTCTAATAAAATTATCTTCAAGCAACTGATGTTTAATAAAATGGCAAATTATCTTGCACTTCAAGCTCACCCTAATATTTAGTTTGTTGAAGTGTGTATGTCTAATTGAGAGCGTCTATGCAAATAAAATATGTTCTGGCACATTCCGTGTATATTAAACGCAATCTCTTTAAAGTTTGCTCTTGTATTTCCATAAAAGCTGGACATATATTTGAAAGAGAAATATTTTTACAAATTGCAAACTGAATTAGCTAAAATACAGATAGTAAAATAGTGATTAAATATATAACACTCGACGATTATGCCAGACTTATGGTAATCGTCAGGTGATGACAAATCTGAGAGCTGCGAGAACTCAATAGTAAAGTCTTCGCTATTTAGTTCGTTACTTGCTTTATTCTGTGAGTCGGAATGCTAGCAGAAACGTAACGTGGTATTTATTTAATCACTAATTTACTGTCTTATTTTGGCTCCTTTCGTTCGTATAAGGTATACTTAAAACATTAATAATTAAATTTTAAGAGTTAGTTTTATTGGGACGTAAGTGGCAAATTGATCACATAGCGTGCACGAGCTAACCACTCGATATTTGTTACATACTTATAAAATAAAAATTAACCAGTTAGTTCAGTTTAACTATTTCAAAGAAAGTCCAATATAATGAACGAACTATTCCCTTAAAAACACTCATTTTCCCATCACCGTTCAATAGAAATGGATTCGACACCAATTTCCGTTGCTTTCCCTATTTTGTCATGCCCTGCCACTACAATACAGTTCTGTTTTAAAGGTTGTAAGTTATACATGGTTTCCTGTAATTACTCCGTTTATTTAAGAGTGAATTCATAGAGAGAGAGAGAGAGAGAGAGAGAGAGAGGGGGGGCGGAAGAGAGAGAGATTGGGGTGAGGAAGGAAGTGGAGAGGGGGTTGAGGAGGATATAAGTGCAGTGGTGGCGAGAGGGAGAGAGAGGAGGCGGAGGAGATATGATACAGAGGGGCGAGATGGAGAGAGAATTACAGGATGCTGCACCCAAAATGAATAAATTAAGAAAGAAAAAGAAAGGAAAAATGTTAGCAAAGATTGTGCATTTGCAAAAAAATCTCTTTGTGAAATAAAAATATATTCTAAATGTGGTTAGCCGTACGCTATATAAGTATAAGAAAGTAAATACAAAAGTTGTTGAGATTTTTGTTAAATTATATTCAATTTTATTACTGTAGTTGTCATTATAAAACATCCCATCACGGTCTGTCCCGGGGGTTGGGGCAGAACGGAAATTTGTAAGTTTCATTTTAAAAATTTCTACAAAAATCAGAATTCGTTGTTTTAAGTTATATTGGTATTATATTAAGTAAGTAATAGAATAAATGTTTTATACTTCTATGAAGTGATTTTTCTTTCCATAACTTTACAAAAATTGTTAAACAATAAGCGACCTGTTTCACCCCAACTTCCCCTACCTGAAAAAGCAAAAATAACAGCACGTACTAATCAAAAAAAAGTTCGCAATTTTTAAATGGACAGAATGAAAGTTTAATAAAATTATCATTAAAAATTAGCTTTGAACTGTCAAAATATCAAGGTATACACAAACCAAAATATGATTTTTTTCTTAGTTCGTGAAGCAACCAGTTACTTTTCTTTTGTACCGCTTCGCTTGGATTAAACCTGTTGATCCGTTAATATCGGATAAAGTCACCGTGATTTTCAATGCCATTTTGTCAAAGAAGTGCCGTTTATTAGTTTTATGGGATGCAGTTCCAAGCGCTTTGCAATTGCTCAGGCAAATGAGCGGCGGTACCTGCTGAATGTTGATTACGCCGGGTTTATCGTCTAATAATGTCCTTCACATGCTCGAACGGAGAAGGATTTGGTAATCTCGCAGGCTGTGGCAACGTGTCAAATCTCTACAGAGTACCTTGGGGTAGATCGTGATACGATGCTTTATAATAAATAAAAAGACGGCCAAAAAGTCAGCATTAAATTTATCACTATTTATTCAAATTCCATTTTGAGACTTCCTCAGACGTAAAATTTAGCAATACAATATATTTATTCCTTGACTCCCTCAGCCGAAAAGATTATTGAATTTACACATGAAGAATTTAGTGTCGTGCATATACCATCTCCAGCGATGGTTACGGTCGAAAGGGGGGAGGGGGGGGGGCACGACACTCGGCACCTTGTAACTAATTAAGAACTATTATTGACAAAATGCAGTTAACTGTACTGTTATAGAAAGTCACAGGCGTCTGTGTGTCAGATGCTAAAGAGTTTTCACCGTCGTGAGTGGACGAGAAAAGAAACTTATGAAACGTTTGACATCTGCAGGGTATCTTGGAGCAAAAATGACTTATTTATAAGGAAATACAGTAATTTGCACCGGAGTTCGCAACGGGTCTAGTTCAGAATATTTATGACAAAAATATCTACGCAGAAAATGAAACTAATTACTACAATAGTATTTTATAGAAACATAACAGTAAAAAGAGAAAATGTGATTGTTTGTTTCGTATTCCTATTAATAATAGACCAGTATACCGCATATATTTCTAGTTTCTATTACGTGTTTCATTGAGCATACTAGTATTTATTATGAAATCTTTGCCTTTGGCTGTCTTGCTCCCATTCCCGTGTCCGTTTTTATGTTATTAAAGATGAATTTCGACCACGTGGATTGCCCTTGTGTAGCTTGTCAATCAACAAAAACTTTTGCAATGAGAAAGCGTTTTAAAGTGCATATACAGCAATGACGTCGTCAGTTTTAAAATATCTAAATTAAAAATTTTCTATTGGGTGTACTGAACTGAATTATTGTTATTGATCTTGTACACACGTCCTTTGTATTAATATTATGATGAATTTAACGTAATTAAGGACTTGATCCTAATTCTACTTCGATATTATAAGAAATGAAGTGAGTTAGCAACGTTAATAACAGCATAGTACAGAGTGAATCGATCTTGAGAGGCTAAAGTGGATAGTGTGGGATAACAATTAGCCAGAATATGTGGAAGGGATTATGCGATCATATTTGCACAATCTGATAAGAGAATTTCATATTAACGTTCGGTTACAATATTCTGTAGCTCTGCCACTTAATTTAATTTTATCAAAACAATCGTCCCACTATAACGTATCCTGAATTAAAAAGATTCTGATTCACTCACTAAATTCTCTCGGATCGCAGTTCCCGCGATGAATGAGTTATTCAAACACTATGTGGCTCTGGAATCGCGGTTCCAGCGATCTGATTGCTGAGTGAGTGAGTGATTCAAACACTGGGATCAGATTCCCAGTGATCTGATTTCGGATCGATGATCACTCACTCCGCAGAAGGGGTTAGTTTTCTGAATCAGATCTCGATCAGTTCGCTCATCTCTACTACGGACAGCTGCAGCGAGCCGATGTAAAGTTAACGAAACCAAAGGGTTTACGGAATTCGGATTCCGTAATATATATATAAACAAATGTCTGTTTGTTTATGTATTACTACACCATTCATCGGATCGCCATGAAACTTTAAGAATTTGTAGAGTAAACTCCTGCGCAGGTTTATGTGGCATAGTAAATGTAACCTCCGGTTAGTAGGTATTATATATATATATATATATATATATAAGTGAAAAAAATTATATGGGAAAGGTTTCGGGGCCAATTTGAGCATCTAGACCTCCAAGAGTTGATGTGGGTTGTCTATACTCCTGATCGATAATACGATTCGTCCCGTAATTAACCTATCGTTGGCTGAGAGTTAGTTCTCTGAGAAAATATAAATATTTTTGGATCGTCCATACGATTTAATTTTTAACGTTGATTGTTTCATCACGAATTTAATCCAATTCAATTCGAATACTGAATTTTTTCATTTATTATTATTATTTTCAGTGAATTCGTGAGCATCGTTGACAGTTATGGCCCCTAAATAAAAATTACAAATTTAATGTTATCGTAACGAATTTCCTCTATTTTGCTTTTTTCTGCGAACGCAGCAACGTGTGACGGGTAAGCTAGTAATTACATAAAAAATATTATTTCGATGAAATATTACTACCAACATTGCATATATCCTTTAATATAAAATATTTTTAAATTATTCTCACAGTGAAATTTTAAATGTGTATTTTAACTATGTATTCAGACCGAGTTGAGTAACAAAAAGTTTTACAGTACGCTGCTATTGATTCGATACAAAAACGGATATTTTTATAATCTCTAAATTATACGCAATGAAGTTAACGCAGTTTATTTACCTGTATTTGGTCATTTTTTTTCCTTTAATTATTTTTCAAAAAATAATTCACCAGATAATTTATTTCTAAGTCGCTTCGGGAGTAATTCTCGTACCAGTTGTGTGATACGAAATTATTTAGGCCATAATGCAAAACAGGTGTGCGTGAATGTTTTATTGACCACAAGCAGCTCTGAATAGCGTGAACCAAAGATAAGAAACAATCACGCCCAGCTAAATTTGTCAACTTTTAAAACTAATAGATTTGTCCTACTATATCGCTTTAAAAATGAAAATTAAATACGTACAAGGATATCTATTCTCCATACCATCACAAAAATATTTAAGCAAATTTTTTTATCCAGCGTTCTGTTTCTGGTCATTCGGATATTATCGTATCATAAAGTATGCATTGCTTAACTAGAAGGGGGATTGTAAATAATACGAAACACTTTAAGCCTCTTACGTTCCGGGGCATATAATTTATTCAAGGCTGTATATCTTGTTACGCAACCAGCTTCGACAAGAGATCTATGTTTAAGTCTTGGCCGTAACCCATTGATTTAACAGTCACAAATTAGATAACAGTAAATATTTTCTGAAATTTATAAGCACAAATCATACACTACGTCACCACCAAAGTTACCTTCGAAGCTATGAACCTTGTAAATTTCTTTAATTAACATGTTTTGATTTTTGTTATTAATAAATATAATAGTTTTTCTGCTCATTTGAAATGCAATTGTGTTAATATTCTGAGCTATCAGTTTCTACTTATAACTGTAGTATTCCTCTATAATTTAATGAGGGATAATATTCTATATTTCCTTAGTATTGAATATTATTCATAGAAAAATTTCATCTGTCTCTCCTTATTAAAATTAAATTATTTACAAATATTACCTAAAAACGTTTGATAAAATAATTTTTTTACTAAAAAGCATTACTATTTACTATCTATAATACATACGATCGAATCAAAGTCGAAAAACAGATTGAAATAATGAGGATGCACACACTACTAATTAAGTTTTCATTACTATTTCAGTTCATTTTGCAATACCAAAAATCAGTTAATGACAACTTATTATTCGCTTTTATAAATCAACAATAAATAGGGTATCTGAGGATCATTAAGCAATCGTCACCTGGTTGGAACTCCAAGAATCCGTGGTTAAAAAAGAAATATGATTCAGACAGGTAAAAAGTAAAGAATAGAATATTATCGGAAATGAACACGGTTAACTACCATACCCTAAGGATACAATTACAGGCGAATAGCTAAAGTACCAGGCGTTGCTCGGGTTCACGTACAGAATAAAGCAATAATGTTATTAAAGATAAGTTTATTACAGTACTTGATGGTAAACGACAATCTATTTCTGTTGTCAAACCTAACCTATTTTCAATCTCAGGTTATGTAAATGGTGAAAAATCGTCAAAATGATAAGTTTGTATGGAAATAGTAATTTTGTTGGTCTGAAAGAACCAAAATTATAGAGTCAAATTTTAAATCGATTATGTGCCTTCATAATTTTTCTAAAATCCTCTGCTTGTAGTAAACCACATGTACTCGACACTAAGAGATTAGATATTAAGTTGATATTAATGTAAACCACATGTGATAGACAGTAATATATTAGATATTAATGTGGAGTAAGTGTATATTTCAGCATAGTTAGATTCCTTTTAGTATTCGATTGACCGCATGGAGATGCGTTGTTTAGTTGGGGTTTTAACACCATAAGTCCGAAATCTGCGATGACAAAGAGGTGTGAAGTTTTTCGTAGACCTGGAAAGACGTGGATGTGTCCACTCATACATTATTTCTCTCCGCCAAGGGACAAAATGGCGAGGATTCATTAAATTCTCGGGCAATTGGGGGCGTGTTCTTTCCAAAATTAGGAACTATGATTGGTGGTCCTGATGGGAACAGAAAATTATGTGGCGACGAAAAAGACAGCGAAAGAACAGTCGGAGTAGAGAATAGAAGAAGCGAGGAGTTCTATATGGAGAGTGGAGGATCTGCGCCCATAGTCTTTAAAGAGTTAATATAGAGAATGAGAGGAGAATAGAGTTAGAGCTGACAAGCCAGGGAAGAGAAGAGTTATCTCTGGAGTTTGGCCTGTCAACACTCTTTTGGGCAGAAACAATTTTCTGTCAGGCATATTCGAGGTGGAAGCCAGTGATGCATCTCTACCACGTGTCGTGGAAACAGCCGATGGCCAATTTGCAATTTGTTGCCGATTCCAGCAATCTGGAAGCTTAGAGGCCATCGGAGGACGACACCTGATTTAATATCTTTCCTCCACCACAATAAGAGCATCCGAGATGGAGCAGCCAACAAGTCATCTCATAGTAAGAACTCAACAAAATTATACGTCCAATGTTCTCACGTTTAATATCAAAATAGTATCAACGGAAGAGGGCACGACCGATCAACCCAATACAACAGTAAATGAGAATCAACTGACAGACGATACGTTGCACTGCATATACAGTTCAATCTGTAGATACCGTGGAAACTACAATCGTAGATGACGATATAGTTGTGTCAACATAAGAAACATGTTGAGTTCAACTGTTCCGAATTTCATGCACGCAGTATTGTGTGCTCTGAAGCACATGTGCCTGAATCAGCATGATACTCTTCCGACATACTTGTCTCGGATCACAGTCTATCGTATTTTACACATGGGGAGAGCCTCCCGTGTAAACCTTCTTCGATGAGATGTGCACGTCCAACACCTTGCCGTAGTTTACTCATGCTGTCCTTCAACTAGAGCTCATAGATGCTCACGCCAGTGTCACGAGAACAACCGACCAGTTTCACCAATTCCGAAGTACTCACTTGCGGATGGTTGGGTCAAACGATGTTCTTATTTCAGTTGGTTACCCCATGTCGACACGAAGAATGTTTCCTCTTTCGTTTCTGCTCCGTTTGTATACTTTCCTTAGAGCGCCACGAGCTTGCGAGACCAAAAGATGGTATTCAATATCTCAGAGGACAGTGGTGGGTGGTTTAAATTATCTTTCATATTTTATCACTCCAACTTCCAAGTAATCTACATTTTCAGATTCTGTAAGAGATCGCAAATTAGCCTTTTTATTCCGCAGCATACGTGTTATAGCATTTACATCGTAATAAATCTTTTTGTAAATGATGTTGATGTACATGCTCTTGGCAGTCAGAAGAGTCCTGAGAAGGATGACACATGAAATTATAAACAAGGTGAGGGGTATTGCGCCATGGATGGAAATAATAATTTTGGATTGAAATTTTATGGTAATTTATAATAAAACATTATTATTTGCTTGAAATAATATAATTTAAAAACATATTTTGTGTGCTTATTTCAGTTTATGATTAAAATAAATTCCGTTCAAATTTACTTGAGTAATTAAGTCTCCTCAATCTGTTTCAGTTGCAATAGAAGCTCTTTCATGTATTACATATATAAACAGCATACAGAATATTCTACTTTAATATTATTCCGTAATCGTATTAAAACAGGCCTGCATTTTATAGGGCACACTAATTTTTCTGTGATACATTTCGCGTAGAAAGAAATTGACTCCGCGCTTGTACAAGTTCCATTTACCTACGCGCAACGACAGTAAGGATCAGATAGATGAAAGATACGGTGCTAGCACGTCACGGAGTGTTCAATTAGAGACTCGCATTCGCTGTTTTGTTGTGCGGTACTTTATTTTAGAAGTTTAATGTAGAATTCCTCTGGTATTTATCATCATGTGTCTAGGATGTTATTTCTATTATTAAAATAATATTTGAATCGAGAAACTGGAGAAGGCTACTATCATTACTTTCAATTTCCCTTCCTATGCTATCGAAGGTAAGTATATATTTAGTGAATAGTACACATGTAGCCCGTCATCCCATAAAGAATCAAGAAATTGGCGTTCTATTTTTGGTAGCGTCATTTTGAAGGGCTTTAGACCTGATGCAGGTTTTCTAGGGTTTGCACTGCAACTCTTTCAGATGAATACCGTATATTTACATTATGGCGCGGGAACCTGCTTACCACTTGACTGCATTGTTCTCACTTCCACGCCAACCCTTTCAAATCCCTTCATATTATTGAAAGGGGAGTTGCCACTATATAGTAACCTGTCTTCCTCAGAATTGTTTTTAGGAAAGTACGTAAATTTTTGAGCCGATAAAGGTAGAAATGCACTGTGTGTTTTACAAAGACTTTCCCTTCTGGCATTTGATTCAATTAACAAGTTGTATTTTAATCGAGTTTTCTTTTAAGATTAAAAAAATATCAAGAATGAAAAAACGTGGGATTAAATCCGTCATAAGTTGAACTGAATTGTGTTTTGCTTTTGATTCTTTCTTTTTTAAGAAACAAGGAAATGCTTGAAGATAATTTAGTAAGTTCCGGACGTTTTATAGTTTTTGCGACGCTTTAAGGTAAAATGAATTGGTATTTATTTCACAAAAAAAGTAGACGGTGAAAGTATCACCAGTTATGTGACAACAAAACTGTGCGTAATGGCAGCTGTACTTTCACGTCTCAACATATTTCATTTATAATATAAATACTTTAGTATGAAGTTCGATGACATTTCAAAAGGCGTTATGCAAAACAGATAATCGTCGGCTATTGAATCATCCTGTTCCGTATAAGAATACGGAGCGCGAAAAACGTAACATGGGGTTATAATATAATTATTTAAAAAATATATACTCTAGTCTGGAGAAGTTTCGACTAATTTTTAAGTACGTAATCAGAGCGCTTTTCCTCGTAACAAAGTAGCAGAATATATTTGACATTATTGAATTGATTTCTCCTCTTCCTGAGACTGTAAAATTATTTACGTAGGCGAAACAAGAAATTTTACAACAGATTGAAGGAAAAGAGGATCATGAAACCATCAAGTACAACAATACAAATTAACAGGAGACACAGATTTATAGATTCTGCTATAAATAATTTAACTACTCTTTTCGGTCCAAATGTGTCATCATGTTATAGAAATAAACGTACAAAGTTTTGTTGGTAGGCAAAGAAAACACAAATCAGTACCGAAAACCAACTTATTTCGGTAGACTAGTATTATTATTAATAAATTTCTAACAGCAGTTTTGTTACCGGTTTGGAACCTCATCTGCTGTGAATTAAAGAAAAAAAGAAAAATACGGATATGCATGTCGCATAAAAGATGAGGCCAAAAATAATTAAAGTTCATATTAAATATTTTCTGACTTATAGGCTGTTTTACTAGATAATGTAAACAGTTCATTTTTTAGCCTGATGAGAGTTTCAAAATAGGACTAAAAACATGTTGTTAAATTAATTAAATTATAATTTAATGTCATTATCTGCCTCAGTACTAATGTAACCTACACAGACGGAAATCAGAATTTTAAAAGTTTAGTTTTATTAAGCTTTCAGTATTTTAAAACAAAAGCAATTATCACCGAAAGTTGACATTTTGTCTAATCAGTATACCCGATAGTAATCGAGCAGTATGCAGTATGCAAATAAAATGATAGTTTTGGCAGAACATTGCACGTAATTTAGAATAATTTTATAACATTACCTTCCATACATTAGGGGTCAAAAATTGTTGTAATCTCAATTCCTGTATGTCACGTATACTTTCTTTGGTTCTCACAAAAATGTATTCGATGAAAGTCTTTGTTATAAAGAGTCATAAGAAGATTTACCGCAATATCAACCTCATAATATCCGGCATCTCGAGACTAAATCGCGAACGTTCCAAAGCCTAGATTCCGACTGCTTTTGTTCCTTTTATTAGAAAACAATTGGACGATATATCTCTGAAGTCGTAAATAATTTTGAAACTCCGTCAAGTTGACATCTTCCACTTGAAAAAGTTAGTACTGAAAATGGAGTTCTTCAATTTACTTATTTCAAATACCCTACGCTTTGCCGATGATATTATTGTATTAGGGAAATTAGAAGAAGACTTGTAAACCATAATAAATGGCATGAACGTGCCCAAGGAGAAGGAGAATTAATAGAGCGGAGATCAAGGTAATGGAGTGTCGTTTCGGAAACAGGGGAGTAACAAAAGGTGTTGAATTGGAAAGGGATATTTTGAGTTAAGGAATTCAGATACTTGGGAAGTGAAATGACTAGGGGTGGTGGGACAATAGTAGACATAAATAGTAGGATAGCACAGGTAAGGAAGGCTTTCGCGAAAAAGAGAAACTTACTTACTGGTAATATTAGTGTGAATATTAGGAAGAAAATCGTTCCTAAATTTTTTCTAAACGTTGACGATTGGAGTTGCGGAAAGGAAAAGAATAGAAGCCTTTGAATTGTGGAGCTATAGGAGAATGCTGAAAATCATATGGGTGGATAGAATCACTAACGAGGAAGTTCTAAACAAAATAGGGGAAGAGCAAACAATATGGAGGACGTTGACCAAGAGAAGGGATAGATTAATAGGCCACGTTTTAAGACATGAGGGTCCTTTAAAATTAGTGTGGGGTAAAACAGAAGAGGACCGACGACAAGGATGGAATCCACTAAGTAGACTAGCAAGGATGTGGGATGTGCTAGTTATGCGGATATGCAAAGGCTTGCGCAGGATAGGTTAGCATGAAGGGTTGCATCAGACCAGTCTTAGGATTGAATACCACAACATTGGGGAAGTCGGAGTGGAACGGGATACGCTAGTTTTTCTTACTGGATAGTGTTGGAAGTTAGTAAACATTGTAACTGGTCAAGGAAGAATCTTGGCAGCCGGCTTGCATAAGTTCTGACTGGACCTTGTGAATGAACTCTTATTTTGCCGTCTTAAGGGGCTCGTAAATGAGCAACAAAAATTTCACATTGCCGGCAATATTTCTGAAAATTATGGCCCGGCAATATTGTCGGCAATGTGTTGCCCTAGCTATGGACGGACAATGTGTTGCAATGTATATCCCGGCAATATTGTGGCCACATTGTAACCGGAACATTTCCCACTTACACGTAGTACAGTAATATGGCCGAAAATAAAGTTCATATTAGCGCATCGTTAGTGGTGATAAACTAAAGAAAATGAAAACCTGGTTTAGACCTTTTTTAAATGAACAATTCACAATTTAAGCAACGAACTGATTCTTGATTATCTATTCAAAAACGTCGCCTTCTATGTCAAAGGGAGACTGAATATTTCCTTCAAAAATAGAGGTCATTGTAGGATACGGTGATGGGGAATACAACACCGATCTATACGAGATTGGCAATTATCCAAAAATTATTTTGGCGGGAATGCCCTATACATCTTTGACGTATGTATTCAGTGTCCGACTATTGGATTGACGTATGCGTAGTTTTAAAGGAAGGATTAATTGAATTCATTTAATTACAGGCTAGACCTCTTTATTTGCTGAAAAATTATTTTAAAAATTAGAAATTACTTTGTAATTATTTTTTTGTTACTTTTCTATAAATGGCCAATATATAGGTTTCACACGTTGTAAAATTTGTTGGCTATTGTTTACCAAACATCTATTATTTTACTTGGTATTCTCTGAGCCACGTCTCAAATTGATGATTTTGTGTGAACTGCATCGATAAATGCAATAATTTTTTCGTTTGACGAATCCATGATTGGAATAATGAATAATATTTATACGAAACACGACGCTAACCACATCTTATGTTAATTATTAACTCAGCTGATTGGCCACAGAGACCTCTAGGTGAGGGCTGGGGACTGGTATTGCTGGACAATATTGCATATTTTCGATACCGGATCGAACTCACCGGCAACACCCGGCAAGTGGTTGCAATACGGGCAATATTGCTCAGCAATACTGATATATTGCCGGGTAATATGTTTATATTGCCGGAAATGTTGCTGAATTTTGGGCAATATTGCTTGGCCATGATTGCCGACCACCAATTGCCGTAAAAAGTTGCTCGTTTACAAGCCCCTTTACATTAGTAACTTTATAATTTTTGCAGCATTTCGACAGAAGGTAACTACAAAACACCTCGCTTTTAACCCTTTACTGGTATATATTCGTAAACTATGTGTCTTTAACTGCATGTCTGTTACGTATCAGGTTTAAATGTACTTGCATTAAGGTGAAATGAAAAACATTAAACTGTGTCTATCGTATGGGTCGAATGGGTGGTAATGAACTGTATAAGGAACAATGTAAAAAGAAGGACTCAACTTATGAGAACGAGTTACAGGATTCTGTACCCAAAAGGAATCGATAAGAAAGAAAAGGAATAGAAAAAGGGGAAAAATTAGCGAAGTCTGTGCAGGGTGATAAGGTTCTCCGATAGGAAAGGCGGTAGTTGGGACACGCGCAAAATTGTAGTGCATGGAATAGGATAGGAAATATAAATATAATTAATCCAGTATTAAAATGACTGTATTGTTAATTTTTTCAAGTTTCAAAAAAGAAAAGAAAACTTTTTTACTTTTTACAGTCTTTATTCCATTGCAATTTTTGAAAGCTTTCGGCTTTGATATGATATTTGTAAATAAATTTTGTTGAAATTTATTGCAGCAGCCCTAAAACTAAGTTAAATAATTTATTCATTACTCTCAATACGAGTATTTATCATCATAATCTTAATTTGGTTTATGAAATTGAACACAATAACTCCATTCTATTTGTATACGTTATGACAAAGCTTTAAATAAAATTATTAGTAATTCCTATCAGAAGTCCACATATTCAGGAAAAGTTAGTAATTATATACCAAATCATTCTTTAATGTTATAACTTAACAAGTACCACAAAAATATTTAAATAAGTTGCCAATATTATTTTATAGTTCTACCTATCGTTGGAAAAAATTTATTGACATATTTAATTATTACATTTTTTAAATACGAATAATTTAAATTTTGTAAATAACAACAAATACAAAATTAACATCGTGGAAATTTTTAAATAGCGTTGCGTATCTTACTAGTCAATTATCTTATATCCTTTACCGTATAGAGATTTGTATCACATCGCTCTTGTGTGAAGCCGGGCTTAGAATAAATTTTTTTATCACAGAATAATTTAAGATAATTGTGCAATGGGTAAGAAACAAAATAATTCTTGAACTTTTTTACTGACAAATTTATTATCCAATTTAAGAATCCATCAGAGTAACGGAAGCTAACTCATATTCCGGTCGAGTGTCGCGTGTTCCCGTAGCAACCCATACTTCATTATCTCACAGAGTAAAAGCTACAAAAACCGCTTTCTAATTTCTGGTTGTTCATAGTTTTTATTTTTTAATAACTAGCTTTCCTATTTATACCATCCTTTTTTTATGGATGGAAGTCTGGCTCCAGGATGATGTGATTAAGTCACATTATGATTTGTAAATAATCCTTTTCTGATGATTGCACCTTCTGACAACATGACATGCTTTTTTGACCTTAATTGACTAAGTTGTGAAATTAATAGTGGCTTTTGATTGCTTTCCTATTGTCTTTGTATTTTATATTTTTTAAATTCTGTCTCTGAAATATTGAGCGTCAATTTTTCCGAGATTTTTATTAGGTTGATATCCTGTTTAATCTCCCTTACTGTTTTTCGACATAAGATATCTCTTTTATCTTGGTATAGTTCTATTAATATGCAATCCAGAAGCGTGCATTCAGGTGTTCTAACTTCACCATACTCGCATGGGTTATTCTTCCTCCTGTCGATACGACCCTGTCCCGATATAGAGAAAGAAGTGACAGGATTATACAACCTGGGACAGAGAAAGCTGAGTGTTTTTGAATGGACAGTGTTTCGTCCTATTTGGAGGGAAGGAATTCATTCAATTACCAAGTGTTGACCTTGAAGGGATCAGTGGACAAAATGTATTTGCATATGATAGTTATGCTAAAAATGGAAAGTTCATTTCCTTGACTTTACAAATGTTTCATTCAACTTTCCCCGCAGTGGTGCAACGCACACACGAAAAACCAACTTATGTTGGATACATTTTCTTTGTACAGAGGTTTCATGCACCCGCATAAATTATTTTTCCCCACCAAGGGTCAAAATGGCGAGGAGTGACCAAATTCGCGGACAATTGGGGCATGTACTTCACAAATTTAAAACAATAATTGATGGTCAAGATGGGAAGAAAAAATGACATATGACGAAGAAGGCGGGGAAAGTAGGCAGTTGGTGTGGAGAACGAGAGGAGAACAGACAGTCCAAGCTGACAAGCTGAGAGAAGAAGTTTTGGACAGTGAGTCCAGAGCCAGCAATGATTCTGGGCGGTAGAATTTTTCTGTCAGAAGAAGAAAGGTGGAAGCCAGCCATCCACCTTTACTACGTGGCGTGGAAGCAGTAAATGGACAATTAGTTGAGGAGTCCAGCGATTTGATAGATCAGAGGCCATCAGCGAGACACAGCACCGGGTGTCCTGGCTTCATCGTCTTCCTCCACCACATACGATCATCCGAGACGCGGGAGCAGCCAACAGTTCAGCCATAGTAAGAGCCCAACCAGACTAATTACAAAATTTTCTCACTTTGACGCGGTAATTTTGTTTTTGTATATAATTTCTAAATTCTGTGTACAAAAATTATTTTTTTCATTGCATAATTTTTATTAAATTTAACGGCGTGGTATGTTTCTCTATTTAAGATTCGAAACGTAATTGGTGTAATTTTCCTAACCACAACAGTCAACCTGTAAGTCCATGCAGGTAGCCGGAGCAAGTTAAACAATGAGTATAGTAAAATTTGTAAAGTGGTCCTATTATTATTTTATTTAGTATCAAAATAATCATAAATTATTTAATATATTGTAAATAGATTTTTTGTATAAACTTGGAATACATACTTTTTAAAAATGAACCATATTTCAATATTATCATAAAGTGAACCATAAACCAAACTTTAAATGTGGTGTATTCGTTAAATGTTTAATTGCCAACCAACAGTCAATTTTATCCCCCCTCCAGGGCTTCTTTACAAAAAAAATGTGTAAGATAAGGGCAACTTCGTACTGTTTAAAAGTGATGAAGCCTACTTCCATCTCAATGGACGAGAAAATAAGGAAAACTGACAGTATTGTGCTCCAGAACTGCATGTCTTTATATTAAAAGAGTGATTGTGTGGTTCTGTTTGCATAATTGGGCCTTACCCATTTGTAGAGGAGTATATCTCAGTAAATTCAGAACGTTACAAAGCTGTTTTTGTTGTGGTATTCAATCCTAAGCCTGTCTGATGCAACCCTCCATGCTAACCTCTGAAAGGATCACGCTATTTTACGTTTTGGAAATTTTCCTTCGCCCTCAATTTGACCTGACGTGTCCTGTATGACTTACATTTAAAACAATACGTGTATGAATCAAACCCTCACACTCTGTAAGCATTAAATAATAAAATTCACGAAAAAATAAACAGAACTCGAAGATACTTGTTGGATAGAGTGGGAGGGGGGGGTGGATAATCGAGAACTACTCCAATTTTCAGTAAGAAAGGACACCAAGTAATTTTTTTAAATTTTTGCCTTTGAACTCAACTCTTGGGCATGTTTAGAAGTACGTATTTATGCTTTAAAATTATTTTAAAATCAAAATTGGCAGAGTTTTGGTTTTTCGTAAAACGATAGTTACATCTGTCCGGTCCTATATAATTATTTAATAATATAGAGGTTTTCAATAAGGGCGGGTCGATGTTGAAATGGAATAAAACAAGTTGTTTATGAGGTATTTACTAATTTTTTATGTATGTTCTTTCAAATAAAAAATAATTTCGTTAATACCTCACACAAAGCTTATATTTTATTTCATTTCAACATCCACCCGCCCTTATTAAAAACCCTATACAAATTGTCAATTTTGTATGTTTAGTTAGTAAAAAAATTAATTCTGGAAAATTATGAATTAAGTAACGCTTTATATTTTTGCGTCAGAACATTACAGTATGAACGTAGAAAATATTTTCATCAGAGTATGAGAGTCGGGTTACAAGCTAGTTTATCATGAAGTTAATTTAGTTGCTACTGTGAAAACTTTGAACTTCGAGTGGGGTAATCTCGTGTTTCCACAACTGAATACCTCCTGAAGCCTGGAGCGCTTTCGCTTGGACTTCTGTTCATTCACGGAGAATTTGAGTACTGTTCTCCGGTCATCTTTCATAACGCAGGTTGCGGAGTGAGCCTCCGTACTTGAAGGCACGAATATGTCGTAAGGGCAGCGCAATCATTCTGACGCTGTTCCTCTCTGAGAACTAGAGATGGTGATCTGATCACGGTGATCTGGAGTGAATGATCGTTGAAATGAGCGGTAGTTCTTTTGATTTACACCACCCTTGTGATTCGAGAGATACTACCTGCTTTGAATCACACACTCATGAATCAGATCACGCGGACCGTAGAGATGGGCAAAAATAAGTCCTTTCTAGTGATCATAACGGAACCATATGTTCAGTGATTCGCCTCTCAATTTATATATTCGGTCCACTCACTGCACTCGATTCACCGTTCTATGAATTGCCACATAATTTTCCAGTGAATTTGACTTTATAATTTATTAATAATTGTTTTTCATATTTATTAATAATAAATAATATTATAATTATTATAGAAATAAAATAAATGACTTGGTACTTGATTTTTATTACTGAGTTATTTGTTTTTATTGAATTCGAATTTTCTTTTAAAGAAATATTCGTACATACGCTTATATTGTAATTGTTAATTTTTCTGTCTCCCACATCCGCCATTTCAAATCCCTTCCTATGTTATTAAATGGGAATTGTGACCTCGCGGATTACCCTCATTACCCTCAGTCACTTAATAAAAGGTAGTGTCCTGAGTAAACTTTTTAAAAGGCATATAAAACAATGTCGTGGACTGCGTCATCAGTCTTAAAATTTTATATTAGCTGTATTACGCTGAAATTTTTAGTTTTCTTGTACTGATTTAGTACATACGTGCATATGATATTTATAAAAGCATAGTGTAGAATGAAGCGGTCTTGAGTGGTTAAAGTGAAACATTTAGCGAGATCTGATTCATCTGGGATCGTGGTCCCCGCGATCTGATTCATGAACGAGTGGTTCAGACACTAAGTAGATCAGGGATCGCCATTTTAGTGTGATTTTGATTTCTGATCAGTAAATTTTCATCTAAAGTCTGGTTAATTCTTCTGAATACATCAAAAGTATTTAATTTCCAAATACGTTTCAAACTATAAACTTTACAATTATATTTTCTTTTTATAACTTTCTGAAGATTATTCAAATCACAAAATCCGGTCTTTCTCCAAACATTTCTCAACGACAAAAAGGCCAAAATTACATATGGCCGATTGTTTCACAGCCTGTAAGTCATTCACTGCTGACATACAAATCTGCGTTAAAATGTCACTTGAATTTTTTACTTTTAGTTGTTAAAAACCATAGAAATAGTGTTTGTTTACATTTAACAATAATTTAATTCTTTGATAAATGATTAAACGAAGAAAATCATTTACTGAGGATTATACATACACTCGCCTGACGCAGTAGGGTCTCAGGCGTTGGCTCCGGTGCGAAAATATTGCTTCCAAACTCATCTTTATTTCACGAACTTTAAAGTCGTTTCGCGTTATATTTGCGCCAAGAAACCGTTCTTATGCATACACAGTATGTATTAATAGTGTAAGACGCACAGTTCTACACAACATACCTACAACTTTTTTTTAAAGGAAATGAATTCTGAAGAAGATAATACTCGTGAAATCACGACACGCTTCTCATCATCGAGCGGGACCATTGGAGAAAACTGACTAGTTTGTGCTTCCAGCTGAGACGTTCCTTTCTGCTGCACCAGGTGCAGTAGTGAGTAGCAGAATTCAGACTGGTACATAATTTGCCACCAAGAAGGACTACGATGTAAAATAAGCAAAGCAATCACATTTTTCTTAAAGTATTTTTGAGGATGGCGTAACATTTTTGTTAGAAATTAAACTGGACGCAGTACTTTCTTTATTTTCTAAGAAGAATCACCTCTGCTATATATATGAAAGGCGAAAAAGAAATGAAAATGACAAATAGCAGTACAGACGCTTGAAGAATGAGATAGATAGGACGTTCAAGGCAGCCGAAGAGGTTTGGTTCCTAGAGAAATGCAAAGCGGTTGAAGCTTTCTTGGTGAAAAGGAAAAATTAGGTTATATGAAAATAAAACAAACATTCGGAGAGAGTAAAAGAACATCAGGATAGGAAGTTAATTCTGAATAAAGAAAAAAGGTAAAAAGATGGAAGGAATATCTAGAAAAGCTGTATCGCGGTGGAAATCTAGATCAGTCAGTAATAGAAGAAGAAGATGAGGTGGATGGTGAAGAGTTGGACCAAATTTTAAGGTCGGCGTTTGATAGGGCGCTGACAGATCTGAGCAATTGTAAAGCGCTAGGAATTGATAACATTCCAGCGGAGTTGATAAGATAATCGGGCGAAGAAGCAATATCATGGCTGTTCAGGATAGTTTGCAAAATCTACGAAACAGGAAGAATACCAGAAGATTTTAGTTGTTCAATCCTAAAACTGGCCTGATGCAACCCTCCATGCTAACCTATCTTGCGCAAACCTTTCATTTCCTTATAACTAGCACCACCCACATCCTCCCTAATCTGCTTTGCATATTCCATCCTTGCCTCCCTCGCATGTTCTTACCCCACGCACTTCCCTTCAATGCTAATTTTACGACCCTCTTGTCTTAAAATGGGGCCTATTAATCTATTTAGTAAAAAAATTAATTATACACACTGAAGAGGACTTGGGCTGATACATGAAAACAGCACCGGACAATTTGTTTAGTATCTCGTGCGTGCAAAATATGAACGAAAATAGTATATGGGAGGATGGAACGACAAATAGAAAGCGAGTTAGGAGAAGATCAGTTTGGTTTTAGTAAGAATGTAGGGACAGGAGAAGCAATATTGACTGTGCGTCTACTTTTAGAAGACAGGATAAGAAAAAGCAGGCTTATGTTCATAGCATTTGTCAATTTTCAAAAAGCCTTTGATAATAGTAACTGGAACACACTATTAAGGTTGTTGGGGACAGTAATAAAATATTGATAAAGACGGCTTATACATAACATTTACAGAAGGCAGACCGCAGTAATTAGAATTGAAGATGAAGATAAGAAAGTAGAAATCAAGAAAGGAGTTAGACAACGATTCAGTCTGTCGCCCGTTCTGTTTAACTTATATATATAGAACAGGCGATAAAGAAAATTAAAACGGAATACGGAAAAGGAACCGTACTGCAAGGAGAAGAAATAAAAATCCTACGCTTTGCCTGATATTGTAGTATTAGGTGAGACAGAAGAAGTCTTGGATACAAAATAAACGACATGAACGTGGTCATGGAAGAAGAGTTCAATATGAGGATTAATAGAGGGAAAACCTAGGTAATGGGGTGTAGTACGGGAAGCAGTGGAATAACAAAGGGTATTAGATTGGAAAGGGATATTATGATGGAAGTTAAGGAATTCTGCTACTTGGTAAGCGTAATAACTAGGGATGGTAGAAGTATAGTAGACACAAAGAGTAGGATAGAACAGACAAGGAAGGCTTTCGCGAAAAAGAGGAATATACTTACGGGTAATATAAGTGTGAATATTAGGAAATCGTTGCTTAAAATGGTCGTGTGGGGTGTGGCGTTATAATGGATGCGACACGCGGACGGTACGAGTTGCAGATTGGAAAAGAATAGAAGCCTTTGAAATGTTTTGTTATAGGATAACGCTGAATATCAAATTGGTGAATAGAATCACTAACGAGGAAGTTCTAAGCATAATAGGGGGAAAGCGGACAATATGGAGGACGAAGAGATTTGATAGACTAATAGGCCACGTTTCTTAAATTAGCATTAGAGGGTTGTGAGGGGGGTAAGAACAGAAGAGAGAGGCCAAGGATGGAGTACGTTAAACAGAATAGGGAGGATGTGGAATGTGATAGTTATGCATATATATATATATATCTGATCACGAAGAAAACGGTTTTATCCATCTCTACTGAATACACTAAGACTGGTTGATGCAACCCTCATTGCACATACTTCCCTCTAATGCTAATTTTACAAGACCCTCGTGTCTTAAAACGTGCTCTATTAAACTATCCCTTATCTTGGTCAACGTCCTCCATATTGTTCGCCTTTCCCCAATTCTGTTTAGAACTTCCTCGTTTGTGATTCTCTCCACCCATCTGATTTTCTGCATTCACCTATAGCACCACATTTCAAAGGCTTCTATTCTTTTCCTTTCGCCAACTCCTATCATCCACGTTTCGCACCCATATAATGCCTCGCTCCATACGAACATTGCCTAATATTCACACTTATATTACCCGTAAGTGAATTAAATATTCAGAGTAGGGCTGAAAACCGTAACAACAAGAACTGAGTACACAGTTCTCGGACAGCTGGAAAACTTTGGTAAGGCAGTGCGTATTCCTCCACACACTATATCTCTCTAACGGTTCACCCACTAAATATGTACATACTCGAAGAAAACCTCATAATGCCCGTAATTTTTATTAACATTTAATCAGAAGACCATGAAGATCGTTCCGTGGTATTTCAGTAATGTTACGTGGAAATGGAAAGTAGTTGGTGGCGTTAGAGAAAAGTGTAGGCGTACCTTTACCTCGTGGTGCCACCTGGTTATGTGAAGAATTAAAGAGGTTGATGTGTTATTCGCTGGGGTAGGAGACGCCGATAATTGTTAGCGTGCGCGCGCACGTGTCCTGGAGAGAGTGGAGTAGCAGCAGGAGCGCAGTGCACGCCAGACCCGCAGACCCGCAGTCCCGCTGTCCCGCAGTCCGACCCGACAGCCGCGCCTATGTAAGTACACCCGCACTCGCACTCGTACTCGCGGGGGACCGTCACAATCACAAGAAATTTACTCACATAAAATTTCTACTTCAAAGAAATTTCATTCTACAATACACCAACCCAAATTTAATTTAAACCGACGTGACAGAAACGCCTCGTCCAGTTGCTGGTTCATCCTACAGTAACTTTCAATTCCTGAATTTTCCATATAATTAGTAATGAGTAAAGTGACCAACTATTAAGAAAGTTTTTAATGTTATTGTTTAAATTTGTCTCTAGATGCCTCGAAAATTTTCTGAATAATTTTGCACAAAGTGGATGTAGATTTATTGAGGGCTATTATTTGAAATATCATGTACGCCATACGCATTGTTTTTTCCTTTCCTGAATTCATACGAATAGCTGAGCGTGCCCCAGTATCGTGACTGCGATATGCGCAATTCGTTGCAGATTTCAAATCTCGATATTTTCACGCGTTATCGCTTGGAACATTTAAAATAACTTCAGCTCCGGCTAGAATTCCTTTTCCTTTCTTTTCTTTAATAAAAAGGAACTATTGCATATCCACCCCAACGTCTTAATGCTCTGTTGAAAGAAAACTTATAAATGAATTGATTCATCCAGTGTTGGAGTCTACTTGTTGCACAAGCCTTCTTCCGACGGAGCAAAGAAGACCTCGGTAAACAGGAAATGTTATTTTCCTTAATATAATTTTCTATTTCCAACAAAAGGAATGATGAAACTGTCAGAAAATGTCTCTTGTATTATAACTTATTAATTTCATTCAGTAGTAAACTAATCGAAATTCATACCCCTTGGATTCGCGTACAGTTTGCTAAGGCTAATAAAATACCGACGTTATTGACTGAAGGAAGTATATGAAGTTTACTTATATCAATATCGTTAAAGAATTTAATTAAATTCACTTATCGAAGAAGTTTACAAATATTTGAAGGAAAGACGCGCTTCAATGAATTCACAAGAAACGTATTATAATACAATTATTAATAGTGTTATTCATGTAATCGTTACTAACAATTCCTTACTTTTCTTACGAATGGGAAAGTAACATTTTATTGTATGCGATTTAATACTGAATTATTATCTTTTTAAAAAACGGGAAATCATCATAGTTCATTACTGTTTTCCGAAAATTGCATGTCTTGTGCGAGTTGTTTAAATTGGTACTGAACAATATTCGGTGGATAATTTGCTACTTGCAATAAGCGCAAAATACAACGTAATAGATATTACGTGTTTCATTTCGAAACCCAACTTTCTTCTACGAACATTAAAGACAAAAATATTGTACGGGTCAAATAAATACTATTTAACCAATATTTTATGACCATATTTTTCAGGAAAATACAAAGAATTTCATTGCAAACGTGTGCTATTTTTATTCTAGTACTTTTTCCAACATTTTTGGTTTATTTTATTCACATGATATTATTTATCACTATACGAGTCGCTAAACAATGTATATTTAAACGCTAATTAAAACAATAAACTGTCTACAAAAGTTCTACTAATAAGAAAATCGTGACCAAGGAGCATGAAATATATTAAAGAGAGTAATCTCTTCTTTAGTGATTATAGAGGCATTCATTGAACAACTTCATTGGCCGTTTCACAACTCTTTCTCTTAATTATTAACTGAGGTTCTATTAGTATTTAGCCGGTGATAAAATTTGAAAATATAATTTCATTAGGTTTGTTTCAAGTGTTTAAAATTTATTGCCTTTATTTGTGTTACAAAGGAAGAAAAGACCAAACCAATAATATAAACGCAAATATGGTAAAAATCACTAAAAAAGTTTCTTACTTTTCTTTCGCTCCATGTTTCGATCCTGAACAAGAATAAAAAATACATATTCGTTTCACGATTGTTTAAAAACTTTCAATTTGGAAAAATATATTGAAAGTTCATTTATTTTGTAATTTTCGTTTCTTAACTAAACTTTACAACTTGACGCACTTAAGAGATAAATTTATTTTCTCCAGAAACATTTTCGGACATCTTTTTAATGTTGTAATTCGGTTTTGTAGTATAAAATAGAGACATTTATGTTAGTGCAGAGAACTTTAAATTTGAAATAAAAGCTAAATGAACTGAAATTTCCTTCTCATTACTTCTAGTGATTCCAAAAATTATTTTTTCTTCTCCAAAATGTATTGTATTATTTAACCTCCACTTCACATGATCAAGAATTGTTTCCCTTTATTTGATTTTCTTAGTTTAGTATCAGGTCTCGAAGAGATATGATAATTTCACAACGCATTATTATCAATAATATGTAAGCTTTTTGTAGTAATAATCTTTTATGCATATAGTTCTAAATTTAGTTTAGATTTCAAACAATCCATAAAAATGGAACTTAACATGTAAATTTTATTACAGTTTTAAATATGTACACCGCGAATAAAATAAGACTATTTTAAGAAAGTATCGAAAAGAAATTATTTCATGTAATATAATGATGAATAAAAATCGTAAGGATAATTATCAAAAAAATTAAACCAGGAAGTATAAATTTTAGTTTAAATACATTTGAAACAATTATGGCATATTCTTGGGCAAGACAGGTTATCATGGAGGGTTGAATGAGACTGAATACCACAACAACAATAACAACAAAACATGGAATTTTATGAATTTAAACGAAAACAATTTTTATTGCTGATAAGTGATTTTGTTATCAATAAATAATATTTAAAAGAAGTTTGAAGAGTTATATAAGTCTTGAAGTATTCGGTTGTTGAAATATAAATTAGTAGTAGTTTGCAAAGTAACCCAATTCAATCTATAATGAAAATAAACGAGAAAGATTGCCAAGAATTTTGCTCAAATTATTGTTAAAAACCTCGAATAGAATGATATACAGTTAAACTGTGCTAATGTATTTTTGTCAACACTTATTAATTCAAGACATAAAAACTAGGAGATATAGTTAGTTTCAAAGTTCAGTTTTTATCTACCACGTCGAAGAGAAAATATCTTAAACTGTAAAATAAACCGGACTCTTTTGATGCTATGCTCCAAAATTTTATATAACTTTACATTTGTATTATTTTAGCACAAAAATATCCAACTAACTATTGTACATTGTATTTTGGTATATTTGGATTTTAATATGCAATACTTATCAGTGAATATATATTTTTTAAGCTCGCAGTGTATTACTAAGTCAAGATGTTTGTATTTAGCCACTGAGTATACTCTTCGAATTTTATGAATATATGTGGAATGTAATGTATTTTAACGATCTATTCACAAAGGTGTACTCGTTACATGAAGAGGTTTCCATAGGCCTGTTGATTCTGAAACCACTTGTTGCAGAGGTTATTAATTCTTAGCTCAGTCCGTGCGCTCACTCAAGTAGTTGTTCAGCAGATAGATTAATCACTGTGTGGTTATTTCGATCCAAAAAGACACGCTCAGTAGTTTACTAACGGCATCATAACTTTACTTCAGTACTGCAAATATATCACACTTTCATAAAACAATCCATTTAATTTTTTTCCCAAAATAACATAATCAAGAAGGAATGTTATTATAATTTGAAGGATTCAGCGCTTAAATACTTTAAAAAAATGTATTTTCTACATTCGGCGGGAGCGACGAAGTCGGTAATTTTCTAAATAAAATAATCTTCAAGAGCACTTATTTGAGTAATTTGCATAATACAGAAATAATAAAAAATTAGACAATTGTAAAATATTAAGGAAAACATTACTCCTGTCCTTCGCAACTTGTTCCACTTGCCACATAATTTCGTGTCACAGATACATTCCCTCTGAAACAATTAAAAATTTTATGGGATATATTAACATTTTGTAAGAATGTTTCAAGTAAAGATATAATAATTAGTTTAAACCCGATTTATAAATATGTGATTTACTCTGCGATTAGGGGCACGCACTATATGTGACAGATTGCTCCTTGGTGAAGAGGAATCGAATTTTGATATTTTCTCTTGTTGTACTGTTAAGTAACAGGGGAATTCAGGCCGGAACGGGATACCCTATTTCTTTACTGGACAGTCCTGGAGTTAAGTAAATAGGGGTGTAACATTGTAACTGGTCAAGGAAGTAGTTATAACAGCCGACTTGATGAAGTTCTTACTGCATCTAGTTAGTGAACTCTTGTTTTGGCGTCTTACATCGGTGAATTTATAATTTTTGCAGCATTTCGACAGAAGCTAAGCAACAAAATTCCTCGCTTTTAACTCTTTAATCGTATATACTCGTAAGGTAGGTGTCATTAGCTGTGTATAAGTTACGTATAACGTTTGAATCTGCTTGTAAGCTGTTAAGTCTCGGTGAAGTCCTTCAACTGAAACTAGCGTGCGGGGCGGAACGGGATACTACTGTATACGGTAAAATGTAAAGTGATTCTCAAGAAAAAAGGATAAACTAACAGACTCACCTTATACGAATGAGTTAAAGAATTCTGTACCCAAAAGGCAAAAGAATTCAAACGGGAAAAAGGGTGAAATTCTAGAAAAGGAAGTGCAGTTGCAAGAAAAGAATACCTTTGCGAAAGGAAAAATTGATTAACCGATCAACCATACGCGAAATAAAAACAAAAGGTGTTAAAATTTTATCGATTTAATTGAAATTAAAAACTCCGGGAAGTGGGGGTGGCACAGATGGGGAAATTCGTTCATACAAGATCTAAATACATTGTTTTAAGTTGTATTGATATTAGATTAAGTAAATACCAGCATAAACTAATGTTTTATACTTTTATAAAATGATTTTTCTTTTTCCATAATTTTACAAAAATTGTTAAACAGTAAGACCCCCCTTCCGTCCCGACTTTTTTTTTTTTTTGGTTAACAGGCTACATGAGGGTGATCCTGAAACAGGCAACTCCCTTTAATAGCATAGGAAGGGAATTGAAAAGGGGGGGATGCGGAAGGTAGAGCAAGGTAGCCAAGGGTTAACTAGGGCCCCCGGGCTATGGTTTAAGGATCCTACCCGGTGTTTCACCTAAAGAGATGCAGGGAAAACCCTAGAAAACCTGCATCAGGTAGGTCGGGCATTGCCTACTATTCTCACGCCCTTCCTTCCGAATGACGGGAGACGAGTTTGCTGTGGGGACGCAGCATTCCCTTCTCCGTGTCTCCACCAATTTCAGGAGGCAATTGGCCGACTGATCCAATGGGATCAGCGGACAACTCTTGCCATATGCCCAAGGTCTTTGACCCCAGTACATATACCTCCTAAAATAGGTGAAGGTGTCTCGGCATATGAGAACTTTGATAAAAAATACCCAGAGAGAGAGTGCGAGGCATCCCCGACATAATCAGGTAAGCCCCGCAGTCATTCTATTTCCATACTTCTCTTAAATTTCTAATTGATGACCTTAATGACTGCGAGATGGATGTAGGAGCTTTCTCTCGCATATATTTTTCACCAGACTGATTGCTTAGGAATGCTGCGTACTCTCTCTGGTTTATAACGAGGGCGCTGCGTGAGTTTTCTCGCAGGCGCTTCAGCCCAGAGTGACTGTGGAGCTCACCTTATCATGTCGGGGATGCCTCGCACTCTCTCTGGGTACTTTTTATCAAAGTTCTCATATGCCGAGACACCTTCACCTATTTTAGGAGGAATATGTACCGGGGTCAAAGACCTTGGGCATAAAGCAAGAGCTGTCCGCTGATCCCATTGGATCAGTCGGCTAACTGCCTCCTGAAACTGGTGGAAACACGGAGAAGGGAATGCTGCGTCCCCACAGCAGACTCGTCTCCTGTCATTCGGAAGGGCGTGAGAATAGTACCCAATGCCCGACCTACCTGATGCAGGTTTTCTAGGGTTTTCCCTGCATCTCTTTAGGTGAAACACCGGGTAGGATCCTTAAACCATAGCCCGGGGGCCCTAGTTAACCCTTGGCTACCTTGCTCTACCTTCCGCATCCCCCCTTTTCAATTCCTTTCCTATGCTATTAAAGGGGAGTTGCCTGTTTCAGGATCACCCTCATGTAGCCTGTTAACCCAAAAAAAAACTCTCTGGTTTTTTCAAGGTTCTCACATGCCGAAGCACTTTCATATATTTCAAGAGGCGTATGTACTGGGGTCGAAGAGTTGTCCGCTGATCCCATTGGATCAGTCGATCACCTGCCACCTAAAACTGTTCGAGAGACGGAGAAGTGAATGCTGTGAACCCACAAAAAAATTCTTCTCCCGTCATTTAGCAGGGCGTGAGAATAGTACCCAAAAGCCCGACTTGTCTGATGCAGGTTTTCTAGGGTTTTCACAGCATCTCTTTTAGGTGAAACGCCGGGTAAGCACCTAATCAACCCTTGGATGCCTTGTTATATCTTCCTATTTTACTAAAGACGAGTTGCCTGTTTCAGGATCACACTCATGTAGCCTGTTACCAACAAAAATACCTTAATGACAGTTTAGACAATGATACACTTGAATTTTTCTTTACGTTTCTGGAATAAAATATATTATACACTCTTTTAGAAATCAATGTGCTTTTTGTCACAAGCCTTACAGTATAAAAAATTACTCAAGGATCATTTGTGGCAATTGTACATTTATAATTTAAAATAGGTTAATTTGACAAGATATACCTTACAAGTTTTATAATAAATATCACTGGATTGGGTATAATTTATACACACGCAAAGTACGTTAACAGTAATTTTTTTATGTAGTTTTTTGTAAATGTCAATCATTGTTTCAGAAATACAGCAATAAAACAATTCTTCTGGAAGATTTGAATTTTTGCCTGGCCTTCTATTGAGGCAGGTCCGTGACTACATTGAATTATCTTGTTCTATTCGGAACATTTAATTGAGGCGAGACTTCAATTTGGTTTTTTTACAATAATCTTAATTATTACTGTTGTTTTTACAATGCCGGGGTTAATATGAAACTTAATACTTAAGTCACTTGAAGGGGACACCGTGTACGACAAAAGAGTCGGTAAGGTAAATATTGCAGGATTTTCCAAGAATTATCATTCAGTAACAGGAAATAAAGCTACATTCCAAAGCAAACATACGTTTTAGGATATGATTCCAATTCTTCTGTAAATACAACAATTATCAATAAAATAACCATCGGCGTTTTCAGTTTTCTTTTCTTATCATAATGTGACTTTTTGTCTTATGATATAATTTGTATTCATAATTTAATATGAATCCAATATTTATGACGTATATATTTCGAAACGGTAGGGTTGTGTAGTGTATTGCTTGTATAGTGCCTCAAATCAACTTTTCTTGGTTCCATGTCTCACCCGAGCTTTAACAAAGTTAAAATATTGAGATTGCAAGATATATTAAACAAATAATATAACCCTATTTAATTTTATGTATTTTTAATAAGCAAAATATAAATTATTTCCCCATGTAAAAATGTACGTAATGAAATAAAACTTCATGTTTTTATTTAATTGTAAATAATAATTTAAGTCATCTCGACGAAAAATTAGCGTAAGCCATTATGAAAGGAAAATTAATGAATCAAAGACTTCTCAATCGAAACAGGTTTCTAAAGGTTTAGTCTTTTAATCAGATTTTTATTATTAAATTCAATTATTTGAGATATATATATTGGAATTGGATAGAGACGATTAATTTTATTTGAACTATTGTTTCAAAGTTGTCAGCATAGATACTCTGGACGAGTCATTTCAAATGTGCATCCAAAATCACCTGTTGAACTCAGGTTTATCGAGAATTTCTTCAGGTAGTTGCATTCATTAGTATGAATGGGCAAGTAATTCTATCTTAGCATATTTTTAATAGAAAATTCAGGGATATTCAAAGATAAAAATTTTGTTACTACTAAACCGAATATTTCTATATATTGGAATACTTTCACATTTATATTAGTAATACAAATTTTGTGAGCGTCATGTTGCAACTCATACGTTGACTTTTCAAATTAATCCCAAGAGCGAGTGATTTTGTAATTAAAGTTAAGAGAACTTTGATGAAATAATACTCTGTGATTGACGGGTCGATTAAATCATCTTTTACATTATTAATCCGCACCGAGGAAGTTATACCAATAAATTTTGTAGAAAAGTTTGGAAAAGTTTTTGAGTTAGGAAGTTATCAAATATTCACCTTTTGATCTTGAATGATCGAAATATTATTTCTCCTACATAGAAACGAAAAGAACAATGGTTTATACTGAATATAAAGAGAATATACTATTTTAAAATGAAATAGTATTATATTAAAATCAAATATCCCTTTACTCGACATTTATAAATTTAAAATATGGAATGATTTCATAAACTTTACTTCACAAAGATGGCCTTCTTTTTAATGATAGAAATATATATTTATATAAATTAGATATCTTATACACTAGATACATGAGTTCTAATCTAAGGGTAGTCTTAGCGGGGTTTTAATGGAGCAGAATAAATACATAAATCCTACGCGGAAATGTCAGTACGAGGATATCGGCAAAAGGTTAGAAACAATGTAATAGCCATTTCTTCTCCGCTTGGCCTGGAACTTGCCGCTGGAGTCAGACATGATGTACCGGCCCTGCAGCTCGCCGCACTCAAATTTTCTCCATTTATACCTGGAATACAAATTTAAGAAAATATATATGATGGATTTCAAATTTTCTTAATGGTGCTAAACTAAAACTTTAAACACATACTATCACTAAAATAGAGGAATTGTGACTTCATAGTATAAATATGTGAGTTAATAGTTACAGTTTCGTCTTTTATGAACTCATGTTTGTCTCCAAAAATTTGCAAAAAAACGATGTGTCACTTATGATATTGACGAAACATTTTTTACATATAAATATTTATAAGTATAAATAAATGTATATAAATGTTCATTTCATTACAACCGATTCAAATATATTCGAGATTAACTATTTTTCACGTAGTAAACTGAAACTGAACACGGGAAAATTAAAACACAGTACACAGATAGATTGATTTGAGATAAAATACGTAAACAAAATGGTAAATAGTAGACCTAGTTTGTAAATATCACTCACATAAATGTTGTATTGACATGAGGTCGGCGAGGTGTGTCGTCAGACTTGTCCTTCACTGTATTTGCTTCGGCTTGTAGCTGACGTATGCTTTGAAAAGGTTAAATGCAAAGTGGCCTGTGGAAATTTTGTAATTTTGACTCCAACTTATGTCGTCTTTTCCCTGAGGACTAGTTAAATTTTTTAGCCCGTGTTCGCTTCTATGGACCAGTATTAAAGAAATCTTTCGTATTGTTTTTCTTATAAAAATGGGTTTTGGTGTTTATATTACACGATTTAATTTATAACATATGACCTTGCAGAAGTAAAGATAGCTGCCATATTGCGAGAGTGGAGAGAAACTACGATTACTCCAGACGGACATAGATTTGTGTAGCCATGAATTCCTCGACGAGAGCAAGCTATGTGATTTATACTCACATCCTTCACGTGTTTTCGACAAAAATAATTTTAATTTTCCAAAGACCCACTATTTAAAATTTTTAAGATTCTTTTCTGGTATAATTACTATGCCAACGACATAGATATAGTAATTCAACAGTGCAGATCCTCAATAATATGACGCGCGAATGTCGTTTACATTACATTAATCTTCTACCTCATGTGTTGTTGCTCACAAAATGTTTCCGACTACTTTTCATAAGTGGGGAAGTTTCATTCTTTAATTCCTAAGCGTAATTTCGACATATCTGGAAATGTTCCTGTGTAGTATATCTCTGGATATAATTACATCTGAACCCTTTTTTATCTACATTATTACTTTAGAAGAATATTGAAGATCATTTTGTGTGTTTAATGTTCTTTGTATAGATGATATACTTGAACTATTTAAAATTCTCTCGCCTTTTATTCACCTACAGATTATATTAGTTCTGCTTCGTTTCACGCAGCTGGCATATTGTTCCGCAAATCTTTTTTGTGTGTTTTCTGTGATTATGCAGCTATCTTTTCAATTATCTCTTAATTTTTGGACTGTAAACTCATTCCATTCCACAGCAATATTATGTAAAGGGAAAAGAGAACCTAAAGTAATATTTATCCTCGTGAGTTTTAAATAAATGGTAATGGGTCCTTGATATTAAATTAGTTTATAAAAAGTGTCATAAAATTGTAAAATTTACCTGTTATTACTTTATAATTGGAGTTACAGATTGTCTTTTTCCTATAAACTGATATTTATCCTTACGTTATTTTTAATTTACCTACAGGTTTTTCAGCATATGAATACTCGTTCTCCATCTCGTTCTCTATCATTCCCGTAAGCTGAGTAGTTTCATCTTCGTTTTAAAAGTACATCATCTCTATTCAAAACCTCTGTCATCAGGCCAAGTGTTTCAGTTCATTATATCGTTGTATTATTGATTCACCAGTAATATTTAAGTTTCCAATTTTACTCTAATTACACAAAGCGTCCAACTCCAGTCCGAACGACATTTACTTCTGGATATTTGTATTCAGTCCTACCTTTGTTTTATACATCCAGGTCGTAATACTACGGATTCTGATGTCTTCGATCCAACGTTAACAATGACGTAACCTTGGTGAGTAGATGAGTTGTCTTTTTCCATTTTGCGTGTAGTCTGCAGGATGACTGAAATAATATACAAGGCGAGTCAAAAGTCGTGATACACACTGTTATTTCAAAACCTCTGCGGAAATTGGAATATTCCACTTAGGTATGGATGAGGTGGTCGTTCTTTTACTGTATGTACCGTACACGGGCGCCATCTTGAATCTAAGCCTTTTTTAAATATAAAGGGGGTCGTGTGTTATATTAAATATCACCAGCATTTTATGACAAGTTTATTCATGTAAACAGAATCTAAGTAGCAGTTTTGGTTCAAATTATATAAGTCATTTTATTTGGAATTACAGGTTGGAATGTTCTCCATAAATACAGTCATTTTATGTGTTCAACATGTTGTACCTCTCGGTCAACACACATTTGAAGACGCTGCATTCAATCGTAATGTACTCCCAGATGGATTTCTACATAATTTTTCTTCCATGCGTTGCTCGATATGGTGTTTGTTTATTTTCTCAGCATATACGAGTTGCTTTAAATGACATCAAAGATAAGTCAAATAATCTGGGTGGCCTTTCCACAAAACCACTTCGGGGAATCCAATGACTAGGAAATTGACCATCTAACCACTAACGAACAGCTGGTCCGTAGTATGGTTCTGTTGAACGTAAGAGTGAATGCTGCCATCTTCATTCAGAACTGAAGGAAACACCACTTATTGCAGAATTTCCAGGTAACGTTGAGAATTTAGGTTCTGGCCAATGAAAATGGGTCCAATTACACGGATTCCCCGTGTTCCATACCGTAACTTTTACGTCACCAACTACTTTGGAAGTTCCATCCAGTTCCATCCAATGTGGATTCTGGTTGTGACGGTTGTCTTCTCCACTGACATAAAAGTTTGCCTCATCACTGAACAAGATACCTTGTGCAAAAGAGGGATCTTGTTGAACTTGCTGTAGAGCCCACGTGAAAAACTGTATACGTATGCTAGGTGCTGCAGGAGCTGATGCAATTGATAAGATGAAGGATTCGTACGATCGATGACAGACTGATTCCACATTTTGCTGACAAAACGTCGTATGCTTCGATGTGGGCTCCTCGCGGTGAAGGACGACAAAACATTGTTAGGTTGCCTCGTCAGTAGCACTTTGTGGACGGCTACTTAGTGCCTTGTTAGCAACAGTCCCAGATTCTCGGAGTATGGAAATTAAGTACCAGCAGTGCCGTGTGAAATTGGAGGTAATTCTGAGTGCCGGTGGCTAAAATCTGCAGCTATGACACGGAAACTTAATTCTCCAGACATCAAAATACCTCGATTCTCTCCTCCTTGGTGGAAAACAAAAATTTGTTGCACCTTTGAACCATAACTTTCTTTTTTTCTCCGTGGCTCTACAGCCCTTTGAGGTCGTGGGCCTACTGAGTCGACTGCATGACACATTCCGAGTTTGGAGTGACACGTGGTCAGCGTATTGATCCTCCAACAGTCTTAATCCCGGTCTTCGCGACCTTTGAACCATAACTGCTACATCAAAATAGCTGTTGTTATTTAATACATAATACGACTCCTTTTTTATTTTTAATAAAATTGACTTAGATTCAAGACGACCAATCTCAATATTGCGTTCATGGTACATACCGTAAAAGATAGACCACTTTACCCATACCTAATTTTCCAAATTCACGCAGAGTTTTTGAAATTAGAGGGTGTAATGTGCATTTGGACTCACCCTGTAGTAAGATGTCTCTGGAACTGATAGATTCAGGTTGGCGTTGAATTCATCATTAAGTAAGGAGTGTTGATGGGTAAATAAATATTAAACACAATCCTAGAGCAATTAGAAAAGAGTTAAGTTGCTGAAATAAAGAATTCTATTTCTACAGCTGTTAAAAATGAAATATGTCTCAATGATTTATAATGTAACATAAGCCAATCACAAATCGCGGAACCTGTGTAGTGGTTTTATACCTTAATACGGTTATAGTATTGGGTTAGCCAGTAAACAAGCACATTAGCTATAACCTTAAGGATAAGATGGCGTTATGCTAAATAAAATAATATTTTAAGTGTAGTACAGTATAGGAAAATGGTGAAGCGACTAGAAAGCGTGGGGCGCTCTGTCACTTGCAAAGACTTAGGGCCAGTAGATGTTACTAGCAATAAACGCAGGATAAAAAATTTCACGTTTCATGATGTGGGGGAGACTCTAATTACACTGTAGCGCGTGTTTCTCTCCCAGTAACAAAGACTGGATGAGCCTTAGGTCTGAAACGTTTGTACTGAATCTACTGTTTACGTGCAAAAGGCCAGACACGCCAAATCTTGGGGAAACGTTTAGCAAGGTAAGCAAATGCTAGTGCGTTTCATTCGTAAGGTCTGCAAATGTGAAACGTCTTTGATCTCATGTAAGTTGATTTTAGGCACATTCTGTTGACTTCTTATTAAATTACTACAATCATGTCTACCCGTGTGTCTTTGCCTCGTGTTCTCTCATCTGTTGGCAGCTACAGCTACGCACTTCATTATCACAAAGCTTACAATAACGATTTTATTAAATAAATATGTGTGATATTTCCAAGAAAATCTAAGGCCGAATCACAAAATTTGTAAATATATATGAATGATTCTCAATACCAATAAATCCTAATAATATATTTTATTAGACAATATTATTATAAAATATGTTTAATTTAATCAAGTTATTTAAAAATCTTAATATATATTGCATAACAGAACATCCTATGCAAAATAGTTAATTTCATATATTTCCGAACAAATTTTGTGACGGCTTCTTTTATTGAATTAAATAATTACCTTAAGTTCGGGTTTTCGTTTTGATGACGAATAATAATAATAATGATAAACGTTTAGATTCGGCGACTACTGGTAAAGTTCTCGAGTTTAAACGAAATGATTATAAGAGAAATATCAGAAATGTATTCGCGAAGGGAACTAAAACAAAAGTTTTACTAGAAATGCTATTTTAAATGGTCAGTCGGGCTGTATAGTAGTTTTAATGAAAAAAGTTGCAGGGCAATATTTGCGGGACATTCACTAAATATTTGTGATACCAAATTGTAATCACAGCTGCCGTTAAAACAACAGTTGATTTCACAGTTAGTCGCCACATTGTAAAAATTGAAAGTGTACTAATGATACCTAAATTGATACATTTCTTGTTAACACAGTTAATAGAAAATTTTATTGTGGTGAGACAAGTGTGTTTTAACAAAAAAAGTTATGGAAATTTCGTTTCGTAGTTCATTGAGACAAATATTACCATGTAAGCCGCATGAAGTTACATGGTGACATTTAATTATGTCAATTATACAGTACATCCCAACGGAAGGACAACTCTATATTTCGTCTGTAAACAGTTGAAATAGTCAATGAATGTAATTACACATTTCTGTGAGTGACAAGCTATATGATAGCGATCATTTTAATAGCAATTTCCGTTAAATATAATAGGGAGGGAATTTGAAAGTGGAGATACGGGAAAAAGAGGAAGAAAGTCAAGTGTGGACAAGAGCCCCCGGGATATAGTTTAAGGATCCTAAAAGGGAATAACATGAAATATATGATGGGCAAACCCTAGAAAACGAGCATCAGGTAGGTCGGGATATTGGGTACTTATCTCACTCAGATCGAGAGGGGAGTTTTTTCACGTGAACCTTTAAAAACAGGAAGATGTGCCTCAGATTTTGAGAACCTTAAAATACCAAGAAGACAAGTGGACTGTCCCGAGGGTATCACCAACATCTCACCGGAGAGAGAAACATCCGTAAGAGCAAAGATTAACTCCGTCAGGATTCACGTTTTCCCTTCGCTTCTCCGCCTTTTCTTTCCTTGTCAGAATACATGACGGTGATCCACTGAATGGCAATTCTCCTTTAATAGCATAGTAAGGTAACTGAGAAGAGAGGATACGGAAGGTAAAGGAAGACTCTCAAGGTTTTTTTATTTTTTTTGAAAACCTGTGAACAACATATCCAATAATTTCCTAAACTTCTGCGGGAGTATCAATTATTTTTCTTAAATTCAATTAGATTCACATATTGTTATTCCTGATCAACAAAGCTTAAGACTAATACAAATATTCTGAAAGTTTTCCTAATTTCTTTGCGACACGTGAAATAATTTTACAACTTTCCATCTAAGTCAAATGGTCAAGAGCAGTACAGACGAATGAAAGATTTGTTAGACAGTAACTGCAAAGCAGCCAAAGAGGCTTGCCTCCCAGAGAAATGCAAAGCTGTTAAAGATTTCGCGGTGAAAGGGAAAATAGACGCAGCCTATAGGAAAATCAAAGAACAATTCGGAGAGAAGAAAAATACTAGCAAGAACATCAGGAAACTAGATGGGAAGCTAACTCTGGAAGAAAATGCAGAAATATGGATGGAACATCACGAAGGAAATCTGAAACAGTTAGTAATAGAAGAAGAAGAGGAAGTGGATGATGAAGAGTTGGAGGACCAAATCGTAAGGTCGGAGTTTAACAGGGACCAGATGACATCTCCACAGAAATGATTAAACTGAGTGGGGAGGCAATTATTCCGGATTTAAGAAGGTTACTTAATATATCCATAAATACCTCAACACTTCCAACAATTTGGAAAGCGGGTTAGTGGACCTGTATTTAAATCTGGAAATAAAACGAACATACGATATTATATCTAACCACAATAGTATGCAAAATCATGAAGCACACGAATCTAAAGGGTGGTTCTTTGAGAACCATCATGGATTTATATCGGGGTTTTCGTGTGAATGCCAGATTATCATTTTGTTTCAAGATCTAGCAGACGAAGTCGATCGTGGTGGTAGATTAGACGCTAATATTATTGATTTTGAAAGGCTTTTGATGTAATTCCTCACGACATCTTGATCCAAAAGTTAGATGGGACGGATATTGACAAAAGAGTATGCACTGGGAACAAACATTCTTAAAAACTATGTTACAAAAATTCAAAGTTGTGAAAGAAACCTCAGAACTCGGATCTGTAACATCGGGAGTCCCCCATGGATCAGTTATTTCCCCATTATTGTTTCTCACAATTTTTAATGATTTACCAAATGGTATGAATTCTAAGGTCCGACTTTTTGCAGCTGACTGTGTAATATACAGGAAATAACTGGGGAACAAGACGCAGTAATCTCCAAACTGACTTCGATTTTCTAAGTACATGGGCTAAGCGAAATAAACCAAAAATCAATAATAGTAAACGCAAGGCAATCAGTTTTACTAAAATTCGACTTCAATGTGCTTTGGAATATAAAATAGATGAGGAAACAGTGATTTAGGAGACAAACTGTAAATACGTAGGCAGGAGCAGGTGAACTATGCTACAAGGAAAGCTTGCACTTTGTCATGAGAACACTCAAGAAGGGTAATGCGAAATATAAGGAAATGTCATATTTGTCATTATTACGCCCACTAATAGAATATGGTGCAGCATGCTGGGATCCGTAAAGGATAAGTCAAATAGAACAAAATAGAGCAAAATTCGTACAAATAGTACCTGGGCATTGGAACGAAAATGTAAAGTTCCTAGGGGGGATATGATACACACAAGAAGGAAAAAGTTAGGCTACACAGTTTCTACGGAGCCTTTGCAGGTCAAAAACCTTGGTAGGGAATCCGATATAGAATGAAAGAATTGTCTTGGTACGAGAGGAGTGATCACTCGTTTAAATTAAAAGCGTGGCAGCAAAAAATAGATGATGGAAAATACTCATTCCTAAATAGGACAATAAATTATTGTATTAATTTGCCTGCAGGGGTGTTTGGAGAACTACCTCTAACAGAAAGGAAATTAAGACTTAATCTAAACTCTCTATAGTGAATATAGTTTAGTGTACTGTCATACAGTGAAGTGATCATTGCTCCAAAACTCTAACAATATACTAAAATGAAATGTTTCCAGTGTTTAATTTTGTTTGGCTAAAACAATATTATTCCTTTTTCAAAATTTATCTTTTAATAATATTATTCCATGTATATTTATTTATTAAGTGTATATGTGATTTATATTGAAGTAGTATAATTATATTGTTAATTATAGATTAAACATGGATCTTACGACCAGATTATTAATTATTGTTTATGTCCTATGTATCTGCCACCGGGCATCTCCCCATTTGTAGATTAATAAATACAAACATCATCGGACGATCATGGCTGTTTATGATAGTTAGTGAAATCTACGAAACAGGAAGAATACCAGAAGATTTTAGATACAACATAATTATGTCTATACCGAAGAAGACTGGGAGCTGATAGATGCGAATAGCATAAGACAATTAGTTTAGTATATCATACGTGAAAAATATAAGCAGAAATAGAATATAGGAGGTTGTAACGTCAAATAGAATGCAGGAGCAAGCGACTCTGTGTCGAATTTTAAGAGACGGGATAAGAAAAAAAAGGCCAATCTTCATGGCATTTGTAGATTTAGAATAAGCGTTTGATAATGCTAACTGGAACAAACTATTAGGGAGTTTCAAGATGACAGGAATAAAATATAGAGACAGAAGAGGTATACATAACCTCTACAGATACCAGTCATGCAGTAATTAAAATTGAAGTGCATGAAAATAAAACAGGAATCAAAAAAGGAGTTAGACAAGGATACAGTCTATCGCCCATGCTGTTTAACATATATATATATATATATATATATATATAGAGTAGGCGATGAATAAAGTTAAAAATGAATATGAAAGCAAATCAAAGTTCAAGGAGAAGAAATAAAACCACGAAGGTTTGCTCCTGATATTGGTGTATTAGGGCAGTCAGAAAAAGACTTGGAAACCATAACAACAGAATGGCATAAAGGGGATCCTGGAACAAGAGTACAGCAAGAGGATTATTAGAGGAAAAACCAAGGTGAAAGAGTGTAGTACAGGAAATAGTGGAATAACAAAGGGTGTTACATTGGGAAGTGACATTTTGAAGGAAGTTATCAAGAAATTGTTAAGACGTGTTTTCTTCATAATATTATTTACTTTAAGATGGATTATTATAGTATCTTGGCTATTCATCTGATTATATAACTACATTCAATTATATATTATCGATAAAGTTGTTCTTCAAATGAAATGCCAACTGGAAGGGTGACAACTAAATTTGATTAAAATTTTATTGTATTTTTAAACTTTGTATGTAATATAAAAACAGAAATTTAAATAGATGTAAAATAGGTCTTTATAACCCAAAATTTGGGAACCAAATATAACTCTCATACAAACAATTTATATATATTATATAAATTTGCGTTGAAATCCTGATATATTCCCCAATAGTTAATTATAAATCAAATCGTGGAAATATTACGAATTCTTCTAATTATGTCAGTTTACGTTTTACCTAACGTCTTTATTTCTTTTTGTGTTTGTATGAGTGCATTTGAAATATTTTTTTAGGAGAGGAAGTATTTCTATTTGTCGTTATTTCTTCGCTTCTACAACGTCAGATTATAATAATAAAAAATGATTACCTTATTACTACGTTCGCCAAGCCTACGTGGTGCATTAATAATCTCTGAACACGCATGTCCAGGCTAATCCATGCTTTCTGCCCAGTTGTTTGATGATCAGCGCCGTATTCCATTAAGGTTAACACTAATGACATTACATGTAAATTATAATCTTGGAGTGATATCGCTGCCAAGCAAATGCTCTCGAATCACTTTATGCGAGTGTATCGCTGTTTCTGATTGGAATGTAGGTTTCTGTAATTCTATTTATCTAATAATTAAGGAGAATTTATTAACATCAAGCAAGTTATTATAAAAGATATACATACAAGCTCGTTAAATTTATTGTACGTAATAAATAACAAGTTTACAGAGTTTCGTATCTTGGAAAACGATTTGTTACCTTCAATGATCCACATTTTTGTTTCTGCTTCACTCACTCATAATACTCATATAATATTAATGTTTAATTGGAATATCAGTTCTCTTTGAGGTTCGGAGTCTTTATTAGAACGACAATAGTGGCAAATACATAATCTGAGATGAGAGGAACTTCTAGACGAATCTAATGGGAAGAATCTAATGTCAAACTATTTATATCCTTATGACTGAGGAGAGCAAACTTTTATATTAGAATATTCTTACAGAATCATTAGTCAGGCTATGGTAAATAGTTTTTACAATTTCTCAATTACATTCTCAACATGAAGTGATGTAGGTGTTCCGAATCTTTAAAAAGTCGACGAGTTTTGCCTGTCTATATGAAAAGAAGACAACATAGGAGGTAGGTAGCCAAGGGTTGACTAGGGTTCTCGGGCTCTAGGATCCTTCCCGATGATTCTCTTCAGAGAGATGCATCAGGTAGGTCGGGCATTTGGGTACTATTTTCACGCCCTTCTGAATGACGGGAGATGAGTTTTATGTGGGGTCACAGCATTCCCTTCTCCGTGTCTCCACCACCTTAAGGAGACAGCTGCCCGACTTATCCAATGGGATCAGCGGACAACTCTTACCGTATGCCTAAGGTCTTCGACTCCAGTACATATACCTCCTAAAATAGATTAAGGTGCCTCGGCATGTAAGAACCTTGAAAAAACCAGAGAGAGTACGAGGCATCCCCAAAGGTGAGCCCCGCAATCAATCTGGGGAGAAATACTTGCGAGAGAAAACTCCCACAGCACTTCTGCCCTGACAATATATGTGTGCGCCCTCATCTTTATGTATTGGCCACAATCCACTGCATTGTGACTTATAGGCTTGTCTTTATAGGTTTCTATACCATTCAAACGATTGCTATGACATTTTGATCATCCCAGCGATGGTTTCTGTCAGTCCTTTCTAGCACTTTCGGAACAGAAAAGCTCCCACCTCATTCAAGTGCACTGCGAATTATAATGTATCTTATGCGTTCCTATATAATTCATCCTATTGTCGTGAAATGTTGGTGTATTCTAGTGGTTATCTCAAAGAATTTTTCTTTGGAGTTGTCCTTTGCTCCTTTCAGGTTAAAGAGGTCCCACACTAAATATTTAGAGACTTTTGTAAACAGAAACAAAGATCAAAGCTGACATAGGGGCTTATAATATTCCATCTTCATGCCTCTTAGTCTTCCAGCAACTAACTAAGATGATTACAGATGTCTTGACAACGACATAAAATAAGATTGGTATAGCTGGAGAGAAGTAGCTAAATGTGTGATAATACTACGCATATTGTTCCACTACTTAACAATGTCATCCTTCACGATACATCGGGACCGTCACCGATATGTAATTTCTCTGTCCCGACGTCCTGACGACCAAATTTTGGGGTCTAGGACGATTCGGCGCGGCCAGTTGCGCGCGGAGCTCGATTGGCGCAGAAGCCACTTCTGGCTGCATAGGAAATTATTCCGTCGCGCCGTTTCGGCGCAAGGTGGGGCGCAGGGACATTACGTGGCGATAAACGACAATATCGTGGACATTCGTTTCAAATAAGTTATTTTATACAAATACACATCAATAGTTAATATTAATTAAAATGAATAAACAAGCTATATATCAGAAAAAGTGATAATAAACATTATTACAGTATTTTCGCTTACGACGTTCCGTTCCTAAATTTTAAAACAAACCTTCAAATTTTACGATTATAATAAAATGAACTTTACAATAATGTATAGATACAATTATGTAATAAAAATGAAAAATTATTAACAATAAATTGAAATGGATAATAGACTTTTTGTTTGTGCAAGCAACGAGGCTAAAATACTGTTACAAAGAATAACTCATAAGCAAATTGTAAGTTCCATAATTACAAGGGAAAACTTTAACAAGTGAGTTAATTCTGGTAAAGAAAAATTATCGTAAGTTTGTGCTAAACACCAAAATGTACATTTTCTATTAATGCTGATGTCATCTTTAGTGAATCTGCCGAAAGAAATTTGACTAAATAAGTTTTTATAAAGTTGAAACGTTAGTTAATCGAGACAAATATATGAACATAAAACATGTCATAAAAATTAAATCCAATTATGATCAATTAGAAATTAACTTTAAAAGACTTTGTGACAGTAGCACATTTAACTCTACTATCTATATAACTTCGATAATAGTGCCAGAAGCCAATGCTCTACATATAATTTTATCTTACATAATTATCGTTCTTCTACTAGCAGCCCTCTCATAACGTGTTCTATCTTTTTTATATAATTCTCGCATAATAAGAACGAAAATAATTTTACAGATCAAAACGTCTTTAAGTTTTGGACAATTTAAACGTCATTAATGATCATGTTTTCTTAACATGTAGATGAAGAGTCTTATTTAATTTTACCCATGCATTAATTACACCAAGTTTTAAAATAGATGAGATAACTACTTTTCACCAAATTGACAAAAATTATTTTAAGAATCAAAAATTCTTAACTTAATAAATGTAATTATATATTCCACTTATTTTTTCGTTCAAGAACATTATTACTATGCGCAAATTATTGATTCTAACTGGGAATTTTTCTTTTGACGTTATTCTGCGCAAATTATGAGAGATTTTGGAAACTTATGTATTGACAATCTTAAGATGTTAAAACGACAGAGATATGTCAAGGCGATGTAGTGACTTTTTAGTAACCCCCCGACCGCATCCTCCAGATTCCACATAAACCATTATGCTCAATGTGCTTTAAATAATTACTAACTCCTTAAAGAAACTTTACAACTGAAATTGGAAAAAGATCACCCTGGTCCAATTTTATCTTGATGTTTTGGTTATTGTTTGTCAAGAAGGGAGAGTATACCAATTTGCTTATAAATAAAGAATCTACTTACGTCAGGAGATCTTCTTAATAACATTTGTCAAGATACAGGGGGCCATTATCACACAACTATAGATACTATGATTTATAATATAGTAATATAGGGGACGTCAAATTATAACGTTAGCCGCTTATCATAAAGATTTAATCTGGAAAAATAAAAATAGTGTTTTAATAATTTACCTCGTAAATCACGCATGTAAGAAATAATACAAACTTATGACTTAATGATTGATTTAAGTATGATAACCGAAATTACATTAAAATCCTTCAATAATTTATAATAAATATTTTTAAAAATAAAAATTATTAATTTCGGTATCCTGTTATTCGACAGTAATTACAGTTGATATTTGCCAAACTATGCGCCACGATTTAATATCCCATTAATGGGACTTGGAAAAAAATAAAATTCATGTGAAAAATTATTCAGTTTTGTGGAAGAATACGTATTGAAATACAACATAATATATACTAGAAAATATTATAATTTCAGATGTAAAATATAATCAATTATTAGTAGACTGATGAGTGAGGCTCATCACATCCGAGCATCGCCCATTATTTATTATTATAAATAAGAAAGACAAGTAACGTAAATAAAATTGAAACTACTTTTATAAAATATAATGTTTCAATGATGTGATAAATAATTTTCGATTTTTATTCTGACACATAGACCTCAAGTATTATTGTTTTACAAATTGTTAAATGAATAAATAATTTTGCTATCTTTCAAATATTAAATGAAAAGTCCCAGATAATTTTGTCATAAGAAAGTGAGCCTAAATAATTTTATTTAAATAAACCTAAGACGCTTTCGTCCAGTTTTGTGGAATTCTTACTTATAGCTTTGTTTTACTATTAATGTTTTTACAACTCTTTGGTAATTGCAACTATTAAGTTTTTAGGAATATATATAAAAATTTTGATAAATATTAAATTATATGTCTTGTAAGGTTAAGTGAGTTTCGCGCCGAAACGGCTGCTTTAGTCTAGTAATGTTATGCGAATTTCGCGCCGAACTGGCTTGCGCCGAAGTGGCCGCGCCGAATCGGCCGCGCCGAATGGTCCCATCCCGCAAATCTTGTCCCGATTTTGAAAATACTGTTACGAGCTTGGCTCAAGTACTGAACGCCATGTGTTGGCACAACATGTAAATGTGGCTTCAGTTACTTTTATTTAAGTCAACAAGTTTATGTTGACAAGGCCATGTCACAGATGGCGTTACATGTTGCGTATCCTGTATCGAGGATGCAAACACCTTCTAGATCTAGCGCCATCTTTCGTCAAAATACCAGACTTATGCTACCAGGGAAATCAATCTCACAGTGCCATTTTAACTAGAAGATGACTTGCGTGATGTTTTATAAATACAAAAAAGGGAAAAAGGACTTGCTCATACCATCCCAGTGTTCGGAAGAGGTCCCAGCTAAATATGGCAACCCTAGGTGGAGCGAGTAGAACGAAGTTCACTCTAACACATTTGCTACAGCAACTTGGAAGTGTTTTGTAAACATTCTTGTAGGGAAACACGTTGTGTTCTGTTCAGGATATGTTTGACGACAAAAAATTCATCCATAGAAGTTATTGGTGTTTTTATATCCCGTTCGTAAGAATATAATTACTATTATAAAAGAATGGTAGTAAATTCTCTACAACGGTTGTTCATCCATTCCAGCTACTCCCTGTTTTACCACGCACCTAATGCACGCTACATCTCGTGGCCTATATGTATCTAATTTAGACAAAATCCCATAGAAGCGTGCTGAGATTATATTTAACAGATTTTTAAGTAAAGAGAAGAACGCTTTAACATACTACGGAATGAACTTCTACTACAAATACGAGAAATCTATTGAGGTAAATTTACTAATTTCCACCTGTCTTAAAAACTGACAATATAAATGTGATGTGACATTAGATATTTAATCTCGTACCTTAATTTTCAATGCTTTTGCAGAAAAAGTAAATAAGTTCTATGGATAGCTGAATCTTAGTTAATTGAGCTATTTTGGTTATTTTGAAAGTGAAGAGGGCGCGACGCAGTGCAGGGTCGGTGATAGGATCACAGCAGTTAGCTACGCTCCAGTCGTCTTCTTGTTATCTCACCTTTTCCTCCGCGATTTACAAGATTCAGAGTCTCTGTGAAACAATATCTCAGCTCCCTCGGAAGGCGCGTGTGAGGCGTCTCCAAGACAACCCTTCACCTTGTTATTACTCAAAAGAAATTTCGTGTCTCTCAGAAGAGAAAATATCTTTCTGAAATCCGATAAGTAAGACTCTCGGAATGTATTGAAAATATCCTCCTAATATCGGTTGTACCGCTGGATTTGTCAGGAGCAACATTGATCATTGTTTGTAGACGCAGAAAGGAGAAATTTAATTCCAGACTACGGAATACTTGTTTTATTGAGAATAGAAAGATCCGGTCTTATTAATTACATATCTTTAGATTTGTCTTCTTATACGTTAATATTTTTGATTCACTTTACGAAAGCATTTTTAATTAATTTAGCATCTATTGATAAATTTTACGATATTATTCTGCTTTGAGCTGAATAATGCTATGGCTTTAGGAATATGACGAGTAATCTTCTAGTGTAATTGAAAATAGTGGTCTTTACATTACTCATGATTCTGACCCTTAGTAATTCGAAGTATTTAGTTAACTTATCAGATATCCGTGGCAAAAATTTAAAGATCTACCACGGCTTTTATATAATTGTAAAATTCTCTAAGATTGCAATTTTGAGTAAAAAATCAAATTCCAGCGAACCACATTCCATTATTACTCTAATAACTAAAAAATCATTCAACATACATTTTAACTGGTGAAATGCACAAAACTATGATTCAGTTGTTAGCCTCATGTATACACTTAGAATTATTACAAATTGTATCAATAAATAATGACAACCGAAATGGTACTTGTGAATAATTTTAAACCAATTCTTTACTGAATATTGCATCTTGAAACATGTATCAGGTAAATTCGTACAAATTAATTAGGGGATCGAGATAGCGGGGTATAACAGGATACCGTATTTTTATACTGGTTAGTGCCGGAGATGGAAAATTGTAACTGGTCGAGGAAGAAGTCCTGACAGCCGACTTGACCAAATTTTGACTGCACGTTCTTAATGAACTATATGACTATAATTTTTGTAGCATTTCGACAAAAGATAATTCTCAAAACTCCTCGTTTTTACTTTTTGATGGTATATATTCGTAAACAGAGACTAACGTGCGGGGCGGAACGGTATATTACTGTATAAGGCAAAATGTTATATGTTCCTCAACGAAAAAAAGGAATAAATGGCAGGCTCAACTTATAAGAATGAATTACAGGATGCTGTACCCAAAATAATTAAGAAACAAAAAAGTAACGGAAAAAACGGGAAAGGTTATCAAAGACTGTGGAGTAGCAAGAAAATCGTTTTGCGATGGGAAAAATTGATAAAGCTATCACCCTTTTGCTAAATAAGTATAAGAAATTAAACAGAAAATGTGTTTATATTTTTATTAAATTAATTTTTTGGTGCACTACTTGTAAATACAAAACATCCTATCACGTTCTGCTCCTGGATTTGAGGCGTAACGGGAACATTGTAATTTTCTCTTTAAAAATTAATCACAAATTTAAATTTGTTTTCTAAGTTATATTGATATTATATTAAGTAAATAATAGAGAAAACTAATATTTTATACTTTTATGAAGCGATTTTTGTTTTTCCAAATTTTTACAAAATTTTTTTAACAATAAGTGTCCCGTTTTTTCTTCTATAGATTGTATTAATATAAATTCAAAATACACATAGCCTAGCTAGTGTAAATATTAAATTAATTTCGGTTAAAATAATAAAATAAAATTCTAATACGTCAGCCGCCACCTGTAAGTTGAAGGTGGAGGTCATGAGCTTGGACATTGCTATCTTATTTCACTTGAGACATTGACGAATTGACATGCACTAATTTGTTGTAGTCATTATAAGTAACTTAAATGTATATACAGGTACGCTAAAATAACCCGGGGCTCACCTGACTCCGTCAGGAATGCCTTGTGCTCTGCTCTCTCTGGTTTTTTCAAAGTTCTCACATGCCGAGGCACATTCGCCTATTTTAGGAGGTGTAAGTACTGGGGTCTAAGACCTTGGGCATACGGTAATAGTTGTTCGCTGATCCCATAGGATCAGTCGGCCAACTGCCTCCTAAACCAAACATAGACACGGAGAAGGGAATGCTGCGACCCCACAGCAACTCGTCTCCCGTCATTCTGAAGGACGTGAGAATAGTACTCAATGCCCGACCTACCTTATGCAGGTATTCTACGGTTTTACCCTCATCCCTTAAGGGAAACACCGGGTAGGATCCTTAAACTATAGCCCGGTGGCTCTAGCCAACCGCTGGCTACCTTGCTCTACCTTCCGCATTTGTCTTTTCAATTCGTTTCCTATGCTTGAAAGGGGACTTTCCTGTTTCAGGATCACCCTCATGTAGCCTGTTACCCAATATATATATTTCCCTTGGTCACGCCATAACTTGAGAACGACTTTACCGATTTTCCAATACTCTGTACAAGGTTCTTACGGAAAAAAAATTAAGAAAATTGGAAAATATCAGAAAACTTGACTACGAGTAGGCTTCTTTATATTCGCGCGTTTGAATCTAATATAGATGCTGGTTGCCTATCTCCACCTCCTCGACGGCCTTCCATTTCCCCTTCCATGTTGCCCGCTCCATATCGAGTTTTGGTAAGTTTTGATAGACTAACGCGTGGTATACGTCAGTAGGGATAAGACACGACTTCTACCCCTAGGGGCTGGTGTGGAAAAGTATTAAATAAGCAAAACTGACCAATCGATTTCATACAAATACATTCCTGGATCAATTATTTTTTATTATTACTACTGAACTGCTATTGGGTATTTGCCCGGTGGTAGCTATATACAAAGAAAACACAAATTCAATTACAAAAAGTTTACATATTGAAGTGTAGTTCTTATCTGAAAAAGAAAAGAAAGGATTCACACAAAAATCACTTCACTCCATTTCACGATTATCACATGAGTTTTCTTAGCCTATTCCTAAACTGATTTACGCTACCTGGAAAAGTCCTCAGTATTTCTGCAGGCAAGGAATTCCAATCGCGTAATGACATGTTTACAAATGAAAATTTTCCTTCGTCTGTGCATTGCCCTTTTCTTTAATTCTGAACGAGTGGTCATTTTTAGAAATATAATTCGGCGCCGTAAGATGGTTTGGTTTTTTCTTCCCAGGCCCTGTGGTTTACCCTTATAAGCTTTATATATTGTGCACATGTTTCTTTCTTTTACTGAGACCTTCTAAATTCTCGTGAGGATTGTTCGCGAATCGATCCCCAAACATCTCCTCAGCCCGTTTTTATATTTTTCCAACGCTAGAGTGTGTTCATTTCGATATGGATCCCAGCACGTTACCCCATATTCTAAAATTGGCCTGACTAGCGATTTGTAAGCAGAAATCTTTGTTTTTCTCCTGCTTTTCCTCAAGACCCTGTTTACAAAGTGAAGCAGCAGCAGCGCCCTCCACCCTTTACCTCGCTCACCTCTTTACCCCAATTTAAATCTTTAGTAATCGTGATCCCAAGATATTTACAGTTATTTGACTCCGTTACAACTTCTTTCCTCATTTTATATCTAGTGGGACGACTGCTTTACTATTCGTTGCATTTATTTGCATTTTATTTCTGACCATTGGTAAATTTTGTCCAAATCAGTCTGCAAAATCTGTGCATCCTCAATGTTTACGATTTCCCTATAAACCATACAATCATCGGAAAAAGTTTGATCTGTGATTTTATACGGATTATTAAGTCATTTATGAATGCAAGGAACATGATGACACTTCCTTGCGGGACCCTGACGTGATTTTTTACAGAGTCATTCATGCGAACTCTGAGTGAACGATCTTTTAATTTAGATAGTGTCTCCTCCGATACTGCTAGCGTATAACTTCAGACACATACATAATCAAAGAAGAGTTTTCTTAGGGGCGGAAGTGGAGGGGATCACATAAAAATGACCAGAAAACAATCGAGATTGGGCTTTAAACAGCTGTAATGTGAGCTACTGAGCTTGATTCTAACATAAAAAATGCAATTTAAGTTATAGATCAAGAGGGGCTGGAAGGGGGTAAAACAGACTTCCGTATACTATCTTTAGCGGGTGGAACAATTTCGACCAAATTTTGAACAGGCGTTCTTGATGACTGAACTCAACTCAATTAGGGTAATACACAGCGGTGGAGGGGCTGTAATTTTTAAGAATTCATAAACTGTCGTTATTTCCTTAATTAGTTTGATAGCGTTTTCGGTTAAGTTGTTTGCGTATGAAAATAACAATTTTGATGTCGAAACCGGTGTAATGCGAGTCGCTGTGTTACATTATGACTTTTAATATACGATTTAAGCAAAAATTCATCCCTTAAATGGGGGGAGGATTTATATTCTGTTAGAGTACTGAAAATAGTTTTAGCCCTATTATTGTATCGGGAGTATTTTTTGAATCTCTTGAGATACTGGGAGTATATTTGAGGTTCATGTCATGACGTTTTATGCCACTTGAAACATGTGTTGACCAAGAATTAAATAATGTACCGGGATAATATAAATAAATACCCGGGCAACGCCTGGTCCTCAGCTAGTATATATATATATATATATATATATAATGTTTCTATTAGACGAACTGTGACTCATTGTCAATTATTTGTAATTTTCAGATGAGTATGGCTTAGGACAAGCCGAAAGCTTCTGTTATTTTAATTTGTGAATTCGGGACATAATAAAGGTTTATTGAAACTAGTAATAAAAATATTAAATTGTCTATGCAATCATGATAAGCGATGAGGATTTGCTACCAAGGTTTTCAATCACCTGCATATGTGAAACATCGTCCCTAACAGTAGTGGTATTTTCGTTCTTCAGTTTCGTCTGTACGCAAGGAATATTTATAGTCCGAAGACTCTGTAGTTTCTGATTAGTATGGCAATTCATGATACCTTGATGTATCTCTGATTCTAATGTCACCTCGTGACTCCCTACGTCGTTCATTACAGTCGCGATTTTATGTCCTTTTTTCTTTGGCTCTTCACAATACTGGGCTAATAATCCTAGTATGTTATGGCGTGGTAATTACGTACACAAAGAAAGTGGCGAACGAAGTGGAGTATCCATGTTCTAGCCTTTGAACTTAACTCAACCGGAGGCCACGCAAGTAGTATAGCAGCTCATGTTCTTACAATATTGTTTGGCAAAATTCTTCGCCGGATAGCTTCGATACTAATACATATTTTGCATATGCGGTTTTCTGGGAAATTCGTCTCTCCTGACTTACCTAAGAACAAAAAAAGTGTAGACACTATAATGAAAATAGTATCCTGTATCCTATACATTCTTACGCAAGATAGGTTAGCATGGAGGCTTCCATCAGACCAGTCTTAGGACTTAATACCACAACAACAACATACATTAAATATAATACATGAAGTACTCTCCTTTTGTTACAGAATGAAATGAAGAACAATAATGATATGCTGCTCCTAAAACCTAATAAATAAATAAATATATATTATGTATTCGCATAATTACAATTTTAAAGAAAGTATAGAGCATATCCCTTAATTTGAAGGCTCGAGTTAGTGTTTGCTGCAGAATTGCAGCCCAAAAATTCCGAAATATGAGCAAGATACAATAGATAACACGAAAGCAACGAGTTCCACACAAGTTCTCCGATATTGTGTTAAAATTCCACCTTTATGGAAGGAGAAACCCGATATTTGGTTTTACCGAGCGAAAACTCAGTTAAAATTAATAATTCGCTCGTGGAGAAACTCGAGTTGAGATTTTATCTTCCCAATTATAAACTAAGTTCGTAGGAAATGTATGAGTGTCACAAAGGTTTCCGGTAATATTCTTAAAAGCAATTCAGAAACGTATCGAACGATTTGCAACTTCGTTCTAACGCAGTTCGAAGATTTTTTTACAGATGAAAACTTTCGGAGGTGAGAACCGTACGGAAAATTAAATGGACAATTGTTCCGGTGGAAACTAGAGAAGTGTTTGTTCAGCAAAATCACCGGGCGCACCTTAGTTTTATTTCAGAAAATCCTTTTATTTTTCGGAAATATGTTAAAAACATAACAATAAATAATGATGTTAAATAAACCAAATAAAATAAGCATTAGTATAAATTGCATGGTTGGAGATAAAAATTACCACCCGTCTGAGATACATAAAACTTTGACATACTAAAATGGAAATTGGTATTCAATGGACGAATTGAATCATTCATTCGCAGATTGCGTCCCCATTTATGCAAAATTTTATTAAATTATAACCACATTTATATATTATTGCATTTTCCAATTTTAATTTAATAAAGATATGAAATTCAGTTATCTACAGTGAGAAAGGATCTTTCCCTCGGAGTTACATATGGAAATTAAAACTAAAGAGCCATGGAATTCCGTACACATTTCTGGCAAGTTTGATTCTTCTGCCTCAGTTCAATGGTATTACAAGTGTGATCCCTGATATTTTCTTCAAGACTATATACTCAACAATCCTTGAAGACGTTTTGCTATTTACATAGTATATATTAACTTTCAACTTAAACTTATTTTAAGGTTACATAAAATGCAACTTATCACATAAAAACAAAAAAAGGTCTTCATTGAGTTTCATGTCCTTAATTTCAAAAAGCATATGTCAGAATCGTAACAACAGACGATTCCAGTCATATTTATCTGCCAAAAATCATAACAGAATATATCAAAATCCAATACAAAATTAACGTTATATAATTTAACCTGCATTGTTCTATACATACATTATTTAATAAATAAGTATGTGATTAAATTAAGTATCGTTAACATTTGTATTGGATATTTTTGTATCCTATAATGTATTGTTTGAAGATGATTATAAACGAATGATCGAAATCTTCTGTTAATATGATTTTGACTTGGTTTTGTAAAATAAAGAACATAAAATCGAATGAGGATTTTACTTAGTTTTAAGTGTAAATAAGTTAATTAGAATTTTTTTACGTTCACTATTTACCAACTTAACTGACATCTATATAACTTTTATAAATTTCAACCAAATTCTCAATCTTATAGCTTTTCAAAATTACAAACTAAAATTACCTGCAACACCTAATAAGTTTCTCGATCGCGTCCAATATATAGTAGTATATTCTTTCTTCTTTCTACACCTTTCGCAAGGTTTACCTGAAAAACAATATATTAACTTCTGACAGCAAACTGTAGTGTGCGTTTGCATCCCATACACACACATATATTTATAACGTCTATTAATTTTGTATGTATGTATAAAGATGATAATTATTAGGAAGCTTGCCAACGGCAAGCAAATAATGATCGCGTTTGCTTAATGTTAAATTAACATCCAATTGAGATGATATCGATAGCCAGAAAGAGAAACGCAAATCAGTACCACAAGAGGAGTGAAAATTGGGACAAAGGCCTCAGTTTGGAACTCGCAAAACATCTCGTTCCAATATAAGCACGTGTTGGAACAATAAAGAAGGAACAGATTCCGACTTGCATCTCTAAGTTAATATAAGAAGAAGGAGAGCAGATTTTCGAGATTATTATTAGTGGAGATGCCGTAACATCAATTAAATTACGTAATACCATTACAGGGCATTCCAATAGATTAGTTGAGAAGACATGAGCATTACATAATTAGAGTACATTACATCGAGACAACCAGACCAGAACCTGACCGAAGAAGACGTGTCTTATCATCACCAGCTCCTAGATCTCCAAGCGATGATGTACCAGATTTATGTTTTTCGCCCTTGGCTTATTTGAGTGATAGTAATATTTTCGATGCCAAGTTTTGTTTATACCCCACTAGTAGGTACTCTTGCTTTCCCGTGAGTTTAGTAAGCAGCCGGTCCAAAATTTTAATGATCTTTGAAAATTAACGTTTTATTTTATTTTTAATTCAAATTTAATTTAATAAAATTGTTTCTTTTTCTTTATTAACATTTCAATTTTTATCATTAATAATTAATCTCCCCAGTCACCTCAAAACAGAGCAAATTAGTTATTTATTTTAACTAGATTTAACACTCAAATGTTTTCCTTGGTGGCGTTGTAAGCGTAATCGAAAAAAACAGTAATAAGTTTTCAATGTTAATCGATAAATTCAAATACTTGAATGTTGGATGGTTTTCAACATTTTGTGGTCCCGTAAGCAACAATGCTATAGTTAATTTTAAATAAGAAGACCGCTTGCGTGTCCACGTGGAGGGAGGCTTATTTGCCACTTATCAAAGCAATGTGACAGTGCTCCCACGATCAAGCCCCTAGCGGTACACCTTTTCAGTATCACCGTTAGACCCGGGCATTACTTCAAGTGTTGTGATTGTTTCATTCACTGTCACGCCCGTCGCGTTAAACTAACCGTCATCGATCCTGTTATTTAAAGCAGATTATTGTAATATTCCCTTCCAAAAACAATGCATAGTTACAGCACCCAAGAAGGTCATTGGCGTTTGTTAGAGGAAGGCTACTTACACCGGTTGGACGTAGTTTAACGGTATTTACTTTTTCATTGAAAATACTTACGTAGAATTTGGTGCCTTGGTATGATAACTCATAAAAAACTGTTTTGCAAAATTTGGAGCACTTTCAAATTGATCAGTATTTAGTCTTCTGAAAGTGAAGACATAGCTGAAAAGAATAAATTAGGACTGCCGAATTCATTATACGTGTTATTCAATTATCTACGGTAAGTTGTGTGTTACGTATTGTATGCTTTGTGACCAAAATTTCTCCGTATATTTTATAAATCCTTTGATGGATGTAATAAACAAAAATTTACAATACTGGCCGTAAAAGTTGTTGCGCCAAGAACTATTGCAAATAACAGATTGATATTTATAGGCTACATACAATATTGTGGGACGAACATTGCATTTATCAGGAAATTTGTATGTATAGATCTAGAGACATCAGATCCTTCAGCAGATCCTCTTTCATCAATAACAGCACCTATCCACCTGGGCATGGGGCCAAAATGAGATTGGATGTTATGTATGAGTACAGCAGTCTGTGCAGCAACATCATTATGCCGTAGTACAAAGACCCTACTGAATGTTGAGTGCTGACTGGCCAAACATTGGCAATCCGTTTTCGATATCAAGAGAACTACCTGGCTAGGCAACAGTCGTACACATCCTTCAGTAAGAAATGTCACTACTGTTTGGTCTTGTCCTTCTGAAACGAAGTCCACAAAGATGGGACAGAGCCGCCGACCGGTACACATCAGAAATGTAACTGCTCGTGTTCATAGTGCCGGAAATGTGAACAAGAGGCGTGTATCCAATGCACCCATTCCATTAACCCACATGGAGAACCAGGATCTCGAAAGCAAACACGTAAGAGGCCATAATGATTATTTATACAGACCCGGAATGCGTCTGAAAGGACGGCGTATTTCCATTCTTGCGATGTGGTTCGTTGCTTATCATACCAGGTCTCCTGTGTGTTATGCTGCGTCAAGGTGTTGCGATGTTCGTCGAAATGTTCATGCAGACACTATTCACAGAACACAGAACACTCAGGGTTCGTGACGTAACTGTATGATCCCTTAAGATCTTGGGGATACGATATGTCTTCCCAGCTGTTATTGATTGGAGGGAGCTGAGATCTTGCACATGGCGTTCCGTATGGCTGCCATGAACCTATCGATTCCATATACTGCTTAGAGCTACGGGATCACAACAAACATGAGCAATAATACTGCCCGACGATAAACCGCAACCCCAAAAGAATAGACTTCTTCCTTGATCAAGTCCAGACCGTTCTGGTAGGTATTTTTCCTTCTTCCATGAGCCATAACTATGAGATTTCTTACCCAAAGCCGACGCTCAAATGTAAGTTCTGTAGTAGTAATCTTCTGTAAAATCACGTATCTTATATATATAAATTGTAGAAGATCTGGTGGTTTACAACCTGGCTCAGCTGTGCGTCACCTTTGAAAATAAATAAATAATAGGGCGCCAGGTATTTTTTTCATATAAACACCAAAAGATTAATTTAATAGCTTAATTTTAATCAGAGCATGAAGTTGGTAATCTACGGGACGTGGTCACTCATTCATTCTCCGTTAACAACTCTCAAAACTCGTTAACGTAAAATAAGTAAGCACTTAACGAAGACTTTAAATACTTCCCGGCGTATCACCACCTAAATCTGGGGTTGATTCGATAGCCGTTTATTATCATGTGGCCGCAAGGATTCGCGGACCACAGTACCTCCGTCTAAGAGGACATTCTGGCCTTGAATGCCTGCACGCTTCCGCTTTCGTCAGCCACGCGACAATACGTCTCCCTGACAACAATATCTATCCGTCTCGTGGCGCGAAACTTGCTCAACAGGTCGCAACTCGCAAGCTACAATCCTGCTCTATTGTTTTTATCTGGGACTGTAATTTAACGTTACAATATATATATATATATATATATATATATATATATATATACATGCTATGATTATATACATAATCATAGCATGTAATAGACATCATGAAAATTTTACGCATTCGTGGAGCTTCCTTCCTTGGATAGATTTGGGTGGGGGTGATAGGTTTCATGAGGGTGATCCTTGAAACAGGAAACTTTTAAAAGCATAGGAAGGGAATTGAAATGGGGGGGGGGGGTGTTGAAGGTAGAGCAAGTTAGCTAAGGGTTGACCAAGGCCCCCGAGCTATAGTTTAACGATTCTACCCGGTATTTCACCAAAAACAGATGCAGGGAAACCCTATAAAACCTGTATCAGGTAGGCTAGGTACTGTTCTCACGCCCTTCCGAATGACGAGAGAAGTTTTTATGGAAAGTAATATTTAATCAATGTCCGAGCGACTTAGAGTGAATAAATATAAACCAAACCAATTCTAGTATGAGAGGAAGCAAATGTTAAACAACACATTAGTTAGTTGTTTAAATTTATTCTAAGTGAGTTTAGACCTATAGGAGAAATTGTTCTTGGTACTACGACTATTATTATCGTTTGCGGGGAGAGTTGGCAAGAATGAAGTGAAAGCACGAAGTATAAAAAAAGGTAAAAATCGCAGTAAGATAATTTTAAATATCGACGGTAAACCAGTATTACCGAGAACTGTGGAATATGAACGGTTGAAGAAATGAAAGAAGACGATAGCTATAACGTTTATTATTGTAAAAATGAAACTGATCTTCTTAGTGAAAGAGGGTATTCAGATCTGGATCAAGGTTTTCCGACAGCTCATAGGGACATAAAAGTTTTATAAAGCCTTTAAAGACAGTTGATCCAATTCTTTGAACTTTAACCACTGATATTTAAATACCAAATTAAAGTCTCTGAAGTGTCACAATATCATCTTTCAATAATTTCACATCCAAATTATACCGAATATTTTGACGTATGCCACTTAGCTGATCACAGTTTGACACGTCTATGACTCGAATATCGGTTAATATTAAGTATGGCCGAGGAACCAATACAGTAATTATGGATCTTCGTATTATGAATATTGAAATTCTGTAAATATTATAATGTTTTAAATATAATTGTGAATAATGAATATATAATATAGTATTGATTATTAATATATAGACTCAGAAAACGTTTATAGCATTACGTTCAATCTTTCAGACAGACCACACAATGGTCTACAAATATAGTTTACAAATATGCACAGATACGTTGTTCTGTTAATAAAAATGTTATTATTAATATATATTAGTAATACATATCGTTAAATATATGATTGAAATGTTGCTTAAAATTTCGTAAAATGGGTATTATTTTCATCCAGATGCTAGTTCACATTAACTTCATACTTCTTTCTTTTTCTCAAAAGAGATATCGGAATTAAAATAAGTATAATATAATTTTTACGCAAATATTTAAAATTTATATTTGGTCAAATTAACCAATCCCACAAATGCAAGTGATTAATAACCTTTTATTTCAATTCAGTTAGTTTTTCAATGGACCGTACAATTGAAATTATTCTAAACGAATGGTGAAACAAATTCTCTAGTATAATTTACAAAGCATTTAATTCGTCAAATGTTCACAGTTTTATAATTTAATTTCCAATACGTAAGAAATTTTCATCCTTAAATGTGCAGCTTTTGGTAAAAATACGTTCCTTGAGTTTAGTGAGTCGGAAAGCCCAATCTAGGTAATATTAAAATAGTGAATTTAAGTACCTTTTTCTCATTAACAGTTATAGATACTGTACTGAATTATTCACAAATTACTTTAAAACCTGTTAACGGAAGTAGAATAAATGATTTGTTGTCACTACAGTTTTAATTAGTAGTTAAATATAATACGTTTGTTTTTTTATAGACAACTTTAAAAGGTTCTTATCCATAAATTGTAATTCAAATTATTTTACTTTGCTTCCACACACATACCACAAGATTAAAAATAAGTTATAATAATTTCAGTGCTACTTCTCAACAAGTAACTATTTTCGAGAAAAAAGTGACTAGAAAACGTTATTGTAATATTGGCCAGATTGGATCTGCATCTCCCTTTAGCGCACATCATGAACACAGTGGATTCATAATCATAAGAAAATACGATTAATTGACTGTTTGCTAATTCGGGAAAACTGATGTCAGAACAAATATGAAGTTTTACTTGCAACAGGGATAACATGCAGTTAGTGATAATTAGAGCTTTGTGCCTGGCTGTGTTTGTGCTCGTGATTCCTCGCACACGGCTGTGAGTCATAATGTTGGCGTCCACTTTATATTCAGCTGTCAATTCAAATCTCTGTAGTTTTAAAGCTCTGATAATTAACTATAACGATGTATATTCAAGGTTTGTCAAGCATCATAAGAAATAATGGTCGCTTTCAAAACCCTGCCCTAGAAATGCTGTACTCGTAAAATATTTACGGCATTTCGTGGCGGACGGGAAACTTAACTGATTTTCTTTTCTGCTCCCCTTACCCACTGCTTTTTGATTTCATTACCCCAATGCCTATTTCATATCTACCAGAAACTGTTAGTAGTGTAGTATGTTGCTACTGTCTTCGTCAAAATAGTAGAGCCCTGAGTTTGAAGCATCACTTTGTCCATTTGAAATGGCCTACGCTCTTGAGAAAGGTCTCTCTTTGCGCATAATTTAATACCATTTTCTGAAATACAAATAAATGAATTTTAAAATCATTTTATACAATCGATTTAGCGAAAAATTGAAAAAGGCCCGTTTTTTGTCTTTCTATCAAATAGCTCGACTTTGACAACTCATAGATTTCAAAATATCGTCTCAAATGGTCTGTAAATTTAACAGAAGACAGTGCAAACCCTTAAAAACCTATCCACAAAGCTTGACGTTTTCCAGGAAAACAACGCGGTAGAGCGGCAGAGTAAGATTGGAGACAGGCTAGCGGGCAGGGATGTCATCCTACTTTACCCTCCCGCTCCAATAAACATTTCCTTTCTCCCTACACTTGTAAAAATCGTCAAAATGTCGGAGCGTTGCTTTATCAATGAAGATTATATTTTATATTTATAACTTTCAACTACTAAAATAAAAGATTTGACCTACCCTTCTGCGATGCGCTGTCCAAGAGTTAGTCGAGGTCCGCTAATTAATTAATATCACAAATATTAAGAAATACAGATAACTTAAACTTTGATGATAAGTTTGAAAGAATTTTCACTATCTTCTGTTAAATTTACAGACCATTTTGAGCAATAGTTTGAAATCTAAGAGTAGTCAAAGTCAAGCTATCGAAATACAAAATAAACTGCCTTTTTTCAGGTTTTTCGACAAAACGCATGTATAAAATTATTTAAAAATTTATTTCTGTGTATTTCATAAAATGGAATTAAATTCTACGTCAAAAGGGGCCTTTCTCAATAACGTAGGTCATTCTGAATGGGCACAGTGAAGCTTCAAACTCGAGCTCTACTATTTTGACGACGACAGTAGTCTGAAACTGAGGATGGTTTCTTCTGATTAATGAAATATAGTTAGTCCTTCATATAGCTAAATTTCGTGTCTCCGTCTACAAAACCTAGATGTATGCAAATTTTCATTCAGAAAATCCTAATCAATTTAAAATAGTAGGAACAAAGTATTGTAATTCCTAATATTCGGACAAACCTCTCTGTTGACGCTGTTGACAAGGTGATCACGACCGAATAGTATATTCGAAGTGCATTTAACGACCAAAAGGAAACTGGAGCTTTGCAGCGGACTGTTCTGCCGTAATACATGTCAACTGGTGTTATAAAAACGACCATTTCTCAAGTAACGGCTTCCAAATCAACTTCTAGTGTTCTCCGTGCGGAATCAATACAAAAAGTATCTTGCCATCTTTCTGTTATTTCACGTTTCACCGTTAGTATATAACGTTTTTAAGATCAGCTGGTTCATCAATCAGAGTCATTTTTCATGAACAGCAGTCGATACAGACATGTATTGCTTAAACGTTCGTCCTGACAACAGCTATGGCGGTTGGGCAAGTGCTGATGTTTGTTTGTAATGAAGTAACTGCCCAATTTTCATTGGCTGTGAGACATTCTATGCAATTTATAATAATCAGAAGGTCTTATCTTAGTATCGCTTGTCCTAAAAACATTTTATAATTCAATGAGAATAACTTACTCTTGAAGATATGCCATCATATCTAAGTTCTTTCCTGATCAGAATGTAGCAGCTAGTAAAGGAAGTCAGGGCGGAACCCTATTTTTTATTTAGTGGATAGTTCTGGAGGTTAGGAAATGGAGTGGAACATTGTAACTGGTCAAGAAAGAAGACCTGGCAGCCGACTTGACTTTACCTCTTATAACTGTGACTTTGTAATTTTTGCAGCATTTCGAATAAAGGTTATCTACAAATCTCTTCGCTTTTAACTTTTTAATGGTATATATTCGCAAACTAGGTGTCTTTATCTGTATATACGTTACGTATGAGGTTTGTATCTACTTGTATTACTACTCGGTGAAAAACCTTAAACTGAGACCAGAGTGCGGGGTGGAACGTGTGGGATGCTGCACCCAAATACAATCGATTAAGAAAGAAAAGGTACGGAAAAAATGGCAAACGTTAGCAAAGACTACAGTTGCAAACAAAATCTCTTTGCGAAAGGAAAAAATTGATAAAGTTATCAACCGCTCGCTAAATAAGTGTAAAAAAGGAAACACAAAATGTGTTAAGATTTTTATTAAATTAAAATTTATTTTATTGCACTTATTATATAATTCAAATTTCTTTTTAAAAATTAATCAAAAGTCTGTATTCTTTGATATTCGAGTAAGTAATTAATAGAAGAAACTAATGTTATATACATTTTTAAACTCAATTTTTCTTTTCCAATATTTTTACAAAAAAATTTAAACAATAAGTGCCCCGTTCCACCTCGACTTCCACTATGTAATATCACTGACAGAGCGGACAAGCAAAGTATAACGAGTTTGTTGTTCCATTCATAGACTTCTCAACAGCCCTCTTGAGGGCCTAGGCCTATCGAGGCGGCTGCGGACTGTCATCTGGCGTGACACATTCCGAATTTGGGGTGATACGTGGTCAGTGTATCAATTCCCCAGCAGCCTTAATCCTGGTCCTTGCGACCATGACGACACAAACATCCAAGCCCATGCCTGAATTCGAACCCGGGACCCCTGAGTTGTGGGCAGCAAATAGAGGCTAGCCACTACACCACGGGAGGTCGGCTCCATTCATAGACTACTCTGGCATAAACAGCTCATTAATATATACATTTATTTTTCATTATTGAGGTAGGCGTATTTTTTTGTCAAATAACTTTCACAATTTCCTTGATATAACACTTGAAGAGTTGTCAAATATAAGGAAGAAACGGTGTGATTTTCTTCGATTTTCATTGAAAATATTATATGACGTTCTAGAGGTTTTGGTCATGTTGTTTCTTTTTGGCGTTCTTGCCAACGTTTCGCTCGATAGCTTCGGGAATTTTCAAAGCTAGGCCAAAACTGTTGTGTGTGTACAATGTGGCTTAAATATCGCTGGGACGTTCAGGGCCTAGCTGCACGCTAATACGGGATCTAACATCCCAAATAACGTCATATAAAACTGATATAAATACGGTCACGAAAATATTCAGTAACTTTCTGCTGTTTATTAATTTAACCGCTGGGTGACCAACGTTGCCCGGGTATTTACTTTTATGAACTTACAAAATTAATTATTTCAACATAATATTTGAAACCTGTTGGTCAACGCGTGATTTCATTCTTATAAATCCTTGATGTGAACACACTGATATGTACCGTTAGTTTCCTTAACCGAGTCAAGAATTCTCCGGGCACATTAAATATTCAGGGCACCTTAAGAGCGTGTAAAAATTCCCATTTCTCTAAGCAGTACTCTCAATAAAATCCAAAACACACATGCCAAATAAAATAAGTAAGAAATATTTTCTTAAATCCATAAGAGCTGAAACAAAAAATCGAGATACGTAAAGGAGGTAAAAAATAACCCTGGTTGGCTATCTTAAATTTGCCACATGAAGTGTATCCATTTTCGTAATTACATGACATATATTTGAAATATTTAGGACTATTATATAATACTCTTGTACCTTCTGTATCTTCATTTTCTTGGGAAGATGAAAGTCCATCGCCATAGTTAAATTTATCTTGATTCTTTCAATTAATCTTTTAATTAATTGTAATAAACTCAAAACCTCGTTTAAATGCAACAAAAAATAAAGTAATTTCACAGTTACAAGTATACATACATAATATTGCCTATCTGGACTGCAAAAAAAGTGACTTCGGGTCTCGAGTTCCACTCAACGCAACCAGTTTTTTTATTTGTTTAATTTATTTATGTGTTTACATTTAGTTTCTTGTATTTTCTGCCTAGAAAATGTTATTTTATGCAATATTCCACGAATGTATAAATTGTACTGGACCTCGAAGCGGAGGCAGACTTGCCCAGTACGAACCTTTGTAAAGCACATCGTGTTAAATAAAGGTCTATAACTTCTAGGTGTGACACTGTATCACACGATCCTTCAGAAACATGACAGTATGTATCTTCCACATCATCCCTTTCCAAATCCTTTCCTATGCTATTAAAGGGGAGTTGCCTGTTTCAGGATCACCATCATGTAGCCTGTTAACTTCCCCCCACCCAAAAAAAAGACGAAACGTGAAATGAATTTTTTGTTTGAATATGCCGGCAACACAGACCAGAAAGGTGCATCATGGAGCCAAGTAAATGATTGAAAACAACTAAAAATCGTTATTAAAAACACACGTTTAAAGTTGAATAAACTCAATTTTATGCTCAAATGCTCGAAACACTTAAGGTTTGATTACCACAAAAAGAGCTCTTTCTAAAGGGTTTAGGAGAATATTGTGATCACAGTATAAGTGAAAAAAGCAGTAAAAAACAGAATAGTTATGATTGTAAGGTAGATAAAAAAGTTTTCTTGTAAAAAATGTTGAACCGTAATGCAGTTAAAGGGTTAATCTTACGGTTTCCTAGTCTCCATCTGCAGATGTAGTTTAGTCTTGCAGTCGGAAGAACGTTTTGCGTCCAACAGGGCTCGAGCTACGTCGCACATTGTGGAGATAACGGCCTGTAAAGATATTCGGGTTTGTAGGCGGGTATTGCCTACAATGTTATGCGGATACTGGTTGGCTGTCTTAGTGTTTAGTGTGTCCCACTAAACACTCATAGAGGGCAAATTTAACAATCAGAGCACCTTGTAAAAATTTTAAATCCGCCTTCCTTGTAGTCTGTAAAATCTGCTCCTACCTCTAGCCAAAAAAACGCTTCGGGGACATACATTTTAAACAACTAAAATATTTATTTTACTGGTGGCGCTTTAACACAACCAATCAAATATTTATTTTTGTACCTTTAAGCGCGTGATCACGAAACTTGTTTCCGCGCGATGGACAGAGACGTCACCATGTAGCCGTTCGCCTATTCGAATTCCACGACAATAATTACCTTCATTAATACACAATAAAATCAATAATCAGTCCTGCTCTGGAACATTCTAAACAGCATTTCCTATTGAATGAATGTCAATAATTAAGGCAAAATGCTAGTAATTACAGCGCATATGTCTAATATAAATATGCATAAGAAAAGTACACATTTCAGTCCTGTGTTAGGTCACTCATTGCTTGTATTCCATGTTTTCTAGCATCGAGTCTTCAGTTTCTTCAAACATTTTAACCACGGCATGTTACCTGAACATTTTCCCATCATATAATAATCTGTTGCGCATTCCATAATTTCCAATAAATTTTTATAATAAATTTTTAAAGATTAGTACCATTAATCATCAACTTTACATGCTTGTGACGTGGTTTTTTATTATTTATAAATATATTAAATATTAGTTATGTTTAGATGGGTGGGCGCCAATAACAGGTAACAGTTTTTATTCTTAACAAAACCAAAAAGCAAGATTACAATATTTAAATTTATTGAATTTAATTTTCCTAGCTCAGCCTTAATTAGAAATTATATTGCAAGAGACTTAGTAAATACAATTTACTTTCCCTCAGGGTTGTATCACGTGTTTATACACATAGCAGAGCGAGATTATTGCCTTGGTTCCTTACTGTACATGCGTCTTTCCCAGTTTCTTTGTTGACCGGCAGTCCTGGGTTTTACACAAAGGCAGCTTCCGGGTCAGCATAGAGGCAGTCAGCAAGCCGAAATTTGGTGTAGTTTCCTTGTCCTTGCAGGCAGGCCGCTTCTCCTCTTAGCTCTGAATCGAAGCCAGTCAGTCGTGCCGTCCTCTCACCTCCGACTCAACTTTTTGAATACATCTACGAGGTCCTTTCTACCTCAAAAACTAACCTCTCCTCAAACGTGGTTCGTCTCCCTGCTCTTTCTATTTTTCCCAGGTTCTCCAAAGGGGTTGGCGTTCCTACCCTTCCTCTCCAAAAATTCAAATTTTGGGAGGGGCCACCCTAGCAATCCTGGGGGAACTGGGTTTTTTCGGTGAGACGCAAATACCTTTGAGACAAAGACTGCACCCGTCAGGCTACAAGTTATTGTTTTGCTTGTCTTGTCTGGTTTTTCCACGGAATGGTGCCTGCCTTGCGAATACCTCAGGACTGTTCTCTACAGAATTTTACACAAAATGTTAACTTAATTTATCTGAAATTTTATACGCGTTACATGCTGGTGATATAAATACACACATACTTTATGAGTACCAGATACCCCCGAAAAATCACACCATTTCTTTCAATTATAATATCAGGGCAGTTATTTTTTAACTCCGAAAATAGTTCATTTAAATTACAAAGCACTTACCACTTCTGGTTTTGCACCTTCGTTTCGTTTTCTTTCAAAGACACACACTATTTTTCCCAGACATTAAAAAACTATTTTCATCACCTTCAAATAAACTTAATAGTGGAAGAATATGAATCAAAAATTGTTGTATAATATTATGTTGTTCTCGAAATAGTTTTCTTAGTTTAAAATGTCTAAATATTTGAAGTATTATATTAATATACCCACATATCCTACACTTAGAAATCGATCATTTCTTGCTATGTTTAACAATTTTTTATACTATCTTTGAATTAAATCTCAAAGTTCAAATATATATCGTAGTTTTCTATTATAAAAACCTATTATGCGATCAAGTTTCAGATTTTTATCTGTATGCACAACAGAGATATAGCGTCTCAAACTATGAAAAAATTTGAAAAATCCGTTTTTTAAATGGATGAAATTTGTAAAGGGTACGTCAGTTACCATTGATAATTTATATAGAGTAACTACATTATTATATGTATAAGAATGGAAATTATTGAGGTTCTAAAACTGTTTTTCCTCGGGAAATAAGCCTACGAAAATGGAATTTTCTTCATTTGGATTCGACAAATTCGCGGTACACAGAGTACATGAAAAAATAATATTAGATTAGTAAGAATAGATTTAACTTGTAGCTCATAACATACTGAACATGATGCAGTATATTTGAAAAGAATACGTCAACACAGTCGTGGATGATTTAGAAATTCATAGATGCCTGCAAACGCGAAAAACGGCGTGCGCGCTACGTCAAAAGCGGCGGCCATTTCTGATCCGGGCACATTTTAAATTAAACAAAATGAGTTCCGAACTGTCAAAACATGAGGCAATGCGCTAACGAAATATTATTTTTTTCTGAGATGGTGCGGCAACCACCTCTGGACCATTTGGCTTGGATTGAACTATGGCATGTTTACACGCGCAGTAGGGAAAGCAGAAGGGGAAGGGACGTATTTTCGTTTGAGGAGGAACTTCCCCTTCAACGGACTGCCAGAACGCTACTAACATTGTTAAAAGCATTAATTTTATTCATACAAACGGAATATGAAAACTGCGACGTCTCTTAACACGTACATCATGTCCTGAACTGACAGCAACATATTTCCTAGGGTCAATGTTTTCAGAATTGCTTTTACACTACCATCTTTTCTCAACAAAGCCTCAAGGTATATTGAACTCCAGACTACCGCCACTACAATATCGGGGATGCCGTCTACTGCGCATCGTGTTGACACACGACTAGCTAATTCTACCGAACAGTACGAAACATAAATGAAACACAAGCACCTGTTACCTTAGTCGGGGCCAATTAGTGTATGATAGAACTAATGCGGAAAATATCAAACCGACACCTCCCCAATTTGTTAATAACTTTTGACAACTAAGCCCTTTTTGAGCCTGAAAGGGGGCAATGAAGGGACCTACATCTTTAAAAGATAGACAAAAAGCTTCTCTAGGATTTTCCGTAGAACTCACCAAAATTTCATTTTAGTCGGATGATTTGTATAGGAACACATTTGAGCAAACACACACTATTTTTTGATTTCCATTAAGAAGTATTTTTTAGAGAAGTAATGTGCGTTAAGTTAATGCCACTTTTACAAACTCATTAACGGAGTCATAAAAAGACTTGTAAACCATAATAAATGGCATGAACGTAGTCCTGGAGAAAGAGTTCAATATGAGGATTAATAGAAGAAAAACTAAGGTAATAGAATGTAGTATGGGAAACAGTGGAATAACAAAGGGTGTTAGATTGGGAAGGGATATTTTGAAGGAAGATAAGGAATTCTGCTACTTCGGAAGCGTAATAAATAGGGATGGGAGATCAGTAGAGAAGGATAGCACAGGCAAGGAAGGCTTTCGCGAAAACGAGGGATTTACTTGCCGGTAATATAAGTGTGAATATTAGGAAATTGTTGCTAAAATATTCGTATGGAGCGTAGCGTTATATGGGTGCAAAACGTGGACGATAGGAGTTGGGGAGAGGAAAAGAACAGAAGCCTTTGAAATTTGGTGCTATAGGCGAATGCTGTAAATCAGATGGGTGGATAGAACCACAAACGAGGAAGATTTAAACATAATAGGGGAAAAGCGAACAATATGGAGGACGTTGACTAAGAGAAGGGATAGATTAATAGGCCACGTTTTAAGACACGAGGGTCTTGTAAAATTAGCATTAGAGGGTTCTGTGGGTTAAGAACAGTAGAGGGAGTCAAAGGATGGAACTTGCTAAGCAGATTAGGGAGAATGTGTGTTGTGCTAGTTATAAGGTAATGAAAAGGCTTGCGCAAAATGGGTTAGCATGGAGGGTTGCATCAGACCAGTCTTAGGACTGAATAACACAACTACAACAGAGTAATACGCGCCGTTTGCGAGTAATGCTTTGCATTCTTGGTCATAATTATGTCATTTTTATGTACGTAAAATATTATTTTTATGTTGATAAGAACCTAAATTAAGGCCGAAGCTTTTTCATTAATCTCATAAATTACCGACTCCGGACAATAAGTGCTATTAAGATGTTTTCCTTTTTTACATCTTCAATCAACCTTAGCTAATGACATATTTACGTTAATTTTGATTTATGGGAAAATGAAATTATCGGCAACTTATAGTTTTATTAAAACTTAAATGTTTTATTTCCATTATTTATCGTCAATACTCTGTCTATACTCTATCAATATTGTCAGTGTACTCATAAGTAACTATGACTCCGCAGATATCGCCAAGTACAATTAAAAAGTTTTCGAAGTTAATGAAAGGATGAAACATGAGAATATAACCAACTGACTGTGAAGCTTCGAATCTTACAAAGTGAATGTTCCTGAATATATAAATAACATATAAAGTACATATACAATAAAATTATAAATTTTAAACCAAAATCTGTTATTGGAAAAGGTGCCAAATTGAAAAGAATGATAGTCATTAAGTTAATCTGAATTATTATTATAAATAAGAACACAAATAATGACCCAAAAATCAGAAATGCAATAATTTACTTGAAAGTGTTCCGTACTCTAATTTTCTTGACACCGTAGTTATTTATAAAATTGTAACCAAAATTTCATGTTGCTTCTGAAGCACCCGGGGCTAATGCACCAGAAACATGGAATATTTGTTATGTTTTAATTAAAGAATCTAGGAGGTTCCGAAAGTCGGGGGGCGAAACGTTTTTATATTATTCCATTTCTGACTTTCGGTCATTATTAGTGTTTTAATAATAATAATAATATAATATTATAAAATTATACTGATGTTTACACTACCTGTTACATATTTATAAGCTGAGTGAGCTAAATACTGCATGACATTTTTCAAACCGTTCTTATGAATTCGACTACTTTTCCCCTTTCGTGATTTATAAGCTCCCTTGCGGTGCAGAAAATTGTCTGTGTGCAGCACTTTCGATAATCAACTTTTGTCACCCCAAGTGGAGATAAACGCAAGGCCGATCGTGTTAGTGTCACAGCTCCGGTTGCCCCAACCACAACAGCTTACCGCCGTTTTCTATCATCACCTTTATTGGCTCAATATCCTCTTTACATGTAGAATCATTTTTATATTAAAACGAATCAGAGTCATCTCATACCACAGTTATGAAACAAGGTCTAAAAGTTGCTCTGTTTTGTGTATATTTAAAAAGTTCTAGAACACATGTGGGGAATGTGCGGCCTTCATAAAAGCTAGTACAGTGAAACGTCGATTTTCGTCAATAATACGTCTGAACTTTATTACTTTTGTTTGCAGTGCTAGTTTAATATATAATTGTTCATTAAACAAATAATTAAAGATTATTGTTATAACTAGTTATTAAGCTTAAAAATATTTTATTTTTAAACTTTTTTAATGAATAACTCGCTTAATTTTTTGTGATATATCTATATTATGCAATAAATTGATAAAAAATATACAAAAACAATAATAATTTCATCGAAATCGCTTTTATATACATATCAAATTATGCGGCATTATTTAAATATGGTCTCTAATGGTAAAAAAGTTCCCCACGTCTACTCTAGCACATTAATATATATTTAGTGTTCCACCTGACGACTGGTCCTAGTCAGGAAAGTTTTCTCCATTGAACCTTTCCTCTTTCAAAGGAAATTATTTCCAGATGTCGTTTACCGTCTCTGTAATATATCTAGTTAAATAATACCTTACAAAAACATCGCCATAAACATATAAATCAGAAATTCTTCTCAGTTATTTTAGAATATTAGATTTCACCCCGTATTTATACTAGTCAACCTAATGTATTAACCAATCAAAAAGCATTCAGATACCCAAAAATTAATAGATTATTTGTTATATTCTCAGGTTATTTATAAATTAAGTTATACAGTATATATTTTATTTTATTTTAACTATCTTATATAATTAATTAAATGAATACTTAAATTTAATAAAATTTTGCTCTTTATTAACGATCTGAAAATCAATTTATAAACGTAAGCTTCTTTTACAATTCTAATCCTATTAAAAATATAAGCTCATTAACTTCCCAAAACGCTAGCCTCGTATCACTTTGAAAAAATTCTAACTAATATAAATGTATACAATTACTTTTTTTTCAGAGAGTAATTTTTTAAGATCATCCCAAGTATAGATTGCTGTTTGGTAGGTAGAATCGTGTAAATCCAGGGTGAAGTATTATATGCTTGGAAATAAGAGAAAAATGACTGAGGTTAAGATTTTAAACATTAGATTTAAATTGTAACAAGCAGGTATTGATGACGATGATATTATAATAATATTTTCTATCTCTTTCTTGTTTCCTATGTTTTCTTATTCCTTTCTACATGATGGATTCTGAATATTTTAATATATAATTTAATATTTGCAACAATAAAATATCACTGAAAAAAAATTGAGCACTTTCTTTGATTTTGCACCCGACTTAATGATGTTATATGTTAACTGAGTGTAGCAAATTTAGAAAGTATGTAATTATTATTCTTAAATCAGTATATCCTGACTATTCAGTAAAAGTTTATCAATTTTTTATTTATTTATACCTCCACATGAAATAAATACGAGTCGTCCGATAAGGCTCGCAATTTGGAAAAACGTAATTAAATTATTTAAAAAATTATTTAACGTATAATTTCTTTCAGTATTTTATGACCATATATACTTTTCAGATTATTTTTAAACGCTTCAACGTTTTAAAGTGGTATTAGCGACCCGACGTATTTAGCTTAGGTATTTACATATTCAGTTTATTCTAAATGTCTTTGCACAGTTGAGCTTCCTTTATGAATACTAATAAGCTGAATGTTGCCTCCACGTTGTTGCATATGTCTAATCTAGAGAAAAGAGCAATAGTTTTAGTTTTGATGTTGTTGAGATTGTTTATATAAATATAAAACCAATGTTCTGTTACGCGACATTAGTCAAATTGTATTCACAAAAAATTTCCACCTATGTACTAAGGAATATAATGAAAATTATTTCCTTTGTTTTAAAAAAGGAAATAAACTGTGGGACTAATTGATTGGGATAAGAACGTGGATTATAAGAATTATCTTCTTCTTCGTTGACTCTGCAGCACATTAAGACCCTTGGCCTACCAGGACGACTGCAGACTGTCTTACATAACAATTCACTAATACATATTAATGTTCCTACATAATATTACTTATTTCTGGTTTTCTTGCTTTGAGTATTAGATTTGTTGTTTTAGGGGAAAATGTATTTTCTTGGCAATTATATCATCAAAGCTGCAATATTTTAACATCACTAAGCATTGACAAGAATGGCGTGTTTTGTAATTTCGCGGTTTACGTTGGTTCGATTCCCGAATGTGTTGGTAAACATTTCTGAAAAGTATCTATACATTATTAGCCACATCGGTTGATTACGTTTCATCTGTTCCGCATTCGTCGATGACGAATATTTATTTGCATAAAAATATAATCATATGGTTTGCATTAACTTTTGCTATAAGGCTGGAATATAATACAGAAATTTGTAATAAATTTTCGAAATAAGTTTTGATGGGCCTGCTGTGAAGAAAACATGGATTCACGAGAACGCCGTGAATACGATAAAGTTGACGAACGCTCTGGACATCTCAGTGTAACTATCGATGAATATGTGGAAAAAGAGAGAAACGATTTTTAAAATCCCTGAATCACAGGGATCTTCTTTAGGCGGCTTCTAAACGCTGATGATGTTCTCATATCGATTGGCTTCAGGACATGAAATTGTTTCGTATGTTTTGAGTAAGAAACTAAGGACAACAAAAATTGTTACAAAATTGTCGAGTTTCGAATGAAAAAAAATAAGTAATGGATTAAATAATTGATTAGCAGTTACTAAATGAGGTAAACAACGTTGCAGGACGTCTGAAACTAGTCATAAGAGGTGATAAAACATGGGTTTACGAATATTACATCCATTTTACACACACACACACACACACACACACACACATATATATATATATATATATTTCTTTTAGGTGTTTAAAGCAGTTATATACTTTCTCTCAATAATTTTTCGTTCCGATCTTTGTGTTAATATTATGATGAATTTCGTAATTAAGGACGTGATTCAAATTCTATTCCGATATAAGAAGATGTAGTGAATTCGTATTTTTAATAAAAGTATAGTATAGAGTTAAGAAATCTTGAGAGATTAAAGTGAAAAGTAAGGGATAACAATTAGTGAGAATAGATGGACCAAATAAATACGATTATATTCTGGACAGTCAGATAAGAGGAAAGCATATTAACGTTAACTTGCAATTTTTTTTGTATATGTCACTTAATTTAATTTTGCCAAATCAATCGCTCCACGATAACTTATCCAGAAAGAAAGAGATTCTGATTCATGAGTGACTGATTCAAAGAGCAGATAGCTTCGGGATCTCGGTCCGCGCGATATGATTTGTGAGAACATTATTCAAACTGCTAGTAGCTCTCGTATAGCAGAAGCTCTTTTCTTCCGAATCAATGATCACTCACTCTGCATACCACACTAAAGCTCAATCGTCGTAGTGGAGGCAGTCCGGATCGCCTAGACCGAAGAAAAGGTTATACTCACTGTGTTCTTCGATTATTATGACATTAGACTTCATGAGTTCTTGCCACAAGGTCAAATGATCAATGAGGAGTACTAGCTACAAGTTCAACCTCGTTTACGCGAAGTAAGAATATGTGGCGAAACAAACAATCCATTGCGACTGCTCAAGCTTAATTGTTTGTACGTTTGTAACTATTTCACCAATAACAACACTGTAATGATGCTCCAGCCATTTTTAAAGCACAGATGAATTAAAAACGTTGCGTTACAAAGGGGTAAACGCTACCACAAAGACTAAGATCCAAAAGTGTTCCGGGAATTCGAATATGCTCTGGCATAAGTGGATAATTTCTCGTAGGGATTATTTTGAAGAAATAACCTAAAAATAAATAGAAATAAAGTTAGTGTTAAAAAATTCAAATTCGCATTACTTTTCGAAAGCTCCTCGTATGTTCACGATTTATTCACTCATCATTATCTTTATTACAAATAGGACTGGAAGAAAATTATTCATAACATTCGTTATCAATCATCTTTTATTCTATTCTTTTTATTAGTTCATACTCGGCAGTGTTTTATAGATATTTTTTAGTTTGGAGTCAATTATGTTCATCTCGTCAAATGTCGGATTGTTGTCCAAACTTGTACAGTCTCCGTTAATATTTTGCTCTTCTGTTCAAACTTAGAAATATTACCATGCATGAAATGCAGGGATTTAGTGTTTTTGACTGTGTAAGACTCCAAATAATCCGGCACAAATACCTAAATCGCAAAAAAGGCAATTTTTGAAGTTCATTTGCCAATCTCCAAAATCAAAAGTTGTAACTAATCAGTTACAGCTCTCCAAATGTTGGCATATAATGGAAAGTGCTAAGTTCTAATCGTCCAAAATGTTTCCATGCATTACATATGGTAAATGTTTATAACCTTAACGTATAATAGGAATAATGAGAATTTTGTTCATTAGTTTGGACTTCGCAAGGTGTAATCCTGAGAAAGGTTAATGCAGAAATATTTTGAAGCCTTTCATTAAATAATATAGTGTCTAATATAATTATATTTAGTAACTGTGGATGTGAAAACATCGTAAAGTCGTTAGTTTAGTACTTTTTTAGCTGTTGATAACGAATGACGTGTATTTTTAGGCAAAGCAAACCATACTATAACATTATTTTCATCAGAATAATTACTTAAATAGAATTTTCTCTTTATATTGAGAGAAAATTAATTTTTTAATACAGACTTTTCGCTAGTAATCGTAAGATGTTTCCATGCGAGAAACAAGCTTGTTAGTAGGGCAACCTTTTCGTATCTGTAATAATAGCTCACTTTGTTATCGATTACGACGCTATCAAAGTAGACGTTCTGCCATCGTGTACGGCAATCTCGGAGCGGAAAAGCATTAATAGCCTCTTCGCTGCCGCTTCCAAGCTGCGACAGTCTGGTTACAAGGACAAAAACTCTTCCTTGTAACCTCCGCCTTGCCTTTCTGTCAATGCATGTCGAGTACGACTTAATTATTTTCATCTAACAGTAAAAACATACTAATATTATTACAAGGATAATTATGACAAATTGGCATAATACATTGTTTCACAATTTATGTATCAGTTTATATAATACGTTTAGTGTCGATCCTTGTATTCAATTCTACCAACAAAATAAATTTAAAAGTAATAAATTAATTAACGTTTAACATCTTAAGTTGTAAGATCTGAGTAGCTCTCTTCAAATTATATTTATTTATTTTATAGAAAGTAATAGTTTTTCGTTTACTTTTGACAATCAAAAAATTATAATTGAAGTTGCTACTCATTACATTTAATCTACGCATAAATTCCTTTACAGAGTTGGAATGACTAACAATAATAATATGGTGAATTTCACATTTGAAATTAACAGAGCTATTCTTAATTCTTTAAATTTGGCCGGTATATATTCTTCCACTAATATATGTTTTTTAAATGGGCTAAGCAACAGTCAAATGAAACGTTTTTGATAGCCGTCTCTCTGAAAAACACTTAATTTAGTACATTTATTTCTTTATGAAATTATGTAACTCATGTACCCACCTCTAATTGCTATTCTGAAGATCAACAAAGTTATTTACTGTTTGTAACGTCGGGATCTTTTGTCCTCTAAGACAATGAAGCACAATACTCGTAATAGCGTTACACTATCGTAAAAATTCAAGATGAAATCATATGCTGTGAATTTTATCACTATTTATTTTGTGTTAATTTACCCAAATTCTATTTAGAACATTGATGAACAGAATTTATTTTTGAATAAAGTTTATGTTTCATTTAGAGGATTTCGCGTATACTTTATGATATGCAAATCAAACATAGATGGAAGTATTGTGTATAGTGAAGTAATATGACAAAAATGTTTATAAAATGAGTGTTACTTAGCACCACTCTGATATAAATATTGAAATATTTACAATTACATTTTTATATTGTGGGACCTATAAAGTCATTTATATACTGTTCTGAAAGAAACAAAAGCTTTAAAGTAAGAAAATATTGTCATACACAAAGTTATGATTTGCATAAAGTTTTAATGGCTGACAAAACGTACAAGCTAATAAATCATTTTTATAAATTAAATCTGCTAGTTTCATACACATAACTTGGATTATATAAGTAAAATCTGTGAAGAAGAGTTCTGAATGGGAATGAAACGTAGACACATGTCAAGTTTACCATTTTCTTGGCGTCATTTAGGATATGTAACGTTAATTGGAAGGAAGTCCAAACCATTGCTCGAAAATAAAGTCATTAGCAATAAAAATATCTTTAAATGAATATGGGTTTATGGAGACTCGCCAGAAAAACTAATACATCAATAATACAGACAAACCATTCAAAATCAATGCACATGACCTCAAACGAGTAAAACCAGGTGTTAATGAACAAATACTTGTAATTTTAAATTGTTCTGTAATGTTAAGAGAAAATAATCAATTGCCATTCTGTCTGTTGTTAAAATTCCTGGGCCAAACTGCGTACAACTGGAGTATATTCTGTAGATAAAATGCCTTCCTAGTCAATGATGTTACTTAGACTTCGTGAAGAGTAGACGACAAAACGAATACTGCATGAACCTCCGTATCGATTGGGTCGTAGAAGTTCAGAGACGGGTGTTTGGCGAGAAGTGTTTCGAAGTGTGTACTTTAAAGAGTAAGATCCTCTAAGAACGACGCAGAGCAACAACAATAAATTATAAATCAATACTTTGTATTGAACTTATTCTCGAAATGAATAGTATCTTCATGATGATTTTCAGCGCCGCGTGCGGACTGAAAATTTCTTCAGTAGTTATTGGATTTTAGAGTCAAGTTTGGTATATATGCATTTACGAAAGTTTCACACCCGAGCTCTGTCCATTTGCCAAATGAATTACATGTCTGAATACGCAATCATTCAGTTTCTCACTCCTGTATCACGTGTGTCGGTGTCCTCAATGTTTCTGTTTCTTGACTATGACTTGACGGGATGATTGCGTAACTGTTAGTTAATTTTATGTTTATTTTCCACAACCTTTTTGACACATGTCCATAGAATTGTTTTTCTTTGTTCGTATTATATATCTTGATGCAATCGTAGAAAATATTAAATAAGTCTGTGTTTCCTGTTATTTTATTCTTTACTAGGCATTTCGTAGAATTTAAGCGTATCTGTTCATCCCATTATTATAATAGACTGGAAAATATATAATTTTAAATAATAGCCCCTTCTCGCCCCGTCATCTCTGATGGAGGCTGGACGCGGCTTACAGAGGTTCGTTACTCATCTCTATGGCACCGGGAACGTACGACTCGATATTAATATACTTAAATTCAGACCATTATTCATTCTCCTTCTCGCCCCTTTCACCATTGAACTGTGACTTAACTTCAACAGAGCACCAGTATTTAACTCAGTTCGCCAAAAACTAAGGATTCGTCCATGGATTCAATTCTTTTTCGCATTACTTTTATATCACCCTCTTCTATCATCACTCCTACAGTTTTTTGTCTACTATCTCGTTAGGATTTGAATTTATACTTTCACTTCATTGAGAATGACGTTATAATCTTATTGATACCAAAATATGTTTATTTTAGACTAATAGCTGTCATTTTCGCATGATTATTAAATTACAACTTATTGAAAAATACCCACATTACTTTCTTGATACATTTTAATACGTGATATGTGTGTAAAAAGGTTTTCTTACATCGCTCCATAGGTTGAAGAGTATATGTGAGTGTGCATGAAACACCCCGATTTATTCAACTATCCTCGAATTTAATAATATCCAAGTATGCATGAGAAAGAACAAGCTGGTAGTTGACGGTGCCCAAGTGGCGAGACCTGGTGCTCAAATCCGTGCCTTCTAATAATATATGCCGTTTAAGGTAAGGACATTGGAAAATTTTAGGCCGTGAGATGAATTCTACCCGGAAATATGAAAAAATAAGCTAGTTAGACGCTGAAGTTTGAAGAAAGAGAAGGAAACGGCGATAGTTCTGAACAATGACTGGGAAACGGAAGGGAGTCAGGGAGAGAGGAGAAGGAAATAATTATTTCACAGTTCTGATCAACTACCCGAAAGAGAAGAAAATGTTTCATTTACCATCCATTGTAAAAGAAGTAGTGGAGAAGGTAATCTCTCTATGATCGATGTCCAGCCAGCCAAGAATACCTAATTCAACAGTTCGGGCAAAACGGTGAAGGTATGAAGAGGACACAGATAACTATAACGCGATCCTCAGACAGCCAGAGGAGTAAGTTACTTCTTCAAGCGGCCAAAGATTACACCTGCATCTTCCTGGAATCGGAGAGGCAAAATCGGAATATTAACATGTGTGTGAATGATTTTCATTGCGATGCATGTAACCAAAATCCGTCTATACTATATATATTTATTTATTGTGTCGAAACTTATTTCCTTCGTCGTAGTAAAGATGGTTCGGACTCCTCGAGAGCCACGTGGGAAGGCTGATATAATCGGAAACCACAAACACGGAACAAAAATTAACAAAGTTTTATTAACTGGAAAGAAAACATTTTAAAGTTCAACGAAACAAATTAAATCAAAACAATTCCGCAGTGTACATCTGAGAGCAGCCCTGCAAGGCACACCTGCCCGGTTTTAAGTCCAGAATGAGAATACCTACACGTTAATTTTGGGCTGCTCAGGCAACCAGCTCCTGCCTTCCCTCCTCATCCCTCCTACATCATGGAACATTGCTGTCCTCTGTCATCAAGAGATTCGTAGGGCAGGAAGAACACGGCGGATTACAGAGAATGCGTGACGCATGTGCAGTTACAAATTTCTTACTTATTTGACGTATTTCCGTATACCTAATACAATTCTAGCCTTTCAATTCGGACCAATGTTTGATTCTAAATCGTTTTTTCAGTAAGCTCCACCATCGTCGTCAGGTTCATTGAGATGCCTAGACTGTGGTACCCGTTCACTTACTCCCGGTCGCGTACTACTCTCCCCTGGGAGTTGGGCTGGGTTTCGATTAGACAGTTTCATTTCCTTCGGGGCTTCTTCCTTTATCTTTTTCTAATTTTTTATTAATCCTGATTTTTCCTGTCACGGCGTTTTTTTCTACGATGCCGAGACTAAAATGAAGTTTCAAAATTTGTAGAACTAAAGCCCCCGTGCGGTGTACGAATTACACAGAGGATTTAACACCGTGCCAGCATGGATAGGTCTAGTACGAAAACGCAAAAGAAAATCGTTAAGAAGGAAAATATGGAAACAAGTATTACCCCTCACGTCGTTCTTGCCATATATTATCCAGAAAACACTCCGAATAGGCAGGATTCTAAAACTACGCTATATAGAGATATTTTTAAAGCCTCATATGAATAATAAGGATTTTCTTGTGTCATCTCAAATATCATGCCAGTGCTGTCTGAAATTCATTTTAAAACCATCTTCGCTCATCTGACGGTGCTCGGATCATGACAAATGCATCCGATTGAAACAGCTTATAAACTGCTGTTTTTCACAATCTCATGTAACTAAAATCTTGGACCGGAAAGCATATAGTGGAATATCAAATAATTTACTGAACCGTGACAACGTGTTCCGGCTAAGTACAGTTTGAGATATTCTTATAGTTGTCATGAAACGACTAAATTGCCAACCAAGAGAGCAAGAAGCCCCGAAGGGATTGGGGAATTTGACCAATGGGAATCCAACACAACTCCCTTGGGAGGGAAGCGTGGGACCGGGAAGAAGGATGGGTTTCACAGTCTCTGCATCACAGTCAACGATTGAGTGAATGCTGCCGAAATGTCAGCTTGAAACACGACAATTGTATTTGGAACAGATTCGCCGGGTAAGCCTTCGCTCTCTATTTACATGTATTAAATTTGACAGTCTTGCAATGTATTTTATACATGCAGGAAGTTGAGAAAATTGTGAGATAGAGGAAGAAAGTATGAAAAGCAATTCATATAGTAGTCAATATCATTCTACAGTCATATCTTTTCTGAAATATCAACTTTGAATAAACAATTTTAGCAAGAAATAAAACTCACTATATTAATCTAAAAAGACTAACTAATTATTTTACTTGTTGCGCTCACAGAAAATCCCTCAACGACTCACTACAACACCCCACATATAGCGGAAGCAGTCAGGCGGATTCCTAAATTATCTTTAGATTTATCTCTATAACACAAACTTTCATGCGGTACGACGACCCGCATTTGTTCGGATGATGAACTAATTCAATAATAATTTACCCACATATAAGATAGATCTAAAAAATTACATTTTCCAGTAAATTATATTATTTATGCACATAATAATGTCCCGCCCAAATGTGAAAGAACAAACACTTGGAACGGCCCCAACTGCCATCTAATTATACGTATTGAAATTAATAGGGGGTATATGTTTTATAAAAAATTATGGTTATAAACAGTGTGAATAGTATTAAATATTGAGATTTATTATAATATACACTGATTGTGTAATTTTTTAGTTTGCATAGCCGGCTTTTTATAAATATTAACGCTATATATTTAAACATAAATACACATTAAATAAAATATATTATAAACTAAATACATGAGCTCTACACTAAGTGCCGTTTAAACGGGCATATCCATAAAGGAGAATCACTAACACAAATCCTACTCAGAATTGGCAATACCAGGAAATCGGCAAAAGGCTACAAACATAGGTATTTATCTTGTCGTCTCAGCTTGCCTGCAATTGTTGCTGAACCCATCCGGATTTCTGCGTTGAGTGATGGAGTGCGCTATGGAAATACGGACTAGATCTCGCATTCTTTCCGTTATTTAAATGTCCTCGGCCAGGACAATCCCCAATTTCTTATTGCTTTCTCTTGAAACTGAACCTTTAACTACACTTACAGTTCCATCTTAACCTCCTATCATTAAATGCTAAATGTTCTACCTCAATCACCACATCCTTAATTATCTCAAGCTCCGCGTCCTCAATATTCAATATTAACCTCCTCAATATTCCGAAACCCATTTCGCTTGGGTATTTAATATATTTTCCCCACTTCCTTATTTTATGTTTCGTCGGTCGCGATGCTGGATCCTGTCCAATGAAATGTTTTTGTGTCCTCTGTGTGAGGAGCCGTTTGCCCCTCTCCACCAACGTTTTTGAGGAAAAACACCAACCTTGTTCACCACCCGATGCCGCCAAATCCCGAGACTTTGGAAAAACCCCAGTTGCGCAATCGTGTCTGGATTTTGTGATCCCTGTCTGTAACATACGACTTACGACTTCCTTTGATTCCGTGCCGCCAAATTCGGCAAGTAGTTGTGTTTTTTCTTACATTATTATCTTTTAAAATTATCCGAAAAACATACACAAATACGAATTAATATATTAATACTTTACCACAAATTATCCCAGATAAGTTGTTAAGCATTAAAACCTCTAAATCAGACTCTCGGAGACTGATTGAAAGGTTTATTCTTACTGTAACGTCCAGGAAAATAGTGTACCTAAATGACTCACACCTATTCTAGTATGAAAAGATTTTGTTCGTCAACAAGCATCACAGCCAGAATTATAACATACCCTTTGGGTAATATTAACACCAACATTTGTGCTGGAAGCTAAAAGAAATTACTACTTATTCAATTAAGACGATCTATTTAGTGATAAGAAAAGATAAAACTAAATAGTGCAGCTATTACTAATTTCATTATCTGCATTCTCTAATTACAGCAGAATGTATAACTAACAGCTTATACATATATGAAATAGTGATTTGCCCCTCTTTTCTCAGAGATTGGCGGTTATAAATATTTGCGAATGTGAACTACTGAGACTAAAACCGCTTCGGCGGGGAATATTCTCTCAATACTTTACCAGTTCTTTCCAGAATCTGTTAGGTATTGTAGCTGCTCGTCAATACCAGTCTCTCGTTTTCTGGACTGAAATCACTGCGATCTATGAAGACAAGCGCTCTGCTCGTTCATCTCCTTTGAACTTATTTTCCAGAAACTCAGGACTCGGACAACTTGTAATTCCTCTGCCACTATTAACTTCACTCAACTTCATGCCTTTCAGCCTTCTCCGTCTCCGGTCTTTCACCAATCACTGAACTACTTTGATCTTTCTACATTACTCCTCCTCCTCTAACCCACCGAACAACTACTGCCTTTCTTTTGCAAAACTCCCAACTACATTATTATCCAACTTCTCCTTCTCTGAACCACTCAACAAGTGATTCTTCGAACTAATGGCAGTTTGCTTTCGTTCTCCTCCCGGGTTCCGGACAATGGCCTGTCCAGTCGCGTGAATATTTGTTGCCCTAAATTATTACATAACAAATCCCCAATTAATTAGTTTCGCGTGCGTATGGAGCACTCAACCGTAACAAAGAAGACACAAGTTGATTTTCCTAAAAGCCGTATGTGTAACAGCTATTATTTAAAAAATAATCTCTGTATTTACTGTAATATATAATTATAAATAAAATTGAAGTGACTGTATGCCTGTATGTTAGTCTCTAATCGGTTCCGAAACGGCTCAATGGATTTCAATGTAAATTTGAGACCTTAAAAGCAGGAGACTTGGCTTAAAAATTCGTGCATATTTCATTTTGATATATTGCAGATGATATCAATATAATACAAATATTAATTTTACTGGAAGATTTCTTGATGTTTCCTATGCTCTTGATCTACGTTTCGAAAAAGATCAATGAAAATTTCAGGTAGTGATACAGAAATTATAACTTAAACTTTCGTGTATGTTTCATTTTGATATTTTTCAGAGTTGAAAACCAACTGCGAGTTCTAAATCCTATTAGGCGTTCCTTTACCATTCATCCGACTTACTGAGTTAGTATAAGCGTAATTTCGACAGCATGAGAGAAATAGAGAGAGAGATAGGGACAGAGGACGAACATTCTCACTACATCTATTGTTGCAGCAGGATTCATGCCGTAACTAATCTATTTTTGGCAGAGAGATAACTCCCTGACAACTTCTTTGGATAGTCGATACGAAGTATACGTAAATTAGTTTTATTTGTAGCATGACGTAAATTTTAATATTTATTAATTGCTCATTTTTAAAATAAAATGAAATACATTTATCCCAATCAAATATAATTGAAGTTTCTGTCTATCTGGAAGTTTGTTTCTAATTGGCTTCGAAACATGGGAAAGCGAGACCAACTGTGAGTTATGTTTCCTGTGAATCAATCAAGTAAATGATACTGTACTTTTTATAAATTCAATGAATTCAACTTTATGAAAAAAATTACCTGTTGTTTCGTTTTCGTAGCTAGTTTCTAATGATTTCCTCGATCAGAACCATCCTGTAAAACAGAGGTGTTTGTGCTCAATCTGGAAATGGTGTATCTTAACAATTATCATTTCTTTTTTTGTATTATTGTATATGAATATATATAAATATATATATATATATATATATATATATATTTCAATGCGAGAATGTGATTAATTTATGTTTCTCGTACCATATTACCTATCGTCTTCGTTTCTTGGTGTACGTTTCATTTAATCGAATCTCTTCAGTTTCCTTATGGAATTAAATATCACCGAGATGTAGTGAATTAATATGTCGGCATCCTTAGTATTATTTTTCTTCGTATTCGAAGGAGTCGGGTTCATTCAATAAGTTATTATAGATACGCAATTAATATGACTATCACAGTTGGCATATTCGTGAATAATTATATCTTTCAGAAGTCTTTTCCATCACATGAAATGAATTTTTAACGAATGTGTTGGATAGCGTGCCGGGTACATTAGCAGCCTGAAATAATCAACGAGTAACAGACTTAACATCGTGAAACTACATCATGAATATAAAAATATATATTGTTTCTTTTAACGGTTTCCGAGACCTTTTCTTCCCAGTGATATATTTTTATTTAAAGAAGAATATTAAATTTAAAGAAAAATATTAAATTAATAAAGCAGGTGTCAGTTGAAAGGCTTTTTTTTGTATTTAGAAAAAAGTAGCATATGATTGAACAATATTCCACTGTGGCAAAGTTCCATTCGCCCATTATGTATGTTCATTGACACATAACGGACTTTATTAGTAACACAAAATTATTTAGAGAACGAGGGCTTTCCCGGTGTAAACGTTACCGAAATAGTTCTCTGGTTTCCAACCGAGTCAATTGAGAATTTAAACAGATTTCCATGGCTTGCGCTGTCATATTCATCAAGTATATATACTGTTTTTCTTTATTCATATAAAAAAAATTATCATAAATTATCAGTTTGTACAATAAATGATCCAGTATATACAATATTAAAATAATGAATAAAAAATTAAAATAGTGTTTACAATGAACGTGTAGACATGGAGGTAGGTTAATCCATTTAATTAACCTACTTTAGTAGGTGGGTTAAGTGTTTTGTGTGTCTACCCGAGAAGCATACGACGTGGGTGGGTGAGGGCTGACAGGCAGTGAACTGGTTATTGGAGGATATATGGGGATGTAGTCTTCGAACGTGATGGTAAGGCGGATTGGGGTGCCTGTATGATTAGGAGGAAGTATGAGGTCGATTGGGAGTTTTCTTTTGAGCCGACGGAAGCGTGGAGACGAGGGAGGATTGTCATGGAATTGCTTGATCGTTGGGTTTGGGTGGTTGAGGGCGATTTCAATTAGGGAGGTTATGTATTTTGTGATTACGGAGTTTACTTAGGAAAGTTTGATGAAGGATGAAGGAATTTTTAAAGTACCAGGGAGAGATTGTAATGGTGCGTAGGATTATGTTTTGTTTTGTTTGAATTTTGGCTGAATGCATTTTAGCTGTTGTTCCCCATATGGAGTAGGCATAGGACCAGGTGGGTTGCATTATGGAGATGTGTAGGAGGCGTTTTGAGCTGATGGTAACAGGGAATTTTCTGTTTATGAGGGGATATAGGTTTCTGAATTTATATTTGATTTTGGATAGGGGAAGCTTAATATGTTTCCACAACAGTTTTGAATCAAACATGATTCCTAGGTAGGTGTAGGGATTAACGAATTGTTTAAATAGAGGGGAAATTCGGAAGTAGGGTTGTTGGTTAGTGTGAATGGGACGGTTATTGATTTGGTTGGGTTGATGCTGATTCGCCATTGTTTGAACCGTTGTTATAGGTTGTTGAGCGCTGATTGGAGTCGTTGGAAATTGGAGATGAGAGAGGTTTCATAGGAAATGGCTGTCATCTGCGAAAAAGATTGTGCTAGTGTTGGGATGTTGTGTAATTTCATGGGAGAAGATGTTGTATAGGAAGGAGGCAATGACACTTCCTTGGGGGACGCCCACCGCGATTGAGTATGGATGGGAGAGGTAGTTATTTATTTTGACAGAGAAAGGTTCGTTTATAAAGGCACTTTAAGAGTATTTTGTAGTAGGTGTCATTTTCGATGTCAATAAAGGTGGTAATAAGGGATTTGGGATCTTCAAATGAGTTGTTTATCAGGTTGGTGAGACGGTATATTTGATGGGGGCAGGAGTGTTTTGGGCGAAGGCCGTATTGTGTGTCTGGGATTAGGTGGGGGAGTAGTAGCCTTTCGAACAATTAGATATTGATGGAAAAAGACTTATTGGCCGGTAATTTTTATGGTGGGATTTTGGTTTGCTTACTTTAAGTATCATTATTATGGTGGAATGTTTCCATTTGATTGGATAATAGGTAGTTCTGAGGATGGCGTTGAAGATGTTAGTGATTAAAATTATTGTTTTGTTAGGAAGATGTTTTAGGTGGTGGTTGGTGATGAGGTCGTGAACTGGGAAGGCTTTGTTTTTTATTGCGGTTGATATCTGGGGAGGGGCAAAGAGTTTTGGGAGGGGTGATAATTGTAGGGGTTGCTGGAGTTTTGTTACTGTGGCTTGGTTGTGATTGTTGTAGAAGCTGTTGGGAGAGAATTGCTTGGTCAATAATTGGATGTAGATGTTAGCTTTTTTGGAGAGAGAGGTAAACCGTTGATTATCTTTTTAAGTGGAGGGATATCGGTTTTTTTCTTAACCAGGTATTTTGTTTTTAGCCAAAGTGATTTGTCGGTTGCGTTAAGTTGCTGAAGATAAGTGTAATGTCTAAGAGACTCTGGAGTATTTTAGTAATTTTTGCTGGGATCCTTACAGGATAGGTCAAATAGAATCCTTAGAAAGGGTGCAAAGAAGATCGCAAAATTCGTATAAATAGAACTTGGGCATGGGAACGAAAAGGTAAAGCGGCTAGGGTGGGATACGCTACAGACAAGAAGAGAAAGAGCTAGGCTACACATTTCCTACAGAGCCTTTGCAGGTCAAAAACCTTGGCAGGGAATCGGAGATAGAAGGAAAGAATCGACTCGGAACGGGAAGGGTGATCACTTGTTTAAATTACAAGCAAGAACCGAAAAACAGACGTGGGAAAATACTCATTCCTAAATAGGGCAAATTAATGACTGAAACAATCTGCCTGCAGGAGTGTTTCGAGAACTTCCCCCAACAGAAAGAAAATTTGGACTTAATCTAAGTTTATTGTAGTGTAGTGCAGGGTAGTGAAGTGATCAGTGCTGCGAAATCTCTAAAAATATACTACAGTGAAATATATTTCCAGTGTTTTTTTGTGTGTTTTTCAGGCAAAAACAATATTATTCTTTTTAAAAATTCGTCTTTTAATAATATGATTCCACACTTATTTATTTATATTGAATATAATTATACATTTAATTACAGGTTAAATATGGTCCTTACGACCAGATTATTAATTATTATTTAAGTTCTATGTATCTGCCACCGGGCATCTGCCCATTTGTAGATTTAATAAATACATATACATACAAGTTTTCAAGTAATGTCATTGTAATTACGCTTGTCTGCGGGGTTTTTGGAATTATACCATTGTTTTCGTAGAGTTTTTTTTCAAGGAGTAGGTTATCTATTTGATTTTGGTGAGGTTTTGGTGGAAGGAGTTTAGGTGGTTTTTAGTAGGAGGATATGGCGTCAGATGTGAGGATGATGGACTGCAGGTTATTTAAGGCGTAGTCTATGTCTAAGGGTGATTTTAGTGGGATGTTGAGCACTGTTACCTTTTCGATTATTTGGGAGAAGTGATTCCAGTTAGTGAGTATGACATTTGGGGTGTGCATAGTGGAGTGGGGAGGGAGGGTGAGATTGAGGTGTGCTAACACTGGTAGGTGATCGGAACTGAGTTCGTGCAGTACTTTTGGGCTGTAGAAGTATTATGTGGTTTTGTGGCAGATGAAACAGTCTAGTACGTCTGGTGATTTGAGGCTGTCAGGATAATGTGTTGGTTCAGTAGGGTATATTATCTTGATATGGAATTTGTAGAGAATATGGTTTAGGTAATTACTTCTAGGATTGGTTGTTCTGGATCCGAATTTGGGGTGTTTAGCGTTGTAGTCACTACCCATTATGTAGGGGAAACGGCGAGACAAGAAAAGCTTTCGCCAGATGTCAGGTGAGATTTGGTTGGTTGGGGCAAAATAGAATGAGGATATGTTAATGGGAGTGTTTGTGGATCAGTTTAATGTAATTCGATTTAGTTGGAGTTCGGAGAGAGTTATAGAGGAGAGATAATTGTGATCTATTGAGCTTTTGATTACAATGCCGGAGCTGCCTTTTCTGGTGGAACTGGGTTGATCGGCTCTATAAGTTTTATAGTTCGGGAAGTTATAATGTTGTGTGGGGATGAGTTTGGCTTCAGTAAATAGCAGAAGGTCGATGTTGATCTTTAGTAGGAATAGATTAATTTCGTGATATTTATTGGTAGCTCCGCGGGCGTTCCAAGTGCATGTGCATAGATAATGGGGAGGAGTTTGAGTAATTTTTGCGAGTCTATTAGCTTGGGGATTATTGTAGTTAGGAAGTGAATCATTGGTGTGATGGTGGAGATCAGATTGTCCATTTTGCAGAACAAGGAGTTGAGAAGGTTTCTTTGGTTTGACGAATCAGTGTAGGGTTGTTGGGGGATTTGAGGGGTGGTGCGGGTTTGTTTGACTCTGTTCGCATAGGATGTAGGGTGAGAGTTGTTGTTTAGGGTTTGGGTTGTTAGGGACAATATTTGTAGTTTTTGAAGTGGAGCCGGTTTGTATTGGATTGGTTTTGTGCTGGATGATTGAAGGGATTTGAATATTGGGCAGCCTTTATAATTTGCTGTATGGAGAACTGTTTATGTAAAAAATTATTTATCACAATAATAACAAATACAGGGTCCGGCAGAGAAAGAAGCGATTTTGAGGAAGTTGTAAAAGAAATGCCATCCAATTTTTGCAAATTGTTTTTTACACGTTTCAATTACGTATAAAATATTCAAAAACAATAAGTATACGTAACTTAGTATTAAAAATAGCTTCAGTTATGTATTTAAAGACGTTATTAACACAATGCGGAGAAAAAACATCTGATGACAATTTTAGAGCTTTTTCAAATTTGCTCTTGTCTCTACCGCACCCTGCATTGGTAAAAACAATATTTATCTTTTTCGAAATTTTTATGGGTTCTGAAAGGCTTACTTTGTCGTGTTATTTGGGATCTAAGGTGTCATTTAAAAGATTAAAACATTGTTGAAAGGTTTTTCTTGAGTCGATTAAATACAAAATATGATTAGATGGACAAGTTTGTTGGTATTTGTTTTCATGCATAAACGATTTATATATATTTTTACAATAAATAAAACGTCGGCCAAAAAGTCAGTATTTAATATATCACTATTTATTCACATAAGCGACGTTTCATCTCCATTTTGAGACTTCCTCAGGCTTAAAATTTAGCAATATATCATATTTACTCCTTGACTCAGCCGAAAAGATGATTGAATTTACATGTGAATAATTCGGTGTCGTTTTACGGCCAAAATGATATGTTTTTTATTATTTCATGTACAAAAATTTTATAATAAGATTATTAGTTGATACAATAATTGTCAGTATATACAATATTAAAATTATGTGTTTACAATATTATAAAAATGTATATAATGAACATGTTGACATGGAAGTAGATTAGTCCATTTATTAACCTACTTAAGCAGATGGGTTATGTTTTTTGTGTGTATCTAAGAGGTATAGACGTGGGTGGGTGTTTATAGGCAGTAACCCCTTCAAAATCACAATAATTTAATATTTCAATAATTTTCACTGTAATATTTTGCTCCCGTTATTGATATATCTTTGCAGGCTGAAAGACTCAGATGATTGTGCTTTCTCATATTTATCTGTGTTAGATGTAGAACTGTATCATGATTATTGTATTAGCCTTCCCGGAATTCCTACAGCTTTTTGTATCTGTTCCTATTTTGTAACTGCGATCACGCAGGAGTATTTTAAGGACGTTGCAAAATCGATAACATTGACTGAATTGCAACGGGATCAAGGGCAAAAAATTAAATCCAGTTTCATTCAATGAATGAGAAAATGAAATTACTTGGCCACATTTGAAAGCCTGTCTGCAAACCACAATTTTGCAATATCGCATTTATAGCAACCGCTCCTCTGAAAGTTGAATTTCTTGGTTAATAGGACTGAATGAAAAAATTATTGGTGATTATGAGACGTTTTTATCAATACATGACTTTTGGAAGATATTTAGTTTTAATGTACCAGTGGCTGGTAATGACAGTAATTCAGAAGACGATTTTCGAGTTGTATCTGCAGATGTTTCAGAAGAGCTCCAGACAGTGTGACGTCTGAACCAGAGCCGATCTCCCAAGATAACAGCTGACTGTCGTTCTGAGAATTCTGAGCGCTCTTAAATAATATATTACGTATATTTAGATGTTACAAATCTACGTAGCTCCACATAATTCTACATAAAAATTTTTAATCTATTTGTATTGGGAATTTAGTTTAATTATTACTTTATAAAAAGCAAATTATTTGTTCCTGAGACTTAGTCATTTTTCGCATACTCAAGTGACTGTTTGTGGTAAACGATTCAGATTCCAAACTGCGAGTATTTAACCAAATAATAAGTATCCACAGACTTATATAATGCAACCTTTAATTTATATATTCATAAACATATTAACTGTTCATAACCAGCCGAAATCTTAGTACCAGACAAGGGACAAGGGATTTGTAAATTATTTTAAATGCATATATTTTTCAATTAAAAGAAAAAGATTTTTATTTTTATTTTACACGACTTTCAAAACAGAGAAAAGTTATTCTTAAAAAGCTGTGTTATGGTGTTTGAGGCTTGAATGGAAACAATTTTAGCGCACCATCCAGATGAAATGTTAGTATTAATTAAATACAATCTGGAAGGTTGCGGGTCAGCGTTAACTGCTTGCTTGTTATCCCTCGGATAGTGCCCTGGTTGGTCCCCGTACCCCGTTGCAGACTGAGGGCGTTGTGATTGAACTGCGTTTGCTCTAGCGACTGTGAAGTCTGTCGTATCACTTCAAATAGATATGCATGTGTCACTGCACTTTCACGACTCATTCACGAATGTGACATGATTTGTCTGTCTACTCCCTCTCCAAGTTCTTTTCCACCAACTTTTTTCAAAGGCGAGCAGTATACTCCACCTTCTTCTGGCTCTACACGACAACATGCCGGGGTCCTTGTCACCACGTCCAAATTATTTAGGTTGAGTGAACTCTAGAATTCGTGATTATCGGCACTAATGTACCTGTCCAGTCTCGAATCGCGGAACAGTGATAAAAATTCATATCTGTGTTGCCAAATCCGTTTGGAAATTGAACCTTCAGCCACATAGTCCTTGTTAACATTAAAAAAACCTCATCTACGACATAATTAAATAAAACAAAATAAAAGGAATCATACTGCAAGGAGATGAAATAAAAACCTTACGATTTGCCGACGATAGTGTAGTATTAGGGGAGTCAGAAGAAGACTTCGAAACCATAATAAATGGCATGGACGGAGTCCTGGAGTAAGAGATCGATATGAGGAGTAATAGGTAATGGAGTGTAGTATGGGAAACAGTGGGAAGGGATATTTTGACGGAAGTTAAGAAATTCTGCTACTTGGGAAGCGTAATAACTAGGGATGGTAGAAGTATAGTACACATAAAGAGTAGGATAGCACAGGCAATGAAGGCTTTCGCGAAAGAGAGGAATTTACTTACGGGTAATACAAGTGTAAATATTATAAAATCGTTGCTAAAAAAGGTTCGTATGGAGCGTGGCTTTATATGGCTGCGAAACGTGGACGATAGGAGTTGGGGAAACGAACAGAATAGAAGCCTTTGAAATGCGGCGCTATAGGCGAATGCTGAAAATCAGATGGGTGGATAGAATCATTAAGAGGAAGTCCTAAACAGGATAGGGGAAAAGTGAACAATATGGAGAACGTATAAATTCTTCTCGGGTTTCCAACCGGGTCAAAGATTTTAACAGTGACGTTTCGAAGGCTTGCTCATCTTCAGACTGAAGTGAACCGAGAATAATTTATACATGCCATTCACCGGGAAAGACCTCGTACTTTAATATGGAGAACGTTGGCTAAGGGAAGGGATAGATTAATAGGCCACGTCTTACGACATGAGGGTCTTGTAAAATTATCATTAGAGGGAAGCGTGTGGGGTAAGAACAGAAGAGGGAGGCCAAGGATAGAATACACTAGGCAGATTAGGGAAGATGTGGGTTGTGGCAGTTATAAGGGAATGAAAAGGCTTACGCAAGATAGGTTAGCATAGAGGATTGCGTAAGACCAGTCTTAGGACTGAATACCACAACAAAAACATATATAGCAGAGATAACTTGATTTACGCTTCTCTGCCTCGGCTTCGATCCAGTTTTTCACTTTCGTCGTTCAATGACTTTAGGGCGTCAGGTAATTTTTTTAAATAAAAATTTCCAAAAACTTTAATGTGAAACAAAATAACATTTAATCAAAGAGATATGTCTGCCACAAGGCGTGGTCATTACACAATTCTCAATCTTTCCAATACTACGGTAAATTTGCCGGAAACTCAGTAAAACCTGTTGACGTAAATTAATCAAATCCAAATTAATCGACTCTAAGTCTGTGTCGGCGTCTCACCACGTAATTCTGTTGCTTGTTGGAGACCCTTCACTTCTACACGTGGTCTCAAAATGCTCAAGGATCCGGTAACACAACTTCCCTCCGTCACACTTAACATTTTAGTTCTTCGCGAAAACAAGTTCACCTAACTTCGACAGCCAATCACGTGCACACCTTTTCCAGCGGCCTGTGAGCTTACTCCCGCAGTCAGTTCGTCCAACCCAACAACATTACGTGATCCACGGCACCACTACCAGCTTCCTGGTGCGCCTTCAACAATACCTTCCTATGGCGGCTTTTATCCACAAATTTCAAATGACGCGTTTAAAATGCAGTCTAGCCGTTTAAAGATCGACTTTGCTGCTTTCTGGGACGGAAATGTAACTTACATGTTACATTATCCCCGCCCCCAATGGATTAAAGGATTGTGTAGCAATGTTTCATAATGAAACCCACAAACAAACAAAATTCCCTACTTGACCATCACCTTTGGGAAGAAACTACAAACATTACAAGCATTTTTACAAGATTCAGCAAGCACACTTTCTAAAACAATCAATAAGAGTTGTAACAATGCTTATCTAACCTAGTCTTTCTATAAACTATAAATAACAAGAAGGAATCAAGAATTTCTTAACTTCATCTACGTGATTGGATCAGTTTCACAGGGCGTAGATCAGTTGAAGTGAAACTATTAATCTATATAATAATATCATAAACATTTTCGAACTGAGTATTTTACATATTTTACTAGAACGTACTACTGAAAGAAGTAGAATAAATTAATTCAACTTAAGAATTTTATCATAAAAATAGGATTAAATCGTGTCACTGATGAGACAAATATAGCATTTAAAAGCAAAATCTTAAAAGTTGTTCAAATCTTTTTAAAAGTTCGTTGGTATAAAGGAACCACAAATGTCAGAAATAAAATTTTATTTATCATAACAACCTGAGGCGGGATATTTCTCAAACAGTGATTTTTTATCATTAGCTTAAGTAAAATTCTTGAAAGGCTAAGTTGCTTCACATTGGGAAATCAAATAAAATTGAAGATGTTTATAAATTTGAATTATTAATTTTCTCAGTTTATTATCATATTTTGAATACTGCCGATTGTTGCAGTTAATGCAATAAACTGATAAAATAAGAAGCAAGTTGAAGTTCTAGCGACATATGACGTTTGCATCTTTGGTAACTTTGGTGTGCCATTTAACTATAAGACTAAATAAATTTTTGTGCAAAAACCCTAATCTGGTTCCACAGAAGCAATGATATTTTAAAGACTTGCCGTGGGAAAGAGTGCGCTGTCAGGAACTTTTTATAGTTGGTTTTGCGATGAGAATTGATTTTCTATTTCGCAAAATGTTTGCAATTACACTAGTTAATTCTTTATGTTGCCCACTCGTTAATGTTTCTCATCCCTGATCATTTGTTAGTGTGAATAACTTTAAATGATTTATATATTTTGTTGAAAGCTTCCTCGAATTTATTATTAATCCCTGTAATTTAATTATTTTTGGTTAACCATTTCATTCGTTATATGTACTGTGACTCTTTTTATTCGTATTTATTGCGGTTTGGACCAGACGTTGTATATGTCCTATTTGTTATAACGCATTTAATCGACAAAATCGTTAAACCACAGCTAAGTATCTATCGGCATGGCCGAACGCCATCTTGCATTTCCTAATAACACGTAATCCTTATGACGTAGTTCATCTATAGTCGTTGTCATAGTGGATGACCATTTACATAACTAGAGTAAAACTATAACTTAACTCAACAAAGTGCTATTCTACGAAATGATATTGGAAGCTATAACTATTAAACTGAGTATCTCTTGCAGAAACACTGCATTATACGCGTTAAATTTCCGTTATAAATGAACGGTTGAACCTCAAGCATGCCTCTTGGATTATATTGTAATGAAGATTTTTTTTAATTACAATTAATAAATATTCCTTAAAATATCAGTCATATTACATAAAATTAAAACTGAAATTTACTCGCTGGACACCGATTTGAAACATTTAAATGTAAAACTACGAAACGTTTACATTGTTGTTGTGGTATTTAGTCCTAACACTAGTCTGATGCAACAATTCATGCTAACTATCTTGCACAAGCCTTTTCATTCCTGCAACCACATCCTCTCTAATCTGCTAGCGTATTCCATCCCTTGCCACCCTCTTCTGCTCTTACCCCACACACTTCCCTCTAATATCTTGAAACGTGGCCTATTTATCTATCCCTTACATATAGTCCTCCATATTGTCCGCTTTCTCCCTATTCTGCTTAGAACTTCCTCGTTATTGAATTTATCCACCCATCTTTTTTTCAGAATTCTCCTATAACACCGCATTTCGAAAACTTCTATTCATTTCCTTTCTGCAACTCCTACCGTCCACGTTTTGCACTCATATAACGCCACACTCCATACGAAGATTATTAGCAATGTCTTCCTAATAATCACACTTATATTATTAGTAAGTATATTCCTCTCATTTTGCGAAAGACTTAAATGCCTGTGCTATCTTACTTTTTATGTCTACTATACTTTTAGCATCCCTAGTTATTGTGCTGCCTAAGAAGCAAATTTCTTTAACTTATTTCAAACTATCCCGTTTTTTATTTCACTGTTTCCCATACAACACTCCATTACGTTTGTTTTCCCTCTATTAATCCTCAATTTAAACTCTTTCTCCACAGCCACGTTCATGCAATTTATTATCGTTTCCAAGTCTACGTGTAACTCCCCTTATGTTACAATACCATCAGCAAAGCGTGGGTTTTTTATTTCTTCTTCTTGCAGTATAATTTATTTTCCATATTCCGTTTTAACTTTCTTCATCGCCTGTTATATATATTAGTGTAATGAATAGTAAAACTCCTTTTCGTTCACTGTTTTGAGAGTTATTTTATTTTACAAAAGGGTAGCTTTCGGCAGTTTGTAAAGGGCGACGTGGAAAACAACACAAACATCTTAAATATTAACAACGTACTTTATACGGAAAATAAGGATAATATAAAATAGTTTGTAAGTACAAGGATGAACTTGGCAGTGTAACTGCCAAAAACTACCATTTTTAAAATAAAATAACTCTCAAAACAGTGACCGAAAATGAGTTTTACTACCCATTACATCAACTTTTAAACGGTCAAAGAACGCAATGCAGTCTATATATTAGTTAAACAGCATGGGTGACAAAGTGAATAGTTGTCTTACTCCTTTCTTGTTTTCTGCTTTCTTTTCTTGATCTTCAATTCTAATTAATGCGGTCTGCCTTCTGTGGGTTATGCATAAGCCGTCTTTATCGATATTTAATTCCTGTCCTCAACTTCCTTAATAGTGTGTCCAGTTCCTATTATCAAAGGCTTTTTATAAATCGACGAATGCTATGAACGTAAGCCTGCTTTTTCTTATCCTGTCTTCTAAAAGTAGAAGCACAGTCCATATTTATTCTCTTGTCCCTACATTCTTCCTAAAATCAAAATGATCTCCACCTAACTCGCATTCTATTTGCCGTTCCATTCTTCTACATACTATTTTCGTACATATTTTGCTGTTATGAGACAGTAAGCCAATTGTCCGGTACTGTTATCATATATTAGCCAAAGTCTCTCTTCGGTATGTATAATTAATTTTTTTACTAAAATCTTCTGGTATTCTTCCTGTTTCGTAGGTTTCGCAAACTATCCTGAACGGGCATGATATTGCTTCGTCGCCCGATGATCTTATTAACTCCACTGGAATGTTATTCCTAGTGTTTTGCAGTTGCTTGGATCTTTCATCGCCCTATCAAATTCCGACGTTAAAATTTTGTCCCCCCCCCCCATCAACTCTTTATCGTCGACCTTCTCTTCTTCTATTACTGACTGATCTAGATTTCCACATTTACATTAGTTAAGAAAATTAGTTGTGTAAAAAGCTTAATATTTTTGCTGCGTCATAGTACCTAGAAAAGAATTTCCTAATCTTGAAACTAAGGTAACTTAAAAAGGGGACGAGATCGGGACTGCTAACTGGAGTTCTATGGCTGCTACGAGAGGACACGTTTTCCCCAGTAGTATTGCGCACTGAGTTTCATAATTTTTTAAAATTCTTAATAAATGTTCAGTCTGCCTCGCTTTCCTAATACAAGCTTATTTAAAATGTATCCACGAGATTTGGAATAGTTTCAGAGTAGTCCAAGATACGTCGATGAATTGTCTGCATTGGAAATGACTTCCATGAATCAATCGATTTAGTTAAAAATTCGATTTTGTTAAAAATTCAAAGAACTGAGGTCGTAAAGACCATAGCAATGACCCCTTTATACCTGTCTGTTTCTGAATATATAAGCCAGAGCGTATCCAATAATGTGGTTAAATGGCCTTCTGGTCTTCTGCGCCTTATATAAATCACACGCTAAACCCCTATAGCGGTCTGGAAGAGTCCCTGTAGGCAACTTTATAAGACATGCAACTGGACATTCACCCATAAATCCATCCAACGCATTAATCTTAAATAGCTTCTGGAGTCTCCCCGCAAATGTTATAAGTGAAAATTACATTGTCATTATAAACTAAAAGACATCAGTTTGAACATAAAATAATATCATCTGTTCTTATTTGGCGTGAGGAAACCACCCCAAAAGTTCTAATGAAACACCCTTTAAATATATTTTCCTTCTTCCTTCTCTACGAACTCTTCGAGATTACGTCCAGACTGGAACCTTACATAACAAATTCTAGATTTTTTAGAGCGGCACATGATCAGTGTGCCTCTTCTCATTCAGCATTTATCTCTTTTTTAATATATATTTAATGCTCCTAGGGTTGGTATCCTACCTTTTCTACATCTATTATTTAACCATTCTCTTCCTCGAAGTCCTCATTGCTACATTTTCGTCCATATAATATTTTTCTCTATTCTTAACCTACTTAATTCTATATAAGTTATGAAAAACTGAGAGCAACTTCTATTATTGAACATGTTGACTGTTATAATTAATCGCAGCGACTATACAACAGTGCCAATTGTTACCTTGCTGTTTTTTTGTAACACCCCTGTATGGATAATCCCGTCCTATGCTAAATGGGATTGAAACTATATACAGAAATCATGACGAAAAATATTATCAATCTCACTTACACAGAAAAAATACGCAAGTATCGGTCAGTTTTCTATATTTTAAAATGTCTTTACATCCGCCTCCCTAGGGGTCGTAGTCGTGTCTTATTACAACAGTGTTCGTTTCTGGGTCGCAAGAAACTCGTCTACAACGGGTTAAGATTTTTGCGTGGTATTGACACACATAATCACTGCTTTTATTGCAGTTAAAACCTGAGTTTTTTATAAGAAGAATATGGAGGATACAACTCTTCGGTCTGTTTCACGTGAAATAATAAGTAAATTAATTAACATTCTAAGTACTTTATAAATATATTATATATACGACCAATATATATATATATATATATATATGTATGTATCGAAATTTTACACACACATATATATGTGTATATACTGAAAGGAATACCTCGCAGGTGTTTGTCCTCAGGGTGAAGACAGAGCTTGCTTTCTGGGATGCCTCGATTCCGTTCTGATTTCAAGGTTCTCATATTCCGAGGCAGCTTCATCTCTTTTGAGAGGTGTATGTATAAGGGTCACAGACCTTGGGCATACCGTAAGAGTTGCCCCCGGTTCCCATTGAACAAGTCAGACAACTGCTTCCTAAAAGTGGTGAAGACGCAGAGAAGGGAATGTTGCGACCCCACAGAAAACCGCTCTACCATCATTCGGAAGGGTATGAAATTGTACCAAATAGCCTGACCTACCTGATGCAGATTTTCTAGTGTTTTTCCTGCATCTCTCTCTCTCTCTCTCTCTCTCTCCTTCAGATTTTTCCCTATTCTTTATCCTCGACAAAGGAAATTTAATCAAGATTCCCATAAACCGTGACAAGAGGCTGGCGTTCAAAAGTTATACCATTTCACCAGTTGGTCATCTGCGCCACAATAATGTTCGATACATGGAGATGGGTAGTTGTGTCCCCACAACGAATTGTAACAACCTGTATCAGGAAGGTGTGTGCTTGGAACCAAACCCCCAACCAACCGAATGCAGGTTTTTCTAGGGTTTTCCCTGCATTACTTTCAGATTAATTTCCGGATGGGTTACTTTTTACAATTATTATCCCTTCTAATACGTCCCAACTTTAAATCTCCACGGCCCTCTTGTGTATGGGGCTGAACTTCAACTTAAATGGTATCGGAAGTATCACACAACGACGACAAAAATTGTGAAATTTCTAAGAACTACAGTAATTTATGACACAGTATTATTATTATTAATGACATCCATCACGACCACTAATATTGGCTGTTTCATTATTATTTTTACTACCAACTGAATGCATATACAATGAATTTTCCTTAGATAGTAGGTCATGCATGTACTATGTTTCTTTTAAATTGTTTCATGAGTTTAAGATTTTATATAAAGGACACACAAATACACTTTCAATGATTAATTTTTGAAAATTATATTTGATGGTTTATATGTTTTGTTTATTGAGCAGTCTATTGGAAGATACTAATTTGATGAGACATACAACTCATTTTTCCGGATGAAGGGTAAGTTCTTCAGAGCACAGCTAGAAATTAGAGATTCCAGACGTGCTATCTGTTGGTCTTTGTGACACTGACAGCTTTCCGATTGCCGATAATTGGCGGGAACGACCAGCCAATACGTCAACAGATAGTGGAACGTAACGTAAACTAACAAATTCAATGGTACCAAAAACAATGGCAGCATTTATTCTCCACGTGTTACCTATTAACAATTCCGAACAATATTGAAGTAGTACTAAGCAAACACGAAGGTTAAATGTATGTCTAATTTTTATTTAGCATTTCATGCTTATTTTATTGATAATAAATAATTTATATTTCTTATATACCGATTAAAGCATAATTTTTGAATTACTGAATAAACGTGTGATGGGTAGACGATTTTTTTTCCATTTATGTCATACTTAATTCACCAGCAAGTTGAGTTAAGGATGTGATTTATCCATCCTTGACTCTCATTTTCAGTTTCCATTTGCAATTACCATGATTTAAGTTTAATTCTAGCAAATTATGAGGAAAAAATATTTTCTATTTCATACGCAATGTATAAATTCTAATATTAATAAACATTTTGACACAACGAAAAGGAATTCCATAATATACTTTTCATAAACTTGGTGTGTTACGTAATTATTTTAAATGTTAATATCCAATCTTGTTCGGTAGATGTTACAATAATAATAATAATCACCCAGTGTAAATATTGAAAATGTGGCATAATCTTTTATGAAGTATTTAGCAAAGTTCGTTGAAACTATTATTTAACTTCAAACGTACGAGAAAAAAACAAAGTTGTCACAAGGATGTCAACTAAAAAATTGTAAAGAAAGCACAGTAGCAACAGAGACTACCGTCAGAAACTATTTTAAATATAAAAAACTCAGCTATATTCGACCTATGAAAACCCCATACTTCCGTATAATATAAAGTGTTTTGATTTATATAGAACTTAATTTAAACTTACGCATGTCTATGATAGGTTTTCTTTCAGAATAATGTAATGATTTAAAAATATTATATTCCGAAAAAAGACGTTGGTCGGAATATGCTCTATTCTAAAGTTAGTATAAAAGTTAAACAAACTCATACGAAACTTTTTTAAATAACTAATGAAAATTTGAAAAAAAAAATATTTATGCACTACGTCTCTGTATTCGATACATGTGTGATTAGCACCGCTGCGTATTTAATGAGAAAGGAACACATAAATACAAGATTCGTTACGTATAAGATTAAATAAATAAAAACAATTAACTTATTAAGTATTCCGATGTTCCTGATTATATTGTTGTTTTTGTTGTATCCAGCCTTAGACTAGTCTTATGCAACCTCCATGCTAACCTATACTGCGCAAACTTTTTCATTTTTTCATAACTATCACACTCCACATCCTCTCTAAACTGCTTAGCGTATTCTATCCTTGGCCTCCCTGTTCTGCTCTTACCCCACACTCGTACATCTAAAGCTAATTTAACAAGACCCTTATGTCTCAAAAAGTGGCTTATTAATCTATAACTTCGCATGGTCGTAGTCCTCCATACTGTTTCCTCTTTTCTTATTCTCTTTCTGGATAGTTACTCTCTCCACCCATCTGATTTTAAACATTCTTCTATAGCAACGCGTTTCAAAAGCTTCTTTAATTTCCTTTATGCAACTCTTATCGTCCACGTTTTGCACTCACATAACGTGACACTCCATAAAAACATTTTTAGTAATGATTTCCTAAGATTCATACTCATATCAGCCGTAAGAAAAGTCCTGTATTTTACGAAAGCCTTCCTTGTCTGTGTCTAATCTTTATGTCTACTATACTTCTAACACCCCTAGTTATTTTTTACTCACGTGGAAGAATTAATTCAAAATATCATTTGTTATTGCACTATTTCCCATACTACACGCCATCACCTAGGTTTTACCTCTATTAATCCTCATGTTTCATTCTTCCTCCAGGATCATGTTTACACTATTTATATAGTTTCCATGTCTTTTCTGACTTCCCTAATACCACAATATCATCATAAAACCTTAGGGTTTTTATTTCTTCTACTTTAAGTTTCATATTCATTTTTAACTTTCTTCATGGCCTGTCTTTTATATAAGTTAAAGAGCCTCGGCGACAAACTGCGTCCTTGGCTTACTCCTGTTTTCTTTTCTTGTCCTTCAGTTCTATTATTGGTGAATGCCATTTTACAGGTTATGGACCACTCTTCTTTCTTGATATTTCATTCCTGTCATCTTCAAAATCTTTAATAGGGAGTTCTATTTTACATTATTAAAAGTATTTCTCATCTTCAAAATGCCATGAACGTTGGCCTGTAATTTCTTATTCTGTCTTCTGTAATTAGACCAAAGTCATATTTCTTATCTTGTCCATTATTACTATGCGAAACCGATTTTTCCTAACTTGCATTCTATTTGTCCTTCCATTCTCCTACATACTATTTTCGTTAATATTTTGCACCCATGAGATACTAATCTAATTGTTATTTCCTGTTCGCATCTACCAGCCGCAGTCCCTCCTTCGGTATAAGGACAATTATGTCGTCCCTAAAATATTCTAATATTCATGTGTAGATTCCGCAAACTATTCTGAACAGCCATGATATTGATTCTTCACTCGATGATCTTATAACGCTATATAATAGAATAGATAATATATAGATTCATAATTGAAGTGTTAAATGATGACTAATTTATGTGAAATCAGTCATATCTTCTTTCTTTCCATTATATACGGTTTTTCAATAATGGTGGCTCGGTATAGAAATTGAATAAAATAAGCTGTGTGTAAGGTATTAACCAAAGTCTTTTTTTATTTGAAGGGGCATACATTATCCTTTGAAATAAAACAAGAATTTCGTTAATACCTCAAACAGCTTGTTTCATTCCACATCAACCCCCTGTTATTGAAAAACCCCATAGTAAATTCATCCATGGTCTAAGAGTTTCAAATGATATGGTACCATTCATATCGCCTTTCTTTCTTAAATGGTACCAAAGTTCGAATATTGAGGATATAACTTTTCTTTTTCCTTCACATGTAAATTTACTCTGTCAATTACTGAAAGGTTTCTGTTAATTTTTCTGTCTCACCAAATTATTAAATTGACGCCTAACTGACGATTACATTATTCTACCTTTCGCAGACACTTTCTTACCAACTGCATTCTTCTACTATTAATTAAATGAAATATTATTTTAACATTATGATTTCCTATTATGGCTTTATTATGGTAATTAACCATGGTAACACTTCCGAACTTTTAAATACATATTGCATTAATAAATGATTGTCGGTTTATCAACCAAGTTTAATTTTTATCAAAATAAAATCTTTCTAGGATTATAATAAACGCAAAAAACTGTTTTGAAAATTCGTCGTATGCAAATAAAACTTCTATTGCTAAGTAGACAATAGCGGACGCAATGAAGTTATATAATCGGTGAAGTTGTGACTGAAAAGTACATATTTAGATAGTAATTATTTTTTCTTATGTTTATGCTCTGTATTTATTCACTTTCTTAATTTAGTTAATTAATTTTCCACGTATATGAAAATGGTCTATTTTGATTCCTGCCTAGATTTATTTGCCTTTTTGTGGTTTGTATTAATTTGAAGTATACCGGTCATTGAAATCAAACTTTAAATCAAAATCGTATTAATTAATGGACTGCCCGGAAGTTGGAGAGTCGATAAAACCCCTTATCTCAAACATACGAATTGCTTTTACTCTCCTGAGAATCTTGGCAAACAACATAGCATAAATTAAAATCCAGACACCACGGAAGCGATGGATTCACTTTGTAAACTTCTCAAACTTACCCCTAAACTAAATTCTTGTTAGAATACTTCGAGCGAAGTTACCCAAACGTAACTTAAAATTTACCATTGCTTAGATTACTTTCCTTATTTAGTGCTCTTTTGCTGCATGTCTTACTTTCCCGGCTTTATACCTGGGCGTGGAAGAATAAAGAGCTTTCTAAGTTCTTGTAAATTCAAGGTATAAGGTATTTTGAAATATAGCACAACCTACGTTCATTTAAGTGGTGATATTTCAATTTACAATAATATATTCTTGATAAAATTCTATATTTTGGCCTAAACTCCAAAATCCCAAAACATTTTCTTTAAAAAAGAAAATGATATAAGTCTGTAAGATATGTAGCAGCTTATCGTTGAAACCTGCTGAGTCTTCCACTTGGCTATTTTCGTCTTCCTTGATTTTCAGTGTCCTAATCCTTCGTCAGTTGTCGCCCGATATCGTATGTCATAACACTGGCGAAGAGGGAATCAAGCGTCGTCGCTCTTCTAAAGCCGACGGGATCTGTGACTCCCCTCAATCCCCCCAACATACGAGTAATAATCCCCAACTCCTTTCCAACCCTTTCTATCAGTCCATTTATTTCACTAATACACCTTATACTTTCATATTCTTCCGGTAAAGTTATTTTCTCATAGTTTATAAATGAGAAAAACGGTTACCAATTATTAATTTGCTTAAATGAACGAATAGCTATTTAAATAAATTTAGCGTCGTAGCTACAAAAAACCTCGTTGTGAATGGATACGATAATAATTTGATATTATGGCTACTGATCTTAGTATTGAACGTCAAAAGGGGTTGAGATTTCAATATTATCAAATTAATTGAAATTTTAAACGATGAAATTTTCAAGTTTACTTTATGATTTGAGTTAAAATTTATATTTATCAGATAGTAAGCTATGATTAAGGTTGGAGAACTCATGAGCAAACATTTAATCCGGGAATCTGGGGAATATAAAATATAATATAAAAGCTGGCGTTCCACAAGGTTCTGTTCTCGGTCCACTATTTTTTTCTGTATCTAGGTTTTTCACTAGATAATAAACTTAATTGTAAAGTACATTTCAAATATTACTAGATAAACCAATCTCTGCGACATATGCAATTAGAGTTTTGTCGGATTAATATGATAATTGAAAACTATTATTCCTTAAAGCATTATGGAATTATTTTGAAGTTAAGTTAGAGAGAAAGTCTTCCAAACTTATAAGTTTGTGATTAGGAAAATATTTCTGGTATATTCTATAACTTATTGTAGGGAACCGTTCAAGAAATATACTTACTGTCTTAGCTTAATTCATTTACTCACTTATTTCAATTTTAATAAATAATTATTATGATTTCATTACCAACTAGTATATGCATTTATTTAATACAAGAAATTTAAATAACTTTAGTGGCCAAATTATTATGACCACCCCGTCAATACAGTGTTTGGCCACCTTTTGCTTGTGGGTAGTATGAGGAATTTGACCATGTTTCTGATGAACTGAACTTTCCAATTAATTAAGACTTGACGGTAATGGATACAACTGCCTTATGGTCCGTTCGATCTCACCCCACAAATTCTCAACTGGATTGTGATCTAGTGATTATACAGGCTAGGAATATAGGTAAAATCTCCGCCATGCCCTGCGAACCATCTAAGAACAATTCCAACTCAATGATAAGGGGCATTGTTCTGCTGGAAGAATCCATCCCTGGAAGAATACACCATTAACACAATAAGTGTTCTTGATCTGTGATAATACTTAAATACCCTTTGGCATTCAGCGTTGGTTCACAAGAATCAAAAGACCCATACCGTGCGAAAACAACCACCACCAAACCGTAATATTGCCACCACCATCTTGAAGTTGGGCATTGGGTACTATTATTACGCCCTTCCGAATGACGGGAGACGAGTTTGCTGTGGGATTGCAGCATTCCAGTCTCCATGTCTCCACCAGTTTTAGTGGCAGTTGCCCTCCTGATCCAATGGGATCTGAAGACAACTCTTGCCATATGTCCAAGGTCTTCGACCCCAGTACATATACCTCCTAAATAGGTGAAGGTGTCTCGGCATGTGAGAACTTTGATAAAAAAAAACAGAGGGAGTGTGAGGCATTCCCGACATAGGTGAGCCCGCAGTCACTCTGGGGTGAAGCGCTTGAGAGAAAACTTCCGCAGGCCACCATGTACTCATAAAGAAACAGAATCCTATATATATTTCTATGGTGCAGTATCAACTGTTCATTGTTTTTAAATATTCATATATTTTAGACTGCATTTGATTGATTATATTGAATTTGTATTTAAAAATAATAATTTCTATGTTAATGTAGCCATTTGATGCAAATGCAATGTTTTATACGCAAATTGACTTTCTAGTACACATTTCGTAACTAAATTTAGGTTTTTTATTTGAGGTATATTATGCCTGATATTACTCCATTTAAAATCCTTGAAGCTAAGCTTCTGATAAGAGTCAATCACCTCTTGATCACAAATATATCCCCCTTATGTCTATATCTTAATCCCACTTATATTTTATAGTTTAATAATTAATTTATTGAGTTTATTGTTAACGTTTTCGATGCATTATTAAACTACAAATATATTTCTGTATTATCCTTTTGTAATATAAACTTATCGAATACTTCATGTCAAGAGTTCATCTCGAAGTTTTAGTAAATAAATTATAATATTTCTTACTAATAATTTATGGGTAGAGTTTAACAATTGTTTCTTCGTTGATTTATTATTATACCTACGCATCGCATCGCATAAAACCCAAATTACATAGAAATCATAAGCTTATCAAAAATAATTATGATTTGAAATATGTTTTATAGTTTACTCTTTAGAATAAAGAATAGTTATCCTTCTATTTCTTACCGTCGGATATTTAAAGAATATTAAGGAAAATAATATTCTAATTATAATTCTTAATAACGTAATGATTTAAGTAAGACATTGTAAAAAGCTTCTAGGCCTTCTGGTTAAGTCTGAAGAGGTAACTGTATTGTGGTTATAACGACAAAAAGAACGAAAAAAGTTGAAATACTATTATTCCTATTTATTCATATTGACGCTCTTTAATTTAATTAAATTACGATCTCTTACAAGTCTTTGAAATGTTTTAATTATTTTGGCGCATAATTTTATCATTTTGTCGTCCTGACAATAATGGAATTTATATCACAACTATCTGAGTGCCCGGCGATGAACGAGACTTCATTTATATTAACCCGCAACACTATTTAAGTCGACAGCAATCTGTTTGTCAACATGTAGTTAATCCATTAGCGAAAGCGTCACATTTTAAAATTTATCGTTCCACGCCCTCTATTTTATGAGAGATGAATTTCATCACAACCACGGCCTGTACCTCATTGGAGTCAGAAAGTTTACTGATACCTTAAATAATCACACATATACATAAAAATACACAGAAACTGGAATTATGTATATAAAGAGAAGATGCTTCTATCATCTATTTGGTTTGATTAGCGTGAAATAATGTGTGCAGATAGATATTTACTTTTAGAAGATAAGAATTGAAAAATGTTGACGGGACCCGGAAATGGAACCTGGCACCTGGCACCTCCCGCTTACCGTGCGGTTGCTCTGACTATCTGAGCGGTTCCAGGTCGACTACCAGATCCGATGCCACATTCCACCACTCTTGTAAATCATGTTTCTTCCTACTAATCTCATTCTTCACTACCGCACGTTCGTTCTCCGGGTCCGGTCGTCATCTTTCCATTCTTATCTACTAAATTTACTTTCATGACCGTTGGGCTGAGACTCAATTGAAGCAATTATTCTCTCTTGTAAATGCGTATATAAACCTACAGAAAATAAAATTTGGTGTGTGCTTTATATTAATTAAGTTAAGAATAGCGCACAATGTGCATTTTTTTGTGTCCTATTTACAGATTTCTGTCATGGATATTGTCCTGTTTTTACACCACATGAGATGATATCTGTCGCATGTTTTACCGCAGATCTTGCACCTGCATTTTTCTTCTGGGTCGTGAAACGTCTCTCTCTGGCATATACGGTGGTGGAACCCGTGCACCGCGAATCTCGTCACTGTGTGTCGTAGGCTGTATCCGGCTTTCGTCCAGTCTCTGCATATCATTGCATCGGTGGAGTAGAAGTCTATTTGTATCTGTCGTTTCTTCTTGTTTAGTTCTTGCATTAGTTCTTTATATGCTTCGGTATTCGGTAGGAGCAGGTCTTGACGGAGTTCTTCCACGAAGAATTGTTCCTTAGTGAGTTCATACGTGAGTCTCGAGGGAGTATACTTAGATACGCTTAGAGCCTTTTTTAGGAAGTTCGATTTCGTTTTTTCTATGTCTTCTAAATTTTTCATTTTTAGTTGCTCCCATATTATCTTTATTCCATAAGTTATAATTGGAGCAATTTTGAGTCGGAATAAGGTGATGGCTGTGTTTATTGATAAATTTCTTAAGTTTTTGATGCTGTTTGTAATCGTTTTTGCCGCTATTATTCTTTCTTTTAGGTGAAGGTCATATACGTTTCCTTTGCTTTGCAGCGTGATACCCCTATTTAAAGTTCGATACTGATTGCAGTGGTTTGTTTTTATATATGATGACGTCATTTGCTGCTAGCTTGCCTCCTCTCCTGAAAGTCATTTTTACAGTTTTTTTCTCGTTTAGCTCTAGGTCATTTTCGTTGGCCCATTTTGCAAGTTTGTTAAAAGCGGCCTGGGCGCTTTCTAGGGTCTGCGATACAATTACCATATCGTCGGCGTATGCGTATACGTTTTCTGTGGCAATTTGTTTCGGTATTTCAGCTGTGACTATTATGAATAACAGAGGACTCAGTGGATCCCCCTGAAGCACTCCGTTTGACTGTTCTATCGGACCCGTTTTCGAAACATTATTGTCTATTTCTATTTGATTCTTTGCAAGAATATTTTGTATGAGTCTTGTAATTTGGTTTCTGCCGGTGATTTCTTCTATTTTCTGTATTATTAATCTCCTGTTTAATAAATCGAATGCCTTCGTGTAATCTATGAATATGGCGTGTAATTTTCCTTTTGGTTGCATCAGTGCAGTCGCGATATCTTCCTGCAGGCATTTATATAAAGTACCGCTATTATCTGACGTATACAACTTGTTCAAGGTAGACAGTAGATGCTTTCGACCAGGTCGTCGGATTCCATGGTCCATTATGGACTAATGTGCGGTTAACAGTTTGTTCAGAGACGTTCATAGGTACTCGTTATTTAATATTATCCGGTATTGGACGCACTGTTTCTCTTCTGTTGGACTGTACAACTATGGCAAGTCTTCTTTCGGCTCGAGCATTAAGTATCCCGTGACGACCACAATCATTACGTTGAGTCCCGGTCTTTTGTTTTGTAGTCTACTATCTGTAAACATTATTAATTCGTGATCTCGAACATTTCACATATGCACTTCGCAAACAACACAGTACAACGGATTATTCACTCCTCCTTCAATCCTACCTCTCTACCGGCGTAATAATTTGGTCACACAGAGTATGTTTCGTAAAGTGACTCCAATGACTATGAGCACAAAAAAGAGAGGGTTCTTTATGCGCAAAAATTGACGGTACGAGAATTCAGTAATTGTCAAGTTTACTAAATTGATCCTTATCAAATATAAATCTCAATAATATTAAGATTCTTCAATTTTTGACTGAAAAGAGAAAACCGTAGTTTATATTAACTTCAAAGAAGAAGTAAATGGTAAGATAAACACAGTATATTAAATTGATTAATAATAAAATAATAACAAAAATTGCTTGTGTATCATGTTTAATAACTGTTGCTCCATATACTCTAAAATGTGATATAATTTATGAATGCACAAAATAACTTTCAGCTTTCAACAGCTCTGCATCCTCGTGTCTCTCAAGTGGTATTCCCGGTTGGTATAAAATGGAAAAGTATTTTTAAACAAATGTAATAGAAAGCTAATTTTTTCATAGGTTTGGTAGTTTACCATTCAAACAACTGGATTATGTTATTTGGTTAATTACATCAGTTTTATCTTATGCCCGAGCTATTTTCAAACCAGAGTAAAAACACTTTTCCTTGCATTTTCTGCTCCCCACCAAGATGCTAATCTATCGATGCCAGATAGATATCTAGATTACTCAACAGTTCCATGAAAGTAATTTGCGACGCTATTGTTATCCGGGTGGCTACTTCACTCTGACCTAGGAAGCTTGCAGAAAGCTTTACGTTAGTTAGGGAGAATCATTGTTCGTAGGTCGATAAGGTCGACACAGTAGGTCAGTGGGCGGCCTTGGCCGCACGTCCTCATAGCATTAATCAATAGCACAAAAAGCAACACGACCCTTTAATTAGTGTGGAGACCAGCTCAAGAGACGGGTAAGGCACGATCGTCGTATTGCGTAATTTACGTTGCAGTATACACACTAATATATAAATTATTTTACTAAGTTTCTGTGGCTATCTGTACTTTTCCAGATTACCGTAAACAAATTCCCTTGGAAGAAGTTGGCTACGATGCAGCATCCGCTGTTTTTTCATTGATTTAGTTCTATGAAGACTATCAGTGGTATAATATAAAAACTTCAAGAATCATTAATATTTTAACAAATAAATTAAATTATTGTAAATTAAATCTAACCAACTATAATCTTTGCCACATTATATTGATGGTAAACACATTAAAATAGATTTCAAGAAGTACTTTCACTATTTAAGGACGTCTGATATAAATGTTTGCAGAAAAATTCTGAAATTTTATTATTTAATGCACAACAATATATTTTGTTCAACAACACGTATACCTTTCAATAAATATATTGTTATAATTAATGCACTCAATTTTAATACAAGAACAATATAAAAACACATTTAAGGAAGGTTCACACAAATTTGTTAGTCATGAAACACGACTCAACAAATCATTCAAGATTTTAAAAAGGTATTAGAACTTATTAAACAATTTAGAAAATAATGTCAACACTTTTAAACTATATTTAAAATCGACGTTCTGTTTATTCAATGAAACAACGAGAAATAAGGTTATATGTATTGTATATTATTTATTGATCGTCTACAATCGGGCGTGAGCTCGGCGGCAGATACATAGTGAAATTAATTATAGATAAAACTCAATCTGAAAATAATCATGGTCCTTTAAAATGTCTATACTCCTGAAAGAGAGAAACACTATAAAATAATTGTATTAACTCAACATTTCACTTCACGTTGGCTTCCATATTTAAATTCGACTATACATTTATATTATTCAAAATAACCACTTGAGAAGTTTGTTGCCAGAAGACGTTTTCCCGAAAACACTCCCTCACGTAAATTATTACAATCGTTGATGGTCCTATTTAGGATTGAGAAATTTCTAAAAATCTCTTTTTACTTACATTTTACTTTGAATTGATGATCCTTCCTACCCACATAACTGGGCATTTGCATTTTGGTGCTAATTCCAATCTACGGGTTTTGCCCCGTATAAGCTTTGAATAGCAAATGCAGCCCCACTTTTTCTTTCCTTTATGACAGATCTCCCAACCTAGTTGTTCTACCGTTTCGTTCCTATAATACGGCCCTACATGCAAAAAATTAGCAGCCCTTTTTGAACTTTCTCTAATTATTTTATTTGATTTATTCTATAGGGATCCCAACAAGTATTTCAAAATTGGTCTAACTCAGGATAAATATGCCACCTCCTTTGATTTTGAACTTCCCCTTTTCAAGTTCCTCATTATGAAAGCAATTTCCACACTTTTCGGACCGTGAAATTCGTGTCTTCCTCCCACCAAAGTCTATTGTTGAAATATATCCCCAATATTATCAGCACTTTACCCTTGGAATTAGTTACCCAACTATTCTATATTCTGTCTCATTTAACAAGGTCCGTTTTGTAAACGAGATAGAGCTGCTTTTCTTTCCATTAATTTTCATTTTATGTTCCTGAGCGTAGCTATTGACTTTGTCTAGGTCTTCTTGTAAAACTATCGCGTCTTTCTCATTTGTTATCTTTCTGTAGATGATGCAGGTGTCCTCGAAAGCCTGACCTATAAAGTTTGGTAAGTCGTTGATAAATATTAAAAACAATAATAGTCCGATTACAGAGCCTTGATAAACTCCCGACGTTACAATGGCTGAATCCAAAAATTGTTCTCCAATTTTGACGTTTTGCTGCTACTTAAAAAAATTTCTACCCCTAGTACCATTCTTTTATCTGTTACCAATTTAATTTATCCAATAGGATATCCTGAGGCACTATATGAAAAGCTTTGGTGAAGTCTATTGTAATAGATATTAAATACACGTTTTGAAAGTGTAAATAAATTACATCTGTTTCTTGACTTTTCTGAATGTGGGAGACAAAGAGACTTCCCTTCCCTTTTGTGTGCGAGAGGAGCTCATTGAGAAAATGGGTCGCCGTAGAAAATTTGGGAATGACGGGCTACCGGAAATATCCGTACATAATTAGAAGAACTGCAGAAAAACGGAAGTACTGTGGATAATTTGGAATGTTACGGAAGGATGCGTAACATATACTGTATTTAGGCCCTGAAAACTGAAATTTTTCCTATTGGCTGCAATTGTCCAACTGGAAGCCAATACAAGACTTTGGTAGACAACATCTGATTGGTGGCTCTGGATTGTGTAGTTTCCGAGCGAGGTTACGAGGGAACAGGATTTTTGAAGAAGCGAAAGATTTGTTGGGCGACCGGAGGGAGATATTGTTAAATAAATCGTTGGGAGACCTGAGTAAAATAATATTTCGGGAGAGCGGAGAGAGAAGTTCTTGGGAGACAAAAGGGAGATAAAGTTGGGAGCCGGAATTTATGATATGGAGAGGCCGGCCAATGCTGATGGAAACTATCCTGATAGCCGCCTGGAAGGAGAATACGGAGATGATCTTGTCGCAGCTACCAGCCAACCACCATACGACGAAACACAAGGAAACAAATTTTCGGTATCATGCCTATTTTTTTAATTTTAAGAGTTCACATTTTTGCCACAAGGGAACCAAATTAGGTTTTTTAGTTCACCCCACTGTGAAACCTTGAGATTAAAGTCAAATGCTAATCAATTGTCCTTAAAATAACTAAAGCTTTGTTAATAACGTCTTAAGATTACACTTAGAATTTTAAATTAAATCTTTTCTATTTTCTTTTTTAATATTCCCAACAATAGTATATTATTAAAATTAAATCAAATAAGGTAACCTAAAAATCAACCGCAAATGATCATTACAGTATGATAACCCAATCTATTCTACCCTCATTATCTACTCCTGAAATAGACTTATCATTTGGCTTTCACACGTGAACCCTTCCCGAAAACCATGCTGACCATTAAAAACCACCCTTTTCTATCAAGTCCAGATTTGACGTAGGCTCCATAATCTTACACTATTTATATGTAATGCAATATTGTGTTGAAAATAATAAATAAATAAATAAATGTCATGAACGTAGTAATGAAGATCAAGGTGATGGAGTGTAGTTTTCGAAACGGTGGAATAACAAAGGGTGTTAGATAGGGAAGGGATATTTTGACGGATGTTAAGGAATTCTGCTACTTGGGAAGCGTAATATCTAGGGATGGTAGAAGTATAGGAGACATAAAGAGTAGGATAGCACAGGCAAGGAAGGCTTTCGCGAAAGAGAGCAATTTACTTGTGGGTAATACAAGTGTAATTATTAGAAAATCGTTGCTAAAAAGGTTCGTATGGAGCGTGGCTTTATATGGCTGCGAAACGTGGACGATAGGAGTTGGGGAAACGAACAGAATAGAAGCCTTTGAAATGTGGCGCTATAGGCGAATCCTGAAAATCAGGTGGGTGGATAGAATCACAAACAGGAAGTTCTAAATAGAATAGGGGAAAACGAACAATATGGAGGACGTTGACCAAGAGAAAGTATAGATTAATAGCCCAAGTTTTTAAGACATGAGGATCTTGTAAAATTAGCGTTAGAGGGAAGTGTGTGAGGTAAGAACAGAATAGGGAGGCTAAGGATAGAATACGCTAAGCAGATTAGGGACGATGATGGTTGAGCTAGTTATGAGGAAATGAAAAGGTTTGCACAAGATGGGTTAGCATGGAGGGTTGCATCAGACCAGCCTTGGGACTGAATATCACAACAACAACAAATAATTGCATATAGTTACCATTCACCTATTTAAATAATCCAAATAAAACGTGTTAAATAAAAATTTTAACCTATTTCTATTTTATAATTGATTGCAAATGCGCTAAGGCATTCATTAGTGTATAACCTCTTGCCTTTGTTGAAGTGAACACCTTGTCAGTATTGACAAGCCATTGCGTTTATTTTAATTATTGTGGTGTACGTTCTAGGCTCAATTTACACATTTGAAACACGACTTTGCTGTACCGATTATGGAACCTGTCGGATAAAAGAGACATCGCATCTTTGTCCGTGTGACATTAAGACAGAAAGTTAAGTAGGAAATCCTCTCGCAAAGGTGAACAAAGTCAGACAGGTGCCATATACAAAGCACATGCATGTAATCCCTTTGGATGTGGAAAGAAATGAAAATTAGATAAACGCATTTCTGTGGAAACAACACACAAAATTATGCAGATGGCACAAAGTACAACATGGGTTTTTTGCTGGCGTAAAACTTTGCAAATGTTGTTTCTGAAACATTAGAAGACGGATAATTCGGTAGTTGTTACAGCTTTAATGAATTAACAAAAATCCATTTTGATATAAATGATAAATAATTAATTAAGTCTTAAAATATAAAAAAACACATTTAATAATTTTTGATAGTAAAATAAGTGATGATTTGATTACAGAATACTTTTTACTAATAACAATTGACTATATTGTACTTCCTTGAACGTCTTATTCTGAGTTAGAATATCTTCGAAACTAGATGGCTAATTATACAGTTTCTATTAGAATAGTTTAATTTGGACCGTATTTATGATTCTTTACTGTTGTAGACCATTTTCGGTTTGAATTTGTATTGGAACTTCACTCCTAGGCTGGAGTTTCGGCACTTGCTTGCATTTCGGCCGAAGGAGTCATTTTGAGTGAGGTTCCATATACAGCTAAATAAAACCATGTATTTATTGTGAAAATTTTTCTAACATGCGTCCCAATGTAATCTATTTGTAATTTTTTGGACCCTTTTGATGTCCCGAATGAGAGACGAAACGACGTAATATTTAAATTATAAAAATACTGACAAACAGGCTGATTAAATCATTAATTATAAAAGTATTTAGTCCTTTTCATTAACTTAAAATATCATAAAACAATAATATTGTGCAGAGAATAATTCATAGAAATCAAGTCATTAATATTTAACATCAATTCTAATAATATTTCTATGTTTAATTCATCATTGACAATTGTTGAGACAAAAATCTTTTGGTGTATTCGATGTTCAATTAAAAAAAATACTACTATTTAAGATGTTATTTTATCTCAAGAACATTAATGCATAATCAAAGCAACATGTGAACAGCGAAATGTCAAAAACTAAAAGAATAAAATGCTGCCAACATACATGTAGTAAACCAAAAAAGATATTATCAATATTTAAATTATAAAAATACCGACAAAAAGGTTGATTAAATCAGTTATTATATATTTAACTGTCAGAAAAGTGGAATAGTTTTTTATAATTGCTTAAGATAATATTTTGCTATATATTTTTTATATTTAAAATTATTAAATAATTATAAAATTGTAAACAAGATATATTCACGCTTTTTATAAATTATAATGGCTAAACTTTGACTTTCTCTAGTCATAACAACATGTGACGCGTGACTGTCAAAAGCTCAAGTTTTTTAGATCGTATTATGTTTTTGATCATTTTGAGATATGAGTGTATTGCTTTTAAAGTAAACTGTTATTTGTATGTACAATAAATTTGCTTAGTGACAAAATTGTTGGACTTCAATTTCAAAATTATCACGCAATTAGTTAGGTTTTGTGTTTTCCACAACTCTTATATTACATTCCTTTTTTACTCATTTGCAATCATCCTTTGCCACAATCAGCGTACAATTTTTGTTAGGTTACTCCTCCGAGTACTTTTAGTCTTATTCCAACACTTGTAATGCCTATACGTACTGAGGGAGTTTTCCCTCGCTGGCATTTCTTCTCCAGATTGACAGCGGGGCTCATCTGATTCCGTCGGGAATGCTTCGTACTCTCTCTGGTTTTTTCAAAACATGCCGAGACACCTTCTCCTACTTTAGGACGCATATGTACTGGCGTCGAAGACCTTGGACATACGGTAAGAGTTCCATTGGATCAGTCGGCCAACAGCCTCCTAAAACTTGTGGAGACACGTAGAAGGGAATGCTGCGGCCCTACAGCAAACTCTTCTCCCGTCATTCGGAAGGGCGTCAGAATAGTACCCAATCGCACGATCTACCTGATGCATGTTTTCTAGGGTTTTTCCTGCATCTCTTTTAGATGAAACACCAGGTATAACCCTTAAAATATAACCCGGGGACCCTAGTCAACTCTAGCTTACTTTACTCTACCTTCCACATCCCGTCTTTTCAATTCCCTTCTGTGGTGATTCATGACCCTTACATTCATCGGGTAAAGCAAAAATAATTTAGTTTTTGTTATTTGCGTACACAGGACGGAAAACGAGAATGGTTTGGTGAGGCCGAGTAGGCGGGAAACGTCACCGTCTACAACATTATTGATTGCCTGGAGTGCATTGTAGATTCAACAGTTGGTTTGGGGAGCTCTCCTGAGAAGGTCGGGGTGAGAGAGAGAGCAGTGGAGGAAACAATATGCAGAAAAGTTAATTTCGCCATTGTTCGAGAAAGAAGATTTTGTTTTGTGGTAAGGAAAACAAAAAGAGGACATTTTGATAGAGATTTAAGCTGAAGAAGAGGCGCTAGAGGGGACGTGTTCAGCGAAGGAACATCCTGCACGGCAAACCAGGAACGACGTCACCAGGTCATTGTTAATATCTGGTAACGGCATTTTAACCCGGTTTTCCACTTAAACTGTTCTCGTTGATTCGCGATTTTTAATACAATTATATCGTTCGTCACCCGCGTTCCCGGGAGCAGCCATTTAGAAGCTGCGTAGATTATTCTTTTTGCTTTACCGAGTGAGCCAATTTGATTAAATTTTACTCGTAAATTTATATTTTCACTAAAATTTAATTCGAGTTAGATTTCTTCTGGAAATTTGATAACGTAATATTATAATTAAATGGAATATTCAAATTAAATACATTTTTATTATTATTTAACAATTTGATTGTACAAAAATATTTTTGTTGGTGTAAGCAAACGAACACCACACTTCCTATGCTATTAAAGGGGAGTAGCCTGTTTCAGGATCACCATCATGTAGCCCGTTACCCAAAATATCTTATACTTTCCTTTCATTCCAACACTTGTGTATAGATTTTCTGAAAAGTTTTTTAACCTGTATTACATTTCAAGCAGTTTTCTTCAATAATATGAATATCGATATTAATTTGCCTAACGTTAAGTATGAAACAATTAATCATATTATGTCATTTTAGTTACTCTTATTAATATTATAAGTGAGTTTTAAATTTTGCAGCTGATTCATCTTTCCCGTCTAATGTACCCTATGAGACCATATATTTTACCTCATTGCCAGTTGTGAAATAAATGACCTTCTTGTAGAACATTTTCTGAACGAACCCACAAAAGATTTTTTTACAAAAATGGCCGCCACTTATTTCAGTTCCGAACCTAAATATAAAGAAATGCTCTAGTGAATTGTTAATTTTTTCTGAGAAGGCTCATCAACAACTGTTTCACTTGGGAAGATCAGGGAAGAATATTGCCACATCTGAGAACCTGCAGCCATAGCCCAGGAGTTGAGAACTCGATTGCAGCCAAGGACTCGGTTAGAGTTCCAATAAGCGCAATCATTTTGCGTGCCTTTGCACAGCATTACGTGTTAAATAAGCGTCTATAACCTCGAGCAGTGAGTGCTACTGTATCTCACGATGCTTTAGAATCGTGACAATAGCAAAAATAGCCGCACCCACAGATTACTCGCCCGACATCTCTACCAGAATGCAAGCAGAACTATCTGGAGTCAGATCTAACCCACTCATACCTTTTAAGAACTCTACTTCTCCCACAATGTGAATGCGGTGGAACATAAATATCAATCCCGCATATATTAACCGAATGGACTCACAACGGCAGACCGTCTTTGGAAACACAGAGCATCAAGGAATTAATACCTTGTATGAAGTGCAAATAGGATACTACGGTTGTTTATACGACAAATCTATCAGGTGAACTATTAACAATAATTGAAAACATCAAGTTAAGTTGTACTAATTAATAAGTAGAAACCAATCTACCCTTCAGTTCCATATAGTTATGCAGTCGCTAATTAACTTTAAATTAGATGGAAATTAGAATGATCGAAATACAGATTATAAAAAGGAGTTCGCTCACACAATCTATGTAAATAAACATGCTTATGTAAATATGTTCTAAATAAATTTACTTAAAGAGACAGATGTTTATGTAAATATACTCTAAATAAACGTATTGACTTCAAGGACATACAATCAATGAAACAATGTATGTGAAGAGAGAAAACAACTGTATTTAGTTATGTCATCGAAACACATGTTACTTCTGATCTTTGAAGATTAAATTTATTGATTAATTCAAATGGCTGGTTACACGCAGAATTGCTTTGATGTGTCGGTTCAGCATTACGTCAATACATCAACCAGGTCGACCTGACGTGGTTTGGTGATAGAACCGGCGTTGGATCATCGCTAAGCTGTATCCAAGCAGACATTTAGAAACGAAGGAACGTGTTGCTGATTGTGAATGTCACTGTAAAAAAATCGTATCAAAATAAACTGATGTATGGAATTCGCTTTGTCAGATTTAATAAATTCTGCATTGATTTTTTATCAGGATATTTAATTAGTATATTTTATGTCTTATTGGATATTCAGTTTTTAAATGATACATTCAACAAACTAAGGAACGATAAGTAGGGTGGAACAAGCGAGTCGAACAGTAGTCTGTGTGAATTTCAATCACCCCGTCACCCTGATCCTGTGGGAGTGGGATGTACAGTGCGTAAATACGCACATTTCAAACAAGTGACGCATCGAATCGAGTGCAGTAGGTCGGGACTACAAATATAGTCGCAGCATTGTTGGCTTTTAGGTCTCCGACAGGGAGACTCCGGCCATTCCCGCTTTCAGTATCGAATTCACTAACGCAGGACTGTGAATTTTGTACGTGTTTCACTGGGCGAGATGACCCTGGTTCCTTTTTCCTGGCGGATGCATCGAAACGTGATGTGTTATCGCAACCGTATAATTTCCGGTCACTGGATATTACATAAATTAATATTGTTAATGATAGTTAATAGTAATGAGCAGTCTTTTGTGCTCATTTCTATTGCCCTTGCACCATATATCACCACATTATGCTGTAATGAAAAATACATGAACTTGAAATTTGGCGGTACCAACTCAAAGGGAGCAGGCTTGAGGGAAATTGAAAGAGATTACAGGCAGGGAAATAAAACTCAGACATTCTGACGGTGTTCTAGGTTTTCTGAAGCGGTTGTATGCCATTATAATCTTGCTGTGGAAAAGTGCTTGTACTTTCCCAATCAGCTGGGGTGAAAGCTCCTCCCAGATTCTCGAGATAAATACTTTTTATTCAGGAGGAATTTGTCTCCGCATTCCCGAGAGAAAAGATGTTAGAAAAGGACGTTGATGTATGAGGCATGAAGGCATGAGAGACAAAGAGAGAGGCATTAATTGTGAATGAGGAGAGAGAGATGATCTGTTACGGGGTCCTGACATGGATGATTCAGGGTAGAATTCTCTTTGTCTCATTAGCGTTTGAGAGAATGGGGAAGTTAGAGCAAGGTAACCAAGGGATGACTAGGGCACCCTAGGCAATGTTTTAAGTATCCTATTTGGTGCTTCACCTTAAGAGCTGCAGGGAAAACCATAGCAAAACCTGCATCAGGTATATCGAGATATTGGGTAATATTCGAACGCCCTTCCGAATGACGGGAGACGAGTTTTATGTGGGGTCGCAGCATTCTCTTCTCCTTGTCTTCACCAGTTATAGAAGTAGGCGCCTCGGCATGTAAGAATTTCGAAAAAACCCGCAGTCAATCTTGAAACGGGGAGATACGGAAGGTAGATAAAGATAGCCAAGGGTTGACTTGGGCCCCCGGGATATAGTTAGGGATCCTACCCGGTAATTCAGCTCAAGTAGATGCAGTGAAAATCCTATAAAACCTGCATTAGTCTACATATCGTATACATAATAGACTTCAGAGTATAGCAGCCAAGTGTATTGATATTATGATAAACAATTTCTTTAACTGAAGTTTACTAATCCTCCATATTATGTATTACTGAACACACAAGTAAGTTTCGACTTTGGTTTAGAAATGATTATTACAGTAGTAGATTTTAGTGAATTCAAGACGTTTAATATTTAACATGGAGCTCATCAGTTTAATGACACAAAAATATTTACAATGAAGCAGATAAACACTACATTTCGACACTTTAGACTTCAGCAGGTGAGCTTAGTAATACTTGAAAAGTATATATTTTTGCTACAGCAAATTTCTAAATGGTTTTTAATTTTTATATTAATACGACTATATAATGAGCCAATATCTTAAATTAGGGTGGTTCAAATATAATTTTGAATAAAATTTAAAATGAATGGCACCATTCCTGATTATTTTTAAATATTTCTGTTATAACAGGCAATTTATAAAATTAAATTAATTTAAAAAATCTACATCTATACCAATAAATAATATTAAAGTTTCTGCCTGTCTGTTTGACTGACTGTCTGTCCGTATGTTTGTCTCGTATAGGCTTCAGAACGCCTAAACGGGAAAATTTCTTGGAATTACCACGCGAAATCCGGCGTGTAAACCAACTGCAAGTTATAAGTCCTATAACCCGTTTCTATATCATTCATCACACATACCATCTATTGATGCTGCAGAGTGAGAAAAAAAGAACTTCTTAGGTTCGTCGATACGAAGTATACATAAATTGATAAATTGGTTTTATTTCTCGCGTCAGGTAATTTTTAAAATTCTGTAATTGCTAATATGAAGAGAAAAAGGAAACTATCGAGATTGGTGTCGCAAGTCGCTGTGTTTCATTATGACCTTCAATATGCGATTTAAGTAAAAATTTAATCATTAAGTGAGGGAAAATTTTTATTCTGTTAGAATACTGAAAATATATTTATTTCTGATATTGTACCGGATGTATTTTGGACTCCGTCGAGATACTGGGTGTATATTTGAGGTTCATATTGTGACGTTTCCGATGTCGTTTTAGTCATGTGTTGACCAAGAATTAAATAATGTTTAAATAAATACCCGGGCAACGTCGGGTCCCCAGCTAGTTGGAAAATAATTATCAAATATTAATTGTATACCTTCATCTTTTTCTAGTATTATTGAAATTATTAGCTGACCAAGTCCTGAGTAACTGCCGAAGTGTAGTTTTGTTGAATTTCAATACCGATGTAGGAATTAGTGAAGAATTAGTAATATTTTCTGACTTTTGGCCATTATAGTAATTAATTAATTTTCTCATTATTCGTCAGATTAAATATCAATTTGACCGATTCTGTAAATGAATATATAAGTATCTTACTTTAATGTAATATAGTAGTTGAATTACTCATTGTTTTTTCGTTTCTATTCAATGTGCTCATCAGGTGTTCCGGTAGTGAGTATTAAAATACATCGCGCTGTGGATATTTTTCTACCTTCAGCTTTTTATTGAGAATTGGAAGGCGGAATCCTGGTACCTTTAGCCGTTTGCAGTGTTTTGTGCATAATTGAGGTTGGTATAGTGCAGAGCCGCGTGTCATGGCGCGCTATCGCACATCTACCTACAGTCACGCCGAATAAACCGAAAGGTCACTCTCCTACGAGTACAATATAACGCAGTAGTATCGATCTAACTTGCCATGCCTTCAGTTTTGTAAAATAATATTATACCATGGTAATAATTCTAACTATTAGCCAACTAAATCAATATTGCGTATTGTCATTAAACAAAATTTCAGACCAAATCAGAGAAAAACCTCAATGATAGTTTCATGGTCTTATCCAAAACATCAAAACAATCCGTAACATTCTCATTTACATATTAAAATGACAGCAAACTGTTTACAGTCAATTATCTAATGTTATCAATTATATGTAATCCGTTTCATTATGAGAATTTTTTTCATTAAGTAAAGTATTCCTGGTAGCCTTAGAATATAAGTCAACAAATGTGAATATTATAAGTAAACTTGAATAATTTTGAAAATCAGTGACTGACACAATTTCTGAATTGATTCAATGAATTAACGGCAGTTTGCATGACGAGACTAAGGACTAGAATCTAAAGTACACCTTATCATAATAAAAAATTTTACAATATTTCGAAAAATTAAAATCAGTAAAACAAATTTAGTGATATAATAGTTATTAATATCTGTACGTTTAATATATGTTTAAACACAGACAAAAACCAGACGAAAATGAGTGAAACATAACAAACTATAATTTAAAAGCAACTCCATATCAGGACCGAAACTATAATTTAAAAGCAACTCCATATTAGGACCGAAACTATAATTTAAAAGCAATTCCATATCAGGACCATAACATGTAGTTGCTTTTAAATTATAGTTTGTTATGTTTCATTAAATTTAGTGATATTTCGAACACTTGGTACTTGTCCCACGCTCTTCTCATGACTGGAGTGAGGTTTGTATTACCTTCACATGCCCGAATAAGTTTAGGATACATTGACCGACTTTTCCCATAAGAATAACAGCAACTTTAACTGTTTGTCTAAGGTGTGCGTCCCCGTAACCTACACACAGCTGAATTTTAGGGAATATAATTAGTTTTCTATAAAAATGGTAAAATAACGTATTAAAATGTTATAGCATAAATTGAAAATGATAACATTAAAATTATTTTATGAGATTGTGTTTCATATTATATTTTATTTGGTCCAAATAAGCATTAAAATTATCTTATTTTCAGAATTTAAATCCACATAAACGTGTAGATTCTCCTTCGACATTGACGAATAAAAATATTTTTAATATTTTAATAAATGTGTTATTGATTTTAAAACATAGCCACTTTTATTAATCTTCCATATGAATTTATATTTGTATATGACATATTAGAAAATAGTTGTGCAAATAAAAAACCACTTTAACTTCTCTTTTGTTGCTTTAAGCACTGATTTTTCATTTCCACTTATGGAGCGCCGAGAGAGAAGATCCGCAAGGTGTGGGGGAAATCAGGCTCCGATTCTTTTTTTGGATATAACTGTACAAATACACTAGCGGACGGACAGTCAAATATCATGAAAAGATAAAATAACAAAAATAAATAGTATAAGTTTAGAGGTTACATATCATGGTTAAAACCGTTATAAATACTTCACAACAAATCAGTATATGTTTGTACATTCATAGAATTAGTATTAGGTTTAATGTGAAGCATTTATGAAACTAATCTCTAGAATTTGTAAATTATAACAGTAAAAATTGTTGTTGGTGTCTAAAATATTTCAAAACTCAACCAATGATTCATTTAATAATTTTCATGAAATTGTACTCAAGCACTCTATTAATTTCATACATGCTTTGATAACGTTTTAAAATACCAATTGGGTTTAAAAACCAATATATTCTGGAATAGTTCTTAATTATATGTCAAATTATGCAATTTTTCATAAGAAGGCTGTGGTTTACAATCTGATAGTTAAGGGTATCAAGATGTCGCATTACAAATACCACCTTGAAAATATAAAAAAAATATACTAATGGTCCTTTATTCAATTGAATAACAACATGGTATGGGCATAATTACTGGATTCTACTCTCGATCCGGCGTTATATATTGGAAAAACACCCACATTATTCTGCTAATCAAAAAATATGCAATGATTTTTAAACTTTGAATAAGTCTAGTAAAGATATTAAGTCGAATCTGGGGCAAGAAAAGAAAATGGCACTTGGAGGTCCAGATATAACCAAGAAACATATGTTATTTACAATGATTCAAACAACTCAGCAATTTTTTGATTAAAAATATTGGAGTGAATCGTATTCTTGCAACTTGTGGGAAAGGAAAAGATACCATTCAAAATAATGTACAATGAAATTGGAGGTAAGAGACTTGCAGGAAAACCAAGGAACAGATGGACAGCTGATGGATCTGAGGAATTGGGGGAGAATAGCACTGGATAGCGTGTCATTGAAGAAAGTACTACTGGAGGTCAAGGCTCATTATCGGGCTATGAACTATGAACCCACAGAAGAAGAAACAAAATTGAACTGTGTTTAATGTTTTAACACTGGAATCATAATTTTTCAATGTGTTAAAACCAAAGAGAAAAATAAAGTTGCTGGAATAACGTTTCAATGGGAGAGTAACAACTTTTTTATCATCGAATATTACCTATAACTTTATTTTTCAATATTAACGGACAACCTTCCGCCGTGAAATCGAACATCGACCATGAATTAACGATCACTTCACGAAATTACCGGGCAAAGTAGGATATAAATTTGTTATTTGAAGTATATCGGACATTGGCCAGACCTGTCGGCCAAAGTGCGAAGTGGCTGATCTTCGGGCTTTGGTCGTAACATGTTGTAGCGCAGTAGGAACCCTACCTAATTTTGTTCAAACTTTTAGAATTTTAAAGGATCTAAAAATTAAGCAAGAACATTTTAATTGGCAACAGGCAGCCGGACGGCAGACGTGCATGTCTGTGGATTTATAATATTAAGCATGTTTTGCTAAAGGAATATTCACCATTCAAAATTTACTGTGTGATGGAAAATTTCCCACGCTGGACGAAAGACTCACGACGATCGCGTGGGATAGCGTTTTCCCTTAGAGAGGGGATATACAAGATTATCTGGGAGGCGAGGAACCGAAAAGTATGAAGAATGTTCTAGACGTTGAGAGGGTGAGAACACAGAGATGGAGAGTTGTTCAAGACGTTGAGAAGGCGACGAGGCATAGGAAAGGAGTTGTTCAAGATATTGAGAAGACGACTAGGCAGAGGTGGTGTGCATTGTTGCTCTTTAGTGAAAAGGTATTGAGAACAAGGAAGGTCAGGTTCATCCCACTTTCCGGCAGGAAAGAGAAAATTTGCAATTCAACCCGAAGGAAGAAGAAAGCTCTGGTCGCCTAGTAACCTGCATCAAGAAACGAATGAAGATAAAAACAGGTGAACGTAAACCTCTACTGCACGTGGTTACCCCTATAAGTAATTAACCCTGTTATTTAAAAATACCCATTTAATTAATTAATTTGTTTCTAATAGTTCTCAGGACCCCTTTAAGTGATTGTTTTATCATAAACAAAATTATTATATAATATCCTAAAGTACAAGTAATTTTATTAAATAACTCGAATAAAATCCCTAATCATTTACAATGCACTATTGCTCATGTCTACATGTCATGATTTACGTACTTCTAGTGGCATTACTTTTCCCTTGCCCCTTACAACTTCCAAATGTATTGAATTTCTGAGTTTCTTTCACATTTACTCCAAATTGAACTTAATTAAAAACTACTATTAGCATTTTTATATTATTGTCTTCATCTCAAAGATAAAATCAAAATATTCTACAATTTGTAACGTATAATTAAGAACTAAATTGTAAGGAGGTACGAATAATCTATCCCTGTGAGTTATGGCCATATTTGTATAACTGAGCCAACCAATGAGTTACGTAAGAATCACGTTGTAGCATGAATATGTTTTTGGCCTGGCGTCAATATAAAACGTTTGAAAGCTCACACTGAACCATCCAGTCTTCGGCCTATCTCTAGACGTACCTATACACTCAACTGATAAAACGATAAAAAGTATACTCGTGTTACAATACAATTTGCAAAGTTAATAATGTTACCTTTATCTTTGACAACTTCAACGTACTTATATACTCTTCGTGTTTTTGATAATTTCCGAGATGTTTTGTTGTTGAATTTAATAATTAACCCTTAATAATTTATTATGGAATTTTATTTTAATAATGCGATCGTTATAGAGTTCTGGTTTAGTTTAAGTGTTTATCTAATACGTTATTCCAAGTTTACATCTTCATATATCTGGAACAACTGATTTCCTGAAATTCTGTTCTGAATTGCAAAAATAAACACGTTTGGATTTGGTAATAAATTGGTTCAATACTTAATATTTCTTTCCGCATTGACACAAAATACTTTCCTTGTATTTCGCTTAAACACATTGTACACTTTATTAAGTAATATGGTCCTCTAGTCTCAACCATATATACTAATGCAGAAATGAACGGTTTTTCTGCTATGTGCCGCTGAAAACCCGATCAGCGCCTGACAAACAGCTTAACGGAATAATAGATATTTATCAGGAAATTAAATCATTTTTAATTGTGTTAACTGGAGTTCGTTAAAAGATAAAACATGTTTATGGATCCTTCCATGAATGACTTTGTATGATAAGTTTCTGTATGTAAAATTGATTGATAGATCATTTTATCGTATTTCGGGAGGTTGGAATGTTATATTCATAAATTTAGAAGAGAATACGGATAAGTATAATAATGATATCAGTTGACTGTATTTGTAACATTGAAATAGGTCACTACGGACAATAACGTCAAGATTAGTAGTAAGACATTAATGTATAATTTTCTAATAACCAATAAACCAAATTATACCATTTACTATTTACTCGACATCATCAGTTGCAAATATTACATTAAGTTGAAGTAGATATATGAAAATAAGTAACCATTAATCGCAGATTTTGATTACTTCCATTGATTCATAAAAGTAATTGATAATGCCATGCCATAGCTTACATTAATGTATTTTACTGTGAATTGACATGTATTATACTAATGTGTTGAAAAGTAAAACAGTGAAATTAATCAACAAAAAGGCATTTATTATACAGGTTGAGGTGGTAACTGTTTAAAACTGTACGTCGTGACGTGGTGGACTCTGAGACAAGTAATTCGATATAGGACACTAAAGGTCCAAACGGACAGGAAGAACCCTAACAATGAACTACAAGTTTCCAGGACGTCAGATCCCCAACGCATCAGTTTCCCCTGTAATGGGTCCATATCAGACGCAAAACTTGGAACAATCAAGGGACAATGTCTTCTCCATGCTATATGTGCCTGCGACTGAACGTTTGATGTGAGTGGTCAAAGGTTCAAGTCCGAGTTTCATCAAATTCTCATTTCTCACAACGTTTGTATTTCTTTTAATTACATTACACACACCAAACGTTCAATCGTCGTACGTTGTACATTTTCCCTTGATTATTCCTACTGTTGCCCAACTAGTGCGGAGCGGAGTAACGTAATGGAAACTTGTGGTTCAATGTTAGGGGGAATTTCCTATCCGATTGCAACCTATGGAATTATTTGTGTCCCCCACATCACTGCATACAGTTACCGTCCTAACATAGTTAATAACAGCAAAACATTTTGCAGATATACTGTCGAAAGCTCCGTTGCTGTATAATTGTGTTTTTTTATTCCTATATAAAAACTTTATAATTGTGTACAAATACAATTCTGACCGTATAAGGTTATGTTTGTTTATTACTATAACTTTACCATTATATATATTATTATAATAGAAGCGGAGTGCCCAAAATTCTCAGTGTACTTACTTTTATTAACCATTAATCGAATTTAATGTGATTTTAAAGGCATTAAGCGCTCTTGTTATGGCTAACGTAAAAAAAAATTATTTCTACTTGTAATTATCTTCGAATAAATTTTGTCACTGTAACCGCACCTTATTTTATGTGACAAGTCGCACAAAGATAAAATCACTGTTAAACAATTCGCGTTGAACTAACACAGTCCTTTTGTCGTGTGACTGCACAGGCGTAGGCACAAAGATCGTAGGTGGTTCCATAACTGTGACAAGAATAGTGTAGGACTAGTTGGTAAGGAATTCTCCCGGTAATCTCAAGCTCGCGCCATAGACCATGTCAGCTGGACAACACTTCAAATCTTTTATAATGGAGGGGGGATTGAATCATGCATTTTTTTAAATAAGGACAATTACTTTTCAAGTTAGTATAAAACAAATACATTTATTAAGTCAATTTAAGAAAATACAAATTTTAGGTCCATTATAATTACCACAGCTAGATTAAATCTATGTAAGTGTCATTTTGTGGGCATTTCGTGTAGCAGGTAATTGTAATACGCACCGGCGATTTATTTACACTCATGGGTCTGGCTTCCGGGTCTCCGTGTTTTGAGGCGGTTATTTCCTCTATTGACTTCAGCGTTGTTATCTGGGACTGGCTTCCGGGAATCGGGGCTGGACGCACCCCGTAGCTTTCTTCCTCCAGCAAGGGAGCAGGACCCTTTCCGCAAGGGGATTTTTGTTAAAAGCGCTCCCGTTGTCCCCTCAGTTCTTGAGGTGTTTTGAGCAAAAATGAGAAGTGGGAAACAGAACGCATATGACATGAACGGGGTTTCACCTACCACCGTCTTCTCTCAGTTTGTCTCAAGATTAAAAACAAACTTTTCTCAATCCTCTCCACCTCCCTACTTCAAAGTTCATTCCTGACTGACTGCTTTCTCCTTCCATGGTTTCATCCCGACTGTTCCTTCTCCTCCGAAGACTATTTACAAACTCACTTTCTTACTCCCAAGTTCCATTTCCGACTCATCAATTTCTCACTCTTCATCCCTCCAGTTAGTCTCTGCCATCCGTCTTCCATGCGGTGGATGGCGGATCGCATTAACCGCAGCCCTAATCAAATGCCCAGCTTGACCCGCGGTTTTTCTCCATATTTTGTGGAGGAAGATGCGGCCTTCAAAATTCCCGGTTCGGGGCTCATGTAAATGTTTCTTAATCCGCAAAACTTTGGATTTAACACGCCCGGGTAGCTTATTGGCGCCAGCTTGCAGCCTGTTAGCGTGTTGATGCAAACTGAGTGCCTCCTGTGGGGAATTCTCAGACAGTTTATCACCACTGATCAAATAAAATGGCAATTGCCACATAAACTCATTACACTTCTTTATTTGCAGTTCGCCACCTAAGCAGGACGGTGGGAATAACTTCAAGCCAACCACTAGCTACGTGGTACATTAATACACATTCCAACTTTGTGTGCGAACATTCTATCATTCCATTAGATGCCGGATGTTACGCTATAGTACGCGTTCGACAATAGCGCACTTAATGAATGAGACGTTTGAGGATGTTTGTGATACCGGATCGGTTGTAGGGATTCTCGGAGAACCAAAAAGACTTAATTGACGGAAGTCGCTGTAATATCTTGCTTGTCGAATAGTAGGTAATGGCTCCACTATATCAACATGAACATATGAAAACCTGTCATGGGTGGCTCACATTGTCAAAAAAAAAAGGATGAAGATGTCGAGAATTTTATCTCGTTCACAAGAAAGGTACGTTTCTGCCCCAATGAGCATTGTCCCTCCTCATCCGCGTTTATATGTGTTTTTTTTAATTAACTTTTTTATAACGCGACAGCTCAGATGTGCCATTCCATGCTCTAAATTGAAAATAACTTTTTCAAACAGGAGTCGGATCACCTTTGAAGAATTGTCGCACCAAACTAGAGATTCCGATCCTTCTAAACGCTCACTATTATAGATAGATTCACTCGCTGGCTCACGTTTACCAATGATAGTCGTATGTAATGGAATGTAAAGGACCCTGCAGATAACTCAATGCAATATGCAAGGGTCGCATTTAAAAATAAGAATATTAACATTACTAAAATAATTTAAACATGCTTAACGATGCGACTTAGACATCTTTCTCAAACTACTACAACATAAAGACCGTAATTTTAATCTGTGAAGAACAGAGATGCAACAATAAAGGACCAAAGTACTTAAAAGAATACATTGTATCACTTATAAAGATTATCATTGTCATTTAACATTCAAAGTATTACATTGATTTTTAATTTGTAACATTTCAGAAAATAATATTTTTCGACATTGTGGTTCTCTGTTTATAATAGAAGCATGGCCAAAATTGAAACAATGATTGAGGTATATACAATTTTTGGTTTGCATTTTAGAAAGAAACGATCGTCCTGTTTAAATTATTTTAATGTGATATTTTCAACTTATCTTTCAATTGTTGTTTTAAAAGCGTTAAAATTTAGTATTGACCAATAAAATTAAATGAGTAAATATTTTAAAGCGTAATAAATCTCTCGCCATTTTCAGGAATAACCTTTCAATATCGCCGCTCTTTTCTATTCCATTAAAGGGACTTGACACCTCGTGGATTACCCTCATTTAGCCTATTAATTGTTCTATACACTCAATCACAACATGTAAACATTCTTAATTTTACGTTAGACGTTTTGTGTAAAGTGAAACAGTTGTGCTTGATTCAATTAAAACAAACCTTTTCTTATACACGTCGTCCAGTTAACAAAAATAGTGAATGAACACAAAAACTAGTTGTTATTTTATCAATAGAACTAAGCACATAGTAAGGAATACCAATTATATTTTATAATATAATACAGTCTGAATATTACTTGAATTGCTAAATATTGTGATGAATATGGCCAACTTAAGACCGAAAGTTTACAAGTAAAAATATTATTTTAGAATACTAGTAACTTTAATAACTGTTTTCACTTTTCTACAAGATAAATCTTCCGTGTATTTAAAGTTGTAGCGCAGTAGAACCCACGTCCAATTTTTTACTACTTTCGGAAATTTAAATAACATAAATATTTCGGAACGAGCAAGTCGCTGGCCAGGAAGAAGGGGATTTCCGCGCGCCGACTTGGCGGCTGGGAATCAAAACAAAGGGACTGCGGCTGACACTTAGACCATAAAGCTCAGACACCTCGTCGCCGGTTTCGTGATGTCCTAATCTGCCCCCAAATGAAACAAGGGATATTACTGGAGAATATCCATTCCTGCCACCTTAGTGATAGGTGTCGCATAAGTGGAGACGAGGTTTTAAAGAGGCTGGTGGAGACGATTTTGAAAGAGATTGCTGGTGATACAAGGAGTTGGCGAAAGGAGATTGGCAACAGAGTGGTGGAGAGAGGAGATTGCTGAGGTGGAAACGGAGAGGTGGACCATGCTTTGATCACTCCAGGAAGCAGGGAAGAAAGGTCTTAACAACAAGGGCAGAAAGAGGAAAAAACGGAGTTTACTCAATTCCGGCAGCACGACTTTGTGCTATTGTCGACCGGCCGCTTCAAGTTCCACAACACGGAAGTTACAGCGAGACGCATATTAAAACAACAAAGGTTCTTCAAGGAACGGAAAATCCGCTACACGTGGTCACCCAAATCATAATTACCCTGAGACTTTAATATAACCCCATTTTAATTCATTAATTTGTACAAAATATGCACACGCACGACCCATTTAAAAATTATTGTGTTTTTATCTAATAAATGTATGTATTTAAACCCAATTATTAAATTCATTAATTAATATCCCCCCTATCATTTACAAAGTTAATCATGTTCAAAGACTCTAAAGACAGGAAAAACATCTATTTTGATTAACGTTTTATTAAGCTCATCTTTTCGTTTCAAATCTTTCTGTTCTCCACTTTCTTCATTCTCAAAAAGTAATAAAGACGAACAACATGCTGATTATAGTTTATCCCGGTCTTATGTAACGCTATATGTGAAGAAATTATTGACGTTTGTAGAAAGGTAAATTCATAAATTACGAGGAAAGAGGTAGTTGTGCAATACCACTTGGCCTACTACGAAAGTAATATTCAATATTTAGAATTATTGATTGTATTAATCATGTACTGAGGAATTGGGAAAAATAAAAGTTCTACAGCATTCATGAAAAAATACAATAATAATGATGTTGTTTTTGTTGTGGTATTCAGTCCTAAGACCGGTCTGATGCAACCCTCCATGCTAACCTATCTAGCGCAAGCCTTTTCATTTCCATAAAACTAGCACACTTAACATCCCCCAAATCAGCTTATCGTATTCCATCCTTTGCCTCTCTCTTCTGTTCTTTCCCCACACACTTCCCTCTAATGCTAATTTTACAAGACCCTCGTGTCTTACAACATGGCCTTCTCTACTCTTTATCCCTTCTCTTAGTCAACGTCCTCCATATTGTTCGCTTTTCCCCTATTCTGTTTAGAACTTCCTCGTTTGTGATTCTATCCACCCATCTGATTTTCAGCATTCGCCTATAGCAATGATATTAACAAGTTTTATTATAAACTCTATTTAAATACTGACTCTGAATCGTATTACGAAATAGATAAACTATGATACTTAATACATCGAATATGTATATCTACTAGAACAGAGCCTTACAAAGGGTCAATTGTACAGCTCGAGAGATTCTAAATGGCGTTTTTACATGCGCAGTAGGGAAAGGGAAGGTGAGTATTGTCGTTTGAGGAGGTACTACCCCTACAAGTAGCCTGGCGAAATGCTACTATCACTGTTAATAACATTAATTATCTTCATACGAACGGTATACTTATTATCTCCTGCATATTAAGGATGCGTTTATTGACGTACAACATATCCTGAACATCAATATATTTCTAACGCCAATATTTTCAGAATTGCTTTTACACTACCAACTTCTCTAAACAAAGCCCGGAGTAAAAGTGAGCTGATGTCTTCCCCCACTACAATATAGGCGGAGTTTTCCAATGAGCATCGCCTTGACTCACGACTAGCTAATTCTCCTGAACTGTAATCCTTTTGAGTCGTGACAGTTGACAACAGAGGAAATCCCTTTAGTATATAACAATCCATAGAGAATTATGAAACATCATAAAACGTCGTGGCGTGTAATTGAAATAAACTCGTTTACACTATGCCATCATCACTGATACTAGAAATTAAAAACATAGTTTTATGCCTGTATGACTTAATGGTTGTATGGGTGGTGGCCGTAGCGTATGGAAATTAGTGTCATGAGTCAATTATATTTAGTTATATTTCAGTTGTTCAGAAATTCAGTTGTTTAGAAATTTATTAGTTACTTAACACTATTATGAGTTATTTGGAGTGGAGTAATTAGCATTGGCAATTTGAATTCATACAGACATTGTGTTCATTAAAATAATAATGGCCTAATAAAAAGTAGTCCAATATCCAACGTTACGTTTTTTAACAACTGCAGTTTTGTTCTTGAGAATTTGAAAACCATGCTGCAAAGATAAACACCTACTCTAAAATGGAAATTATACAAGATTTTCATTCCTTAGTAAACAGAAGATTGCAGTAAGCCCTCGTATTTTGTGAGTTGAGGCGGAAAAGCCACTTCAAAGAGGACCGCAGCAAAGCCAGGCTTCGCAGATCTCGCTGTAACCTGTTTACGACGGCGTAAATCGTGTCTCGGCGGTGCTTATGGCTAATCCATTACACCTAAAGCCATAAAATCCCCACGTCTCGCCATAGTAACTATCAGATTCACTCTTTTGTGAAACGGCAATCGCGTAGCGTTTATTGCGTAATGAACTACCTTTGCCACGCATTTAGCACAGTTATAATTTTTTGGACCAAGGAAGGTGGTAGCCAGGGGAGAGGGCGTGGATTATCTTTTCGGGAGTAGGACGTAAATTTAAAACAAGCTGCACACTGTCAGTATCAGCAACGGTTTTTCATCAACTGTACGTCTACGGCTGTAATAAGGAGCAGATCAAAAATGAAAATCTGAGTGATGATCTTAATTCCTTAATGAATATTTATATGGTAATTAAGATTAATTTTTGACAAATTGTTCTTACTATTATATATATATTAATATATTATACATAACATATATATATATATAATAAAAATAAAATTACAAAAAATTTTACAATTTTGAAAGATCAGGGTTATCTATGGGAAGAAATGGTAATTATTTATACGGTAGTTCTACATTAATAAAATTTTGTTCTAGAGAGTTTATAAAAGTTTTTTACGATTATTTTTGAATGCCCAGAATAGAATCCTTCTCTTCGTGTTTTCTTTATACTGCACTTTCCTAAAAGACACTATGCTCTACTTTTTGGATTCACTAAAATTTCACTTCACATTCTTTTTAAATCCTTCCTCGCAATACAATTTTTCTTCTTTTTCCGCGTTGATTACATTTTCTTATATTAAAATTTCGTCAGCTTGCACACACTTAACAATCTAACTTCTTTCCAGTTCCGTCCACATCTCTATACTCAGGACTCGATCTCCCACTCAATTGAACAAAAGTATTATTTATGGTCTTAAGCTTTGCACACTCCAATTGGGCGACATTACAACATTTCTGTGCGTCTTAGAATACGCAAACAAGCATGTAATTTTAACTAAATAATTTTAATCGTTACAATATATACAAGATTATTAAATTCCAACAAATTTAAGAATTAAATTAGATCTACGATGTGTTAATAATTAAATCGAATTTACTTTACCGAACCAAATATAGAATTTAAATTTGAAAACATTCATTGAAATTGGCAAAATTTAAAATCGATTTTTAAAATGTTATTGCTAATAACAAGAATTCATAAATGACAATAAAAGATTTGGATTAATAAACGAAATTCAGAAAATTTAATTATAAATTAAAACAACAAAATGTTGCATAAAATTATGATTAGAATTAGTTTATACATTTTTGAGCCGGCTGTATGAGAAGCTCTTATATCAGGCTCATATTACTGGGCCTTTAAATAGATGTGGATAAATGCACTGATATATAACAACTGAAAATAAGATGATAATATTTACTACTAGTTGCCCACAGGTAAAGTATTTAATGCAAAAAACGAGAGAAAAACTTCCGTTTACAGTATGACCATGTATTGAAATAAAATTACAATTAAATAATTCGACCATACGTTATTGTCATGTCCAATATTTTTCGTTTTTCCTACTGGGAGAAAAGAAATAGCTCCGATGGTTTGCCGACTCTCGAGCACGCAACGTACAACTGCCCATGCGAAAAACACGGCAATTCAAGGTTTATTCCACACACTTATAACGATTAACCTTGGGATTTATTAATTGGCGTAGCAAATTCAAGGTGGACCGAAAATTGGACACGCTTAAATTCAAAAGGAAAGTCGGTTGGCATTAGTGGTTTTCTTGGAATAAGTACATCCCTCGCCTTGAACTTTCCTATGATAATAGTAGCTTCAATAAAATTTTTCATATTTTTTAACAGTGAGTTTTGCAATATTGACACAGTGCTCATTGTTCGAAAAACGACCAATTCATCGCCGCTATAATCCACTGTTGGATCATATCTAGACGCGAAATGTTCATACGTAATTGCTACGTTTGACCTTGACATTTATCGTCACAACTACTCCCTTCCTAATGTGGATGTTATCACCTGCTGGTTGAACGTTTTATTAATATTGTAAATGATGGGGGGATATTTATTAATGAATTTAATAATTGGGTTTAAATATATACATTTATTGGATGAAAACACAATAATATTAAAATGGGTCGTGCGTGTATATATTATGTACAAACATAATTAATTAAAATGGGATTATATTAAAGATCTCAGGGTAATTATGGTTTGGGTGACCACGTGTAGCAGATTTTCCATTCGTTGACGAACCTGAGTTGTTTCCATATGCGTCTGGCTGTAACTTCCGTGTTGTGGAACTTGAAGCGGCCGGTCGACAATAGCACAAAGTCGTGCTGCTGGAATTGAGTAAACTCCGTTTTTTCCTCTTTCTGGCCTTGTTCATAAGACCTTTCTTCCCTGCTCCTGGAGTGATCAAAGCACGGTCCACTCTCCGCTGCCACCTCACAAATCTGCTTTCTCCCCCAAATCTCCTCTCTCCACCACTCTGCTGCCAATCTCCTTTCGCCACCACCTTGTATCATCAGAGATCTGTTAAAAATTGTCTCTGCCAGCCTCTTTAAAACCTTGTTCCCACTTATCCGACACCTATTACTAAGGTGGCAGGGATGGATATTCTCCAATAATCTCCCTTGTTTCATTTGGGGAACACACGCGACCCGGTCACCAAATTCCTAGGCAGATTAGGACATTCCAAAACCGGCGACGAGGTATCTGAGCTTTATGGTCCAAGTGTCAGCCGCTGTCCCTTTGTTTTGATTCCAAGCCGCCAAGACGGCGCGCGGAAAAAACCCTTCTTACTGGCCAGCGACTTGCTTATTTCGTATTTGCCTGTAGTTTAGGCAAACCTCAAACCACTTTAATTTGTTTTCTCTCAACTACTGCTCCTCATTTCTTCTTCTTCTTTTGTTTATTTAACTCCTTCAAACTAAGCAACCCAACTTCAACAAGACTAACCAAAAATAACGTAAATGTAAGCTGACTGTTACTGCTTGAAGAGTTAATGACTTTGTAGGCTATGTGGATCTTTAAATATACATATTCTTTACAGAACAATATTTTACAACCAGGTTTTACACGTTTCTAAAAAACTAAAGGTTAAAAGAAATTTAGTACAGTATAGTACAATATTAAACTCTTAAAATGTGAAAACCAAATAGGAATCAATATCAAACGTAGGATAGGTAATACTCAAAACATTAATGGAGTTCACAGATTATATGAATCAGTCTCGAATTAAAATTTGTTAACAACAAAGAACCAGTCTGCCTAAATTACATTCGTTCCATTTCTAGATTTGTAAAAGACGTATGTGACCTCACAGATTGAAATTTCGTGGAAGTCAGAGGAAGTGATATTAACGACAGAGAGAGACCTTCGCACAAAACAGGAACAAAAAAGAAAGAGCGTAGAAGTGGCTCAGTTGTGTACATGGCCGCGGGTGTTTTGAGCCTGACAACGTCTGCCTGCGACGAAATAAATAAAATTCATTTCACCAAGCAGTGATTCTATTTTGTTTACTGACATTGAACAAAATACTATATTTTTATTTAGCTTAATTTTTGTCACTGAACTGCTTGATGTAGTAAAAGTTGAGGTGGTGATGTGATTAGTTGCTGAAATTATAATAAAGGATAAAAAATATTAATTAATATTTCTATAACTATGAAATGTTATCATTGACAACAATTAAAATCTCAGTATTCATTAAATCAAATGGATGTGTCGAACTGATATTATGTTTGAAGACTACAGTTTGATGATCAATAGCTACTTTCATATCGCAGATATATTCTTTGATACTAGTAGTAAGTGTCTTTTTCATTTCCCCTATGTGTAAAATGTTTGCTATAGGCGTCAACTGTATCCCTACAGTTTTTCTTAACAAGGAAGAAATCTATTAGTAGATCTGTAAATTTGATATTATATAAAATTTTTGGATAAACATGTGATGTAAAAATTTGTAATTGTGGAGAGCTAGAAAATAATTATAATTGGGTTGTTTGGCTGAATCAGCAGTAGAATATTTTATTTTTGTTGAAAATAGACTTTATGTGTTTCTAGATAAAATTTAAAAGTATAAGAATATAAATGTTAGGAACATATTTATGTTTCTTAGTTTTGTATGTTGTTCATTTCTACAATTTTGATAAGTCCATTTCTGGCATCGTACTAATTTCTGAAAATTAATTTCATTTGCTCTAATTTTTAATGTAATTATTTCATTTAGACCGTTATATGTAAGATATTTACACATTATAAACTTCAGATTTTCAATCGTATTCATACTAGCTAAAGGTAAATACTAATTCCCAAACATAAACGTCATGACCTGGTCTCTCCCCGTCACATAAAGGCCACGCCTATTACTATTGGTAACATGGGAAATATACATGACGTTTCATTAAAATATTTATCATTTGGTTAAGATTTTCCTTCATTCTATGTACTTTGAGATCAATTTAAAGTCTTTTGTTGTTATGGTATTCAGACCTAAGACGAAACCCACCATGCTAGACTATCTTGCGCAAGCCTATTTATTTGCGAGTAACTAGATCATCCCACATCTGCTTAGCGTATTCCATCCTTTCAATCCTTCTTTTGTTTGTTTTAAATGTGGCCTATTAATCTATCCCTTCTCTTGATCTACGTCCTCCATGTTTCTCGATTTTTCCCTATTCTTTTTAGAATTTCCTTGGTTTTTGATTCTATCCACCAATCTGATTTTCATCATTCGTCTATAGCACCAATTGCAAAGGCTTCTATTCTTTTCCTTTCCCCAACTCCTATCGTCCACGTTTCGCACCCATATAAAGCCACGCTCCAGACGAACATTTTCAGTAACGATTCCCAAACATTCACACTTATATTACCCCTACGTAAATTCCTATCCTACTCTTTATGTCTACTATACTTCAACCATCCCTAGTTATTACGCTCACCAAGTAACAAATTTCTTAATTTCCTTCAAAATATTCTTTCCCAATCTAACGCCCATACTACACTCCATTTCATAACATATTACTCGATGTAATCAATTTGTAATTTTTTTAGTGCCTGAAGAAGCCTCAAATTAGAGACGAAATGTCGTAATATTTCGTATTTAAATTATAAAAATTATAAAAAAGGCTAATAAAATCATTTATAATATATTTACTGTCAGAATATTAATTTAATTATTACTCAATTAATTTGTCTTTAAACAACCCGATTTATTTTTCAGTCCAATTCACATATCCTCCTCAGTAGCTTTCGACTATATTGTCATTTTCAACCGTTATCGAATTAAAAGCAGCATTATAATTTACAACTTTGTAGCAATCTTGCTATGTCATACTTGAGACACTCCACATATACTAAAATTAGGCCCAAAGGGTGCTTTAAATTAGACAACGGTTGAAAATGACAATATAGTCGAAAGCTACTGAGGAGGATATGTGAATTGGACTGAAAAATAAATCGGGTTGTTTAAAGACAAATTAATTGATTGATATGAACCAGTCCTTTTAAATTAATTTAATTGACTACAGAAGAAGTTTAATTATTACCTTATTTTAAATTTTTGGCTCCACTATCATTTATGCGTAAAATAACAGAAAACACAACACTGATAGTTGTTACGTGCCAAATGAGAATAACAAATCATAAAAAATAATTGAGATTCTTAACCTTCAATTGTGAATGAATATTATATTTACAGGAAATTAAGGAAAATAAACATTGATTTAGTACCAATTTCCTTATTAACGAATTTTCGTGGAAACCGAAATTACGCTACTTAGTTTTGAAAATGGTACAATATGGGCACAGTTCATACACACGTTCTTCTAATAGGAAAATTATACAACTTTTATTAATCTGAATGTAAGGAAACACTTTATTTATCATACAATATCTAATTTATTACCAGTTATTGTTCAATTACATAAAATTATAGGACGTCATACGCTCTGTTACGTTTATGATACACGCAATAAATATTAAGTTCACTGAACCTGGAATAAATGAAAATAGGTTCAATTCGTGTTTTTATATCTTTTTAAATATAAATTTCCAAGTTTTAATATTATGTAATTTTTGTGTCATTTTAAATATTTTATCTACTCAACTAAAACCAAGTCAATTTTAAAGGTACTCTTGGTTTGAGCAATGTCCAAAACTTATTTTGTATGAAAACCGGAAATTTCGAGACTGGAACTAGTTGAAAAAAATGTTTATTGATCCTTGGAGTTCTTAACCTAACGCCGGCCTGCCACATTAATTGGTTTCCCAGTGCAAGAAACAGCAAAAATCCAAGGTCTCTGTGGATTACATTGAGATTACAGACGACCAGTGTAACGGGATAAACCGTGTTTCTCCGCCTAAATCTTTTAATGCTCCGTGGTATAATATATCATTATTGATACTCAAAAACTTTATTATTCCGTAAATGAAGCTTCCTTGACAAAAACTTGAGTTTTAAGACGCACTTAATAGGAGATTATTAAGACAAAAACAATAATTAATATTCAAATATATAAAAATAACTAAAGTACAAGTAGAAAACCTATTTTATAAGAAATATTTTTTATAATATTTTAATTTTCATTAATATTTAAATTAATTCCTCCTGAGGGCGTAAATCCCTAGTTCTAGTAACATTTGTTAATTTTCACAAGAGTATTATATCAGGCCCGTCGACTATAAAACCAGGATAGTAAACATGCAAGTAAGGCTAGGCACCCACTTACCATTTTTGCCGCTGTGACTAAAGAATCGCTGTCGCACAGACTAAATAGCCACTGGTTTTCTTATGGATTTCGTTGAAACCTGATTCGTAATCGGTATCTTGCTAAAAGTTACTACACTGCATCGACTAATATATAGAACAAGCGATGAAGAAATTAAAATAAAGAATATGGAAAGAGAAAAAATATTTTAGTATTACGGAATAAGAAGAAGAATTGGAAAACATAATAAATTGCATGAACGTGTCTCTGGAGAAAGAGTACAACGTTAGGATTAATAGAGGGAAAACTAAGGTAATGGAGTGTCGAATGGAACACAGTGGATAACAAAGGGTATGAGATTGGGAAGTAATATTTTGAAGGAAGGTTAGGAATTCTGTTACTTGGGCAGCTTAATAACTAGGGATGGTAGAAGTATACTAGACAGAAAGAGCACAGACAAGAAAGGCTTTCGCAAAAGAGAGGGATTTACTTACGGATGCTATAAGTATGTCTATTGGAAAATCATTAATAAAAACCCTCATATGGAGTGTGGCGTTACGTTCTTGCAGAAAGGAAAAGAATAGAAGCTTTTTAAATGTGGTGATAGAGAATAATGCTGTTTTTTCTTATATTGTCTTCTAAATAATAATGATTAGTTTAGTATGATCGCTGACCACTTATCACTACAAATTTGGAGTGTCACGCAAGATGACCCGGTAGGCCTAGGTCCTCAATGGGTAGTGCCAAAGAAGAAGAAATATAGTATGTTAAAAGAGAAATATATAAAATAATGCCTCTTTTAACAATCATTTTGGCAGTTAAAATGGAAAAAATCTTTGTATTAATTTATTTATAGTCGCATAAACAAAAAAGTCATTAGCGACTATTACGAAATTACAATAATGAATTTTGTAAAGATAGAGTAGTCGTTCTATGATTGTGCTGCATGTTTCAGGTAGGCGATGAGCGACGAGGCGGAGGTGGAGTGCCACGTGCGTGCGGAGCTCGAGGGCTCGGGGGCGGCTGTGGGAGCGGGTTGGTGCCCCACGGCGTGGGACCGAGTCCTATGCTGGCCACGTACAAGGGCCCTCAGCGCTGCGCAACTCCCATGCTTCGCAGAGCTCAACGGCATCCAATACGACACTTCTCGTACGTCACATTACATTCAAAACCAATGTCATTGTTCCACCTCTATGTTTCAGGTATTCCCTCCCGTTCCTACCCACTCTAAACATTTCCACAATTCAAATTTCACCTATCACCAATTTTTATTGCAACATCGATGGAGTTTCCCGGCGAATTCCGAGCCTCTCCGTCTTGACTCAGCTCAACTCTACCGTCGATTAATTCAGGAGTTTTAATTATTGAGCATTTGAAAATTTTGTTGAATAAAAATTAACAAAAATAATCAAGACAAAAAAGAACTTTACTAACGAGCACTGATAATTAAGTTTACTTAGGGCGTGGTTGAACTTCACTTCACTAACTCCTTCTGCACATACACTTTATTATTTGTTTTAATTACTGTACCTTAAAGTCATTTCCGTCGCAGCTGCTATTGAGTCAAGTTTCCTTCGTCCTTCATCGTTCTCCGACCGTGTCTAGACGAGAACTATCAGTATAATTCGGTGTCTCGTTACCGTGACAATGGTAACTTTTTCGATACCCGAAGATCTCATCTTGGCAAACTGCAATTGCAACTTTGGGCTGGCTTTGCGGCTCATAACAATAGTTCCGTTGTGGCCCATCACCGAACCGAAACTGTATCTAGGCGAACTTGACTTCCTTAAGAGCTCACAATATATACTTTAAAACATATTGCATAAACATTAATATTTCTATATGTAATTAATATCTACATTTAAAATATATTCTGCATAACAGCAAGGAAGAAATGTATAAAAAATTCTACATTCTTTACTAAAGACCCGAAAAAACACTGTGGATTCGAAAAACCTCAAATATAAAGATGGAAGGAGTTTTTGTAAACATTTACAAATTTGTATTAAAATTTTCTGTGCGCGCATGTCTGTGACGTCTACACATAGAGTAGTGCAAGTTATGCGTCAGATAGCTTCAGCTCTGTTCCTGGATACATGAGAGGAGGTGGGGGGTTATCAACAGTTAGTAGTTATGATAACAGGAAGACTGGATGGGACCAGCACCTGACCCCGTGTATGCCAAACTGGCTATACGGAGTGAATGCGCATAACTTGGTGTACAGATCCCCGAGGATCTCCTCACCGAAGGTGTTCACGCTACTGTTGAAATCCGGCCTAGTGGAGTTAGCCAAGGATTGCTCCGAGACACTTCTCCACCCGACCGGCTCGTGAGTTGCGGAAATTATTGCTCAAGTTGCGTACGGCTCCCACACCCGAGTTTTTGACCTATTGGAAATGCACTCCGCCCGCAACGACGAGAGTGCCCTCGGGGCCACTGCCTTGCCCAAGGGCTGGTGGCTTCAATTACCGGGCCTGGTCCTACTCTTAGGTTACACATACCCAGGCACCGACTTGCTAGCACCGCCACCGTGGGTTTGTGAGAGTATACCACTGCCCGACAGAGTCCAACCCAATTGTGAGCAGGGCTGCCGCCCGGTAGAGCGACAGCTGGGCTAAAGTTCACCCATGTCTACTTGAAGGTTCAGGTCAGCCCCGTGTCGAGCTTTGAGCCCAGCCCGAAGGGCCTCTTTTCCCGACAAAGGCAGCCACTGAAAACCCCGGTAGGGGCGAGTACCCCCCTGCAGTTGGCCGGGTTCAACCTTAAATGTAGCGCTGACACTTCTAGTCAAGCGTAGCCTTTTCCCCTGATAAAGGTGGATGGCCACACCCTGATAAAGGAGAGTACCACGCTACGACTAGCATTCGAAGCTTCCCGCTTCTTCCGGATTGCAGCACCTGGTTTCCGAGGCCAAGCGCACCCCCATCCGAAGTGGAAGCTAGCAGCTATCCCCTATGGATGATTTGCGCAACCACCCAATACGAGGGGAATTACACCCAGACAGTTTCATCATCGGATAACTAAGTATGGCTAGCAATTTCCATACTCGACACCTTAGCCCGAGGGCTTGATGACTGTCTTGAGATGGACTCAGTTACTAGAGCAACCGCGCGATTACTCCGACCCGTATCAGTCCATCCCCCGTGCTCATAAAGGATACTAGTTCCCGGCGAGCCACCCTGGTCCGCCCCCTACTATTAGGTTTCACATACCCAGGAATGGCAGGCGGGACCCGACACCAAGGCACATGAGAGATGCACGCAGCTCCCCGTATACGCCGTGGCCGATTAGATTACACAGGGGCACCTCGGGTAGGTTCGACCTCCGACTTGAGGATGAGAGGCTGTACACACATAATCCCCCTTCCGGCCCCGGGGTTATCGACAGTGATGACTTCTTCTTCTTCTCTCTGATTTTGAACTAAGGTTCCTAGAAGCCAATAATCTCCGTTAGTATCAGTTGTATGGTGTGCCCCGCATACGGTAAGAGTTGTTGACTGTTCCAATTGTAACATTCGTCAAGCTCTATCGTAAACTGGTCGATGCATGGAAAACTAAATACTACGTCCCTACAGCAGAACCACTGCTGCAGGTTTCTTCGTATTGCATCATTTTTGGGCGAATACCGAGTTGGTTCCTTAAACTATAACTCGGGGGCCCAAGTTATCCATTGCCTGCCTTACTATCCTTTCCGCATTCTCCTTTCCTATATAAGTAAAGAGGAGATTCCATCGTGTGAATTACCCTCATGAAGTCTGTAACTCTCAAAGAAGAAATACGTTCATACAATTTTGTTAAGTAACAGAAACATTTTTATTTGACCCCAAGTATATCCTATATTACAGACTCCAGGTCTAATTATCATAGGAAAAAATACAATAAATTTTTAATTGTTAAAATTATAAATTAATAACTTTTATTGTCTTAGTATGACTGTATTTTGATTTTTTTGTAATTAATACGAGTCAGCCTACAGTAAAATCAAAGAAACCTTCCGAGAGTGGAAAAATATTAGCAATAACTTCAGGAGAGCACATGGGGAGCCAATTCTAGGTAAAGAAGAAAAGGAGGAAAGATGGAAGGAATATCTTGAAGAGCAGTATCACAGTGGAAATCTGGATCAGCCTGTAAGAATAACAGAAGAAAAAAAGGAGATGGAAGAGGAGGAGTTGAGGAGCAAAATTTTAAGGGCGGAGTTTGAACGGGCGCTGACAGATCTCAGCAATGGTAAAGCGCCAGGAATTCATAGCATTCCAGCGGCGTTGATAAGATCATCGGCTGTTCAGAATATTTTTAGAAATTTACGAAACAGGAAGAATACCAAAAGAATTTAGGAACAACATAATTATCCCTATAACAAAGAAGTCTGGGGCTGATAGATGCGAACAGCCCAGGACAATTAGTTTAGTATCTCATGTATGAAAAATATTAACGAAAATAGTGCATTGGAGGATGGAACGACAAATATAATGCGAGTTGGGAGATCAGGTTGGTTTTAGGAAGAATGTAATGACAAGAGAAGCAATATTGACTTTGCTTCTAATTTTACAGAATAAGACAGGATGAGAAAAAAAAGCCTACGTTCATGGCATTTGTATATTTAGAAAATGCGTTTGATAATGTGAACTGGAACACACTTATTAAGGGTTTTGATGATGGCAGGAATAAAATAACGAGAAAGAAGCAATATCTATAACCTCTACAGAAGGCAGACAGCAGTAATTAGAATAGAAGGGCAAGGAAAAAAAACAGAATTCGAGAAAGGTGTAAGACAAGGATGTACCAATGTTGTTTAATTACATATAGATATTGTGGTATTAGGGTAGTTAGAAGAGGAAGGAAAACAGGAATTGGAAACATAATAAATGGTATAAATGTGATCCTGGAGGAAGAGCACAACATGAGGATTTATTCAGGGAAAACGAAGGTGGTGGAGTGTTAGATTACGAAGGGATATTTGGAAGTTAAGACATTCTGCTACTTGAGCATCATAATAACTAGGGATGGTAGAAGTGTAGTAGACATAAAGAGTAGGATAGCACAGGCGTTAAAGGTTTTCGCAAAAAAGAGGAATTTACTTACGGCTAATATAAGTATGAATATTATGAAATTATTAATAAAAATGTTCGTTGTGAGTGTGGCTTTATGTGCTTGCAGAAAGGAAAAGAAGAGAAGCTTTTGAAATGTGCTTCTAGAGAGAAATGCTGAAAATCAGATGAGTGGAGAATGAAGGTTAGAGAAAATAAGGTTAGAGAGAACAATATTTAGGACTTTGACCTAGAGAGGAGATAATTTCTAGGCCACGTTTGGAGATGTGAGGGTTTTGTAAAATTAGTATTAGAGGTTAGTGTTTGGGGTAAGAACATGAGAGAGATTAGGGATGCTGTGGGAAGTGGTAGTTATGTATAAATAGAAAGGCTTGCGCAGAATAGAGTTGCGTCAGAGCAGTATAAGGTCTTAATGCAACAACAATTCGAGTCTATTAAGATACGATTGAGTTTCATTCGATACACCATTCTCGTCCTGTTTATTACTTCGTCTCCACATAAAGGAATGTTAAGAAAAACTCACTCGGAAATTTTCATATCTTTAATGCGGCATTTTGTGTAAAACGCGTGTTAATCATATGCACTAGTATTATGCCTATAATTCATTGTAGTATTTAATTACGAATTAATAAAAGAAAGTCCCCAAATAATTTCTTATAAAAAGACAGTATTCAGTATCACTGTTATTTTAGCGTCACGCCGTGTTCAGAGAAGTAACGTGTTTTCGACAAACATGATATATAAAAATACAATACCTAATTTTCAAATAAATTATATTATGTTATCTATACAAGCTTTATAATAGCTGTACGTTATGATAATATATTGGCCAAATACGGAGAAAATGGAATAAATAAAGTGGAATACGTTTCGTCTAATTTTGTAAAATTCAACAAGTAAAAAATTTATCAAAATACAATTTTAAATTACAGTTGCACATGAAGAGTTATAAAATATACCAAATTTATTCAATTTTGTCTGTTTTTGATCAGTATATTATCATCAGTTACCGTTAAATGGACATTTAAATCTCATTCAGTAATTAATTTTGAATGGTAGCTAAATCAACGTTTAACATGCAAATTAACAAATTCATTAGTTTTGTATTACGCACTACACAATAGAATAATTAATTTAATTATTACTCGAGTGTTATTGGCGTTTTATGCTTTGGTAGACTATAAGTGAGAATATTAATTTATGTACTTGCTTCATAAAACCTAAGAAAATATTTGAAGTTTAGGAGAGAAGTGATTTGAAGTTTCATCGAAATATATCGTCATACAGAATTAAAGTTGCAGTCATATTTCAGTTTTATGGGTTTTCAATACATTAATGTCAAGTTGGTTTTCGTAGTAGTTTGTAATAGAACAAATCATTTAAAGGTTGCCGTAAAATTTTGATAGATGTCCTCCTAAAAGTTCACATTATAACTAATTCAATTAATAATCTGCTTATTCTGTTCTCTAATGACAATTCTCTCTTATTTTCCTTAATTAAGTCACGTATGTGAGAAAATAATATCAATTACTTTTATCTCTCCTTTTCTACCCTATAGTAATATACATTTTTTAGGTATCAATATACCTTTAAATTGATAATTCGTAAAATAAAATAGTTTCTCAGTGCAACAAAATCACCAAATGACTTTCGATGAGTTTTAAATTTAAATTATTTTACTGCCAATAGCCTAGATAATTTTTTTTGCTATATTACAATGCCATTCTGTAATTATACTTGTGTTAATCGTCAACTATTAATAATTTAACTTTGAACGAAAATTATTAATTTTCCTTTTTTATAAATTATCTGTAATATGTTCTTCTGGCATAAAAAATAGTGATGCCTAACAGAAGTTAGTATGAGTAGTATTAACCTCTTTAAATCGTGAGGGAGAACTATTTCAAAGTGTAATTCTCCAAAAAAAAGTGGCATTACATTACAAAGGCTTGTTCCTTGTTTCGCGTTTGGTAAACTTCGGCACGTAGATAGAGTTTCTGCGGAGAACCTTTCGTACTGAGAATAGCAACAAATCTCAATCCCCATGAGCGATATTCATCGATTACAGTGCGGCAAGCTCTTTTCAGCTTTTTGTTGTGCAGAGTTTCAACTTTCAGATTTTCTCTCCCTTCAAACAAAACGTGAACCTTGGAGGACTAACAAGCTGCAGGAACATTTCCACATTCTGCTACATTTACATTACTACATCACAGCGTACAACACTTCCCTTGGAATTGTACAACTTTCAGCATTTAAAAGAACTCGAAGGGTGTGTGGTGACCACAACGGTAGAACTGAAACTTCAATAGTAAAGCAGGAAATTTCCGCGGTTAAATGCTAGAAAACGAAATATTTATACAGGTATGTTGAGCTCAAAATATTGAATGATAGTACTCTTTTGTGCTCAAATTTAAATAACATCCAAACGTTTATTAGGATAACAATTACATTACATTTGTTCATCAGTGTTTATGGCTTCAGCCCTATAATAAATAATGAGTAATTATCTCACGATATCTAAAGTGAGATTATTTTTTAGAGTAAGAGGCTACATGACGTTCATCCACTTGGCGACGGACGTATATGAAAATCGACAAAAGGGTTATCTAGGGCACCCGGTTCACTGGAAAGAAGAAATATTCGATATCTCCTCAATTTTGTTCAGGTCAAACCTGGTAAACCCGCATCGGATTGGTGAGACTTTTAGTATTTGTCCCGTGTCTTTCCGATTGCTGGACTGCAATTTGCTGTCGATTCGCAACATTTTCTATCAACTTAGGACATCTCTTACCAACTTTCACGACTTCGGAGCAAACATCTAACAAAACTAATCCAATAAAAATGTGTGTGCGTTCCTTATATATGAGAATGTTCAAATGAAAGGCAAGGCAGACGTCAGAGGAAGGCAGCCAAGGATTAATTAGGACCCCGAGCTATAGTTTAAGGATCCTACCGGCATTCATATAAACGTGATACAGGGAAAACCTTCAAAAATCTTCTTCAGGTCCCACGGCAATCCTATGACTGCAGTGGTGTTTGTTGTGAAGACGCAGGATTCCTTTCTCGCAATAGGAAAAGGAACAGTCTTTACTCTATGCGCAGTTCTCAGGTGCCTTGGTGTTGGGTAGATGGTTTCCTAAAGGGGGTGGTCCAGCTTGGATATATGAAACCAAATATTCTTGGTCGGACCGGGTTTGGTATCTCTTTGGCCGGTTTTCTGAATTCCTAGTATTCTATATAAGCACGAGAGTTGGACCATAACTTATCCAAAATTGTCACGGCATATGTTATTAACTAGTTTGAATTCAAGGCAGCAGCTTAGACTTCGGACTAAAGTGTCGAGATTGTATTTGATCGGCAAACCTCAGGAAATGACCATCTTACCCTTACCTACCTGAATGAGATTATTTACATGAACACCTGGGGGACCAGGAATGACTAACCGTTGTTCTGTAGGTGGGACTGAAAGCTTCTATGGTAGATACCTTGGGTTTTATACTTACCACCGCGGTCTGCATTACAAAAGTGAGGGAGACTCGAAGTCGTGTAAGCACCAACTCTGCATATGACGTTACCCCGGTTGATCCCTGAAAGAGTATCATCAGGTCGACCAGTTCCTTCACCGAAAAATACTGGTAGGTAGGGGTGAACTAAAACCCAACCGTTGTTCTACTGATGAAACCTCAACTCACATTAGGGTTGACTTGGCTGGGCATCAGGTTGCGGTCACAATTTACTCGGGATAGTGCTAATTTCCGTGTGTCTGCGAATGTGAATGAAGAAAAGTGGGAACGGGCAAAGTTCGGTATTGAACACTTCATTGTTTCTGGTGGAGTAAATATCCTTTACGACGTCTAAATCCTCAGGTGTGGGAGTAGCTTCTAACCTTTCCTGTCACCTCGAGGGGCCCTTTTGGGCTCATTGTTGACTAATGATGATTGTGAGACTGGTTGCGGGAGCCGTGTGCACTATGTAGACCTTTGGGAAGACATCAGCAATCTATAGGTTGTACAACCTTCCTCCCCGTAAATCACATTGACCATACACGGGGATGGATGCTTTGCCATCCTTTTTGAATAGTTACCAGCAATTTGTATACCCAATATCTGCGTCACGAGAGCATACATCAAAACTGATGTAGGTGTACTGGCTTGATGAAACTTTACTTAAAAACCAGAGAAAGAAGAAGGTAACTACGAATTGCCGAATTTTCCTTCTCTGTAGAGCTGAGACTCTTTCTACTCGTTAAATATAATTTAATGCATTTCAGTCTGTTTGGAACCATTTCCAAAGTTTTTAATGCTTGATACTTCTTATAAAGGGTTCATTATTTTTATCATTTGTGACTTTCCCTCCTCTCGGGAATGTCAACATTTCAGTGTTATTCTTGTTAATTTCTCTATGCTCATATAATCTGCTGATTAAAAACTACTAAAAGATTTGTAAAGCACTTTGATACCAAAACCATATCGTTGGCGTACCTCTTGTCATATAAAAATTGGCTAATACACTTTACATATTTTAAAATACAAAAATAAGGGAATAATTTATTTTAAATGACCATTAAACACAATATTATACGGTGCATGATGTGCATGTTCCCTCCCATGGTCACTCTTTAGTCAGACTTTTAACACAATGCATTTCATTCTGTATAAAGAATATACAAATGTGCATAGAAGCATACATCCCCCTTTTTTTAAATCTTTTCGGCCCTGGAGGATCACGTGTAACTTTTTACTTCACAAGCCGAAGTATTGAGTTGGGTTACCAGACTTGTGAATGGCGTGTTTACGACTAGATTAGTGAGTCCCAGAGGATGACGATTTATGATACCATTCACAAGATCTATGCCCTCGCCGGAATTCAAATCCGGGACCTTTGTATTTATAAGAAGTGACGCTGATACTACACCAAAGATATCAGTTCACATCATTTTTCTATTATAGAGACTAATGAATAATGAATATTTAAAGAAATGTCTTACGAAAGAAATACTTTTTTGCCGTTAAATATGCATTTTTATTTTACACATCTATTTATATAATTGAATTCTATAGGATTTGTTTTGAAACATCACTTCTGACCAATTTTCTGTGCTTATTAATCACATTTTCATATGTAGTTTCCATAACCCTTTAACTTCAGTCAGAGGACTAAACATATATAATTTTTTTAATATAACAACATTCTTGCACGTATAATTTTTCTCATACTACTAATCAACTGACTGTCACTATTTTAAGATCGTATTAAATTAGGAGAAGCCAAAAGAATTGCTCATGTGAGTCTTGTTTGTGATTGTATACCACCAAAAGTTTAATATTCTGCATACCAAATTCCACCTTTTTCACCACAGGTAACACACAGAATAGTTTCACGGCGTCGTGCGTTTGTGTTTTTTTCTTAGATAATTTCATTGTGATTACGCGTTTCGTACCCCAACGAAGTTGATATCAGTTGAGAAAAACCTTGGACTTTGAAACAAACGAAGCATAAAGGTTCACCACATGTCGACAGCGAGCAATATGAACAAATTGTTTTCTGAATAAATATATATGATACCGTACCCATTTGCGTTTCATCCACATTTAATCTGAAATTATCAAATATTTGTGCATAATGTATACCTCAGAGTGTTGGAGACTGCATCAAACAAAAATTTATAGCAAAATTTGACAGATTACACAGTTCAGTAATTCATCATTACTATTTCGAGGTTGGAATCTAAAGGTCTCTCTTATTGATACTATATATTTTCATGCATCGTATGTTACTCTTATCCTAATCACAGTTTCAACTTTTCATAACACTACCAATTGCAAAATTAATTAATATTTTATATTAAACTATTAACGTAATTTAATATTTTATTATTTAGGTTATTTTTAGTCATATTTATCCTGCGGAAAGTTATCACTTCATTATTTAAAGATTCCCAAATTTTTCATTTTCGACAGATAAGACGAAAATGTCTTGTCCGAAACTTAGGAATTGGATTAGATCTCCTTTTAGTTACATGTACAAATATGTTCAAATCTTAAATAATTATCAAATATAGTGAAATCAGAATTATGCTGTAACGTGATTACACCAAGTATTGATATTATTATTTACTGTTCCCACGGGATATCCTGGGATTAAGAACTTTCGCTCATTTAAAGACTTTATTAAATATACTGTAGTGCTGTAGAATTCCTCCCCAATTTTATTCGTTTATTTTTATTTTTAAAATACACAAAAATTCAGCAATAACATTCTAACTGGCGAAAGGTAGATAAGAAGTGGTTTTTCCCGGCGTCAGGCTGGCGGACGGGGGACATAACTATTTGCAGATTTATAATAATAAGCTTGTTTTTCTGAAGGAACATTCACCCTTCAAAATTTCTAAAGGAGACTATTCCCTGTGTCACGGAAAATTTCCCGCGCTGGACGAAGGATTCATGAGAATTGGTGGAACAAACATCACGTGAGATAGCGTTTTCCCGTGGAGAAAAGATATACGAGATTAGCTGGGAGGCGAAGAGCCGAAAATATGTAAGAATGATTCTGGACGTTGCGAGGGCGAGGAGGTAGAGATGGAGAATTGTGCAAGACGTTCAGAAGGCGAGCAGACATACGAAGAGAGTTGTTCAAGACGTTGAGACGACGACGAGGCAGAGGAGGTGTGAATTGTTGCTCTTTAGTGAGAAGCCATTGAGGGAAGAAGATGGAAAAACGCTTTTCCTCTATCACTGGCAAAAAGAGGTTCATCCCACTTTACGCCGGCAGAGGGAAAATCTACCATTCAACCCGAAGGAAAAAGGAAGTACCTGTCACCACTAACCTGAATTGAGACACGAATGAAGATAAAACTGGTTCTTCAAGTGAACGAAATCTCTTCTGCACGTCGTTACCCCAATGAGTAATTAACCCTGATATTTAAAAATCGTCCCCTTGAATTAATTTATTTGTTTTTAATAGCGCGCAGGACCCCATTTAAATTAATTGTTTTTCTATAAACAGAATTATTATATCGTACCCATTAAGTGATTTCATTTAAATAATACCCCATAATGATTTACAGTACATTAGTATGGAAAAGAAGCAGGGATAATGATGATTTATATAATAAAATAAATTTTTATCATTACATACATCGATTACCGATAACCAATCAAGCAGCCTGGTGTCTGCTAGTATATGGTCAGCTTGGTTAATTAATGCAAGGGCTGGATTGCGGTCAATCTCGACCCATCATTCAATAGAGACCAGTCAATCGCGACGCTGCGCGATGGAAAATGGATCATCCCACAAGTCAAAAATGAGCAACCTCCTATTGTTGATACAAATACTTGACCCAAGAAATTATGCCTCCAGTTTATATATGCTGCTATTAGTATAATATATTATTTGAGCGATGTTAAAATATTAGTTTCACATCCCGGCTATCGTACCTCATGGCTTGGTGAATTGGCGTTTACCACGTAAACAATAAATATTTGTCGTTTTTAGGCTTATTGTAACATTAACAAATTGGTCCTTAGCGACATTGGTACAGTTCTGACTCGTATTGGTTTAAATAAATTTTTATAATCTTTTCTAATTTGTATATGTAATTGTAATATCAAAAGTCCCTCCGTAGAAAAGTACAGTTAAAATAAATTCGAGTATAAAGTTCTACGGATGTGTTCTGGTTTATGCAGGAACATTAATTCAAACTCAGAAATAATAATATATTTCTATGCTATTTGGTCGTTAGATAGGTATAAATATGAGTTCAGGAGACATTTCACCAGCACTGGAGTCAGGAAAAAAATCTGAGATAAAAAAAATTAGCCCCATTAAAGTAAGGTATTGAGGCTGTATTCTGAGCAAATACTGACGAACTCCTTAACATCATTTAATATACCACTGTTTCATATAGTATTACAGTTTTCCTTAACCTGTCTGTCCAGATTACATCCTAAGATTGCAGAGTTCTTAATTAAAATTCATGCGCTATGCTGAAGAGGATAATTAGTCGCAGACTTGACAAGGTTAGACTTACTGACCAGGACGTGCGGTGAAGGGAATTAGCAATTATAATGTCTCAAGAGTGCGGCTTCAGCTGGGTCTATATGCAATTAAAGTTAGGATAATCACAGTAAAACTAATTAGAAACAGAAAATTAAACTTTATAGTGGATAGTATAAATTATGTATGGACTTAATTTTTCCTCTACTGCAATGCGTTCTTTGTTTCAAGAAATTAAGTTATCGTTAAGGAATAAAAATATTTAAGACCATTAAATGTCTGAAATGAAGCATTACCGTCGTCTATCAACATTACCCTCATATAACCGGACCCACGCTCGTTTCAGCGAAAGTTGTTTCGATTACCGATTAAATTGAAAAGTAGTTGATGTAGAATTGCGTTTGGTTAAAAAATAAAAATTAAAGCAAACTTACTAAGGTTAAAATGATAACACTAGCTACATAACGCAGTTCTTAATTCCATACGCCTCATTATAGTTTCTGAATTTTATAGCTATTCTCAACGAATTATTTTGAAATATTACAGGGATATTCATCACTGAATTAATTGTGTGAAAGGAAATTAAATAAATCCAAAATATACTACGGAAAGGCCATTTTCTTTTTTGTATGTTTCTGTTTTGTGCTGAACTCAACATAAGGTCTTTAATAATATATTTAAAAAAATTGAATAATTCTATTATCACTTTCAATTTATTTCACAGATGTATCATAAAATAGTTAACTTGACTTTGAACTGCGGATTCTTATACACCTAATTATGAAGGGAGAGGTATTTACATTTTAGAGGTGTATAATTTACTTAGTATGCTCACTCTAAGATTGCCCTAAAATTAATCCCCTAATTTGTGAAAATAGTCTCTGAAAGTACATTCCCTCACTGGAGTTCTATATTCTTTCTGCACATTCATCAATGTATTGATGTTTCTATTCATATTTATTTGCCAAATATTCTAATAGAAATATTAACAACAACGAATTTCTTTAGTAAATTAAAACCTGTAAAAGCATTTCTTTATTTTTTGGTCATAATTGGTCCCGATTGTTCTGTAGCGAATATTTCTGTGCTTTTTGCTATGATTCTGGTCAATAGCGAAATCAGCGAAAAGCAAATTGATCGAAGGAAAGGTTTTATGCTCCTTTCGTGAGGAACGGAAAACTTGCAAGAACTGGACGTTGTAAGAGAGAAAGTATTATTATTATTTTAAGTCGTGCAACAGCTGTCATTAGCGAGTACTTTACATGTAGGTAATCTTATCATCCTTTGAATGCTTACTCAATTTTGGGAAGACAAAGGCGCACACAAACACCCAAGCCCTTGTCAGGAATTGAACCCGGGACCTCTGTGGTACGAGACCAGAGGAGGTCGGCAAGAGAAATTATATTGCTACAAAAATGGTATTTGGATGTTTCCACGCAGTTTTTTAAGCTGCTAAACCACGAGTTGTATAACGTATAAAAGAGATGACACCATATCACGTAATGGAAAATTTGTTAAAAAAAGCATAATTTCAATTCAGATAATTTTATTAAGTTCTCTGAGCAGTCACACGAACTCGGACTTTAAATTTTCTGTACGTTCGCAAATTTCAGATATAACACAATTGTATTTTTATAAACAAGATGTTTCTGCTTTTGTAATTTTGTTAATATTCCTCTAGATAAATTTGTTAATTATGTCATTAGAAATTAAGAGTTCAATATCAGGATTAATATAGGTAAAACCGAGGTAATGAAGTGTAGTTAGGGAAACAATGGAATAAATGTCGGAGATAATATTTGAGCGACTCAAAGTGTCGACTTGGCAACACTGTCAGGCGTACTACGTAAGGCAGTCTCGAACGCGCCGCCGTAATTGTAGAATGTATGTTAACTGTTTCGTTAATAAATAATGTTATTACATGAATTCCGTGTACGTATTTCTGCTCCACTACGCAAATCCTGCCAACAGGTTACGGTGCCCAGGTCATGATGTCCAGATTAAGGTGACAAGTTATAGAGAGCAGGTGAAAAGTGAAACTCTGTAATTTGACGAAATAACAAAGAGTTGTCATTCGCAAATTCGCGACGTGTGAACATGTATAACACAAGAATTGAACTATTAAACACATGTAAGCAGCAAATGCAAGCTGTGTTAGTGAAAAGTGAACTGTGGGATTTCGTTAACGGAACAAAAGTGAAGCCGGAACCGACAATCGAAGGTGCGAATGATGCAACAATATAACAGTGGATTCAAGACGATGAAAAGGCAAGAGCAGATATTATTCCGTCAATTTTCCCCAGTGAATTAAAACTGATTAAAAATAGTGAGACGTCGCATGGCGGGTGGACGAAACTTCGTGATATTTGTCAGTCGCAAGGTCCCACTAGGAAAGCAACACTTTTACAGAAACTCACGCTTCAAAAAAATGGCGGACAATGGCGACATACGAAACCATCTGAGCGAGTTCTTCGATACATGGACATTGCTATTCATCCAGATCAATTAGCCATTATGCTACTCTACAGCTTTCCACATTCGTTTGAAAACTATAAGGGGCTTGTAAACGAGCAACAAAAATTTCACATTGCCGGCATTATTTCTGAAAACAATGACCCGACAATATTGTCGACAATGTGTAGCCAAAGCTATGACCAGGCAATGTGTTGCAATGTATATCCCAGCAATATTGCGGTCACAATGTAGCCACAACATTTCCGCCTACACGCAGTACAGCAATAATGGTCGAAAATGAAGTTCTTATTAGTTAGTGGTGATAAAGTAAAGAAAATGAGAACCTGGTTTAGACCTTTTTTAAATAAACAAGACACAATTCTCAATTTAAGCTACGAAGTGATTCTTGATTATTTATTCAAAAAGTTGGCCTTCTATGTCAAAGGCAGACTTTGAATATTTCCTTTAAAAATAGAGGTCATTATAGGGAGAAAGGATACGGTGATGGGGAATACATCACCGATCTATACGAGATTGGCAATTATCTAAAATTATTTTGACGTATTTATTCAGTATCCGACGGATCGATTGAAGTATGCGTAGTTTCTTTATTTGCTGAATAATTAATTTAAAAATTACATAGTACTTTGTAATTCTTTTTTTGTTACTTTTCAATAAATAACCAATATATAGGTTTCACAAGTTGTAAAATTTGTTGGCTATTGTTTGCCAAACATCTATTTTTTACTTGGTATTCTCTAATGACCTACGTCTCAAAATGATGAATTTGTGTGAACTGCATCGATAAATGCAATAATTTTTTCGTTTGGCGAATCCATGATTGGAATAATGAATAATATTTATACGAAACACTGAGAAGGAACGACGCTAACCACATCTAATATTAATTATTAACTCAGCTGATTGACCTCAGAGACCTCTAGGTGAGGGCTGGTGACTAGTATTGCCGGGCAATATTGCATATTTTCGATACAGGACCGAACTCACCGGCAAGTGGTTGCAATACGGACAATATTGCTCGGCAATACTGATATATTGCCGGAAATTTTGTTGGATTTTGGGCAATATTGTTTGGTCATGATTGCCGACCACATATTGCCGTAAAAAGTTGCTCGTTTACAAGCCCCTTTAGATGTGCTATTTAATCGCGAGATGAGTTGCCGACGCCCGAAGCTCATCGTGCAAAGATCACAGAGGAATCGGACGCCAGAACGAATAATGCGGTAGATACAACGCCGAACGCAATGTTTGTAAACAAAAGTGCCAAGGAACTGTATACAAAGAAGAAACTAAACAACGTAAACAAAAGTGAAAGTGAAGTTAAATCCAAACCAAAATTGCGGTGTTTTGAATGTAAACGCACTGGACATTTAAAAATTGAGTGTTGGTACAATGAAAAGAACAAAAAGCGGCAAGGTGAAAATTCAATAGAAACTGGAAATGTATTTCTTCATTCCGTTTCGACTTTGGCGCAACGCGAAAGATATTGCCTAGACAGTGGCGCCATAACGCATCTATGTCACAATTTGAACGACTTTAGTGGTATCCGTTTCGGAGAATACGGTACATTAAAATTAGCCAACAATTCATCGACTACTATCAACGGTAAACGTAATGTGAATTTTAAAGCTAACGTATCAGGCAACGAGAAATATGTTACAATCAAAGATGTGTCGCACGTTCCTGAGTTTTATCGGTAAATAAAATTACCGACCGTGATTTTCAAGTTTTATTCTCTAAGAACTAAGCCGAAGTTATCAACAGAGATGGACAAGTTATGCTGCATGCCGATCGAATTGGTAATCAGTTTGAAGATGCTTGTGCTGTTTCATCTCATTTGAAACCGACTAAAATTTCGTTCGAAATTTTGCACAAGAGACTCGGTCATGCGAGCATGGAAGACATTTTGGATGCTGTAAACAAGAAAGTGGTTACTGGTGTGCAAATTGAGAAGAAATTCAAGTTTAATTGCTGCATTTGTTTGAAGGGGAAGATGTCACGAACACCTATTCCTAAGAAGTCTAATCGAAAGACACACTTGTTGGACTTGATTCAAATAGATGTTGGTGGACTGATGAAAACACAATCTCTCGGTGGTGCCAAATATTACGTCGAATTCATTGACGACGCTTCAAGATGCTGTGAAGTCAAATTCCTGAAATCCAAATCCGATGTCTTCAGTGGAACCAAAGAATTCATCAACAAATTTGAAAATCAAAAAGGAATAACTGTGAAATCATTGCAATCAGACAATGGTCGTGAGTGTGTAAATCACCAGTTCGACGAATTCCTGAAGAAGAAAGGAATTATGCGAAGGTTTACTGCTCCCTATAAATCTGAACAGAATGGTATAGCCGAACGACGAAATCGTACTCTTCTCGACACGACGAGATGCTTGCTCGCTGAATCCAAGCTGCCAAAATCTTTTTGGGCAGAAGCTCTAAATACTGCCAACTATTTGCGAAATCGTTTACCCTCCAAAAGTTTGAACGGCCGTACGAGACGTGTACCGGAACACGACCAGACCTTATTCGGGAGTCGTGTGTTCTACCTAGAACATGAGCCTGGAAGAAGTAAACTGGACGATCGTGGTCAGGAAGGTATTTTCCTGGAGTATACAGAAGAATCGAAGGCTTACCGTATCTGGTGTGTGAATAAGAAGAAAGTGATAATCAGTCGAGACGTAAAATTTTGTGACGATGAACAAGATCTTTCAAGATTAAACAATCTAGAAAAAGGGGAAGATATACAGCAGAATCCAGACTGTTGACTTAGAGTGTCATGAAGATAATTCTTCAGTTAAAGAAAATGAGACTGAAGATTCCATGGATACAATTCAGGCAGAGCCCTCAAGATGCAGAGGCAGACCAAAATTCATAAGAACTGGTTTGAGAGGTAGACGAAGAAAGGAATACAACTCGAGTTCGTGATGCAGCGGAATATATCGAACAGAAAGAAGAGATTTTAATATCAGAAGTTCCAATGAACCAAGCGAGGACAGGTCCCGACACAGATGACTGTTTTGAAGAAATCGTGAACGAAATGAAGTCAGTGCTGAAAAATGATACATGGGAACTTGTTAATCGACCTAAGACAGGAAAAGTTATTGGCTGTCTCACGGTTTTGCGAAAACTAAAAGCTGATGGTACTTTGGACAGAAGAAAGGCCCGACTGGTCGCCCTAGTGTTCAGTCAACAACCCGGAATTCATATCTCGGAGACATTTGCTCCAGTAGCACGAATAGGATCCTGTCGTCTTATGATGGTATTAGCAGCCAGATTTGGAATGAAAGTGAAACAATTGGACGTGACTACAGCATTTATAAATGGGAATTTGAATGAAGAAATCCATATGGAGGTACCAAATGATTTTGAAAATATCCTACAGTCAATTATTAAGTCAGAGAAGAACAGTCCATTGGGTGTCAAGGCCATGAACATGCTAACGAGATTTCGTGGAGGAAACACCGTTTTGTTATTGAAGAAATCTTAGTACAGGCTACGCCTGTCGGTATGAAAAGCTGAGCACAACCCTTGGAAAACTTGGCGCGACTCCTACAGAGTCAGCCCCGTGCTTGTTTCAGATTGGTTCGGGAGAGGATGGAATCCTGATCGCGACATATGTCGGCGATATTTTGATATCATCGAAAAATGAAAAGGCGATCTCCGATATCAGTATCAGTCGAAAACTCGGAAAACACTTCGAGATGAGAGATCTTGGGTATGCATCGTGCTGTCTAGGTACCCAAATTATACAAGACGATGATGGAATCTCATTAACCAGGAAGGATACATCAATGAACTTATGGTTCGGTTTAATATGTCCGAGTGCAAGCCGGTATCTACTCCAATTGAAACTGGAACTAAATTAAAGAAGAATTGGCAGGTCGAAGATTTCAAACTTCCCTATCGTGAGTTAATTGGTGCTCTCACGTATTTGTTTACATGTACTCGCCCTGACATAGCCTTTTCACATCCTCCCTAATCTACTTAGCGAATTCCATCCGAGTCCTCTCTCTTCTGTTCTTGCCGCATACACTTCCCTCTAATGCTAATTTTACTAAACGCTCGTGTCTTAAAGCGTGGCCTATTAATCTATCCCTTATCTTAGCCAACGTCCTCCATATTGTTCGCTTTTCCCCCATTCTGTTTAGAACTTCCTCGTTCTATCCACTCATCTGATTTTCATCATTCGCCTATATCACCACATTTCAAAGGCTTCTATTCTTTTCCTTTCCGCAGCTCCTATCGTCCACGTTTCGCACCCATATAACGCCACGCTCCATACGAATATTTTTGGTAACGATTTCCTAATATTCACACTTACATTACCCGTAAGTAAATTCCTCTTTTTCGCGAAAGCCTTCCGTGCCTCTTCTATCCTACTCTTTATGTTTACTATACTTCTACCTTCCCAAGTAGCAGAATTCCTTAACTCCCGTCAAAATATCCCTTCCCAATCTAACACAATTTGTTATTACACTGTTTCCCATACACTCTATTACCTTGGTTTTCCCTTTATTAATCATCATATTGAACTCTTTCTCCAGGACTCCGTCCATGCCATTTATTATGGTTTCGAAGTCTTTTTCTGACTCGCCTAATACTACAATATCGTCGGCAAAGCGTAAGGTTTTGATTTATTCTCCTTGTAGCATGATGCCCTTCCCATATTCTGTTTTAACGTTCTTTACCGCTTGTTAAACAGCATGGGTGACAGGCTTACTCTTGAACTTCTATTCTAATTACTGCTGCCTGTCTTCTGTAGAGGTTATGTGTAAACCTCCTTTCTCGATCATTTGTTCCAGTGCTCTTCAAAATCCTTAATAGTGTGTTCCAGGTCACATTATTATCAAACGCTTTTCTAAATCTCTAGTTCAATAAATGTTAAACAATTTTAAATCCTGGAAAATACAATATAAAATAATAAAGTTGTTAATCTATTTGAACCATATTTAATAAATTTATTTTAATTACCGATATAAAGATTCTCGATTGTATAAGGGTTGTTAGATAATTCTGGTAAATTTTAATGAAAGAACTGGTAATTTTTCAATGTTGTGTCATTGTTAATAAACATGATCCTTTCAAAGAGTTTCCTAAAAGTTTCAAATAAATTTCAGTTTCAGTCTATTTTTGATGTCCTTCTGAAGCGTTATATGTGTAGTTAGGCGAGACTATAAAAAGAAAACAATTCCGCACTCTCATTAAACGAGTTGTACAGCTGCACACATCAAAAAACAAATCGTATGAAGTTCATGCAAACTCTGCACCAATATTCAAGACCATTTACTTCTGGATTAATTAATTAAAACGAGATTCTAGAAGCACATAATATTAAAAACATTCCGGCCGCTTAATTGAGGTCACCACTCAGGGAAACATTGAAAAAGGTCTTACGTAATGGCTGGTCGCGTGAGGGAGCTGATGGCGTAAGCTTCTCAGCTAAACGAGTACTTTTCAGCCTTCATGAAAAGTTGGTGATGGATACCACGACTGTTGACATTGAACCATAAACGATTTCGGTAAAATATTTCAACTCAAAAACCGTATATGCTTAGGCATAACCCACAACACTTCTTGGCGCAGATTCGTAACCGTAGACAAAATTTGGATTCATCACTACACTTCAGAGACTAAAAATCGATCAAAACAATGGACCAAAGCTGTTGAAAGTGCACCGAAAAAGGCGACGACCGTTTTGACGGCTGGATAGGTTATGCCTATAATATTTTGGGATTCTCTCGGTATAATATTAATATTTTTGTTTTGGAAAGTGTCAGAACCATAACTGGGCTCTATTATGCTGTTATGTTGCATCGTTTGAAACGTGTGGTGTTTGAGAAATGACCAAGAGAGGCGATCAAGAAATTGCTGTTTCACAGGACAATGTTCCAGCGCACACAGTAGCAGTTTCATTGGATGAAATTGTACGAGCAACGAATGGCATAATCTTGTTCCCGAACTTGAAAATTTGTCTTCGTGGGAAGAAATTTACATTTAATGAGGAAGAGATCGAGGCTGTAATGGGGTATTTGACAGAGTTTGACAAAACATATTTTTGTGATGGGCTGAATAAATTGAAAACTCGTTGGGAAGGTGACTTTGTTGAGAAATGAAGTAAGTTTTCTGAAAAATGTTCTTTTTGTTACATTTTTACCAGACGTATCAAACAACCCTCGTATTATTACAAGCCAGAATCGTGTCTAGGTGTTTGCCGACCACATTTCGAAAGTTGATAAACTGGATCGAGTTCGCTGCTCAATGACTGCCAACTTCCTTGCCGTGATCAGATCCTTTTCCTGGTCTATCTCTATCATATTGATTACCTCTTCTATCATTCCAATTTTCTGAAACTTCTCCATTTTTCTTCCTCCAATTTTGTCACTTCATATAATCATAACAACATTACAACAAACCACAGCCTCTTGAATACATTGACACCTAGTTAATACGATGTCACGTGCAAACTCCGTTGAGAAATACATACTCAACACTTCCATCAACACCGCCTGCGGTAATGGACGGTGCAAGTATTTATTATTCATCTCATATTTCACCAAATTTTGCTCGTCAAATGGATAATTAGAGAAACTTCTCACAACACTGCATTGTTTGCTTAAATTCCAGAACTATTTTATAAAGTCCATCAAATAGATCATACGTATCTCATTATTGTAATACGCTTTCCATAAACGCACTATTTTCGTTGAATAATGATCGTAAAAACACTTCCACATTAAATTCTTTTGCTACTAATATAACATACAAAAAATTTCTAAGCCCACCAAAATCTTTTACGATTAAGTACCCTCTCTCAATAAATTAAAGATGTGCTATGTGCACACTGTCCTCTTTCTTTTCTCATCGGACTTGCTCCCAAATTACGTTTACAAACTCCACCTGAAACTTCACCTATTGGTCTTTCATCATATTTATCTGTTAATTACTTTCATTATTAAAATCCGTTAAAAGTTCCTGAATTCTGTCCAATGTTCCGTCTACTCTTTCTCCAATTAATGATATTCTATGTCCAACTTGTTATTTGGATGCATTCCATGCCGGGTCCATTTGTCTTGTAACGGAGTTATAACTTGATTAGTGTAATCCTCTGATAATTTTATTTGTTCTTTCCTTTTTTTGCACAATCTCACTAACCTCTCATCTTGCGGTTTCAACTAACTTCCGATTTTCTCGTACATCTTCTTTTCTTAACCTTCGACTAGTTTATTGCCATTGGTCATATTATTTTCAATCCTGCCTACTCTGTTTTCTATCAACTTATATTTAAAATCTTGATTAACCATTTGTATAACTCTTTCTTTTATAATCCTTTTCATTTCACTTATTTCTAGACCCCCACCTCTATTTTTTCTAATTTTGCAATAACTATTCAACAGCTTGCTTAATCTTGTCTAATTTTATTACTTCTTCATTAATCTCCCGATTTGCTTCCCTTCCATCACTGTTAATCTGTACTTTTTCTCTTTCTGCTTTTCGCTTATTTTATTCTCTTGACACATATCACTTCGCCCACCAAGCTCTACGGATTGTTCTCAACAATCTTATCTTCTGCTCCAATATTTCTGGTGCAGAAGTCGTCCACTAATCGTAAATCCTGTGTGTTCATTATCTGCCTTTCTCTCAATCTCCTGGGTTCAGATATGGCATTTTCCTCTTCGCTCATGATTAACCTATCACTTAATTTCCTCCTCAGTTATTTTTCAGAAATATGAAATTTAAAATTGTCCCTGCAATTGGATTTCTTAAAATTACAGTTTAATTATGCTATTTATTTGAGAAATAACTGGTTTCTATTATTTTAAAGTCCCTTCAATGTTAAATTTTATTACTTACTTTGTTTCGGCTGTTTTGCATCTATTACGGATATCGTGCCCCGACGTTGGTGTCGCCAAAAATTGTAGTGTAATTCTTTTTATTAAAAGGGTGTAATTAATGTGAGCCCGTAGAGATCTTAACAACTTTTACAGGCTAGTATTATTTTATAACATTTAAAGAAGTTCGAAGGGAAAGAAAAAAATCGACCATTTGCAGGGATTTAATTTATATTCTTACATATAATCTTCGATGACTTCGGTGAGGATCGGCAAGTTTGTAAATCCCAAACTTTTAGTTGTGCGTCAGTTTCTGATGTTTGGATTATACAAAACTTAATAACAAGCAAACTTTCAGACGTTTTCAACAAATAAAAACATCTAATTTCTAACTCGAAGAATTATATTAACTTTGGCTTTAATTTCAGTTCATAATAATTTTTTTATTCACATTTCCGTCTCCTCAGATGATTATCAATCCTCTTTTTAATACATGATACTTCAATATCTAAATTCAATTATACAAATTCATAAATAACTAGCCATGATAATATAATTTGAATGTGGCAATCTAATATAGGAACATAATTTCAATACAATGTGTTAAGACTCATTATTTTCCCTTATACAATTTTTGAGTAACAACAAATATTTGTGCTGAATAATTCCTCTTTATTTTGGATATCGTGTAATAGAAAGGTATTAGATTAGAAGTGGTCCTTCATCAAATTTTTTAGTTGAACGCTAACCTATGGAGTGAGCGATACGGGAACTTACTGATGTTAAGCTTGTTAGTAAAGTTAAAATATAAAATCATATTTAAAATAGCATGCACGTAGCTGAGCTGACATTAATTAGCATGAAAATGTCTATTAATAATCCATGATCAGATTATGACCCATTATTACTCGGTTTAGATAATCGTCAGTTGTTTCTACCAATAAAGGGACACAGATCTTAGTCCATAGGTCTTGAAAGAGTTGGCTACAACTAGTAGGGTAAATAAAGTATTATGGTTTTATTTGCAGTTTTTGATGTCCACAATCTCTTGGCTGCGACCATTTGTAATTAAGATTCGCGTCATTATGTATAATAGTTGAACATTTAAAAATAGAACAATAACTTTCACAGTTCATAAATGATCAAACCTTGAAATGTTTCGTGCAAGTAAAGAAACGCGGATGGCGTCATTCATTGTAGATATGTAAGAAACATTCATATAACACCATTTTCTTTCTAAGCAGAAACCCAAAGCCGCTGATAATCGGCTTACTATGGTGTAAAAGAAGCGCATTCCGCATTCTTAAGTATTGGAGGAAAAGCGGAACGACTTGAATAGCGGTATTATATCGCAAGCTGGGTGATTTACTATCAGAAAATAATTCTCAAGATTTAATTTTCCCGATGTCTCAGCATATCACAGATAAAGGAGGTCGCAAATATTATAACAACAAACCGCGTACACCAAACTTGACCATGGATGAACGTTACCTTTGTCACTAAAATCCGTCGAAGTCAAAGATTCGGGCTCACGGAGCGATAGATTATTTTCAGATTCGCAGTTATCTTCTCCCAAAATAGTTTCAATAAATTTTCACTATTTTTCCTGTCAGTTTTGCCAAACTATAGTAAATATATATAGGTAAAATGGAATAAAGTATATAATTCAATTCAAGTGATCTGCGTGAAACGTAAACACTGTAGTTGTTAAAAAAACTTAGACAAGGAGTGGTCGGGAGGATGAAGAAAACTGGAAGTTTTAAATCTCCTGAAAATTCTAAGTATTAGCATTACAAAACCGGATAGAAAGATGCATTTTAAAGCAAAGGGATGAAATAAAAGTTTTAAAAAGGATTTGATCCTGACTACTGTAACACAAAAGTTTTAATTAGAAAATCCATAGCGCCACATCTGACGGAGTGAAGGAAATATCAATCTCAGTATTTAATTACACACAGGGTGAGGACGGTAACTTATTAAAACTGTACGGAGTGACGCGGGGGGGCATTGCCACAAGTAATTCCATGTAGGACACTTAGGATCTAAACGGACAGGAAATGCCCTAAAAGGTAACCACAAGTTCCCATGACGACACATCAACTACGCATCAGTTCCCCTGTGATGGTGGCTCCATACCAGGCGCATGAGTACGAATATTTGAGGTATAACGTCTTCTCCACGCTGCTTGTGCGCTCTGTGCCTGTGACTGAACGTTAGATACGAGTGGTCGATGTTCTAGTTCCAGTTTGGTCTTTATTTTTATTTTTTACAAAGTTGGTATTTCTTTTGCTTACCTCACTTTAAGACTTTTGTTGTTTTAATTCTCTAACGCGCACGTAATGCAATTGTATTGCAGCGCGTTATAAAGTATAGGCGCAATTAGTTCAATCTGAGATTTAGACAGTGAATCGCGTGAGTAATCATGAGATGTTAAATACTACCATGTGGAATGTAAGGAACGTCCAGACCCCGGGGTGGAACATCTGGAGGACGTAAGAAATGACAGGCCTGCAGAATAGCAATGCATGGGTAAGGAAACGGACCCCCTATGGCGGGGCCTCTTAATAATCTTTAGACACACGAGGGTGACCAATGTGAAACATGTGAGAGACACCCCTGAGGGAGAACAAAACAGATGTTCTGCACTGGCGATGGAAAGTTGTTGACTTTTTGTGCCTTTAAGAAGTGCGACTGCCCCAAAATTGTTTATAAAGGGCATGAAAGCGGAGATGAGAGGCAAAATGGAATGAGCAGGAGGTTATCCTGCTCGGAAATGAGTGAGAGCCAGGTGGAGGTTGACTTCCTCCTTCCTGGTTTTCCTCTTTCCCTCCCCCCTTGGTCCATAGCCAAGGTAGCTAATTTAAGACTCCTGCAGGCTGAGGCGACCTTGGGCAGTTTGAGAGGTGTATGTACGGGGGTCGAAGACCTTCGGCATACGGTAAGAGTTGTTCGCTGATCCTATTGGACCAGTCGGCTAACTGCCTCTCAATACTGAACAAGGCACGGAGGCGGGTTTGTTGCGTTCCCACAGCAATCCAGTCTCCCGTCATCAGAAGGGCGCAGGAGTAGTACCCACTAGCCCGACCTACCTGATGCAGGTTTTCTAGGGTTTTTCCCTGCATCACCTTTAGGTGAAACACCGGGTAGGATCCTTACACTACAGCCTGGGGGCCCTAGTCAACCCTGGGCTACCTTGCTCTACCTTCCACATCCCCCCTTTTCAAGTCCCTTCCTATGCTATTAAAGGGGAGTTGCCTGCTTCAGGATCACCCTCATGTAGCCTGTTACCCAAAAAAAAAGATGAGAGGCAATCGCTGGCAAAACATCGAATAGAACGGTCGATGAGCAGTCGCCATCATTCGCTAGCAACCCACAGAAGCCGCCAAGGTCCATAAGATACTAGACAAGCTGACTACACGACGTCGAAAAGGGGATAAAAACAGATAAGTTCCGCTCATGGTAGTCCTTAACATTCTCGTAGTTACGCAGACATCGTAAATCCATCATTTCTCCAGGAGCAAATTTATCTCACGGTTAACCCGAGATTTAAGATTTCATAGCTGAATAGCCAGTATTAGAACAAAATGTATGAATAATTGACTACGATCGGTCCGCCAAAATTTGTTTTATAATAAATTTATATATTCTTTACGTCATACTAATAATTATTTACCTTCCCTCCTTTATTATATACATATAAATAGCAACAAGGACATCCACTCTGGCGCCCAAAAAATTAAGAGAGTACGCCACAGTACATTTGGGTCATTAACTAATTTAAGACGTAAACGCTGTAATTATTAACCAGTACAGTAATTTTAGAAGACAGGATAAGATAAAACCAATCTACGTTTATGGTATTTGTAGATTTATGAAAAGCGTTTGATAATGTGAAATGTAACACACTATTAAGGATTTTGAAGAGCACTGGAATAAAATATCGAGAAACGAGGCTTATACATAACCTCTACAGAAGACAGGCAGCAGTAATTAGAATAGCAGACCATGAAAAGGAAACATACTGCAAGGGGAATAAATGAAAACCTTACGTTTTGCCAATGATATTGTAGTATTAGGGGAATCAGAAGAAGACTTGGAAACCATAATGAATGTCATGAACGGAGTCCTGGCGAAAGAGTTCAATATGAGGATTAATAGAGGGAAAACCAAAGTAATGGAGTGTAGTTTGAGAAACAGTGGAACAGCAAAGGATGTTAGTTTGGGAAGGGATATTTTGACGGAAGTTAAGGAATTCTGCTACTTGGAAAGCGTAATAACTTGTAAAATTATAATTTGGGTTTCTTTATTTATGAAGATAGTTTGATTTATTAAATTTAATTTTATTTCAAAAAGTAAATATATTTATTTAATATAACATAAGACTAATCAGTTTTCAGGGTTAGATTGCGGACCGTGTAGCAGAGAAAATGGGCGTAAATACATACTGTTCCTTTCGTTTTTTCTCTCACGTCCGCGGCGGTGAATCAAGCAGCGAGAGTCCGCAGGTTCATCCCTCGGAACTCGTGGGTGGCGATGTTCTGCGACGACCTCAATTCGAGGACACCTTTTCTCGATATCCCTTCGTTGTACGTACGCACATTTTGCGTATCAATATTTGGGAAGCGATCAGCTTCCAGGCAGATCTTTACTCTCTCCCAGACCGTCGCAGACTATCATTTCATTGTCTCCATTTCCCCTGACGTCGTTTCTAGCAACCTCCTTTTGGCATGCCATGTTATTATGACATCCAATGGAATGTCGGAAATTTTACCGCCATTTCCAGGGTTTCTAGAACCTTCTGCAGGTCAATAACTTCCCCTGCAGACTCAGGTCAACCCTCTCATCAGTCTAGTGAAAAACATCACGTTTGTCGTTGGAATGCAGCTCTACGAACTCTCACTTGCTTGTCCGCCAATTCTTATTAGAAAATTAAGAACGAAAATTACGTTCATTACAAACTAGGGATGGTAGAAGTTTAGTAGACATAAAGAGTAGGATAGTATAGGCAAGGAAGGCTTTCGCGAAAAAAAGGAATATAAGTGTGAATATTAGGAAATCGTTGCTAAAAATATTAGTATGGAGAGTGGCGTTATATGAGTACGAAACGTGGCCGATAGGAGCTCCGGAAGGGAAAAGAATAAAAGCCTTTGAAATGTGGTGCTATAGGCGAATGCTGAAAATCAGATGGGTGGATAGAATCATAAACGAGGAAGTTCTAAACAGAATAGAGGAAAAGCGAACAATATGCAGGACGTTGACTAAGAGAAGGGATAGATTAATGAGCCACGTTTTAAGGTATGAGGGTCTTGTAAAATTAGCATTAGAGGGTATTGTATGGGGCAAGAACAGAAGAGGGAGGCCACGTATGGAATTCGCTAAGCAGATTACGGAGGATGTGGGTTATACTAGTTATAAGGAAATGAAAAGGCTTGCGTAAGATCAGTTAGCATGGAGGGTTGCGTCAGACCAGTATTAGGACTTAATATCACAACAACAACAGTAATTACATATTTTAAAATTTCTCAGTATAATATCGATCATTTAAAACATTTTGCAAATCTATGAACATTAAAATATTAACAATCCAAGAAAGTAGAGTATGTTTTGAATGTGAACAAACTAAATCCTGCAGAATGAGAGACAAATATAGACAGAAGATCTATCAACACATAATAAGAAGGAAAACTATTTTGTGCATGTTAAAGATGCTTATTATTGTGTACATAATTATATTTATTTACATTAAATCATCAAATCTTTAGTTTCCGATTTGAAACCGTTTCAGATGGTATACAATTTATTTTCAAAAATTATAATTTATAGAATTTACATGATTTGTTTTCTTTAAAATAAATGGAAATTTATTTTTCACTTACCACTATAATATTCTGGAGGCGTACATACTATTCTTGTCCATTATCACCTAACCATCCGTCCGTGAATCAGAGCAATTATTTACCATAGCACACATAGAAAGTGCCACTGTTAAGTGCCTATTTGAATCAAGAGCAGACATTATGCGGAATGTGCGGACCGTCTGTTTACTATTCCAAAATATGCTTCCCGCAAGTGCTTCCAAGAATTGCGGGCCTGAAGTGATCTATGTGTGCTTTCCCAACGGAGGTGCTAGGAAAACGTTCCTTTAAATCTTTTTCTCATTGAAGCAATTTCAACTTGAGCATAACAAAAATTAATAACCTATGTTTTATAAAGAAGCTAAAAGTTTTATTATTAAAACAATAAATATCAAAGTAAATCATGTCATTGTTAAATAATCATATTATTATTAGACCTAGCAAGGATTGTGGTGGCTTTCGCTGGACGGATTGGAGAACGCTGCTGTTTTATAATTCTTTCACCTATCAATATTTCTGGTTGTCATTAAATGATTTACTGTATGAGGTATTAGATTTGAGTTATTATAGTGGTATGTATTAAATTTTATTGAAATATGTAAAATTCAAGTGCTTGTCGACCTATGCCAATGTTAAAAAGAAGTCGAAATACATAAAACATGCCATCACTACGCCAGTCCAGTATCCTCTAAATACAAATAGTCAAGCAATTCCATTCCCCATTTCTGTTATTGTTTATTGCCTACCCGTTTTGCTCCTCGATACCAATGTCAATAAACTAACCCTTTATCGAAAATTATAGAACTCAGGTCATATGTGAAAAAGATTAAGAGACTTTTTATTATTTAGTATTGCATAACTCAGTTATGATTTTCATATCTTTATTGGTATAGAAGAACACTGGGGTTGAATATGCGAACAGCACATGGCAATTTATTTAGTATTCGTGCATAAAAGATGGAACGTCAAATATAATGAGAGATCAGTTTGGTTTTAGGAAGAATGTAGGGACAAGAGAAGCAATACTGACTTTTCGTCTAATTTTACAGGATAAGACAGTATAAGAAAAACCAGGCCTACGTTCATGGAATTTGTAGATTTATAAAAAGTCTTTCATAATGTGAAGTGAAACAAACTATCAAAGACTTTGAAGGCGACAGGATTAACACATCGAGAAAGAAGAGTTATACAGATGCCAATCTGCAGTAATTAGAATTGAAGGACAGGAAAAGAAAGCAGAAATCAAGAAACGAGTAAGCAAGGATGAAGACTTCATGCTCTTTAAGTTAAATATAGAACAGACGATGAAGGAAGTTAAAAATTAATATGTAATGTGAATCAAATACAAGGAGAAGAAACAAAACCTTAAGGTTTGTTGATGATATTATGGTATTAGGGGAGTTAGAAGAAGACTTGGAAAACATAATAAACAGCATGGACGTGGAAGAGTATAACATGAGGATTAATAGAGGGAAAACTAAGGTAATGGCGTATAGTATGGGAATTAGTAGAATAACAAAGAGTGTTAGATTGGGTAGGATAATTTTGAAGGAAGTTAAGGAATTCTGTTACATCGGAAGCATAATAACTAGGGATGATAGAAGTATAGTAGACATAAAGAGTAGGATAGCACAGGCAAGGAAGGCTTTCGCAAAAAAATGAGGAATTTACTTACGGCTGTTGGAATATTAGGAAATCATTACTAATATCACTAATATTATTACTAATATTAGGAAATCATTACTAAAAATATTCGAAGGATGTGTGGCGTTATATTGATGCGAAACGTGGACGATAGGAGTTCCAGACAGGAAAAGAATATAAGATTTCGAAATGTGGTGCTATAGAAGAACGCTGGAAATCAGATGGGTGGATAGGGTAACTAACCAGGAATTTATAAGCAGAACAGGGAAGAGAGAAAAATTTGGAGGACTTTGACGAAGAGACTTTTGAGACATGACGGTCTTGCAGAATTAGCATTAAAGGGAAGTGTGTGAAGTAAAAAGAAAGAGGGAGGTCAAAGATGGAATTCGCTAAGGATATTAGGGAGAATGTGGGATGTGGTAGCTACGTAAAAATAAAAAGGCTTGCGCAGAATAGGTTAGCATGGAGAGTTGCATCGAACCAGTCTTAGGGCAGATCGCCACAACAGCAACAGATTGGTACTGGAGTCAGTGATTTATTGCTCATATTTGTTTTTGTTTTTTCTATAAAACTCAGCTAAGATACTCAATGTGACATTAAAATTCTCTTCACCAATTTGTTATGTAATTTATATTGAAATGAGTAGTTCATGAAGTATAACTGTAGAGAAAACTCCCGTTTTGTTTAAAACAATTGAATATTTCACATTGGTAGTAGGGTTAATTTATCACAAAATTTTAGGAAATTTGGATGTGATTTAGTCAGACGTCTCTGGTTATTTCACATTGACTGACCAAGTTAATTATCTTGGTTCAAACAATATAAACCCTCTGATACTGACCTTTCTCAGCACGGACCAAGACGAAAAAGCTTTAATCCACGCGAACCCATTCTCAGTCAAGGTTTGAAATTCGTGACAGAAAACTACTAGTCAATTAATCATAGCCACAAAAACGTCTCGGTCCCTCTGAAACAATGCGTGACGTATTGACCCAAAGTCTCCTCAGTCCACTCGGTCGTTGAGTTGTACTGCAATGCCTACATGCATTATAGGTTAAATATTTAGTACCTTGGCTAAATTTTATGGCAATATGCGCTATGTTAATCAACATATGGCTTGATAATTTAAAAAAGCAACGTATAATTCGCTTGATAGTCACAATATAATAGAAAATGATCTTGTGAAGTTGAAGCAGCTGTACCATATAAATGATTTTTAAAGTAATCGACTGTTTGAGGTGTTACAACTTGGCTCGGGTAATATTTATATCGCGGATTAAAAACCCCTGAAAAAGTGTAAAAACCAAAAATGTGAATTTACTTTCCTGGAACGGTCTACAGATCCTAAATATGCAATTCAAATAAATTAAACATAGGTAAAGTTCACTGTTTATAAAATAGTAAATTATTTTGTCATTTTATAAAAGCTCTTAGAGTAACAGAAATATTTAAGCTTTGTCAATAAATTAAATGTTTTCTCTAAATTATTTATTTTTAAGGAAAATAACAGTGTTGCTATATGACGTGAAGACATTTTGTCGGTCTGTAGATACAGTTTTCAAAGAAAGCCAACAATAATTTATAACTATTGCTTCTATAACAATAACTTTTTGTCAATGACTTGTTTGCCCTGAAGCATTTTCTCGTATTAAAGAGATAAGTACATTTTAAAAATATGAATTATTAAAAAAATGCAGAAGGAAAGAAAAATATCACACTTCATTGTTAATTATGCAGACTTGAGTTTGGAACAATAATATTATTTTAGAAGGAAAATAAATTGTTGAACGTTTATTTTCCTGAATGTTCGAAACTAAACCTAAAGTGTATTTCACAAGTCATTATTTTGTACTTACAGACGTAAATATTCCAGCTCAATAACCATATATACATTTATATATATATATATATATATATATTAAAAATATTAAAACAGTAAGCTAATTCAAAATTTATTAATAACTGTAACTGTAAAAAATAGTTAGGTATGAAAACTATTCATAATTGGAAATACTTGTTCATTCATTTAATTATTAAATAATTTGAGTAATCTTTGTGGAAACGAAAGTTAAAAGCATTTATAATTGTAGCGATGAGCCCATTATATTGAGGAAATTTCAGTTTGTAATAATTAAGTAAGTAGTAAATACTAAGATTAATGAATCTTATGATTTGAACCATTCATGTTATTGTTGTTGTTGTGGTATTCAGCCATAAGACTGGTCTGATGCAACCCTCAATGCTAACCTATCGTGCGCAAGCCTATTCATTTCCTCATAACTAGCACAACCAACATCCTCCCTAATCTCCTTGTATGGGTATAATTTTGTTTTTAATAAAATCTTCTGGTATTCATCCTGTTTCGTAGATTTCGCAAACTATCTTGAATAGCCGTGACATTGCTTCTTCGCCCGAGAATCTTATCAGTTCTGCTGGAATGTTATCAATTCCTGGAGCTTTACAATTGCTCAGGTCTGTCAGCGCCCTGACAAACTCTGACCTCATAATTTTGTCCCCCAACTCTTCATCATCTACCTCCTCTTCTTCTATTACTGACTGATCTAGATTTTCACCGCGATACAACTCTTCTAGATATTCCTTCCATCTTTCTGCTTTTTCTTCTTTATCCAGAATTGGCTTTCCATCCGCTCTCCTGATGTTCTTATTAATATTTTTCTTCTCGTCGAATGATTTTTTGAAATTCCTATGAGCTGCCTCTATTTTACCTTTCACCATTCTTCTGATAATATTATATATTATTGAGGTAAGCCAGAAATATGATCCACTAAAATGTTTCTAAAATCGGTTAAGCAGTTAAATATTTTGTAGTGCGAAATTACGGAAGAAAACTTTAGAAAATATTGAATTATAAGGATCTATATTGATATGATGCAGGAAGGACCTATAAATACGTACTCTTCATGAAAAAAATCATTGGCGTTTCTCAACTGCTGTTTATTTTTATACTTCAAAATTCATAAGCAAGTGACTTTCAACAATGATACAGTGCCCGAGGCGGAAATGCGGATTCTACTGCTGTCCTTGGAATTTTTCATTTCCTGAGCGCTCGGTATAATGGTTGCAGGCGTAATAACTAATTTTGAAATGTTTCACTGTAATTTTCACTTGGTGGAGACTGAAATTAAAAGTTAAATTAAGTAAAACAAACATTATGAAAAAATGGCTAACAGTTTATTCTTTTACTTGCTTAAAGAGTGTACAATACATTCAGTTCATCGATATTTATTTTTTTAATACACTTTAATTTTATTGCCTTCGAATCCTATGACATTCCTTTTAATTTGCTTGCATCATGATTACACATACAGTTGACATAAATACGACTTCAAAATTTGTTGCAGATAAACTGTTCGTACTTAATTAAAATAATATCTTTCTTTCTTTTTCCGAGGTGTTATAGGTCATTTAATGCCTTGGCCCACCAGGACGACTATTCAGTACGGAGTCAACGTAGCGATTCTCCTTCAGACTTCGAGTGGGTTTAGGAGATTCTGAATACATAAATTAAAGAACCGTACCTAAGAAACGAAGGCTTGTCGCTAAAATTTCATCAGCAGAAATCGGTTTTCGCCATAATCTCCGGTCTCAAAATTACTTGTTGTCAGTCATTTTAACAAAATTCTTGTACCCACTCTGGAGACGTAAGACTGTGATCACGCCTTTCAGCTGCCTTCTCGGGCGTTTTCGCCTTAATGTAGAAGTTCATAGCACTCGCCTGCCATTACCTCAAAATCTGAACTAACCCAAAAATCGCTAATTAGACGCAGGAATACTATTTATCTGATTAACGGCACAGAAAAAAACTCACTCCAGATTCCATAGACGTGTTGCAGCATAATATAAACAGTAAACTCAATGAGGAGCAACATGTTGCCCGCAATTATTGTGTGACATATTGTCAGAATGGAAACGCACCCTGGGTGACACTGGCGGGTACGTTTCTCTTCTGAGAGTTAATCTGACTTGAGTGGACTTTGTTTCATTTTCTTTTATAATTCCGGAGCCAGTCTTCAAATTGGTTGAGTGAGGTTTGTAGGAGATGCAGTGACGGGATTTTCTTGAGATGCAATAATAGCAGCAACAACTGTAAAAGTAGCATTGATTGTATGGTCGGTGATACAGAGCGTGGGTCGCAGTACACTCTTTGTGCTTCATCTGACTTAATAGGATGTTCATCTTAAAGCTTCGCCAGGAAGTGTATCCTCCTCATTTAAGCCATGGTAGTGATAGTGTGGTAAATTTTTCTTGATATTATGCCAGACCTTGTTGAGGAAGGCAGTGGAGGAAAATTTATTTTCTTTCGAAAAACTGATGGATTACACTTACTACTCTGTGAATTTTCTCGATTGTGGCATGCTCATCTTTAAATCCAAATTGGTGTTCTGGTCAAATTCTTCTAGGATGGGTTTTATCGTTCTGAGAAAGAGTTATTCAAATACCTAGGGTATTATTGTCAGCAAGCTGATCGGTCGCTAAGGTGACGGCTCTTCAGGAGGTTTTTCATATTTATGTATAAATATTATTTGGGCCACCTTCCATTGGTAGCGATTATTGTTGGTGAAACTTGGCGAAATGAATTTTGTGCAACTCACCTAGGGTTGTCGAACCATGTCCCGAAACACGGCGTCCAACCCAACCGCTCTCTTCCGATGTTTCGGCGAGCAAATACGGCCCTGGGACTTGCAAGCCATGCTGAAAAGGTAGCTACGGAATTTGCAAGACCCAAACGCCAGTATACACAAAAACTTCTCTCAAGCGATCACCAACTAATTTGGCCTCCAATCCACGATAAAACCCATTCACTGTACATTACTTAACATACCGCCCACCTAGAAACCTCGTTTCTATACCCGACGGATATTACTTGTTGGTAAACCGTAGACCATAACCCGGAGGATAGGATTGAGATCAAGATGGTCTCTACGAGGGACGAAAATCGAATCTTCTCTCCATCGGGGCCGAGATGGAGATTTCGCGACCTAACACGAGGCCCACGGTATGGGAAGATATAGGTTACCATGGGTTATGGTATGCCAAGAACGACCAAAAAAAACGATAACGATGACCCTTAAACTAATATAGACAACCAATGCTACAAAATTAAATCAACAAACTATTCATCACTAATATTAATTCTAACACCAAAACTATATATAACAGCATAATTATCCGAGGCGCCCAGTGCAATTGCCGTTATTGGTTATTGCAGGGCACAATTTCACAGCAGGTCTTGAGAATTTCCTAACAACACCATCTTTTCCTGGGAGCGTTTTCACAATACGTCCTAACTTCCAACGTAGAGGGGGGAGATTATCTTCCTTAATAAGAACCAAATCCCCGGAACGTAAATTGGGGTGGCGACACCTCCATTTGTGACGCTGTTGTAAAGTATTCAGATAGTCAAGCGACCACTGCTTCCAAAACGAACGACTTAATTTGCGTAATAAATCCCATCTTTGTTTGAACGATTTAACTCCGCTTATTTCCGGTTCAATAAGGGCGGTTGGGGGTTCTAACATCAAGAAATGACCTGGTTTAAGAGCTTCAAAGTCATTTCGATCCGAACTTAACGGGCTCAGTGGCCGAGAATTCAATGTCGCTTCTGCTTGCGTCAGCAGTGTAGAATTCCTCTAAGTTAACAGCTGACATCCCACAACACGCCCGATGAGTTTCTTCGCGGATTTTATTCTTGCTTCCCAAAGTCCACCCATATGGGGACTAGAATGAAGGATTAAAATTCCACTGTATTCCCCGATTGCCCAGGTCATCCCTTATTTTTTCATTGAACTCTTTATCTGACACAACACGTCTCCATATATCTAACTGGCCATTTGCTCCTACAAAATTAGTGCCACATTCACTATACTTATTGACCCACGACTTGCGATAAAACGACGCAGGGCTGCTAGAAATCCTGGAGTCGATAAGTCAGATACCAGTTCGAGCTGGACCGTGCGAGTTGCAAAACACACGAACAAGCAAATATATCACTTATATTTCCTTGGGATCCTTTGTCTAGCCATGGCTAGCTCATAGGGTCCTCCGAAATCGACCCCACAAATGGTTTACACTCTTGAAGCCAAGCTGCGGGTAAGTCTCCCTTCAAAGGTTGTACTGTTTGGATTCGTACGGAAACATTTCAAGCATTTTCCCCATTGTTTTAGAATCAATTGACTGGCCGAAAAAATCCAAAATTGCCGTTGGATAATGGAATGTAAAGTATTCGAGCCAGGGTGCAGATATTGTTCATGATAATGCCTTATTATCATGCTGCTTAATGGATGCATCTTCGACAGCAGGATGGGTTGTTTTTTCTCAAAGGGGATGGCCGAGTGTTGTATACGTTCGTCCACCCTCAAAATTCCTTCATCTTCGGTAACTGAATAGGAATTTCTGCCGGTATTCCTAATATATTACGATTGTCCGACCCACTTGGCTAGTCTCGATGTGAATCTCCATCGCCGTCTTAATGGAATAATAATCATCATCGAATACTGTTATTAACGCGTCATGTGACTCTTCTATCTTGGAACACTGCTTTAAGTTATACGCGACAATTTTTAACATATTATCGTGAAATAACTGATAGTCCTCATTATACGGAAACGCGTCTTCGAATACGACGTCTCTTTATCCGCTTCTAGAATTGTGGCATGTTCCTTGATAGTTTTAAGTTTCGCTACTAACTTGTTAATAATGAATTTATATTCGTCAATGACCGGCATTTTGAAACTTAGTTGATGTACACAATTATTACGATTATGTCGAAATACACGTACGAAATACTTCAGTAGTATTAATACTAACGAACGAATGACAAGCGAAATTGAGAATTTATTCCCACAATGGAATGTTTCTCCGACAATATATATTGTAGCAACAACGAACGCAACTAGCAACGACGAATTACTGACTACTAGAGAGAGTTGCACCTAATTTAGGAATGTACAGTCATTTCCCTTAATACCACGCCGATTGCGAGGTTTCAAATCGACGATAGATATTTTCCGTGTATTTCCACGTCACGGATCAGCATGCGACCACGGAGAACCATATCATGTTGGCGAAATGAACTTTGTGCAAGTCATCTAGAGTTGTCGGACCTCTGCGTCCGACCCCAGCCTTTCTCTTCCGACGTTTCTTCCAGCACACGTGGCGAGCGAATACGGACTTGGCACTTGCAAGCCATGCAGAAAAGGTAGCTACGGCATTTGCAAGACCCAAACACGAGAATACACACAAACTTCTCGCAAGCCATCACCAACTAATTTGGCCTCCAATCCACAATAAAACCCATTCACTGTACATTCCTTAACAATTACAATGTTTACCATTTTTCCCAAGTGCATGACAGAAATATTGAAGCCTTGCATGTCAGAATCTTGCATACTTTAACACAAAATATTTTGATTATTTTCATTTTCTTATATAGAACATAAAACTTTGCTGAAGTTACCTTTTCTTGACTTTTGTAAACAATTCAGGTTATAACTTTCAAAGAACTGGATTAAATTGTGTGAAATGCACTAATGAAGTAGAGAAAATTTCAGATTTATATGCACGGAGTGAAGGCTTTACCGATGAATTTGTTTCAAAGTTTTCTTACACCTCGTTCCGACCGCAAGCTCCGGCATCATCGTCAGGTAGACAGTCAACCTGACGAGGATGGTGGAGCGTGCTCTTGAAACGTTTTGTAAGCAAAATTTGACACGGGTTGAAACCCGATAACTATGCATATTGCTTGTCGTTTGAGAGGCATGAATGAATTTAAATCAAAAGTAATGCTTTGGGATGACTTTTAAAAATTAACTTCAAAAAGCAAGAAGATGCATGTTTTATTTATTACCTATTAGCACGCAAAATATATATTTCCTTGTTTTGTTTTTGTTTAATTTCAATTCGGTCAAGCGTGCGGACACTCCGAAATCAATATGAAGGTTTTCCTTTCTTTTTCACTCCCTTTTCCGGGACAGCTTGTGTATTGAGCCTTCTGTTCCAGTCATGCTTTGCCCTTGACATCTAGTTGTGACCAATTAGAATTAAACGAACTTGTTGGACCTATTACCGCAAATTAGTGGACTTTGTTTGGCTGAACAACTCGAAAACTTTGTGTGGCTATCGCACCATCTATTGAACACGTTTCGCAGCGGTTTCTTGGTAGACACTGTCAGGACCTCAAAGGGGAGGACCAGGAAACTTAATGATTTCAAATAATGACAGATACCTCCTCTGGGTTGAGCACTACAATTCACTAAATTTTCATCGCATTGGGGTGAACGGTATAAAAACGCATACGGGACAAACATACATTCATTTCTATTTAGGAATATTGAAGTAAATATAACAGGTAAATATAAATTTTTCTTCATATTAGTTCCTTGTTCTTCAATTTTTTCTGCTGCGTAATTAACATATATCAAAAGTTATACGTTTGTTTCCATTATTGATCAAATTAGTTAGAATTTGGTATCCACCTTGAAAAGTACTTCTCATCCTCCTTCATCTACCTCGTTTTCTTTATAATGAGCCTGTAGCAAAGGTTTCTGCCGTGTGTTGTCATATTGGTACCTTAATAGCCTGGTAAATGTTTCATTTCCGTGGTCAGTTCCGCAATTTACCAATTTCAGTGCTTTCCTTTGTATACTTGCATACTCACTTTGTTTCATTTTCCATTGTCATTCCATCTAAGAATACCGCGCTCATTGAACGGTCCTATGTAAAACGCCTGTTATTTCTTTTTAGGCGGACTATCTCTATTATCTTTGAACGGAGGCGTTTATAGCAATTTTTCTGGCAATATTGCCCACTATATTTGGTCATTACTTTCGAATTACTTGCTAATATTATCCGTAGAACGCTGTCTCAGTTCTATGTAGTAATATTTTTTATTTTCTCCTTATTGGCCTATTTAACCATTTATGTTTTTGTCAAATTTTCTCATTAACATTTTGCAATTTTGATTATATTTTCTATAATTAACTTACAGTGATTAATATGATTTTCGTCCGTCGAATTCTGATAGATAATCAGTAACTTTTGTTCTTCAACGCCAGCATTTATTATATTTATAAACACAAAACTAACGACACGCCATTCAATCCAAGGTTTACAAGAATCTATTATTCATTGTCAGATCGTGAATTTTTAAACTTTTTTCCAGACTCGCATTTTAATAAAACATCCCCTGGATTTTAATCTCTGTACAAATTCATTCCAATATTAATTTGATAATTAGCCTATAATCAAATCTAACTAAGATCTGTTAGACTAAATTTATTCCGAACGAATTAACCGTTATATTCAAAGAATGGCACAAATTTATTTTTTAACACGTATAGTATAATTTTTTACAGAAATAATTTTCGAGTATCTACTTGGGTACAGCTTCCAGCGACGCTACGCTTCGACTCCCACGTCCTGTGTCGTCATCTTCTGCCGGAAGAGCACCTGGTGGTCGAACGGTTGCGTCTTAATCGAAGTTGTACCCGAGTGGAAACCCGAGAACTATTCTGCAGCAACTTCATCGGGAAAGTCTTCGTTCACTAATTATAATTTGTTGCCAAATAAAGGATGGAAATTTGTGTGTTTGTTTGTTGTAACCTGCAACTTTTTAATGTAAGCCTACCAATTAATTAATTAATTCACTGACAAAAATAACGTGAAACTTTGGGCATATTTTATGAAGAGTAATATCTTGTTCTATTTAAAATGGCGAATGATTATTACTACTCATTATTTTCCTCTTTGCCACTTATGTTTACACTCATCATATATTTCCTTGTCTCAGTCTATTATATCCATTAACTTCCATATTTTTATATTTTTCACAATTTTTGTAACTACTTTTTATTGTATTATCTTTAATTTTACTAGCCTTGTACCGTAACTTTCATTGAATATTAAAACATGTTGACTTTTTGGACTCTTCATAAATAAAATTCAATCATCTTAAACTCGTTAAGCATGATTATATTTACAATATTTATCAAGGTATGTTCTTTAATGAGTAATAAAATATATGTTATTAATACTGTCATACATTAAAATATTATTAATAAAAATTAATAATTATATTGCATGGCTAATGTACACTATCGAACTTTTTATTACAACGAAAAAAAATTGTTTGATTTTTTCTAAAAATTAAAAAAATTTATTTCGTAACGATACTAATTGTGTTAACTGTCAATTATCGTGTCCCATATTTTGGCATGAGGCCCAATGTGTGCATAACACCTCCTATTAATGAGCATCCTCCCTTAGATCTGGTAAAGTGATAAACTTCTTGTGTGTCAGTTGACAACTTGAGTGCAAAATTTAATGAACGTGATGAGGTGAGCGGTTAGTCGATGTTGTTATAGAAACGCCTGTTTCAGGATCACCCTCATTTAGCCTATTATATTAGACAATATTAATGAAAAATAGAGAAAGCTTAAGATGATTATTTTAATGATTCCACTTTTTTGTAACTCTCATAACGCCCATACAACCATATTAAACTGACATAAAAGTTTTGTATAGGATGTTCAACTCATATGTCAGTGCCTAGAATGTCGTTTACGTCGTAAAAGCGATGGCCCCCTACGTGAATTTTTATTTTGGAAATAAAATAGTCATTTGGTGCCAAATTGAGATCTAGTTCTTGCCTTTTCACTAATAGCTGAACTACGACTTCAGCCGTGTGAGCGGTCGCATTGTGGTGCAGCAAGAAGAAATTCCTCTTCTCCCACTGAATTCTCTGGCATAACCCATCCATTACACTCAGGCAATACAGTCAATTCACAGTAGTATTGGTGGGGAAAATTTTCCGTTGGGTAATAACGCCAGTGTCAAAAAAGGCGATGAGAATTGTCTTTACTTTTGATTTTGTCATTCACAGTTTCTATGGTCTTGGTGAATCACCAACGAACCCATTCTACATTTTGTCGTTTTGTGGTGAATTCATACTGATATCACCAAATATCGTCGTGTGTGATGAATTTTTTCACAACAGATTTGACTGATTTTTTCACTTCAATAAAGCTGCGGCTGGCATCGAGTCAAGGTACGCTTGACAAAATTTGAACCACACTTTTATTTATCAAAACATTACGGAGATAGTCTTAGACTCTTCAGCGATAGTTCTGCATAAGAGACGACGAACGGTTGGCATAAGATCATGACTTGTCTTCAATTGTTTCGTCGGATAAACGTGATGTGGTTTGCTCTGACCTCTCATTGTCCTCGAGCTGTCCTTCTTTAAAACATTTAAATAACTCGAGCATTCATGCAGGACTTGAATCAATTATGTCCCTAACACATTTTCATGCACTAGAATGTCCCCGTAGACTTTTAACCAAGTAAAACGTGAAATAGACTCACTGATCGTTGCTCTAGTGCACCGTTAAAATAATACGGTCACACATCCACTATGTAACACTGCCTTCTCACAACTGACTGGTCAATTAAACATTTACTGCTGCACAGACGTCAAGAGAAATTCAATGTCGAAACTGACTGTATTCAGAGATTGTATACATTTCAGTAAAGTGCTTAATATTAACATAATTGGGCTTTTTAGTGTTAGACATTTTAGAGTATAATATTTAACAACAATGAGGCTCCAGTTAACATAGTTGTGTAGTCAAAATCGAAACTGTGATTAAATTTAGCTCAATGCTTCAGAATTCTAATCCATTTATTTTGAACGCCACATTTTTGGTATTTTTTTAAGTCTAAACATTCTTATTCTGGATTCATCAAATGACACAAACATCCTGCTAATACGTTTTCCACTACCAATGCTGTTTTATAAAATTTATTTTTCTTCTTCTGGTTTTTGTCCTAACATAACGGACATTTAATACAAGAATTAAAGAACATAAATGTAGTTTTAAGCTAACAATTTTTAAACACATACCCTATTACAAAGGTTTGTAATAAATATAATCATTCTTTCACGACATCACAGGGAACCTCATTACTGTAAAAGATATATTTGGAAATGTTGTACATTAAAAATCAACCAAACAGCATGAAGGACAAAATCGTAGCAGGTTATATGACATTTAACATCAATCCCTTTCCTTACTTTCTCTTTTTAATTTTTAACTGTTTCTTATTAATAATGGCTGCATTTTATAAGGTATAACTCTTTATTAATTGTAGAATGCATTCGTTTATGGGCTATATTCACGAACAAGTGCTTGTCCTGTATCTTGATAACTTGATATAACTATAAACGCTTATCAAAAATATTAAACTATTATCCATAACAAAATATCTGTTCTGCAAACAAATAAGTTTAGTAAGTGAGAGAATAAAGCAGAGCATGTGATCTCTAGTTAATTGTTTAATCTAATGTAGTCATTACTTTCTTAATCATTATTAATAGATTTATTAGAGTGGCGATCATTATGAAGCTTGTGCACTACTCTAAGCTAAAAGTGATATTTTCCATTGGTTTTCTAGAGATTACTGTTTATTTTATTCAAACATCAATATACAATAAGTCTATTCAATAATAAATCCGTGGTAATTAATAATCGAATCGAAAATTAGCCCAAAAAGTTACCCGTAATGCCTTTAAGACCGTCTACTGTGAAGCTGTTGGTAACGCAGAACTTTTTTAATTTACAGTGAATATATATATATATATATATATATATATATATATATATATTTAATAGCAATCTTGACATCCTGAACGTGCTATTAATGATGTAATTCAACAATAAGGTGATTGAAGATTGACAGCTTGAATATGAAGTTAGCAAGGCCAGTAGAAATGGTCTTCTAATCCTTAAAAAAATAAATACGCACAGCAACTGAAGATATATTGACTGAATCTGTTAACTGAACCGTTTTGGAATTTGAATGTAATGCTTAAAATTTTGCCTCAGCATACAAAATGTACCGACGAGGTAATCTATATCCAAAGGAACCCTTCATCCATATTCAGGATGAAAGGAAAAAAACTGTCGTTCATTAGGCCAACTTTAGTAGATCGTTAGACACATGGCCTTGTTTCAACATTTAAAGTTAGATATTACTTGAATAACCAAAAAAACGTACCGTGTGAAGAAAGCTCGTTAGAGATTAAAGTAGACAAAACATTTATCGATATGCCTGTGACTTACTAAGATGAAAATAATATTTGAAGAGGCGATAAAGCTTTTAAGGTATAAGAGAATAAATTATTACTCCGATCTGGTCTATTATTCATATTGGAAAAGAAGTAATAGTTTTTAAGTTTTGTTAGAAAATATGAACCGATAATCCTAATAATATGTGATATTCGATCGACTTTAACGTTACTAAAAATAATTAAATCAGTAGAAGGAACGGTAAATGAAAACCCCAGTATTTCAATACTAAACCAATTAATATCAAAGTAATTTAGGCCTCCTCACATAAGAAAAAATGGTTCAGAAAGTAAATTCCAAACATTAATTTGGTGAAGAAAATGGCGTGCGTAAGATAGAAAAATAAAGAACTATATTTACATCTTCAAAAGAACTTTAACTCGTCCGATTTATAACTGAGGAATGAATATTCTGCAGTTTAGTTAGCAACGAATTTTGGATTTAAATAACTGAATTAAATTTTATTATTATTTCTGGTACTTTTGTGTAAACATGGAGCTCAAAAAATATTCCAAAGGTTGTTAAAACTAAACAAGTTCATTAATATACCAAAAGAAGATTCTTCTTAAGTGAAAGTTAATTACAAAATGTAACGAATAATATGTATTAGTGTTTTTGTTTTTCTGTTCTCTTACTAATGTACAATTTCAATTGTGGAGACTATCAATGACACCATAAATAACAATTTTGTTAAGAGTTTCTGGGAACTCATAAATAGTGAAGACTCCTATTAAGTTACATCTCAAGTCGGTTCTTAAAATTCTGCAATGATATATGCTATGTAAGCAGTCCTTTCGAATAATTGAGAGTCCTTTATTCAATTGAACATGAAACATTAATATGTAATGGAGAGGATTTATTAGCAATTTATTAAGATAGATTTTAAAGAAATTAAATTTATTAACTGGAATCAACAATAAATACCAAAACTTTGGGTCCATTAAAATTACCACGGCTAGCTCAAATTTCTTTTTGTGAGACGCTATCTATTCAAGGGTCATTTTGTGGTCATTTCGTGAAGCAGGAAATCAGACATACGCACCAGCGAATAATTTGCACTCACGCATTTGGCTTCGGGGTGTCCGTGTTTTTGGTGGCTACTTCTTTTGTTGACTCCTGCGTTGGTACCTGAGATTGGGTTCTGAGAATTTTCAGTTGGCCGCCCCGTGGTTTTCTTCCCAGCACATGACGTGAGCAGGATTTCACCTTCCATCCTCTTCTCTCAGTTTGTCTCAAGATTCAAAACACACTTCACTCAATCCTCACCACACTCCTGCTTCAAAGTTCGTTCTTGAATAACTGTTTTCCCTCTCCAAGATTCTTTCCTTACTGAACCTCCTCCTCCGAATATTATTTCCCAAATCATTTTCTTACTTCCAAGTTCCATTCCAGACTCATCAATTTCCATTTCCCGTCTTCTTCCTTGTACAGTAATGATTTCCCAAGTGATTAATTTCTCCCTCTTCACCTCTCCAAGTCAACTTTTCCTGTCTCCCACCATGATGTGGATGACGGATCAAATGTCCAGCTTGGTCCGCGGTTTTTCTTCCTAATTTGTGGAGGGAGATGCAGCCTTCAAAATACCCGGTGTTAATGAACTGGGACCAGGTAAATGATATTTAATCCGCCAAACTGTGGAATTAACACGCCCGGGTCGCCGATGTCCCACCTTGCTGTTGCCTTCAAGTTATTTCCGACTGAGAGTCTCCAGGGGGAAATTACTCAGCCACTGATAAAATAAAATGGTTATTGCCTCCTCCACTCATTATAACATGTCCATTTTTACTTTAAAATGAAACTTTCAACATCCGGCGAAACACTATTTACCCTTTAATTTTGAATTATAAGTAAGTCTTTTACGACTGTTTCCTAAACAATGTTTTGGTAGATTTGATTTATTCGTATCGGGAATCGATTCAAGTAACGTCAAGCTAACCACAGAGCCACGGTACTCAATGAAATGAAGGTCGTATATTTGAGTTTTATCAGTCCAATTTACAAGTTACCAACTACTGAAAATTATGAAAGGATTCTAAAATTTATTTATAAAATAATAGGTTAATTAAAACAAAATTTATGTGTAATTTAATTGATTTTGATATTTCAAACAATTTTTTAGCGTTTCCAGGCAGCTATAACACTCATAACTAGGAAATGACACGAAAAACAAGTATAGATCGAAGTAAATAGCACAAGTGGATTTATTGTTATTTATATATTGGGGGTTTTAATTAAGTTTCGAATTCATTCACTTACTCATTCTTTAATGAAGGAAGGAGACTCTCAATGGATCGTTTCGTTGCGTTAAAAGTAATATTTGTATGGATAAATCAAGCCTAAGGAAGGAAAATGTTAAAGACAAGACTATCAATACAAAACACAGCGATAAACTCAAGTAAGAGAATGTCCTTTTTATAGTAACAGGCTACATGAGGGTGATCCTGAAACTGGCAACTCCCCTTTAATAGCATAGGAAGGGAATTGAAAAGGGGGGATGCGGAAGGTAGAGCAAGGTAACCAAGGGTTAACTAGGAACCCCGTGCTATGGTTTAAGGATCCTACCCGGTGTTTCACCTAAAGAAATGCAGGGAAAACCCTAGAAAACCTGCATTGGGTACTATTCTCACGCCCTTCCGAATGACGGAAGACGAGTTTGCTGTGGGGTCGCAGTATTCCAAGAATCGAAACCTATTATTACTAAACACAGAGACAACCGCCTACAAGGAAACGTCGATAACGACTAAAATATGGAAGACGAATAGCAGCACATGTTGATTTACGTATATTCAAAGGGGTAATAAAGTATTTTAAAAAGCAAACAAAATTATTAGTCCTTAAACACTTATGAGTTCTATATATCATATATATATATGATATATATATATATATATTTAACTTGTTTTATGAAAACAAAAACAATATCTACTAAAGAATTTGACCCATTTGGTCACTAAGATGTAAACAATATCCATTTTAACAACCATATTATTTATATATATATATATATATATAATAAGTCTTACTCAAAGTAAGTCTATAAATTTATTAAACTTTTCTTCACTATATTAGGGCAAAAAGATTTGAAACAAATATACATATAAATATTGGGGTTTAAAACATTAACAAATCATTACTAGAAATGTTCGTGTGAATTGTGGCTTTATATGAGTGCGAACCTGGACGGTAGGAGTTCCAAAAAGGAAAAGAATAGAAGCTTATGAAATGCGGTGCTACATAAGAAAATCAGCTGAGTGGATAGAATAACTAACCACGAACTTCAAAGCGGGATAAGATAAGAAAAAAGAATATGGAGGACGTTGACAAAGTGAAGGGCTGGATTAATAGGCCACATTTTGAGACATGAGGGTCTTGTAAAATTAGAGGTAAGTGGGTGGGGTAATAACAGAGGAGGGATACCAAGAATGTAAAACGCTAATCGGATTAGAGAGGATGTGGTAGTTATGTATAAATGAAAAGGCTTGCACAGAATAGGTTATAATGGAGAGTTGCATCAAACCAGTATAAGGACCGAGTACTACAACAACAAAGATTTAGATTTATTGTTGTTTCCGTTGGTCTTCAGTTGAGGAAATAAGATACAACATACTTTACATAAAGTAACAAATAATTATAAGAAAAACTAAAATAACAATTCACTACATAAAATCTTTAAATATATAACTATAATAAACAAGATATAGTAAAAACTAACTGGAAACACGACAAGCACACCTATAGTCCACATTTCACACCACTATATATATATATATATATATATATATATATATATATTTGAACAGATTCATTATTGTTTGTATTATTCCTCGACTGACGAAATAGGATAAGTAATACATAACAAATAATTATAAAATTAACAAAATAAAGTACATAATTAATTGTAGATAATCATTAAAGAAATAACTAAAAATTAGCAGGATGTAGTCTAAGATCATTACATCTCTACACGCACACTAGCGAGCACAAAAAACACGTATAAACCATGGAGATTTCACTTCTTGGAGCTACACGACAAGGAACCTGACCTGAGTAGCTCCAGGCAATACATGAAACAAACTAAAGAGCAGAGAAACTATACTGACAGTTTTAGAGTTATGTAATAGAAAGTTTTACAAAACAACACGCTCAACACTTTTGCAGGAACATAAATTTCAACTATTAGGGGAGCAAACACTTCCCAGGAAAAAAGAAGTATGACATTCATAAAGGTTGTTAGAATAACATTAAATTGTAAAACATTAATGAATCTGAAAACAAGGATAAATTTAATTTATTTTTATAAGACGGAAATGTGTAGGCACTTAATTAACTCGAGATGGCAAGAAGCTATGCCTTAGATTATACTGAAGTACATTTTACGACGATCTTTACATGTGTTATCGTGCTCCTTGTAATTCCTTTACTGAATGTAAACTTGATGCTTATGAAATATTAATGTCAATTGAATATTTATAAGAGCTCGCGCCAAGAGAGTTGTATAATGTTCTGTTTCTTATGCCATAACTCAGATACGCGGAGACTACCAAAATAACGATTCCTGACACGTTATTAGTTTCAGGTTTATTGACACTTAACTTCACAAACTGGCAACAACTCGGAATTTATAATGCATCGACATTCCAATATACACATTATTCACAGTCAATTAAGTGTACCCAATAAATAATAATAGTTTTTATTAATAACATCACTTGTATGTATTTCAAAAGACGTAAATTAATGACCAATTCTCAAAGAAACTGTAACAATCTATCCCAAATTCAAAATAACTAACTTTTAATATGTCGGCTCGTTGTTATGAGAAACAAAACATTGTTGACGATATCGTCCTAGTCGTGGAATAAATATTACTACTCTTTTTCAGAGGTTTAAAATTGCAGTTTTACTTGCAGTCAAATAATTTACTAAATCTACAAATGAATAATTTGTCCATCTCATGTTACCCCCCCCCCCCAAAAAAAAATCACAGCAGACTCGTCTCCCGTCATTCGGAAGGGCGTGAGAATAGTACCCAATGCCCGACCTACCTGATGCAGGTTTTCTAGGGTTTTCCCTGCATCTCTTTAGGTGAAACATCGGGTAGGTTCCTTAAACTATAACCCTTGGCTACCTTGCTCTACCTACCGCATCCACCCTTTTCAATTCCCTTCCAGCTGCCTAAAAAAAAACATTGAAACAATATATTGAACAAAATTATGCTTTCCCATGCCACAATACACAAGTTAACTTATCAACAATTTTTGACAATTTATAAAGCAAAAATACAATCTTCTCAGTCGTCTCCAATAAAAATAAATCTCTCTGCAAATCTGTACTTAACCAATAGTTTCCTTCATAATATTTTCCCTTTAGCGTGCAAGAATGCCTCATGTACAGCTAACATGACATCCTCTCTCTTTCCTTTCAAATATGATCTTCTTTGAGTACTATGCAAAGATGTTTATTTTATTTTCTTTATAATCATACTACACAACCCAGTTGTTTTCTTAGTCACACAATGTTTCGCCTAATATTTTATCAGTTAATGTCATGTTAATTCCATAACCTGTTGATAATGAAATGCAGGCTGAAAGTGAAGAAACTCCAGAAAGGTATTAAAACAAAGAGGTGGGAATTAGAAAATCTCAAACAACAGAAAGTGCTTCAAAGTGTCAAAGAAGATATCAAGCATAGATTAATAGAGAAAGGAGAAAACCAATATAGAAGAGAAATGGGCACTCTTGAAGCCGACGAAACAATAGGAAGAATAGCTCAGACCAATAGGAAAGGATGGACAATAAAAATGATTGAACGGCGTGAATATAAAAACGCGAGAGATGAAAATATTAAAGAGATTCACAGGCGCTTGAAAACATAAATCTGAAGTCTATAACTATATATATATATATATAACCTAAAATATTGTTCGTGTGTTATATTCTCATTTTTTCTAATAAAAATTTATACTTATTCTTATTCACGTGACATGATAACGCTATATTGTTTTTCAATTTTGCTTCTAATGTTTGTTTATGATTGTAAATCAAGTAAATTTACATTTTTAGCAGGCTAATCAATATATGATTTCACACGTCTTATACGTGGTATTTTGTATAACACATTGGATTTATTTTGCACATCAATATTATCTTTCAATTTAGTTAATTAGTTTTCAAAATGAATAACGGGTTTAAATTTAATTTCGTTCATTTTTATGTTAACATACGTGCGTGAGACTTATTTTTCTTTACTAGGTTTGGTAGTGTCTTTCATAATCTTCATTGTATATATGTGTTAAAACTTACTCTTTCGTTTTAAAAAGAATGAAGGGTCAAGAGAAGCAATATTGACTTTGTGCCTAATTTTGGAAGACAGGATGTTCATGACATTTGTAGGTTTAGAAAAAAATAATGTGACGTGGAACACACTATTAAGGGTTTTGAAGATAACATAACATCTACAGAAGGCAGTCAGCAGTAATTAGAATTGAAGATCAACGAAAAAAAGTAGAAATCAGGAGTAAGCCAAGGATGCAGTCTGTCACGCATGATGTTTAAACTTATACACATAACAGGCGATGAGGAACGTTAAAACAGAATACGGATAAGAAATAATACAGCAAAGAAGAAGAAATAAAAACCTTATGCATTCACGAAGATATTGTAGTATTAGGGGAGTCAGAAGAAGACTTGGAAACTAATAAATGGCATGAACGTGGTCATGGAGAAAGAGTTGAATATGAGGGTTAATAGAGGCAAAACCAAGGTAATGGAATGTAGTTTGGGAAACAGTGGAATAACAAAGGGTGTTTGATTGGGAAGGGATATTTTGACGGGACTTAAGGAATTCTGCTACTTGGGAAGGTAGAAGTACAGTAGACATAAAGAGTAGGATAGCACAGGTCGGAAGGCTTTCGCAAAAAAGAGGGATTTACTTGTGGGTAATATAAGTGTGAATATTAGGAAATCGTTCCAAAAATATTCGTATGGAGCGTGGCGTTATATGGGTGAGAAACGCGGTTGATAGGAGTTGGAGAAAGGAAAAGAATAGAAGCCTTTGAAATGTGGTGCGAATGCTCAAAATCCGATGCATTGATAGAATCACAAACGAGGAAGTTATAAACAGAATAGGGGAAGAGTGAAGAATATGGAGGACGTTGATTAAGAGAAGGGATAGATTAATAGGCCACGTTTTCAGACAAGAGAGTCTTGTAAAATTTGCAGTATGGGAAACAGTGGAATAACAAAGGGTGTTAGATTGGGAAGAGATATTTTGAAGGAAGTTAAGGAATTCTACTCCATAACTAGGGATGGTAGAAGTATAGTAGACATATAAAGCAGGATATCACAGGCAAGGAAGGCTTTTGCGGAAAAGAGGAATTTACTTACAGGTAATGTAAGTGTGAATATTAGGAAATTGTTGCAAAATTGTTCGAATGGAGCGTGGCGGTATGTGGGTGCGAAATGTGGACGGTTGGAGTTGAAATGCTCAAAAGCAGCTGGGTGGATAGAAGAGGGGAAGAGCGAACAATGTAGAGGGCGTTGATGAATAGAAAGGATAGATGAATAGGCCACGTCACAAACTCACATTACAGAGGTCCCGGGTTTGAGTCCTGGTTAGGGCCTGGATGTTTGTATGTGTTTCAAGTACCCTTACTGAGCTTACCCGACAGAGAAGACGTAAATGAGATACCCAAAAGAGCAAGTCGCTAATGGCCTCGTTGGTTGCTGCATAATGGAAATTTAATTTAAATAAAGGAAAAAGTCTGGTTGAGGCTTCTATTTGAACTTCCCCGCAGTATCACACCATTGATAAGTCTCTACTTAGACATTAACTTTTCTCAAGGGGGATATCCAGCATACCTTGTTTTTATGAGGGTTTGCTTGCATTCTGAATATACTCCACGCATATTGACTGACGTAGTTTCGTGTAATTCTGAGTAATTTGAGTGAGAAATAATTTTTTCTGGTACCTAAATGCAATTACAGTCCATTATTAGAGTGAAATCACTCCTTTGATAGACTGAGTGATCAATAGTTCATATCATTCCTACTACGTAATAATAGGACTTAATGGGACGCACCTCACGTCTGATGTATAGATTATTAATAGCAGTGACTTATTTCAGACGTTGTGGGACACCGATATTAGGTCTAAGTTACGTACAGCTGCACAGCATTTCACAGGCTTGATGACTGTCAACATCTTTCCATATTGTATGGACAGCGCATCTAATATCATCATATTGAGGTTTGTCTAGCAAAATGTTAGACTGGGTCAAACACCTGACTCACGTTAAGTGGACCAATCATAACTAGAGCTTGTTAATGTGTTAATTTCTCCTGTGTACCAGTTGAAATGATTATACATCATTATACGATCCCTTTGCACATGTGTTCACCGTGTCTTTGAAGAGGTTCAGAAAACAATTTTTAAATTTAGTTGAGAGATTGTAGTATTTTTGTTTAATAAACGGCATGGCCTCAGGGAATTGATCCTCCAAAACCGTTCTTAACATATTTTCTAAGAAATAATGTAATTTTCTTTATTAGTTCATATTTCATGTTTTTTAATCAACTAATCGGATATGAATATTGATTCATTTTGTCTTATTTTGGAATAACATGACTTATTCGTTACGTATGCATTAGGGTCTTACCCAATACGTCAATGAATTTTGGTTCGGTGTCAATGATTTCTTTTCCGATACTGTAGCAATATTAATTGTTTCGTTATTTTTATTAAATTTTGCGTTTTCATTGGGTATATTAGAATATATTTTAGGAATTGTGCCGAGTTTTTAAAATTAAAATTATTATTAAAAATTTATAATTGCTTACTCTTAATGAGTCAACCTTCATTTGTTTAACTCGTTGGAATTAAATTGACGAACTGTTTGAACTTATTTCCCTTCTTGACATAATTTTCAGTTGTTTCTGATATTTGTTCAAATATTTACTAAAAACAGAACAGTTGTTCAAAATTACTTTTTATATTCCAGAAGCTTTTGGTATTATGCCATATTCATCTGTAAACATAGTCTGGGTTATAAAATTTTAAATAACAATAAATTATACGATTAACTTAAAAAGGAAAGTACCTGTTAACTGTAATTTTAACACATCGTTAAACTTATTTGAACACGTGGCGGACCACTGTAATCATTAAAAAACAATAAGACAAAATTTAATACACCAAAACTTATATCCTTTTATTAAAAAATAATATTACTTTACTTATATTCGCAGATTAATTTTAAGTATTTGGCAAAGAGTTCCTACATTACCTATTTCATTGTGTTTGATAAATACTCGGTTGATAATTTGTTGTATATATACGCCTCACAACATACATCTTTTATATTTACAATTTTCCTTGTGTTAAATTTTAACATTATCCCCATCACACTCATCATGGCTGTTCTACTTCAGGTGTATATAAACGACAGTACTAAATTTCCAATGTTATTTAGGTTACTCTTGTCTGACCTACCTGATGCATGTTTTCTAGGGTTTTCCTGCATTTAGTATAGGTGAAACACCGGGTAAAATCCTTAAACTATAGATCGGTGGCCCTAGTCGACCCTTGGCTCCCTTACTCTATCTTCCACATACCTCCTTTTCAATTTCCTTAGAATGTTATTAAAGGAGAGTTTCCTGTTTCAGGATCACTCTCACTGTTAGCTAGCCATAAAATATATTTAATATTGAAATTTTTATGTTCTAACATATACACACCACCAAAAATCTGCCTTTTTCTTCTTACCCTTCATACTCATTTTGTAATTGTTAATTTTGTTCTTATGGTTTAAGGACAACATTTTGAAACTATAAACAAATAGCCTACAACAGTCTATGAATTTACATTATTTATTTCACATTTTAGATATGCATTACTGTTTGGTAGTCTTGAGAATACATACTCTCTAAATTATATAACCTGAAAATTCAAACTTTTGCATAAAAAAGTTCTGATTCATTGATTTGTGTGTTTTAATTATGCTGTCTCTAATTTTCTGTTCTCTGAATTTTCCTGTAATGAAGTTTCATATATTACTATATCAACTACGTAAACAATTAAAAATATTTTATGATCATATATTTTGAAACAAAGTTTATCAGTCTCTTTAATGTAGCAGGATATTTTTATCCACATGTCATCATAACAATTCTCAAAATATCCGGTATTTCTACGTCAATCTCGACTTTTTCCTTTTAGCGACAACCTAATGTCATGTAAAATATACTAATTTATCTAGAAATTATGTAAAATGTTTTATATGAAAATTATTGACTATTATTATCACAAATTTTGTTGAATGTGACTTTCTAATTATATTGCCATGTATGATATAATTTAGGGATTAATTTACATCTTCTCTGTAATAATGCTATAAAGGGGGGATTATCATACATTAAATTAATCGAATGTTTCTTTACCGAAGTGTGGCTCATATTATATCCTTTATTACGAAACATGTTCCTGTATTTTCTATAATGCTTTAGTGTCAGGTTATCTTAAACATTGTTTCTCTTATTAAATTATCATTTCACTTACACTGATGCTACTGCAAATACATTATACACTTTATGCAAACAAAAACGTGTATTATTCTATTTGAAGATTTAATTGCTTCTGTTCCTAGCAGTAAAAGAAGGTTTTTTTTACAACTTATCAGGGTAGCATTTAATGTAACGATTGTTCACATTTAATGTTATAAATTCGTTTCCTTTAAATTTGCCTGTGGCGGTCACAGAAGAAAAATATTCCTGTATAAAACTACCAGTAAAGTCCTCCCTGGCTTATAAAAATTATCTTGTACCTTGTTTAATATATCAATAATTTTTGTTTATAGACAGAACTGGTTTCACAAAATTCGGATCTACAATACTGATTGGTGATCCAGTATCTAGCAATATTATACAGGTTTTTTTGGGGTAGATGAACCATGAAATAATGCTTGGGTAGAAGATGACATTTCTATAGACGCACTAAAAGAAATGGGAGAAAGCAATGTGTAGAAACAGACCAAATTTATCAAAAGGGTAAAACTGATGAATGTCTAAAATATTGCTGGATGTAACTATCTATTTATCTAAAAGCCTTTGCCAGTGCGTCAGCATATATGTCCCAGCTATAGGCGTCTAAACTATTGGTCCGAATTTGACCAAATTTGGCACAAGTGTTCCTCAGGGCCCGAAGCCGTCCACTATATTTGAATTTTTTAAATATACCGAAATTATGCATGCATAAAAAGTGAAAAAGATTTTAAGTAAAAGGATTTGTGTGCATACGCATATCGCGATCTCCTAAAATCTATGATATATACCATATATATATACATATATATATATATACACACACATATATACATATATATACATTTTTTAAATTATAAATTATAAATTGAAATAATAAACTTATTTCAATCATCGATACGATAATTTAGTTTTATTTTTTGCGTCAGGTAACTTTTAATATTTAGTAACTGCTCATTTGTAAAGCAAAATAAAATATTATGCATTTGATAGAGTCATTCATCACTGGTAAAAGTATTGAATTAAATCCACTTTAATAACAACAATACTGTATATATGTGAAGAAAGTGAAAATGTGAAGAAACCTCCGTTTTTCCATTTTTTGAAGAAGTTTTTGGTGGTTTTTCACCTCTAGCAAAGTCCGTACTAAACTTGAAGAAACGGGTAAGGGCTTATTCTGTTGGCTCGTTGGCCTATCGAGAGATATATTTATTTCAAAGGTGGACCCCCCCTCCAACACATGAGTTGCAACACAATAAAAAGCTCAATTTTAGAATCCCTCCCTGTATTTCGAAAACTGAGAATTTTTGAGGACACATAATTGATTGCAAATTTTTCGCCATCATCATATAGAACCAAGGATTTAAAATAGGTTGGATTTGACAACAGAAATAGATTGTAGTCAACCCTCAAGTACTGTAATAAACTTATCTTTAATTACATTCCTGCTTCAGTGTCGAGCAACACCGGTTACTTCGGCTAGTGATTACTCTAAAAATGAAACGAAATGCCAGGAGACGTAGCGACCACATAACCATTAGCATGTAGGAAAAATTGTGGCATACTATTAGAACACATGATATAACGTATGTTAGATGATGATCAGTATAGCTTTACACAGGGAAAAGGAACTAAGGGTGTTACGAATTATCTCAGAGAGGATACTTCTGATCAGTAAAATAAATCTATAAGTAAGAACTTACTCCAAATATGGTATTTGAAACATTGCTTTACGTGGAGCGGAAACTTTGACGCATAGGAAAATAGAAAGGAAGTACCTGGACAGTTTTGAAATATGGTGTTACAGGAGTATTGATAAAGTTTAATGGACGGGGATGGTGACAACCAAGGACGTTCTGAGAAGAGTGTGGAAGAATATATCAATCCTGCATACAATTCTGAGGGAGAAATCAAGCTGGATTTGACGCACTTTAAGAAGAAACTTCCTCCTTCGTGAAGGTATAGAAAGGAAAATATATGGTAACCTGGGAAAAAGTAGAAGAAGAACTTAGTATGTTAAACAAAATAATAGAAATTACAATTAATGTTTGAGTCATTTATTCATGGTTTACTTGTAAACCTAAGAGGTAAATTGTTCCTTTTCTCCGAATCTAATTCTTCCATAGATTTTGGTTCATCTGTATTAAACAACTTTTTCCCTATCCAATTATGGTTTCAGTTTCCTTTAAAGTAGTTGTTCAGTCTATTTGCATTCATTGTGGAGTTCCTCTTGGGTTTCTGTTTTCGTGTGTGGTTGAATTTTTGTTGCGGTTGGAATCTATTAAAATTTGCCGGTAGGTTTGGAGAGAAACGGTCAAAAGTTTTGAAATACTGTGTTTGGAATTTCAGTCAATGAAAACCGTTTTTATGAATCTCAATATTCGCCGATTTCTCATTTATAAATTGTTTGTCAACTGTTCTTTAAGGAAAGCTCAACCAAGTGAAATCATTACAAGAAATGATAAATGAAATTTTTTAATGTAATACGTAAATTTAGTTTATGAAGTTTAAAGGAAACTTTTTTTAAGTATATCAATCATAATGCTTACTGTATTCTGTTTTGCAGCAACTTTATTAATTATGAAATATTAAGACTATTATAAGTTTTAAATAAGCACTAATTAAAAAATTAAGCGGTTATTCCCGTAAATGTGCTTTGAGTACTAATGATTTCACAGTACTTACAATTGGAGAGTCTGCTGAATTTAATATCAAAGTTTTATCTACTATATTAGTAAAACAAATTAATTGTCTCGCGTCCTCATAGTAGACTCAGATGGAATTCGTGTTTGCTTTCTTTCTCCAACCCTGGCCATTTTAAATAATTTAGTCTTACTGCAATCTTGCTAGACATGTGAGGTTGTTTAATTTTTGATAATAAAGTTGTTAGCCGTCATTGGAGATCACCTCCTGATTAGATGTTGGAACTTCTCGTACAGGGGGATCTGGAGATGTTTGCATGGCGGAATGCGGAGATGAGACGACGTACACGTCCTCGACTTGGTGGCGGATTCGAAGACTTTTGAATCGTTTCAAGTCAAGTGACAAAATTTCAGAACCGATCTCCGCGTAACCATTTCCGATTTTGATGAAATTTATATTGTTTCTACTTCGAATTCTTGGATGGACACCTACAAATATACATTTCTGGTTGAGATACCGACCTTTTCGTAGAAATCTGTCGTTCGTCCGAGTCAACGTCGCCTCAAAAAATATCACTTTTGAGCTATAATGGTGCGGCAGTTATCAAAGAAATGGCCCTGAAATTTCGTTACTAATGAAAAAATCATGCCTAGATTGCACAAATATCATTCTTGGCCAACATGGACTCCTAAATTCGTCGAAAAAAATTCGCCCATATCTTTCGAATTTTCAAGCAATCATACTAAAAGAAATAAAGATTTTACGACAATCATATTTTGTACTTTTTATGTCTACATGAGTGTCTACAAGTCAGAGGACTTAAAGCTGTGCTGACAACATATACTTTTGTGAAATTCAAAGCAATGAAATAGTAAATTGTAATTTTTTGGGAACCACGAAGACACTAAGAGAAACTCGACTATTATAGTTTTTTATAATATTTTGAGCTGTTTATTTTTAACTGTTATCCATGTAAATGGATCCCAATCTTGATTATGTAAATAGATCCTAATCTTGATTATCTTAGTGATCAGCTTTATAGCTAACAGTCAACGTTCACTACGAGGAAGTATTTATCCCATTGTTGTTCGCAAACGTCGATGGCGTGTTTTATGATTGTTATTTCTGCCATAATGTTTGACGTATGAGGGAAATTAGAGACATTCTGTGGTTACAGATGCAGGCGTTAACGGTTCCGAATTCAGGTTTTGAATTATCTGTGAATAACAAAGCCAGTCTACGTAGCGTCCGTTGGGTTAGTCTGTACTAGCTTGAGTAATGAGAGATACGTTTCTTCTTCGTTGGCTCTGCAGTCCATTAAGTGTCTCGGCCTCGATCAGTTTGAATGCCATCAATTTGACAGGTCTGGTTGACCGACGTCGTGGTTCCAGCGGACGTGATTCCGAGCGGACAAATTCGAACTTCGTAAACAAATCAGCCTCTGTGACGTCTCAAGTGATCTTTTCTGTTGAAGTTGTAAATGTCGGCTGAAATGAAGGAAAATCCTATACTAACTAACCTAAACGGTGAAATAGTTAGAAAAATGTGCAAAAAAGGACAGCCATAAAAACATAAAAGCATTTAAGTAAACTTAAATTAAAATACAACAAAAATCGGTTCTGATGCAGACCTTTATCATGTATATAAAGATTAATTTATTAATTTAATCGCATGAGAAAAATGATTATATATTTTACTACGTAATGTTAAAGTTTATTAAATTTAAAAAATAAGCTATCTGAACAAAAATAGTTGGATATTAATTTTGAAAACTATAAGATAAATTATTCTGAATTATATGACTGTCAATATTGGAAAAAGAAACTGTTTTGTTTTTAATATTAAGTGAATGTACAATGTATAACAGTTCAGAAACTAATATGAATTTATAATTATTATTATATTTTATAAATAAATAATTTTATCTCTTATTTTGTCTTATGATTCCGGAAAACGTGTACTGAATTTCATATTATAGTGCTCCTTTTTAACATTAATATTATCATTAATATTTATTATTATTACTATTATTTCTTAAATCCTCACTATTGTCATTATAAAAAAGTTGGCTTTTAGAACATATGTTAATTTATTATGTTCAAATAAAGAATGGTGTACTTCGTGGTCTCTTGTCTACATAAAAGTAGACTTCAAATAGCCTGCATATTAGGTGTTAGAAAAGTATTCCCGGGCGCACATATTTCTGCTGTGGATTTCATTTTAACCAGTATTTACGGCGAAAGATACAGTCCTTAGGACAGAGTACTTAAACAAGGACATAAGGAAAATCTGTAAGCAATGTGCAGCCTTAGCGTATCTACCGACGGATTTGATCGGAGAAGCCTGGCTGATTATTATGGAGGAAGCTCCGAATAAAGAAAAGTTAATTTGATTTCTAGATTACTTGTTGAGCAATGCTTAGAAAATTCATTGATTCCAATAGAAGTATAGAATACTAACCACCAACGACACAGGGCACATTACTTTGCGGAAGTATGGAATTCAAAGTTGAATTCCTTAGTCGGGAGATCAACGCCAAATATTTATTATTTCATTGACAAATTGATCTGGTAGCTAATTTCAAAATTAGAACAAGAGAAATGAGTGAGGCGTGTTGTAAAATACATGGAGGTGGGCAAGAGAATATATAATATTATTCAGCACAAAAGATTTAAGAAATGCTTAAATGCATTAGCTTTTGTCACCAAATTAGAATAAAATGTAACATTTGCAACTTTAACAAAAAATAAATAAATACAATAAAAGTTATATGTATAAAATCCCACCAAACCCCATGCTATTTTTAAACCACCATTGACGAAATATACATTGCCCAGTCCAAAGTGTGGAAGAAAAGTGTGAGGGAAAATTGCACATTCTAAATCATAATAATTGTAACAATGGTAAACTATCAACTACTATGTTTAAGATAAAAAGTTAATAATAATAGTAATAAGCTAATTATAAAATGGAGTCGAATAATATAAATTTTAGTACATAACTTACTTAGCAGTGTCAATACAGGTAGTACGTAACCGTCAGGCAAAATAATAGTTAAATTATAATTTTTATAATGATAATAGTAAATACAAATTCAGACAAGTTTCTGAAATGTTATAAAGTGTACATTTGCTTAATGTTAAACAGGACAGTTTATTTTGACAATATTTACATTATTATGATTATGTTAATTTTATTATTAAAACTTAGGATAGTTTATATTCATAAGTACGCATAAATGAAGAGGTTTTTCTTTATATGCTAGTAGATTCATGTAGTGTGTCTGCAAAGAGATGGAGTGACCACGAAAGTGGGAAAGAGGGTGGCTGTAATCTTTGAGTAGAGTTGTGTCGGTGGTTCTAGTCTGGACTGGACTATGTGTGACGAATTCTCTGTTTCGTTTCTCACTGTACTATTGCCCCAAATTTCCAGATGAGGGAATGACATATAGTTTTTATGTATGGTTAACAAAACTGCGTGGCTCCTGCCAAATAATATGTATTTGTGTTTTCGATTAAGCCTTGAACAAAACAAACCATTGTATATGTCTTCGGAATGGCAGTGGAAAAGTTTGCAGTATTAAATGGGCCTTTTACGATGTCGCAGCTTGGGCTATGAGGAATTAGTTGGTAAATTAGTTCCTTTCTCCTGGTGGAGCTCTCCCGTGGCGTATATCTCCTATAGTACGAGCCAGGAATACGAAATATTAGCGTTCCCTTAATACACTATTACCCATTATATACTTAAATGGTTTTTTTATGTAATTTGGAAATTATACCAAAAATTTAAAGTTCAATTAGTTTAATTGCAGAATATTTCTTCTCTGAAAAGTGCAAAGAGCACGGTTGAGGGACTTGGTAAGGGATGTCAACCGTAGTGTCTGCTGGACGCACGTCCGCAGGAAAAACGACACGGGTTGACCACCCAGGCAGCCCACATTATAGTAGTGCGGATATACTTCACATACAATGAAGTCAGTATTTTGATAAAATTTATCAAAAGGTTGTTGATTCAGATACAATGGGGACGTACAAAAGTAAGGCTTATGGAGGAAGCACACCCAAATACCTCATGGATAAAGGATGCCAGCAAGTTATTTTCTATGAGAATAGTAGTAATTCTGCAACAAATGAATTTCCTATAACGCATAAAAAACTCAAACACCACACGGAAAAATGCCATCTGAATCTATTTTGAAGGGCGCTTGCTGCACAAAAAATAGACAGTATGAACCTGATATTTATTAACGATTTACACCTTACAAAATCCGAAAGTTTGCAAATGAGTTTTTGAAACTTTATCCTGACTATACTGTTAGCTTTTCTCGTGCTACAGCGTTCAACCATAACAGCGTGAATTTGATTTAACAAAACTTTGTTTATCAACGTTTGAATACAATTCCTGGTGATATTTATAGAAATTACTTCATGAATCAACATACCTTAGTTAAAAATAAACCAACCACAGGCATGGGGTAGGCTGACTTGTATATAGTGATCTACAAAATCAAGCTTATATACTATATAATAACTGATTGCAAGACTTCTGTTCTTTTTCTACAAATCTGAATAGCGTATCCATAACAGTTATTGGCTTTTACGATAATATACAATAAAACAATACAAAGAGTAGTGTCATAACAAAATTTAATTAATCATCCCCCATCTTCCCTACTTCAGTGGATATTTCTACTTTAAAAATGTTACAAAATATTTTATTTGTTCTGTATACAGATAGAAATAATTTGTGATAATATACCTAATAAAGCATGAGACGACAGCTTTCCAGTGGGCTCTATGGAACGTTGGCTAATACAGTTACGGTGTGTTAACATATTTTACAACTAAAAACTATTTCCGTGGTATGTAACAAAAAGCGTTATTGAGCTAGAAACTAAGGGCACGATCCTATTAAATGGGCAGCTCTAATGGGCACAGATTCTCATTACGTGACATCGTGTAACGTGCATCGAATAATTAAAGAGATAAATTCACACTATGCCTACCTTATCCTTTACTTAAACAACGGAGCTAATACACATTTTTAAGCATGATAACAGTTTGAAATGTCGAGTGAGTTGCTAAACAAACATAAATATCCACACATAGTTTTTCAGTAAGTCGTATTAAACACTTAAACTAATTAGATAAAGTCTGATGCGCGTTTATTCAAAACTAACTAACCCCAGTGCCTTCGTTCGCGCCAAAATAGTTCTTTTTATTTTTCCCTAAAACAGGAAAAAACAGGAACAGAATTTATGATAAAGTTGAATATATAAAAAGTACGGTATAATCTATTTAAGATCGCTTCAGAGCAAACCTTATAACTCGCAGTTGGTTTAGAACATTCATTTCGGAGACAATAAAAATGACAGGAGACGGATTACCTGTAAGAGTTTTAGCTCGCAGGTATTTCTCCCCAGATTGACTGCAACTCTCACCTGACTATGTTGGGAGTGCCTCTAACTCTCACTGTTTCTTTCTTTCAAAGTTCTCACATGCCGATATGTATTGGCGTCGAAGACCTTGGGCATATGATAAGAGTTGTCCACTAATCCCACTGTACCACTCGGTACCACCTCCTAAAACTGGTGGAGACACGAAGAAGAGAATGCTGCGGCCCCACAGCAAACTCGTCTCCCGCCATTCGGAAATACGTGAGAATAGTACTCAACAAACCGTCCGACCTGATGCAGATTTTCTAGGGTTTTCCCTGCATTTCTGTAGGTGAAACACTAGGTGGGATCCTTAAACTATAGCCCGGGGATCCTAGTCAACCCTTGGTTACCTTCCTCTACCTTCCACATCCCCCTTTCTCAATTACCTTCCTATGCTATTAAACAGGAGTTGCCTGTTTCAGGATCACCCTCATGTAGTCTGTTAACCCCTCCCCCAAAAAATGAGCCACTCGCAGGGCAATTCAATGGATGTATGTAAACATCTTATGAACTCTTCAAGATATCGAAATGAAACATACAAGAAAATTTATGTTTAAATTCTTGATTCAATCCCTGAAATTTTCATTGAAATCCGTTAAGACGTTTCTAAGCATAAACAGATTTACTGTGGAGATTTTCACGCACTTGTAGAAAAGAAACCTTCACGTAGAATTAATATATATATCATTATCTAAATGATATACACAAATATTTAAGTTAAATTACCCTTATTAAATCCTCAGATTTTCATTGAACCATTTTGGAGCAGACAGATAGACAGACACTTCAATTTATTGGTATATATAATGGAAATAACATGTCGAAGCGTTCACTTAATTATTCAATAACATTCATACAAGACTAGGAAAATCGCTGTTAAAAATGTTTGTATGAAGTGTGCCGTTATATGGGTGCAAAATGTGGACGGTACGAGTTGGAGAAAGGAAAAGAATAGAAATGTGGTGCTGTAAGAGAATGCTCAAAATCAGTTGGGTGGATAGAATCACTAACGAGGAAGTTCTACACAGATTAGGGGGAAACGGACAATATGCAAGACTTTCACCAAGAGAAGGGATAGATGAATAGGGCAAGTTTAAAGACACAAAAATTAGTACTAGAGGGAAGTGTGTGGGGTAAGAACAGAAGAGAGAGGTCGAGGATCGAATACGCTTGTCAGATTAGGTAGCATGTGTGATGTGCTAGTTATCCGGAAATTAAAAGGCTTGAGTAAGATAGGTTAGCATGGAGGGTTGCATTAAACTAGTCTTAGGACTAAATACCACAACAACAAACAACAATCATTTACGCATTTGACTATTTTACTTATTTCTATGTGAATTGCCGTACTGTTTAAGTAAATAATTCCTATACAAAACGTGAAATTCATACTTCACCACGTTGTAATAAAGTTATGGAGGGGAGAAGCTAATTCCATGCATAACCAATGACAATGCACCACATTTTACACATCACAGCTGACGCCATGCCTGCATAAATTCTCATTTTGATGCCATAAATTTTGTCAAACTGGTAATTGTGCAATACGGAATAAAAATAAATTATGCAGTTGAAGAATCACGGCCACATACAAAGCACTCGTGTTAAGTGGCGTTAATTTTAAGAACGGTACCTGTATCAAATTGAGTAAGAATAATTTTAAAATGCAATGAAACATCTTTGAATGCGGGAGTCAATCGAATTCATAATGTTGCGTATTAGTATATCATCGAGGGAAACACATGAGAAAATAACTACAGTCGAACTCCCCGAAACGGACATTCTAATAACCGGACATCTCTCATACCTGGACTATTTTATTTCCCCCGGCATTATTTCATATACTTTACTAAGAAAAGTACATCTAATAACCGGACACTATTCTTACATAATTTTCTATAATAATGTCATTAATAATCGGGCAGCAAGTGGAAAACAATTCAGGATTCCAGATGATTGTACCCCTACGTGTTTACTTTGATCCCAAAACTCTTTCACGAACTCTTCTCAGTTCTCAAACAGCCTTATTTTTAATAGTAGTGTGCTTCAGGTTGTAACGATTTGTGAAGATGAGTGTGAAAAAATATTCTTTCTATTAAAGAAAAGGTGGAGTTTATTTAAGTGTATGAAAATCATTGTCCTAGCTCTTACTTGAAGATTCAAAAACGGGAAAACCCAAGTCGCTAGAACTTAAAAATAAAGAAAGACTTTTTAAAAGGTGGATAGAAAATAACGAATCGAAGAAATCATTTTTTTAAATTTCCCACCTAGCTATTGACAAATCTACATACGAGTGTATTTGCATACCTATTTCCGGTCCTCAAAGAATTAGGCAATGCGGACTTGAAGGCGAATTTAAATTAATGCACGGCATTACGTGTAACGCGTTAAGTGGTGAAGCGGCGGCTGTGAACACTGACTTTGTGCCAGAGTGGACATCGAAATTGGTGGATCTTTTGTGAAGGCTACACGAAAACTAACAGTTTTAATTGCAACGAGACTGCACTATATTTTAGAGCTCTGCCAAACAAAACGATGGCATTAAAACGCGAAACGTACAAAGGAAGGAAAACATCGAAAAAAACTTGACAATTATGTTACGTACAAACATGGAAGGCTATTTTGAACCTCTGCTATTGATAGACAAAGCCCTTAAGCCCAGGTGTGTTAAGGGAATCAATTTTAGGAATTTCGCCATAGAATGGCGGGCAAATAAAAAAGATTGTATGACGAGAGATATCATGATTGGCTGGCTCAAATCTTTTAATAGTAATATTTTAACAAGGTAGAAAAGTTATTGTATTCATGGACAACGCTGCTTCTCACCCCAAAATTGAATTCTCTAACGTTGAAATCATTTCTCTACCGCCAAATACTTCAGCCGTGTGTCAACGCCTAGACCAGGGCATAATCAAAAACTATAAAGTGAACTACAGAAAGTGTATTTTGCCTCATCGTTTCGCCGAGATGGACACCTCAACCTCTTCAAACTTGCAAACACAATTAACGTTTTGGACGCAATTTAGTGGATTACTTAAACAATATAAGAAAGAAACTGTATTGAACTGTTTTGGGGAAATCGAATGTTCGCTTAGGAGCAACCTCAGTTTACAGTGATGAAAACGCCGAAAATGAACCTAACGAACCTACCTACTTTGGAATTGTATGTATGTAGGTATTGTTATGAATGCTAAATGATGCAGCCTTCTAATAAACGGACAAAATCCTGTTCCCCAGTAGGGTTCGCACATGGGAAGTTCGATTGTACACACAAATTCCTAACTCAATCTATAAATTTAGGCAGTTATGCAGTGTTCGAAAGGAATGGAATGCTCGGATGAACAGAACAACAATTCTACTGATGCGTAGTCGTTGCACGATATTCATTTGTGGGGAGATGAAATTAACTATAGTAAGAGGCACTGGAATCACATGACAGAGGAACGTAGAAAATTATAAAATAGACAACCAATGACACAGCCGTACAAGTTACATTGGTTACTCTTTTTTATCGTTTAGAAAGAAAGTACTCAACATTATTCTCGTCATTCAATTCTATAAACGTGATATTTCAATAATACTTTCACAAATTTTGCGGAATGGTTTTTCACACACGCCAAATCTGAAAACAAAGTATTAAAAACGAATGTTATTAATTAAAGAACGTGGTTGCGTGTGTTCGTAATTCTTCACCTCCAAAACGGTTTGGCCAATTTTGATGAATTTTTTAATTGTATTTATGGGATCACCTGGATTATTCTTAGATTTACTTTGACTCGGTAGGTGGCACTGTTGTCGAGATCCAAAAATTATATTTTTTTTACGACCAAAATTTTTAATATATTTTATAAAACTTTTAACGTAAGAAAATATATTATACCAAATTTTCCAGTGGCCGTTTGAATAATCCGTGGTATTTGAGTTACAAACCAATAGATGCTCAAGTTATTGAGTTGTAGCTTGGCATTATTTTGACATTTCGATTTCGGATTTCTGAGCTCTGATAGATTGCGTGTATACTGAGTGTATTATTTATCAATTAATTCGGAATGGAACAAATTAAATGTATTTGAAATAATATTTTGTGTCAATATCTAAGGTTCATTTTTAAATTACGATTTATACACATGTTCATTGGGCGGTATTCTATCTAACATCCTAAATGAAACATTTTATTTTCAATGTTCATTTGCACTATTTCGATAATAGAAGGCGTGAAAATTCGAATTTTTTAAAAAGTTGCGATTTATCTGATGGTTTAATCACGTCTGGACAAAGATTCCTGTCGAATTAAATACTACAGTGGGTTAATATAAATGAATTACCGGGCAACGCCAAGCGGTCACTTAGTTTTTTCGAAAATGTGGATTAGATATACCCAACTAATAGCTTAGTGTTCAGACATCAAGATTTTTTATTAATTAAATGACACAAAGCGAATTAGTCGTTAAAATCCTCATAATCACTTTATTAGAGTGAATACGGAAGCTTTCGGTGCACTGCGCCGCATCCATCCGTGAAATACAAGGAAATAGCCCATTTACTCATCACATTAACTTTCCTCACTCACAAGCGAGAGCTTCAGCTCGTTACATCAGCCAGACCGGATCATCTGTTCACAAATCCCACGACACGGGCAGTTTCAATAATTACTCCCACATACCATCAACCAAACAAGACAATGATACAATTCATAAACATAAACGTATCCTTTTTAACACAAAATCTGTCTAATTAATTATATTTTACACCCGTTTTATGATTTATTACTTTAAAACCTTACATAAAATAGCAATTACCTTCACAACACATTAATATTATTATAATAGTCTTACAAATATATTTTACAAATAATTTACTATCAACTATTATATTTTTATTTCAATAACGTCTAATGGTATTATACATTTTTATCTTTTTTTTGGAAAGTGATTGAATATAAGAGTAAAACACAACGTGCATCAAGCAGTTAAGACTAGTAAATTGCGTTTAGCTGAGCATGCAGTAGACGCAACGCGACTACTTAACGGTTGACAAAATTCCACAAAGATCAAATATATTATTATGCTATATTATGCTCTTTTACTCAAAAAATTGGCTAGCAAAAGAAACTGTTTTCTGCTTTTATATCCCTTGTGGTTACTTTAACAAATATCGTTTTATGCGTGATATATCTTATGCGTCCAAAATATTAACGAAAATGGTATATACGAAGATGGGACGTCTAACAGAATACGAGCTACGAGATCAGTTTTCGTTTAGGAAGAAGCAATATTGACTCCGTCTAATTTTAGAAGAAAGGATATGATAAAACAGGCATTTGTTGATTTAGGAAAAGCCTTTGATAATCTAAAGTGGAACACACTACTTACTATTTTGAAGAGGAGAGGAATAAAATATCAAGAAATACGAGTTATCTATAACCTCTACAGATGCCACTCAGCAGTAATTAGAATTGAAGGGCAAGAATAGAAACCAGAAATCAAGTAAGCAGTAAGACAAGGATGCAGTCTGTCACCCATGCTATTAACTTACATATAGAACAGGAGATGAATAAAGTTATGAATGAATTAAGAAAGGAAATCTGCAAAGAGAAGAAATAAAACTCCTAAGATTTGCTGATGATATTGCGGTGTAAGGGGAGGCAGAAGAAGACTTGGCATGAACGTGATCCTGGAGGAAGAGTACAACACGAGGATTGATAGAAGGGAAACGAAGTAATGGAGTGTAGTATGGGAAATAGTGTAATAACAAAGTGTTTTAGATTAGAAAGGGACATTTTTAAGGAAATTAAGGTATTCTGCTTCTTGGGAACCATAATAATTAAGGGTGTCAGAAGTATAGTAGACATAAAGAGTAGGATAGCATAGGCAAAGAAGGCTTTCCGAAAAAAGGAATGTTCTGACGGAAAATATAGATATGAATATTAGGAAATAATTAATAAAAATGTTCTTTTGGGGTGTGGCTTATGTGCTTGAAGAAAGGAAATGAATAGAACCTTTGGAAAAATGGTGCTAGAGAAGAATGCTGAAAATCAGATGAGTGGAGAATTAAGTTCTAAGCAGGAAAAGGGATGAGAGAACAATATGTAGGACTTTGATCAAAAGAAGGGATAGATGACTAGGCCACGTTTTGAGATGTGAGGGTTTTACAAAATTAGCATTAGAGGGAAGTGTGTGGGGTAAGAACAGGCCAAGGATGGAAACGCTAAGCAGTTTTGGGAGGATGTAGGATGTGATAGTTATGTAGAAATGGAAAAGCTTGCGCAGAATAGGTTAGCATGGAGGTTTGCATCGGACCATCCTAAGGAATGATTACTACAACAACAACATTCCCACTTTAAATTTGTGCACTTACTTCTGTTATACCCTGTATTTATTTCAGGAGTTAGCAGATGAAGTGGATAATGGAGGTAGAATAGATGGGGTTATCATTGACTTCGCTAAAACCTTTCATGATGTGCCTCATGATTTCCTATTGGATAAATTAAATAAAACAGGTATAGGTAAAAGAGTGGTACTATTGGCAGAAATTTTTTTAGGATATAGATCGCAAAAAGTCAAAATCGGAGAACAATTTTCGGATTCAGGAATTGTAACGTCGGAAGTTCCTCAAGGCTCTGTAATCGGGTCATTACTGTTTTGAATATTTATTAATTACTTACCTAATTATTTAAGTCAGGGGTAAGACTTTTTACTTAAGACTGCATCACCTACAGAAAGATAACGAACGAGCAAGACGCGATATTATTACTAGAAGATCTAGATAAAGTCAATAGCTGGGCTCAGGAAAATAAAATGAAAATTAATGGAAAGAAAAGCACCTCAATCTAATTTACAAAACGCACGTTGTTAAATGAGACAGAATATAGAATAGGTGGAGAACTAATTCCAACGGTAACGAGCTGCAAATATCTGGGGATATATTTCAACAAAACACTTGGGTGGGAGGAACAAGTGAATTTAACGGCCCGAAAAGCGTAGAATTCCTTAAAATTCATAATGATTAACTTAAAAAAGGGAAGTTCAATATCAAAGGAGATGGCATATTTAGCCTTAGGTAGACCAATTTTGGAAAACGGGACGGCTTGTTGGGAACACTATTGAAAAAATCAAAAAGAATTATTAGAGAAAGTTCAGAAAAGGGCTGCTAATTTTGTGAACAACTAGGTTGGGAGATATTGTCACAAAGAGTGGAGAAAGCAAGGCTTCATTTGGTTTATATGGGGCAAAAACCATGGATTGGAATTAGCTCCAAAATGCAAAAGCCCAGTTATATAGGTAGATGGGATCATCAGTTTAAAGTGAAATGTAGAAATCAAAAAACAGATGTTGGCAAATTCTCATTCCTAAATAAGACCATCAACGACTGGAATAATTTAGCTGAGGGAGTGTTTTGAAGGAAATCCTGCTCAGGAAAATAAATTCAGGATAAATCTCAAAAATGTGTGAAGTGAAGTAGGTATTTTGAATAATATAAATGCATATTCGAATTTAAATGTTAAAGTCATAGTGAAGTTAAGTGTTAAGTTAATATAATTCTTGTAGGATTTCTCTTTCTTCTTTCAGGGCTATAAATATTTTAAAAGACTATGATTATTTGTTAGACATTTTATTCTTAGATTAAGAGTAATTATGTTATAGAAATTTGATTTTGAATCTGCCACCGGGCTTACGCCCATTTGTTGAATAACAATAAATACAAATACAATTATTTACTGCTGTCTCAAAGTAATATACTACTTCGTATAATACAAGTTCTGTCGATTTTCTGTAAAGATAACGTTATCCATATAGTTAAATATGGTGGATAGCAGTTTTATGTGTAACTTAAAATATTGATCAACCTAAATATAACAACTATATAATGTTTCATCGATATCGTTTCCGTTGTTTTCATGAAAAAATCGAATTAGTCTACGTGACGGAAAAACTGGAATTCTGACTACATCTGATTCTTATTCTCCGATACTTGAAACTTAAATGTTTTCAAATCAGTTTATACTAGTCCATGTACAGTTAATTGTACTGTTTGTAAGATCCAGCAAATGCTATCTATATTGTCCCAGATGCGATGTCTGACGGATAGACAGATGATTAGTTTCGTGAACCACATGTTCTCCTGACGTAAATACTTTGGATTATTATCTGTGGGTTAACATATGCAGCAGACTTTCGTAATAGAGAGACCCGTGTGCTTCACTTATGCGAAACCGTCCGTCAACGAGTCGAAGTATTTCACAACATAAGAGACAGTTCAATATCCGACTCTAAACAAACCTCCCCTAAAGCATGTAAAGGTATTAGTAAAACACCCTGTAAACGTATCTGAAGAAACTCTACGTTTATGGCTCGACTACACTTCACCCAGATGGATCTCATAGTCTGAATTCATTAGAGTTATGAAATATTTGCAAAATAAAATATTCTACAGAGACGGTGCTATATAGAATCTTCTTGTTGGAGATAACAATCGAAGTACTGCTTTCTCAGATCTGGTTTATAGAATACAAAAAACCTCAGGCATTAATAAGAACGCAATTCGAGCCTTTGTTTCGCTTTACTCATGCTCAGAAAAAAGAAACTAATAAATTTTGAATCCAATATTATATTTTCGTAAAATCATGTTTACAAAATTACGTCCTACGGAAATTTAAATGTAAAATGTAAATGATATCAAAAACAAGACAGGCCTATTGCTACAGCCATGATATTGCTTCTTCGTCCGATGATCTTATCAACTCTGCTGGAATGTTATCAATTCCTGGCGCTTTACAATTGCTCAGGATTCTCAGCGCCCTGTTAAACCCCGACCATAAAATGTTGTCCTCCAACTTTTCATCGTCCACATCTTCTTCTCCTATATTACTGACTGATCTAGATTTCCACCGTGACACAACTTTTCTAGATTTTACATCTTCTACCTTTTCTTCTTCATCCAGAATTGGCTTCCTATCCATCCTCTTGATGCTCTTGCTAACATTTTTCCTCTCTCCGAATGTTTCTTTGATTTTCCTATAAGCTGCATCTATTTTCCTTTCCACTGTGAAATCTTCCACCGCTTTGCATTTCTCTTCGAGTCAAACCTCTTTGGCTTCTTTCTACTTCCGTCTGTATTGCTCTTTACCATTTTCATCTTTTGAGTTGTTATATTTACGCCTTTCATCAATCAGTTTTGTTCTTTCTTGTGTTATCCGTGTTTTCCTATTGGTCTGAGTTATTCTTCCTTTTTATTCCTCGGCTGCTCTAGTCATTTATTTTTTCAAGAGTGTCCAATTCTCTTCTATATTGCTTCCTTCTCCTTTCTCTATGAATCTACTCTTGATAGCTTCTTTGAAACTCTGAAGCACCTACTGCTGTTTCAGTTTTTCTAATCCCCATATCTATATTTTAATTAATTTCTTGAGTTTATTATTATGAAAGCTCTCAGTTAATTAATGGTGTTATTTTATCCTTGAAGAGAAACGCGGGAAAAAACGCTATGGTTACGTACAACATATGAAACATTCAATAACTCGCAGTTTGATGTAAGAGGAGGCGAATTCATGATTCATGGACTCTGATTCGCTGCGTGTCCCTGAAAATATTTTGGACCAGTATTCTCAACAAAGGTCGCTTGGTGCTAAGTGAAAAGTTACATTAAACTCACGCTGCCACAATTGAGTAAATTATCTACAACACCGGATTTCTATAATATAATACATGCATTATCAAATAGTGAAGAAACGCTCAATCTAAAGGCAATGAAACAGAATTTAGCACATCAGAATGGAAAATTTTCTACCGTACCTGGGACTCGAACCCGGGACTTTCGCTTGCCGGGCGATTGCTCTACCGCTCTTTAGGGGGCTGTCGGGGTGAAACGGGACACTTACTGTCTAACAAATTTTGGACAATTATGGGAACAGAAAAAAGACTTTATAAAAGTATAAAACATTAGTTTATTCCATTACTTACTTAATCTAATATCCATATAACTTGAAGCAATGAATTTAGATTTTGATGAATTTCTAGTTCGTTTTTAATGTACAATAATTACAATGAAATTTAATTTAATTTAAGAAAAAAACTTAACATCTTTTGTGTTTTTTTCTTATACTTATTTAGCGTACAGTTGATCGCTTTATCAATTTTCCCTTTCGCAAACAGATTATTTTTGTAACTGCACAGACTTTTGTAACATTTTTTCCTATCCTTTTCTTTCTTAATCTTCTCTTTTTGGGTACATCACCCTGCAACTCATTCTTATAAGGTGAGTCTGTCAGTTTTCCTCATTTTACTTGAACAATTTAATTTTGCCTTTAAAGTATTATCCTGTTCAAGCCCGCACTCTAGTCCCAGTTTAAGGATTTTCACAGAAACTTAATACGAGTAAATTTAAGCCTCATACGTAACGAATATGCAGCTAAAGTTTACGAATATATACCATTAAAGAGTTAAAAACCAGGAGTTTTTTGATTTACCGTTTGTTTAAATGCTGCAAGAATTATGAAGTCACAGATGTAAGACGCCAAAACAAGAGTTCATTCACAAGGTGGAGTCAAAACTTGATCAAGTTCCTTCACCAGTTAGAATGTTTTACCCCTATTTACTAGCCTTTATCACTCTCCAGTAAAAATTAGGGTATTCCGTTCTACCCTGCTATATCGTTAGGCCCCACTTCCCGTACATTATAATAAAAATATAAACTATGTGTGCTTCTTCACAAATTATAGATTAATGTTTAGTTTCCAAGATAACTTTGGTCAGTGTGTTAAGAAAACTGTTATTTTACAAAATAAAATACTGTATTTATTGAATAATTTTTTCCTGTTTGACAGTCTACTGCATCAGTGCAAAAAACTTCGGATATTGCAATAGTTCCTTTCCCATGTTAACAGTATTTTTTTTGAGTTCAGTACGCACTTTTACCAATATTATTTTTCACCAACGTTACAGCTGATTACTTCGACATTGAAGACCAACAACCCATTCCCTAGTTCACAGAGAACATTTTGGTTTTCTACCAAATAATGCAATAATATTTACTCTGTCTATACATTGCAACAAGAAACTTCCTTTACATGCTTTTGCGCCATTATATATTTATAGAGTATTAACTGAACCTTCGAAAATTTATCCTCCTAGTTTCCTTAAACTTACAGCTGTATAAAATGTCGATTAAATGAAAACTAAGTTTTTGGTACCTAAGTTATTCCTTTTATTTCTTTTATCCAGAATGTGTAAAGTATAGGAATGTTTTCGGTGGCTATTCCCATTTACTCTTAAAAATCATCATATTGTGCTTTATTATATCATCTACGGTGTATGACCAAAAAGAATATAAGAAATCCTTTTTCTTTTGAGTTTATATTATGACGGTCCATGCAAAGTACATAGGTAATAAAGACTCTAAAATTACGAATACATAAATTAAATAATCTCAATGTGGAGACTCTTACGACTGCTGGAGAATTAATACGCTGACCACGTATCACTTCAAATTCGGAATGAAAGATGAAAGCCAGCACTCGACCCGGTAGGCCAATGCCTTGAATGGGCTGCAGAGCCAAGGAAGAAGAATGTTGAGAATCTATAACTCATAACTTTTAGATAAAAATGACCATTAAAATCTGTTAAATGTTCTTTGTCACCAAATCGGAACACTTCTAAATCAGGAATTACTTAACAGTTTTTGTTTCCACAATGACACATAATATAAATAATAAATTTGTAAACTATAATTGGACTCTACAAATAAATTCGAATATTATTTAAGAGACTATTCCAAGGTTCCGAGACCACAGATATGGTCACAACGAAAACCAGTTCGATATATGATCAAGTAGATGGTTTCAGGTAATCTATTTTTAATGAGTAACCTCCTGGCGTGAACGTATGGAGGGAGGCTTGGTTGCCACTTAGCAAGGTCACACCCTATATATGGTGTTCCTTTTCAACAACCTTGATTTACCTGCCCATTATTTTAAGCGCCGTGATTGTTCATTCATCGCGCCAATACACCGTCATCGGGATTTTATTTAAATTAAACTGTAATTAAATATAATTAGAAAGCCCCGCCTTTATAGATATTCTGAGCACTCAATCTAGTAATGCGCAGAATTCATTGATTGAATTATTATTCGCTACTAAAATTAAGTATTAGATGAGAATCCAATGAGCGGAATACTTGCCATCGAATTTGTAAGAGACGATGATCACATGATAAAAACTTACCTAAATAGCTCAATTAATAATTTCCTATGCTTGTTAATTTATTTTTTAATTTAAAAAACTCAAATGTGTTAGTAACCTGTAGTGATGGTGTCTTATTACAGAAAACGCCAGCCGCTGGTGTCACGGCAACGGCACATGGGATTCTTACAGCAACTACTCGCAATGCCGTGACCTGAGTCAAGCGCTGGCGTCGGAATCAGGCGTTGAAGTGACTACGACGCTCTATTACGCCGGCTACTCCCTCTCTCTCATAGCGCTCTCCCTCGCAGTCTTCATCTTCCTCTACTTCAAGTAAGTGCATATTCTCATCCCCTCGGGATTGGGTTCCATTATAATCATCTAACCAATAACGTGCTCGCAAAAGTAAGGAATGGATTTATCTCTATTTTTAGCAGATTACTCCAGAAGTACGGTTGTACTTTTGAAGATACGTATTTCGACTAGTGTAAAATGTAGATCAATTTACTAATGAAGGTTTAGGACTTTTTTAATATTTACCTTCCAAATGTGATGTGGAGTGAGTACATGTACATTTATCCTGTGTGTCTAAAAGAACGCCGGGTAAAGGTTACTTCAAAGTTTATATTCTATTGTTTCTAACGACCATTAAATTTACTTTCTTTAGTTGTAAACTTCACAGTACCTCTCAACCAGCTAGCCTAGACGTAACTTAAGGCTTGATCATAGGACGTATTATTTAGATAAATTATTTGCCTTATAATTTTCTTGGCCCAAACTTAAAACCTTATCAGTTTGCAGATTACCTCAATGGTTACCTTGATTTTATATTATGATTTTGAAACCATCACATAAAAAAAACATCTCAGACAAAATCCAAGGCTGTTGTACGCAGCAAACTTACTGTCTCTGAGAAAGGTTGAAACCCATAACTTGGAAGTCCGTTTAGCCCAATTGGGCTATAACGCATTTTTGTCCTGGTTTTTACAATAGGTGAAATTCTTTGCTTTCATGCCGAAAACATTGTATCCATAATAAATTAGGATATTTTATGACAATCGGTTTAGAATCATGTCTCAGACCACATGTATGCAGTGTTCTTCGCTCAAGTTCGTAAGCGTCTATTTTGGGGACACCAGTTCTGATAATTACGCTACAGCAGAAGGCTGTCAGTTTTATCACCCAAATCCCGTACTAGAGCCGCTGTATTTTAGAACATCTTTCATAAGTCTTGGCATTATCACAGTACCATCATTGTTTATTTCCCATGTACATAACAATGACCAGTTTCACTATCGTCGCTCTCTAGACACTATAGTTATCTTCAGCAACTTAACCCAACCGACAAATCACTTTGGCTAAAAACAAAATATCTGACTAAGAAAAAACCCGCTTTCCCTCCACTTTTTAAAAAGACAATCAATTTTTTACCTCTCTCTCCCAAAAAGCGAACATCTTCGCCTGATATTGACCAAGCAATTCTCCCCCAACAGCTGTTTCTACAACAATCACAACCAGGCCATATCAGCAAAACTCCAACAACCCCTACAATTATCACCCCTCCCAAAACTTTTTACACCTCCCCAAATATTAACCGCAATAAAAACCTAAAACACCAATCCTCCCCAGGTCACGACCTCATCACCAATCGCCACCTAAAACATCTTCCCACAAAAAAACAATAATCTTAATCACCTATATCTTCAACGTCATCCCTAGAACTACCTATTATCTAACCAAATGGAAACAATAATAATGATACCTTAACCAAACAACCAAAATCCCATCCTGAGAATTACCGTCCAATAAGACTCCTTCCTACATTCTCCAAATTGTTCGAAAAAATACTACTCCCACACCCAATCAATCAACTCTCCTTCCTGATTCCAGACACAAAATACGGTTTTCGACCAAAACAATCCTGCTTCCATCAAATATACCGTCTATCCAACTTCCTAAACAACTCCTGAGACCAACGCAAATCCCTCAACACCACCTTCATTGACATCGAAAAAGCTTTTGATAAAATCCACCATCCTTCCCTAAATGACACCCACTGCAGAATTCTCCGAATCTACCTTTCTAACAGAACCTTCTCTGTTAAAATAAATAATCACCTCTCCCAACCACACTCAATCGCAACGGGCGTCCCCCAAGGAAGTGTCATTGCCTCCTTCCTATACAAAATCTTCTCCCACGATATCCCACAACATCCCAACACTAGCACAATCTTTTTCGCAGACGACATAGCCATTTCCTATGAAACCTCCTCTCTCATCTCCAATTTCCAACCACTCCAATCAGAGCTCAACAACCTATAACAATGGTTCAAACAATGGCGAATCAGCATCAACCCCGCCAAATCAATAACCGGCCCATTCACACTAATAAAACACCCTCCTCTCCAAATCCACCTCTATTTAGATATTCATTAATCCACCTACCTCGGAGTCATGTTTGATTCAAAACTCTCCTGTAAAATTCATATTAATCTTCTCGTCTCCAAAATCAACCATAAATTCAGAACCCTATACCCGCTACTAAACAGAAAAGCCCCTGGTACCATCAGCATAAAATGACTCCTATACCTCTCCATATTACAACCCACCTGGTCCTATGCATCGTCCATATGGGGAACAACAGCCAAAATTCAAACCAAACAAAACAATCCTACGCACCATTACAACTTCTTCCTGGTAACTTAGAAATTCCGTCATCCACCATAACATCAAACTTCCCAAAATAAACTCCGTAATCCTGAAATGCACAACCTCCCTAATCAAAAGCGCCCAAAACCACCCAAACCCCACGATCCAGCAATTCCATAACAATCCTCCTCCACCTCCACGCGTCAAAACAAAACTCCCAATCGACCTCATACTTCCCCCTCATCATTCAAGCACATCCTAATCCACCTTACCATCATGCCCGCAGACCACATCCTCATATATCCTCCAAAAATCAGTTCACTGCCCGTCAACCCTCACCCACTCACGTTGTATGCCTCTCTGGTACTCACAAAAATAAATAAATAAACCAAATGCCAAAGTAGGATTAACTACCCCACATGCCGACATGTTAACTATACACACTATTTTAATTTTGTATTCATTATTTTCATATATAATATACTGGATCATTTATTGACTAAACTGATAATCTTTATGACAAAAGTTTTTATATGAATAAGAAGAACTATCGTCGCTTGCGTGACTGCCATGAACGCAACACTACCTTTAGAAACAACCTATGTTTATTTTGTTGAATTTAAATATTTATGGAAATTTTCTCTTAAATTGCACAAAAAATTTTATCACCCTGTTATTAGATATCAAGAAACTCGCCCACAGCGTATATGAAATAGCTAGGTTAAAATCTATTTTAATGAATAATTGTAGTTATATTGTAGTTAAATTGCAGTCTGTCTCAAATTTTATGAATATGATATGACTTACACTATTTATTTATGTTTTTTCTTCGTAAATTTTGCTTTGAAAACTGCTTAGTATTTTATGTCCTATATTGCCTTCTGTAATAAAAATTATTATTATTAAAAATAGTTGTAATGTAGTAATTACAAAAATTTGTTATTTTATATTGACGGGAAGTTTCTTTATTATATAATTTCGACTGTCTGCAGTATGCGCGAGTAAGGGCCGGCAGATTTTGTTGTTGCGTTTTGGGTCTTTGCCTTTCCCATGCGTGATCAGGCATAAATTAAAGAGACTGACCAGATGGACGGTTTCCGTTTGGTGGGGTAAGGCCTCTTTAAAAGCGCGCTAGAAAATTGCGCAGGGGTTGTTCTGTGTGAGATTTGGTGGAGACTGGATGAAGGTGGCTGAGAAAGATTTTTGAGCTTCATAATCTGAGGATTTCTGGAACAGCTGATATTGAGAGAAGTCAGCCAGGAGACTGGATTCGTTGACTTTGCCGCCCAGGCTGCAGACACCGCTGTAGCCGGGAAATAAAGGTCGTGTATTACTCAATATATATACGGGTCAGAGCAGAACTTAGAACTTCCCACCATACCCTGTTTGTAGACACTTCTCATGTACAGAATTAAGTGTAAATTATAAAATGCCAGATAAAATAAATTTATACATAGAATTTTATATTCATAATTTTAATTATTGTAACCAGTGCCATATCACATAGTCGCACTGACCTTGTAGGTAAAGGACAATTCAGTGTAAACGAATCATGTTCCTAAAAGTGTAATAGACCATTACTGCTGTAGAGATAATCTAAAAACTGTATATACATTTATTCCACCAATATACAAGACGAACAGTCACGTTCTGTACTCAGCCGCAAACGTATTCAATCCCATGCCGCCAATATTTTCTTCCAACTCTCCAAAAAAATGTGCAAGGGAGAGATCTAGGTTGTATGGAGTGCGTTTAACCGCTTCCCAACGAAAGCTCTGAATTTAAACATTCCAGATCATTTTGGACAAATTGAGCACATTCTGGACGAGTATCGTCTTACAGTGAGTGACACGTCCATCGAATAATCACTAGTATGCATCCAGTATACCTGAACACAAAGATAATCTTAAATAGATAGAGAGGCCATAGAGGCGCTGGGAGCGTGACGGCCATCCCCTCCACTGTAGGTGTAACTCGCTCGTAGGCCCATAAGAGCCCATGTAAAAACAGCGCTTTTTAGGCCGCTAAAATCCTCCGTAAAGCAGCAAAAGAGGAATTTAAGTTGGGTATTTATTTACCCCATATATTAGTATTTCCAAATATATAACGCAAAAGAATCAATTCAAATGGGAATATTAAAAATATTGAGTTTCGAAATCGGTATTGCGAGTGGATACGAAGTTATATCAGCATATTTCTATATTAAATGTTAAAAATAAATAATTTTCTATTCACAAATGTTGGTGTATCATGGGCTGGTTCCCATAGATCGCGTCCCAGAACCTGATTCTTATTTCCAATAATTCTGGTTCCGCGATTACGTTGACGGGCGAAGTCAAATTGCCTCACCCTGCCGTTGACTTCTTTCCTTCTCTTACTCCAGCAAAACTGCTAGTTGCCGTGTCTGTCACTACGGCATGACTCACTTGTCATCCCATATGAGATGCAGGATGCTGAAAGAAATGGGGTTGGAAAAGGTTTGTGCCAAGTTGGTTCCAAGGATGTTCTTGAAAGTTGACAAATAAACACGGAAAACATCGTTAAGCGAACGTTTGGAACAGAACGGAATTGATGGATATGACTTTCTTCCAAGAATTGTGATAGCGAAGAAACATGGTCCCACTAGCATTTTGAACTGGAGAGGAAGAGGTAACGAATGGAGCGATATCATGTAAAGTCGCATCAGAAAAAAACTGCATCTTCGGCTGGAAAAGTTATGGCTGCTGTGTTTTCCGATTCCGAATGACCCTTTCGTGAGAAAATCATATAATTTGGAATCATTTCTAATGAACCTTCAAGCTCGACTGAGTCGTGTTCGACCACATCGAGAGAAACACTATGAAGCTATTGTACGACAGTGAATAGTCACATATTTGCCAGAAAACCATTAACAATACCAGAAAACTGGGATGGACAACATTTAGAGTTCTAACCTCGCTATCTTTTATAAACGTGATGCTCCACAATTTTACCATGCGGGTATATATACCGTAATTCCAAGATGACGTCAAGCAGTTTAGATAGTTTATGTGGGAAAATTAAATTTTGTTCCTTAGGCTTGTATCCAAACACCATAAAAATAATAAAGCTATAGGATGAAAATGTACTTTTGAAATAAGTGTAGTGTATTACTTTTGTCCCTTGTATTTTTATCAACGTGTATTCTATGGGTTCCCAACAGTTTTGCACTACACAAGGCATTCTATAAATATTGGTAGGGTAGCGACGCTATCTAATTTATAACAAAATTGGATAAGTATATAAAACCACATTAAAAAAACAAAAATAAATGTTTATATTACTTCAAAATAATAAAACATACAAAGTAAACGTATTTTTAAAATATACATCGCAACTTTAGCTCTGACATTCCATTTCACTGGCCAGTGCATAATTATTAGCAGAGTATGTCAAAATCTCTGTTAGCCAACAATTACTCAAATACTCATCTGTGAGTAGCGTAATGTATTTTGATTTTATTAAATTCCTATTTTAAAGTAATGTTTCACTGAGATATGTTGAACCGAAAAATGAATTTAATTTATGTTTCTTGATTCCTATTTTGACGCTTCGCACCAATATATTAATGAACGTATAAATTGCACGTAAACGACGGATGGTGTCTAAAATATATTTATATTTTTAAACATTATTTTTTTTGATTTCACGGTCAAATAGTACTCAAATTGATAACACCTGCAAGCATGAAATTGGGTAGTCCTGGTCTAATCAATAGAATAAAAGCATCGACTTACCCATTTTAGGGACTTCGAACTGTCTCTGCTTTCCTTCAGTAGGTCCATTAAAAATGAAGGACAAATATATAAATATTTTTCTTTTGCGCCAGTACCTTTAAATTTCAAATACAAAGGTGTTATTATTTCCCACAGTTAAGCTCTTTGGTGGCAAAGAACGAATAAGACTCATTTTACTAAGGCTGCCATTGGGCTTTCTAGCGTTACATAAAGAAAATGCAACTGGAACTTTTATACGTTTTTATACATTTGAATATAAAAATACACATAAAAGTGAATATGATGAATGCGTTTAAAGTGTTTGATTAATACCTCCGTGTGACTGCATGCTGTTATATTGAGAATCAATCGTGCACCTGGCCCACCTAGGACTCTGTGAATCAGCGTTTTATCAGCCATCTCGTGAAAGACACTCCTACCAGTTGGACATGGCTAAATCCAAAGAATATGTGTAACCTGCAGGGGTTTATTTAAAGCTGTAAAAGGTCAGACTACGTTGACCTTCCTTATCGGTGTCCAGGAGTAGACTCACTTCAGGAGATATCGTCGTTTCTACTTTCCAGTTTAGCTTCGTCCAATCGATTGCCCACAAAGTTACTCCACAATTATATCCCCGGATCATTTTTAACATTACAGTACAGAGTGAGGTTGAATAGGCGTCGCCAAATCTCCAAACGATTCACCCGAAAGTTTTGTCAACTCACTGTGAGAGTAAGTATAAAATAAAGTGAAATTGTTTTGAGATTTTTTATCATTGTATAGAATGTCCGTAAAATAATTTCTCAGATTTAATGCTATATTATAACAATTTAATTTAGACTACAACTAATCATACAGTTGTTAGTAAAATAACCTAGAATATCTTACAAATGTTCAATATTAGTCCCCTTCGTTACATAGCACACATCCAACACGATTTATTTGACAGGTCAGAAGTAATTAAAGTTATAGCCGCTTCTATTCGGTGTGTCAACGCTGGACAATCATTTATAAAACCCCAAGGGAAGAAATGTTTGTGAACAGAATAATTTTGGGAAACGATACCCGATGATAATGGTTTAACGCCTTGAATGTAGGCCTCAATTGGCGACATTGCCTCGTATTCTCCAAATGGTCGCGGCGCATTTAATAACAAAAAATATTCTTTTGTCTATTACGCATATTCTTATTTAAAATTGTTTGAATTATTATTTAATGATAACAACACTTTACAGCGGTTAAAGATGATACTATATTAATTTTCATAATTCAAACATTCTTTTATGGATATCCTGTGTGCTGTAAAAGTTCTTGCTGAACGTTTTGCAGGATAAAATTATATTTTTAATTCAAACACAATATTTTTGTTTTCTTATAAACTGTTGTTCGTAATTATGTAATCCAAAAAACTTAAAAAATTGCTATAAATATAATTTTTGTGTAATATTGCCACGATAGTGCATTAATTATAAAAGTGTATTATGTTGATGTATACAAAATTCACAATCTTTTGTGTTTCTTTAATGTCACAACGTACTTTTTCTTTCCTTTTTCTATACTTTGACACAAATTTGATTCATGCAAATAGTATACGTACACGTATATAAACGTTACAGTTGTTTATGGTTTTCAGAAGAAAATTAATTGTTTAAAAATTCCTGGTGCTTTCTAATGCAAAAAATGGTATAGGGGAACTCGGGGCGGAACGGGAGTGCGGGGAAGAACGGGATACCCTTTTTTGACTGTACAGTGATGACGTTTAGTAAATAAGGATGGAACATGGTCACTGCTCAAGGAAGAAGTCCTGGCAGCCGACGTGACCAAGTTCTGACAGCATCTTGTGAATAAACTCTTGTTTGGGCTTCTTACATCTGTGAATTTATAATTTTTTCAGCATTTCGACAGACGATAAGCAACAAAGCCGCTCGCTTTTAACTATTTAATGGAATATATTCGTAAAGTAGGTCCATATAAGTTACGTATTAGGTTTGAATCTGCTTGTATTAAGTCTCGGTGAAAAACCTTAAACTAAAATTTGCGTGCGGGGTTGAACGGGAAACTACATTAATAGGCAAAATGAAACTAGTTCCTCAAGAAACAAAGGAAAAACTGACTGACTCACCTTATAAGAACTAGTTACAAAATGTTGCTCCCAAAAAAGAATAAATAAAGAAATAAATGGATCGGGAAAAAGGAAAAATGCTAGCAAAGACTGTCCAATGCAATAAATTCCCTTTGCGAAAGGAAAAATTGCTAAAGCGATCAACTGTGCTAAAAAAATTAGAAATAGTAAAAAAGATGTTGAGATAGTCTTAAATTTAAATTTATTGTATAATTTGTAATTACAAAACATCCTATCTCGTGCCGGGGAATTTGTAAGTTTCTTTTCAAAACTTCACCCAAAATTTAAATTTGTTGTTTTAAGTTATATTAAAATAAGTTTAACTAAATAATAGAATAAACTAATGTTTTATACCTTGATTGAGCGATTTATCTTTTTCTAAATGTTACCATAAATTGTTCAACAATAATTGTCCCTTTCCGCCTCGATTTCATCTAATCACTAGAATTTCTGTAGTCAGAGAATAATTTTCACGGTTTTCTAAAAAAACAATTAAAACAGCCTAAAATATATTTTAACTCACGAACCACGTGGTGTGTGAATGCAAGTTACTCACGAAATTCGGAATTAGGAGAACAGTTAATTATAACATACTTCGAAGCCAAACAGAAATCGTGTTAATTTAAAAAAAAATCTATTTAATATGTAAGAGAACTCGGACTCTGCAGCTGCACGTCTCAAATACATAGCAGTGGTGATGCAAAGTAATTAAAAACTGAATAACTAATTGAATTTCATTTCAGAATGCCAGTTCATACTTTATAAAACGTTCCACTTCCAGCGTATGAAGGATAATTTAAGTAAACTTAAACGTCGTTATTATGGTAATGTTATCAATAAGAATTGTTTGAAGTTTTTTACTATACATTTAATCACCCTTGATATACTTTCAGGGATCTTCGCTGTCTCCGGAACACAATTCATACGAATCTCATGTCCACGTACATTCTGGCTGATTTTATGTGGATTCTTACTACCACGTTACAGGTAATGTATATGCATGCATATATTTCTAGTCTAATTGGCCACAAATAATGAATTACTTGGGCACTACATTCATTGCCGTCTAGAATACGATGGTGGTTCCTTAGATGGCTCAGGATTTTTATTGTTGCAGAAATTCCGAGCATAATTAACTCGACTGCTTGAGGTAAAAGCAACTCTACTATTGGGCTACCTTACGGAGCAGTTCTCATTAAAATTTAACAATACGCAGCCACATACAACATTATACAACGACATATTTCTGTTCTTTTTTTTCTTTTGCAGATATCTGTGAGGAGCGACACTTCATCGTGCATCATCCTGGTGTTGCTGTTGCACTACTTCCACCTAACCAATTTCTTTTGGATGTTTGTGGAAGGTAAAAGTCATCTGCATCGTCATTTAGCTTACGTTTTTATTGAGTTTACATATTATTAAAAATGTCGTTATTTTCAGGACTGTATCTCTATATACTAGTAGTGGAGACATTCACCGGGAAAAATATTCAGTTGAGTGTTTACATCGTCATAGGTTGGGGTAAGAATAACTTTTCAAAGATATTTTTTTTAAATATTATGGTCACTTCATCAGTACAATTCATTAGCGATCTTCTGTGTATGGGTACATTGGATTGTTACTAAAAATGTATGTTCTACTTAATATATAAACGCTTTGTTGTATATACCTTAATTAACCAATTTTTCTTCCAAATGGACACCATCTTCATAGCAGAGTGTTTATATATATATATAGCGTAGAAAAACCCGGAGACATGTTTCGGCTGAGATGTCATTGCGATATTTCAAGTGGAAGTATTCACAAAATGCAATACTCATTCGGATTTCGATACCACGAAAGGTGAAAGAAGAATCGTGTCCAAGCAGATGCTCGACAAACAAAAGTAAAATTATTGTATACCGACTTCGACAGAAAAATGTTCATACATTAACACTGCATAAACTGAATTTTCTAAATAATTTTCTAAATAATCTAAATAGATGTATAGTAACCAAAACTGTATAAGGAATTAAAGGATAGACATTGATTTAAGGCTTCAGATATATAAAGTAATTTTCAAAGGCAAAATTAATTGTAAGGAACTTAGCTAGTAAACAAAGATGTAGCAGCTTGTTGTATCTCATTAGTTCAGCGGATGTGCAAAACCAGTTTCATATTGCAAAACACGACATCACGTGATCATCTTTCTTCCCGACTAATAAGCATATGTAAGATTTTCACAGTAATTTCGGTGATAAGGTAAATGTAACTTTCTAGGGACTGTGAATAAATTTGAGGTCCGTAGTGGAATTTTCCGGCGAAAAAATGAGAATTTTGGATGTTGATTTTACTAGCTGGTATTATTGTAAAATTAAAGATATTGGGGTGCAACAATTTTCCATTGAGTTTGTTTGCGTTTATCACTTAAGGTGTCGACAAAAACAAAGCGAACTGTCCCCGAACGAAAATAACCACAATCCGCCATGGACTACGCGCCAGACCAGTGCTAATTCTTTCTTTAATAAGTGATCTTCATGTCCAGCTGTTCGTCTGACAAAGAAGAATTAATTGTTTTGTTTACTGTGAGTTAACAACTAGACGAAAAAGGAAATGGGTATGTCATAATCATTTAATGTTTTCTAGAGGCTAGGCATTCTTTGTTCGAGTTGGTTATAATGCATGTGATGCAAGTCAAACATAATACCGCACTCCCGCACTAAATGATTTGACTTTTCATTATTTCAGTAGTCCGTGAACGATTCCTATAAAATCTACAATCTGTCCACCGTCCGCCGCGAACTCGAGAACTGAGCTATTCCGCCGTGTTGGGCCGCTGCTTACTTGACTAGGATCGTGGGAAACGTAAGGCTACAGAGTTCCCAGTTCGTCGAGGTCTCTAGTAGGGGGAAAGAGAAGATTTGAAACAGCAACAACTTAGCAGAGGAAAGGCATAGAGGATAGTTAACACTTATCATTTGGTAGCGGAGAGGAGTCAAACAGCTAACGTGAGTTTAGATTGATTGAAAACAATCGAAATTGAGTCAAGTTAGTGGAATCTGCATAAACTTTGTGACTTAAGTTGGAAAATATTAATTTTAGATAATTTGAGCATTTATAATTAACTTTCTAACGACAATTTAAATAACGCATTAAAATGTATCTTGAATTGAATCTGATAACATTTAAATAATATAATGAGATAGTGTTTCATTTTTCATTCCGTCCAAGGGTATAGAAAATATTTAATCTTTAGAATTTAGATCCAAAGAAATAAATACTCCTCCAGCATTTTCGAATAAAAAAATTAACTTCTCTTTGAGAAATTTGTTTATATAAACTAAGTACTTATGCTATAATACTTAGATATTGTGTAAATAAATAATTCATTTTAATTTATTTTTTGTTGCTTTAAGATAGATTTTACATTATTTAAATAGCTGCTTATTTTACATTGCATTTATGGAGCGACGGGCCAGTTGGTTCGAGAGGATTGGTGATGAGTCACGCTGCTGCCTGTAGACAAGTCCTGGCACAGCCACTCTATGTGTATTATGATGCTCTTTGGTTCACTCTACACGCTAGCAGGGATGTCAAAATTTACAACAAACGCTATTGCGTCAAAATGTATTTTATAGAACGTGTAGCGCAGTAGAACCCGGTCCAATTTTTTCCTATTTATGGAATTTAAAAGTGCATAAATATTTTGGCATGAGCATAATGCTGGCCAGGAAGAAGGGGGTTTTCCGGGCGCCGACTTGGCGGTGCGGAATCAAAACAAAGAGACAGCGGTTAACACTTGTGCTATAAAGCTCAGACACCTCGCCGCTGGTTTCGGAATTTCCAAATGTCTGAGAATTTGGTGATCGGGTGGCGTGTGTTCTCCAAATGTAACAAGGGATATTATTGGAGAATAGAATATCCATCCCTGCCACCTTGGTGATAGGTATCGCATAAGTGGGGACTAAGTTTTAAAAAGAGGCAGGCGAAGACATTTTGGAGGAGAGTGGTGATGAGAGCAGATTGGTGGCGACAGGAGTTTGGTAACGAGAGCAACCTGGCGGTGGAGAATGAATTAGACACTTTGGCAGGAGATTGGTGGTAGAGAGTGAATTTGAGAGATGTAGAGATTGATGGTGATACAGTTTGGCGAGAGATTATGCAGTGAACGATTGACGAGTGCAGTTGAGCGCCGGAGTAAATCACGGACTGATCAGTCGATGAGGCAGCGGAGAGAGAAGGCGTTAACAATGAGGGAAGAAGGAGAGAAAAACAGTAGTTTGCCTCAATTCCGGCCACGCGATTTTGTGCTATTGTCTACCGGCCGTCAACAACATGGAAGTTCTAGTGGAATCTGCATCATGACGCATATAAAAATAAAACAGGTTCGTCAACGAACAGGATATTCTGCTGCACGTGGTCACCCAAACAATAACTACCCTGAGAACTTTAGAATCATTCCGTTTAAATATCTTTAAATTTGAACATGTTATATTTTCGCCGGGCCCATTTAAAAATTGTTTTCATTTAATAAATGTACATATTAAACCTTAATTATTAAATTAAATCATTTACAAACGTGAAATAAAAAGAGAAAAAATTGATATTTAGAAGGGGTGTGTCCGCTTGAACGCAATATTTTAAAATCTTTTTTGAAAACCTTCCAGATATGTCACATATATAATACGTATAATATTTTGTTCAGAAGACGAAGTGAAAATTTTGACATGTCTTACAGTGCCCAGTATTAATGGTCCCAAGGGTAGTTTAAAGGCTAGGTTACTCATAAAGTCAGTTGCAGTTGCATGCAGCGTTGCTCAGTCTATTGGGGGGGGGGGGGGTCGATAACACTACTGACAAGTGAATCAAACAGTGATGTAGGGGATGACGGGTAATAACTTTTGCTAAAACATCTGATTCGCATTCAGGGTAATTGTAACTATTTTTTGGGTGTGATACTGCAAAACTTGCGTTGAATCGGCGAGCGTGTGTATGATTTATCGGAGATATCGAGCGTTGTGTGAAGTTTGCGTGCCGTTTCAGCAACGGGCTCTGGGTTGCCTGCGGTAAGTCCCCTACACGCTTTACTACATTCTGTGGATACGGGTTAAGCGAGTGGGCGTTAATGTGCGGAGACTGTGAGGGGTTGGCTGGCCCCGGATGCTTCACATGTCTATCGACCATTACGGAGCTGCTGGTCTGTCTTTCCTTGATGATATCCTACACTTTAACCGCAAACCACTGTGTAACGCGCCGTCCAATTAAGGCATTTATATTATGTTTCTATACTTATGCAGAAATAAAAATATTCACTACATTAATATATACATGAAGTTCAGTTTATCTGAAGACATTGAAATATCTCGAGTACCACACATCCATTCAAAAGAAGTATGAATTAAAAATATTCGACTTTAAGGGAGACATTTAATGATACGAAATTCGATCTTCCACATCCTAGCGGTGGAAAGGGAATAGTTAAAAGACTTATGTAAATCCCCATTTTATATGTTATATTCGGATTTTCAAGAAAAAATTACTCCAATTTGACTTACGATTTGAGTCATTTTGGTCTCAGATGACGTTGTAATCGACAAAAATCAAAATGGAAAAAAATTGATGAAAAATAAAATTAAAAGTGTTTGATATTCTTATACCACAACTATCTACTCCCGAGGACGTGAATTTAACAATGAAACTCAAAGAAACACACCTAAAATCAGCATCATAAATAGTGAGAGGCAAGGGGACTCACATAAGCGCCTCAATCGAACAGAAACCTACTACGTCCACGTCGTTGTTCCTGGGTAACGCCAAATGTTGTAACTACTTCTCATAAAACGAATAAATGAACGTCTCCGTATTATTTAGATGGCAAGGCAATCTTCGAAATAACTACCATGAATAATGAATTCAAATAAATGGTATTTGACGTTAGAAAACCACGGTTTCCTACAAAAAATGGTTTCCTGAAAATTTTTGACATAATTCGCTTCCCCACCCCTAGAGATTGGGGGTGGTTGGACAGTTCTGGTGCCATTAAGTAGCATTTGTAAGAATATCACACACATTTAATTTTATTTTACTGATCTGGTGCCTATTTCTTGAGATATCCTCGTTTTTGAACGATTTTTACCCATTTTGATTTTCGTCGATTACAATGCCATCTGTAATCGAAATGACTCGAATCGTACTTCAGATTGGAGTTTTTTTCTGGAGAATTCGCATCTGCAATAAAAATGGGGTTCCCATTTATGTTTTTAACTCTTCCCTCCCGCAACTGAAGGGGTGGGGGGTCGAGTTTCGTAACATTGGATTTTCATTCATACTTTCTTTGATCCGATGTGTTGTTCTCGAGATATTTCAATGTCTTGAGATAAACTGAACACAGTGTATATATGTACATATAATATTTCCAAGATGCTATATTCTCATATGGATTTACAAGTATTTAAATACGTACATCACTTGAATGTATACAGTACGTTCATCTATAACTTTAGTTCTGGCGACTAGTATTGTAATTTGTTTCTATATTGCAACTGTCACGTCTGAAGATTCGATGGCATCAAAAGTAACACATTTTCTTTTCATATGTGCGGAACAGAGCAGATGGTTGTGACCAGAATTTCGGATTCGGAAAACAATACAGATGTGCTCATTGGAGTCGTCATCGTCGATATAGATAATTGGGAGTGTAGCCAATATAGTGATTAAGTGCATGTTTATGCAATTAATAATATGACGTAGTTTTAAATTTATAACAAGACTAAACAGTAATGAACTACTGTTGTGGTATTCAGTCCTAAGACTGGTCTTATGCAATCCTCCATGCTATCCTATCTTGCGCAAGCTTTCTCATTTTCTTATAACTAAACAACCCACATCCTCCCTAATCTGCTTAGCGTATTCCATCCTTGTCTCCCTATTCTGTTCTTACCCCACAAACGTCCCTCTAATGCTAATTTTACAAGACCCTCGTTTCTTAAAACGTGGCCCATTAATCTATGTTTCAATGTCCTCCATATTGTTCGCTTTTCCCCTATTCTGTTTAGAGCTTCCTCGTATGTGATTCTATCCACCCATCTGATTTCGAGCATTCTCTTATATCACCACATTTCAAAAGCTTCTGTTATTTTCCTTTCTGCAACTCCTACCGTCCATGTTTCGCAACCATATAATGCCACGCTCCATACGAATATTTTTAGCATCGATTTTCTAATATTCACGCTTATATTACCCGTAAGTAAATCCCTCTTTTTCGCCAAAGCCTTCCTTGCCTGTGCTATCCTACTCTTTCTGTTAGCAATACTTCTACCATCCCTAGTTATTACGCTTCCCAAGTAGCAGAATTCCTTAACTTCCGTCAAAATATCCCTCCAATCTAACAACCTTTGTTATTCCTCTTTTTTCCCAAACTACACTCCATTACCATGGTTTTCCCTCTATTAATCCTCATATTGAACTCTTTCTCCAGGACTGCATTCATGCCATTTATTTTGGTTTCCAAGTCTTCTTCTGACAGTAATGAATTAGTATTATTGAATAGTACCGTTGCAAATGGGGTCACACTGAAACGTCCTCTATTTTCCTATAGCTAAGAAGAATGATTATTTTGGTGACTTCACAGTGCCTAGGCCGTGGCCTTCAGGGTGCCTGCTTTTGTCTACATAAAGGAAATAAATACATTTTCGCGTTCAGTGAGCCAGGAGCGTAGTTTTAATGCTCCTTCCGCGGAGTAGTGATCTAGTGCCGTCGTGTATCAAGGCAGAACAATGATCACGGGACACTGTATGGACAATGTCTGAAAACTCAGATCCAGACAGTAAGACAAGTTAACGAATTGAGCCTGTCTAATATAAGAAATCGTTAATATATTAATAAATAATATTTAACGACAACTATTTGAAAAATAATAAATTCAGCAAAATAAATAAATGGTAACAAATACAATAAAAACAATTATTAGCTTGTTTCTATTAGTTAATTTTTCAGTATAAAATAATTTTGTGTATTCCAAATTTCTGAAATATCCAAAGAATTTGCCATGCTGCAATCCGTTAGTAGATCGAAGGAATTAAATCTAGGTGTAGTCTTATTTTGAAATGGTATAAAGTGTAATTCGGTTTTTGCTTTTAATATCACCTGGACCACTACGTATACTGTAATTCGTCAACTTGTTAGCAGCGCTTCTAGTATGTAGAGTGCATGTTGTAATTTATTGCTGAGTGGCGATGCTTGCTTCCGTTGCTAGTGGCACCTGCGAATATATCAACCTAGCAAGTTGAGTGGTATTCTCGTACATTTTATGATGCACGGTCTCAGAATGTTTATATGTGTCATTTCTGCTTGTATTCTCCATAAAGTAAAATTACTACTGTCAAGTTGCACACAATATTACTTGTCAAGTACGATCGAAGCATTTGTACAAGCAAAGCCTCATCATGCCTAAAGTTATATGTGTGAGGTTAAAGAAACGAAATTTTGAACAGAAGGATGTGTCGGAGCATCCAGCAGTGTTTGGATGGTTCAGGGTAGACAAGTCTACAATACTACCAGTGTGCGGATGTCACTCAGCGGGAAAATGTAAGCTCAAAACCTGAGAAAAACCGGAACAGTTGGCCAACCACAGATTAAGCGTTTTGTTTCCATCTAGGGTCAATATATTCACCGTGTAAACACCTAACAAACTCTTCCACGAGCTGAGTATGTCATCTTTTCCCTTCATACAGTCCAAACTTTCGTGATACCTGTCCCGGGTGGATATTAAAGAAAACCGAATGAAAGATGTAACTCACCATACCAAATTGTGATAACTTGCGCCAATTCACCGTCGTCTGTGCTACCACTGGTTCCCTGGTCTTGCCCCGCCATCGCGGGGTGATCATGTTTAATTCGCTGCTGTGTAGCCACGAGGAGCATACATCAGTTCTTGTCTTCACATTTCGCCTTGAGAATCGCTTTCTGCCCTTGGGTTTCCGTCGTGAGTACCACCTATGGCCACATCACTAGGCTTCCCGGTCTGCTTCATGGGCGTGGTGTCTCAATCACGCAAGGACTTGGTGCTGGATACTCCACCGCTGCGGGCTTCCAACTGGACCAGCTTACAATCAGCAAGATGGCATCCGTCGGGACGCTGCCACTTTCACCCACTTGAGATATATTTTACTGTTTCGTCCGCCCTTCTCCTACCTCTTCACCCGCGGTTCGTTGGACTATGTCTCCACGTGCCTGGTACAACCGGGAATTCCACCCGTTATTATTTCCTACTATGGCGTTACATTTATATTCGATGAGGTTTGTAATAGCACAATTGGGTCATAATTCGCTACGTAAAAGTGCGAGTATTCATTCAGACTACGTTACGCTAATTACCTTGTTATGCAATTAATAATATGCGAAATACGCATCGATGCAAACAACGCAGTGAGCGGATTTTCTATTCTGCGAATTTCTAAATGAAATATTTAATGGACTAATTCATTTTATGTTTCCACTATCTGCTTTCATATTTGAGACATAGTCTATGTTGATTATTCCTTTTAGTATTAGGTCTCCGTGTTTATTTGATATATTCCATTTGAATGTTTTCTGTTGCATTGCTTAATTTTACGCAATCAAGGGTTTCTAAGTATATCATTCTTAACTATATTATTTTATTTTAACACAAATTTCATAACCCACATTTACCAACGCCGACAGGAACCAAGATGCTCATTAAATGAAAACCAGGACCCACAGATTGAATTCTGAAGAACAATTGGAAGTTTATGTTGATGTTTTGAAACGTGCATTTTATTGAAAAGAAAAGATTACTGAAGAGTATGTTCCGATCGATGCAAACAAATTAGTTGATAAAAGTTAGTTGGTGATTCATTTGTTTTTATTGAGCCTTATATTTGAAAAAAATCAGGCAATTACATGCGTATGGATGAAAGTTAAACAAAAAATACTTCACAGCTAACAGATTAAATCTCCATAATACATTGAAATTTTAACACTGGTAATATTACTAAAGATCGACGGCTTTCCCGGTGAATTGAACGAAGAAAAACTTCTCGGTTTTCCACCCAGAACAGTGAGGTTTCGACGGCTTTCATTGTCATCGTCTTCCAGGCTGGAAGATGGTGACAGTGAAAGCCGTCTAAACGTCTCTGTTCTATGATTATTACCCGGGTGGAAACCCGAGAGGCTTTTCTTCACTGGCAGTATTGATGTCAGACCACCAAAAGACTGAATGTTTGCGATAGTGTATGGGCCGAAGAGAAAGTAGAGATGACCGGCCGGCATAAAGTCTTGTTGTGGTATTCAGTCCCAAGACAGGTCTGATGCAACCCTCCATGCTAACCTATCATTCGCAAGCCTTTTAATTAACCCATAAGAAGCACATCCCATATCTTCCCTACTTTGCTCCATCCTCGACATCTCTGTTCTTACCGCAGACACTTCCCTGTAATGCTAATTTTACAAGACCCTCGTGTCTGAAAACGTGGCCTATTAATCTATCCCTTCTCTTGGTCAACGTCTTCCCCTATTTTGTTTAGAACTTCCTCGTTAGTGATTCTATCCACCCATCTGATTTTCAGCATTCTCCTAGCACCAAACACTTCATAACTAGGAGAGGCATAAAGCCCGTGTAACGTGTATGACCGCCGAAGTGATGGCCTTTGGTAGCGTTCGATTATCGTCCGTTCTCAAAACATAAATGTAATATAGTACTCAGAGCAACCAGAGGACCCTTAATTTTCTTTTCTCCCTGTCTTAAAGAAAAGCGTATGTCTAATAAGCAAGTATGTGAAAATTCATAAATTATATAATGTTCGATCATTCGATTACTGCATTTATTCACGAAAGAATAACTTATAAAAATTAAGTGAAGCGAGAGGTATGGACACCCAAAACACATGCAAATGATTAAATAAACTTTAATTTAAAATACATGTTTTCGTCATAAAGTAGATAAATATCAGGCGAAACGAACAAAATGAAAAAAATAAGCTAATAGTGATTATTTGAAAATTTATCGTTTTAGAAATCCTGTATTATAACACACTCATGGAATATTCTAGAAACAGAACATTCTCCAAACAGGAAATAGTAGAAATGAAAGGTAAACGAAGTAAATAAAGTAAAGATATAAAACAAGGGTTGCGTTGAGTGGGACGCGAACGCCAGTCCACATTTCTGAAGTATAGATCTATAACCCTCAGCCTCATATCAAATTTGTAACAGTAACCATAGAACAAGTCGCTCTTGGCTAAAAAGTGAATACATGAAGAAATAACTATTACGCCAGTCAGTTAACCTTGCTCATATTCTTTATACACATATTAAATACATTAATAAATGTATCTGCAAGTTTTTACCGCGGAAATTGAATGTTACATTATCAAATAAGTTTAATTATTACTCTATGGTTTTCTTTTCCTGTCAAAGCTCATAATGTATTGAAATACTATCTATAATACAAAGCTGAAATCCCAAATATAAATTATAATAATGAAAACAACCATCTTATGTTCAATTTATTACAGTACTTTACACTACGACAAATTGTTTTTATTTATTATAAATGGTCATAAATTTAATTATGGCACTTTGCAGGAGCTCCAGCCCTTTTCGTGATAATGTGGGGAATTGTGAAGAGTGTTGCGCCTCGAGGTCCTGAACTACAGGTGAGGAAGCCGTTCGTGGCTTTAACAATCATATTTATTTTTTCTATACCTTCAAATACTATTAAAGAATAGAACTTTAAATTAATCATTTTAAATCTCACGATATTATATTAATATATGATTTTCAAGGAAAATAATTTTTGAATTCAGATTTCAGAGTTTGCATCAATATAGCAAAACTTTGATATTTTACTATAAATAATAAAAATCCAAGTTAATCTAAACGTTTGTAGTATTACCTTAAGACTTTCAAAATGTCTTACTGTTATACTGGTAAATACAGGAATCAAAACTCGTGTGAGTCTATTTCATGGACATAAAGCAACCTCAACATGCGTTCTTATTACACTTTAAATTACAAATAATAACATAAAGATCTATGATATCGATAACGTAATTTATTGCAATGACTTGTTTGCTATTTCCCGTATTTGACGTCCAATTTCCGTTCTCCAACCGTTTCCATAAATTAGCGTTCGGCCACGTCACTTGTGATTTAATGTTTATTTTACAGCGTAGTGCAAGCTTATTTAATTTATTTATAAAACTTATAATTTCTGTGATATAGGTGCCCATTTCTGAGAGTCTTCTGAGACATTGTCCGTGGATGAGCGCAGACAGTTACGACTGGATCTACCAGGCTCCAGCGATCGTGGTACTTGCACTAAACCTCGTCTTTCTGGTTTTAATTATGTGGGTAAGTTACGTCTCATTTGTATTCAGTATATTTTGTAAGACGTGAAACGCCTTTTTGTTAATCTTAAGCAATAATATAGCAATCAGTGTTCGATTATTTTAATTGATAGGATTAAAATTATATAAATTTATGTGTATTAGCTTCAAAGCTTGTGTTTCAGTCATACATACTTACAACTTCTCTTTTGAACTAAGCTAGTTCTAAGCCTTAAAATTATATTCGTATAGACGCATTGACACTGAGTGACAAAATTAATATGACCACCTGACAGCATCACAGAGTTGCCGCTAGAAGGCGATAAAGCTATGTAATAGATATTAAATACACCTATTTAAAGTTGAATAAAGTACATCTGCTAACCGGCTTTTCTGCGTGTGGGAGGCGACTCGCACAAAAGACTTGCCTTTCTTATTCTATGCGAGAGGAGCCCATTTAGAAAAGGGATCACCCGTAGAAAATTGGGAATGACCGGCTACCAGAAATCTCCGTGAAAAATTAGGGAGCTCTGGCAAAAACGGAAGTACTGTAGAAAATTTGGAATGTTACGGAAGGATCCGTAAGATATGAAGTATTTATGCTCTGCAAACTGAAATTTTTCCTATAAGGTGCAATTGTCCAACAGCAAACCAATAGAAGACTTTGGTGGACAACAGCTAATTGGTGGGTTAAAATGTATGTAGCCGCCCACCGAGCTTTCGTGAGAAGTAGAGGTAGAAAAGCGAGAAAAATTGTCGGGAGACCGGAGAAAGAAGTTGTTGGGAGACAGGAAGGAGTGAAGTTGGGAGGCGGAAGTTATGATATGGAGAGACCGACCAATGATGATCGGAAACTAAGCTGGTAGCCGCCTGGAAAAAGAATACGGGAGCCAGCCCAGACGGTGATGACCCTGTTGCAGCCATCAGGCACGAAGCAGAATGGAAGCAGATGCATTTTCGACCGCGGGTATCGTAGTTTTGTTTTAATTTATAACGAGTTTCCCATTTGCCAGGGAACCAAATAAGTTTCGACGTTCACCCCTCAGAGAAACCTTGAGTTAAAGTCTCATTCTAACTATCTAAGAAACCTGTAAATATATTTAATGCTCTTATTTAATGATTCTATTATGATTAAACTTAGAATTTTAAAGGTAAATTTTTCTTTTTTAATAATCACCATCAATAATATTATATTATTATAATTTAATTAAATAAATTCAATTAACCCCACCCAAGTAAATTAATTATTAGAGCTGTAAAATCGTAATGCAAGAAAGTGAATCACCAGTTGTACTGTGTTGCTTGCGAAAATGATTTAACTGAGTTTGAACGCGGGATGTTCGTAGGAGCTCGAAGCGTCGGAACCAGTATCAGCAAAATGGCTGCAGTTTTGAAGTGTTCCAGAGCAGCCATTATTTTTCATAAAGTGGACTACCGAGAAAATAAAAAGTGGTCTCAACGTCAGGCTTGTTGTCTTCACAAGATACTCAATGCTAGAAATGAAAGGAGAATTTCCAGAGTTGTCTAGTCCAACATAAAAGAAACAGTGCATCGAATAGCAGAGAAACTTAATCAATAACTAACTGTGAACATCTCCGAAGGAATTGTTCGCCGCACATTACACTGTATGGGCTATGAAAACCTGCGGCCTTTTAAAAAGCCTCTACTGCCTGCCTTAAAGGAGAACAGACGTCTTCAGATCGCAAAGGAGCACAAGGACTGTGCAGTAGATGACTGGAAAAGGGTCTGATGAATTGCGATTTAAAATTCACCATGCAGATGGTAGGTTTCGAATATGGAGAAACAACAGGAAATCATAGACCCCAACTGCACTGCCACAACACTTCAAGCCGGAGGGTCTATATTATGCTTTAGGGAATGTTTTCTTGGCATGGCTTAATTCCAAATATTCCTGTGAAACAACGTCAGAATTCCCAACGGTACTTAAATATTATCGCAGTATATCCTGTTATCTTAATGGTGTACTGTGCCAAGGATGGATACTTCCAGCAGGACAACGTTCCTCAGATGGTTCGAACAGCTTGATGGAGACTTTAACATACTTCGATGGCCTGCACAATCCCCATATCTCATTCAAAATGAGAATTAGTGGAATAGATAGACCAGGCCATCAGGCAGCTGGATACAGTACAATTAAATCTTGTTGTCTAGTATTCAGTCTTTAGACTGGTCTGATGGAAGCCTCCTCGTTAACCTATTCTGTTCAAGCCTTTACATTTCAACAAAACTACCACATCCCACATCCTCTGTAATCTGCTTAACGGATTCCATCCTTCTACTTCTGTTATTCCCCCACGTAGTTCCCTTATATGCTATTTTTGCAAGACCCTTATGCCTCAAAACGTAGCCTAATGTCTTGTATGGAGGGTTGCATCATACCAATCTAAGAACTACAACAGCATATTAACAGTAAGTAAATTCATCTTTCTTGCGGAAGCTATTATGGCCTGTACTACCCAACTCTTTATGTCTACTATATTTCTACCATATCAGTTATTATACTGTCCAAATAGCAATATTCTTTAACTTTATTTAAAATATCCATTCCCAATATAACACCCTTTCTTATTCCACTGTTCCCCATACTACACTCTATTTCCTGTATTAATCCTCATGGTGTATGCTTTCTCCAGGACCACATTCATTCCATTTATTATGGTTTCCAAGTCTTCTTCTGACTCCGCTTATGCTGCAATACCATCAGAAAACCTTAAGGTTTTTATTTATTCTCATGGTAGTATGATTCCTTTTACATATTCCTTTTTAACTTTCTTCATCGCCTCTTCTATATATAAATTAAGGAGGATGGGCGACAGATTGCATCCTTCTCTTACTCCTTTGGTGATTTCTGCTTTTCTTGCCTTTAAATTCTAATGAGTACTGATTACCTTCCGTAAAAGTTATGGGTAACTCTTCTTTCTGGATATTTTATTCCTCTCCTCTTCAAAATCCTTAGTAGTGTATTCCATTTTATGTTATGAAAGAATTTTTCTAAATCTACTAAAGACATGAACGTGAATCTGTTTTTTACAGTTAATATTGTCTCTCTTGTCCCTGAAATCGTAAGGAATTGGGAAGTGCAGATCATAAGATATGGTCTCATATTCCTCCTAACACCTACCAACATTTGATATTATCTATGCACACTATAATTCAAGCAGTATTAAGAGCAAATGGTGATCCAACATTGTATTGAGGGGCGGTTATAATAATTTGGCCACACCGTATAATATAAGTGAGGTCGCGAATCGCATATTAGTGCTTTAGTAAATAGAACTTGGAATCTAAATTTCGATCGTGATAAAGTCGAATTCAATTTCTGAAGCATGCTTTCTGCGTGTGAAGGTTTAGGACAATGGAAAAGACTTTCTTGCATTCGCAGTCATGAGCAAAAATAATTCGAAAAAAATAATACTCAACTCATTTACAGCAAACTCATCTCCCGTCATTCGGGAAGACGTGAGAATATTACCCGATAGTGCCCGACGTACCTGATGCAGGTTTTATAGGGCTTCCCTGCATCTCTTTTTAGGTGAAACACCTGGTGAGATCCATAAACTATAGCCCTGGGGCCCTAGTCAACCCTTGGCTACCTGCTCTACCTTCCACATCCCCCTTTTCATTTCCCTTCCTATGCTATTAAAGGGATGTTGCCTGATTTAGTATCAGCTTCATGTAGCCTGTTGCCAAAAAAATACACTTTATTTGTTCTAATTCAATTTAAATGCATTATATTTAGAGAAATATTTTTGAAGAATTTTGTTCCACGCTCATTTTAAAGTCATTATTTATATTGTTTGAGAATTACCTTTGGTGGTCCTTTGCAGTTGAACGTGACTTTATACTAAGTTATGGTTAACCGTAATTTACCATTTCTTAACAAATAAGTAGTATTATATAATCATATCATATATTAAAAATATTATTTTTCAATATATTTTCAAAATTTTTCAAATGTCCGGGGTTCGAATCCCTGGATCCGGTCGACATTATTCAATTATTGACTTTTTTCTAAATTAGCTATAAGCTCCTGCTTGAGCGTCAATTGAAGCATTTCTACTTTTTTTGACAGAAAGCTATAAATGTGCAAACGTCACACGTCAAAACCCTTAACCTCAAGCTACATTTTACTTTATCATGCATGAAGTATTAATAAGCCCGTTTGGTAGCTGTTATAAACTACTCATAAATTTCCTTGGTATTTTGAAAACTCATAAGCATGGCATTCGAAAACGAACTAAAATTAGCTAAGATTTTTTATAATATTATTTCAGAGTCCTGGTTTACGATTCATATTTGAATACTAAAAATATAAATAATGTAAGAAGAATAGATATTATACTCACTAACAGCAAAGTCAAGTCCTGGTCCGATCGAGATTTTATCATCATTATCTTCTAAATTCTATTTTATGATTATCATGCCTGATCGTTAATTTCAACAAATTCTTCTGAATTTAAAATATTTAGTTTGAGACGTAATTATGTTCTAGTTTTAATATATCCGGTTTCCATATTGAACAAGTCACTTGAATAATTCATATACTCTAAAAGAATACGTTTGATTCGTGTCTTTCGTATGAAATTACGGAGAGGGAATTTTACAGGGACTAATTAACATTTCATCTGATCTAAAATTGAATAAATACTACTGAGGCAGTTAAGCATCCTAAAAGAGCAATTACAAAATGAAACCCAAAATGTAAACAAATTCTTTCACAATAAAATTTAAAGTTAAAATTCAACAGGGAACAAAAATCATTACAAATTATTTCACAAACATACCTCGTGATAAATACAAGGCCGTATGAGTTGCACAGTAGGCGATATGACAAGACGAAGAGGGATGTTGTCGTCAGTGATCTACTTTCATTATATTCTTAGCAACGGGATATACATACAACGGCAAGGTCTTTTTACCACACCGTTCACTTATCATCTCTCAGCTTTTACGAATGAATTTTTCGGTGACAACATAGGGAACTGAGCACAATATATTCCGTCAATATTTTCAGATTAGTTATTATACTACATAATTGCCGTACCAAAGATTCGCGTTAAACTGAGTGATGGCATACTCCCGCTACAATCCTAAGTAAGAGGCAACCAACTATTTTTCATCAGTTATACGAATTTAATAAGTTAGGTTCATTTAGGCTGTTTGATTTCAACACATTCATATATGTGGACAACATAATACATATAAAAAGAAAATTAAATAAGAGAATAAGAGAACGTCATTTGTTATGTTGAACTGCATTTATTAAATTCATTAGAATTGAAATGAGGATTATGAATAGAATTAATTTATCTGGTAATTCATTCAAATGTTTTTGATGGATTTAATCCAATCTAGAGATTCATTATTTTTCATTGGGAACATTGGAAATTGAATTCATTAACGTATTGTCAGCTTTTACATTGATTTTCAGTAATTTTTTTATTGCAGAAAACATACATTTTCAAATAGTTCTATTCAACGCTATGAATGAAATAAAGACTATAAACCGCCTGTTCACTTGTAACAAACAAAAACAGAACATAACAGACTAATTTCATTCAAAGTGGACTAAAATTCAGAGATGTCCCGTCGACTAGGTCTCAGATTTTTTTTTTCGTAATTTGTATGCGTAGCTACTATAGTATATGAAAATTTCCCTAATTTCCATATTCATGGAAATAGATGCGAAGAAAATGCCATTTTCAAGACTATTAGGCAGTGATTCCCAAACTACTGAGCGTCGCGACGCCCCGAGGCGTCACGGTTCTGTTGCAGGGACGCCGCGAAAATATTACATTAGACTCATTCGGCCCCGTAAAATGTTTCACAAGATATTTTGAAATCGCTTCACTTATGTTCGAGATCCTTTTACAGGTTTTGTAAAGTATACTATTATTCAATTTACAATTTATTCCATATGGATTCATAATAGATTAACTGCTCATACCATTGCTTTTGAATTTAATGACAAAATGCGAGACAATTCCTCACAGTCACATAATTTGCGAAATAATTTTATTGATATTTCAACTTTGTAATTGTGAGATGTAATAACTTAGTTATGTACTTTAGTGGTACACTTTATTCTGCTGGTGCCTTATGAGAAGCCGCCTAAAAGCGCAGATGCGAGTTGGATTTCCATTTCTCCTGAAGAGTTGGGATAAACAGCGCGTTATCAGTTTTACCAGCAAGGAAACGAAAAATTAATGAGCATTGAATCAGAGATGGTTTTCTATTGTTGCACCAGTCTGTAATATCCAATGAAGTTCGTTTGTATTTCAATATAAAACCTGTTTTAAGTTCTTCTATCACAACTAATCAAATGGCTCGAAAAATACTTTCACGCAAACTATATGGAGACATTTGTATGGATTAAAGAACCATTAATGTAAAAAAAATAAAGGGAGAGGCTTCTGAAACATTTCAATCCTAATGAATTGGCAACATACGAAAACACTGTCTTAAAACTTCAAAAAATTTATTGGTGAAATAAGAATTTAAATTAGTTAATTTTTCTGTTTCAGACAACTGTTTGGGGGATTAGTTTAATTTTTAAAATGTATTTAACTTTTTTGTCTTAAATTCAATCTTCAATGTAATTATTTTTAATAATAAGCAACAGTTTTTGTACTCTTGCTATTGTCAAATGGTTTTTATGAATTGATTGTAAAGTACGATGTTAAAAATATAATTGGATGGTTCGCTAATAACCCTCGGGTTGATGCGACATAAAGTCTTAATAAGAAAAGGATCATATTGAGCCAAGCCTCTTTCTAAATTTACGTCTTTTGAAGAAGAAAATCTTATTGTCCTACGACGATTGATTGAGGACAGAATTTGACAACTTAGAATTCACTGATTGTTTAAAAAACTTCAAATAACATTATGAAATAAATAGGTGATACTATTTATTTTACGATGAAATATTAATATATTAAGAATGATATTCCATTCATAATAACAAAACACAAATTTGCTTTATACATAATAACATAAATTTTACAATTTTCGCATTTTAACATTATGAGCCGGAAATTCTTTTTATTTAAACACTATATATATCTATATTTTTACTATCAACCTTCTAGTTGCCACTTCCTCCTCTCTCGGTCGGTCTCGATCACGCCTTCTTGTCCTTGTTATTGTCCGTGGTCTGGCCAATTTCCAGTTTAAGCCTCACGTCATAACCTTCACTCCTCAACCTGTCTGTGATGTAATGTGATCACTGCCCTGAAATCTCTAGCTGCAGGGTCTTTTAATAATCCTCCCCCACTTCTTTAGTTCATATTCTGTGAGTAATCGTTTGCCACTCACCACCAACGTTTGGTGGGGGGGAGGGAACCACGCCTCTTTCTAGCCTCAGTCGTCATATTCCAGAGGCCGTGGGACAAACTCCGCTAGCGCCTAAATGTCTGACTTTTATTACCCCTGTCTGTAATATAATGTCTCTTGCCTTTGACCGCCGAAGTCCGAGTAAATGTGTTTTTCCGTTACAATTAATTCCATTTACAACTTCCTATCTATGCCAATATGGGGTTTCAGCAGCCGTGTATTAAAAATTATCACGAAACACGAGATGAACTGTATCCCCTTTGATTCGGAGATTTGATAAATTCTCTGGTGAGCAACATACTCATCCATCCCATTTATTGTTATAATTATGACCTTTCAATAAATTGTTTGTGTTGATATTAGTTTTTAATGTGTTTTAAAACTAACCTAACCGCATTACAATTGAAATTAATTCAGCGGATCAATATTATGATTTGAGTCATCGCGGGAAAATTACGATACATACAGGGCGTCGGTAAAATAACATGTCTTTGTGCTCTTTCCAATAGTTTTAGGGTGATGCAATCTTTGATAAAACTGTGTCATTCTTGTGCTTGGACATGAAAAATGCAAATCTTGAGGCTAAATTTTAAGAAGCACATCAGTGAAGTGAAGAAAAAAATATTTTACTAAGAAAGGAAGTTCTCATAAAAATTTCAAATAAAAATGAAACTGTCGTTTTAAATAATTGGCGCTGTAAATTTAAAAATCATTACAGAATTTGGCACGTGCAAAATTGAGGAGAGATTCTAGAGTTATTATGATAGGTAGTAATCTAGAAAGTTAGCACCCTAATTTTCAATTTAATTATAGTGCACAGTTAAACGCGAATTTTATAACTCGCGTTGTACTAAAACTAGATAAAATATGGAGTGACGAAGCTCTAAGAATAGTTTTATCAAAGGTTGCTAGTTATTTATTTATTTAAACTAATTACGCTGGCACAAATGGGAAGAACACAAAAAGATTTTGTGGCATGTTTCACAAATTGTTTCTCAAAATAAATTATACACAATTCTGCTAGGTTTTGAAAATGGTATTTTCGGTGGTGCAAAGGGCTACCTGAAACCTACTTTTACTATATAACGTGACATTTTCGATATAATTTAATCAAAAACTAACAAATCGATTAGCAAGTTATATCAATTTGTTAACGTCTCTAACGAAGGGTAACAGACGGTCAGGCGGACGGCAAACGCCGACCACTCAACTTGTTAATAATTCTGTTCATAGTATATACAAGGTGAAAACGTGGTCTTCGGCTCCTCTCCCCTTTTTTAACCCACACACTTCTCTCTAAAGCTAATTTTACAAGTTCTTAAAAACAATTAATTGTTTTGATTTTTTATAATCACTTTGATATAGATATCACTCACCTTTGTAACCTCTACAGCGTTTAGGTAGCTATCTTGGCCCTCAAATATATCACCTCTATTAAAACAGACACTCGTTTTGTTAGTTCCATATTTAAGCTGTCACAAAGTGAAACCATTAACGAACTTCCACTGCAAATATAGGAGAGATTTCACAAAAAGGTTGAACCTGAAAAAGAGTAATAATAGCATAGCATCACCTGGCACCAAACTTCATTGCAAGTATGCAAGCCAAGAGCTTGGAAAGTGTAACAAAAGTTGATAGTCAGGTGTGAATTGTTGCTCTTTAGTGAGAACGTATTGAGAACAAGGAAGGATAGATGGAAGAAGGAGGAAAAACTGTGTTTTCCTCAATCATTGGCAGTACCAGGTTCATCCCAATTTCCGCCGGCTGAGGGAAAATCTACAATTCAACGCGAAGGAAGAAGAAAGTTCCGGTCGCCTAGTAATCTACATCAATGAAGATCAAGTGAACGAAATGCAGCTGACACTAGGTTATAAGTAATTAACCCTGATATTGAAAAATCGTCCCCTTGAATTAATTTACTTGTATTTAATAGCACGCAGGACCCCTAATAAGTGACTGTTTTATATAAATAAAATTATTATATTATATCCTGAAGCGCAAGTAATTTCATTAAATAATTTAAATATGACACCCCTATATTATTTACAGTCTCGATGTATTTCAATTAATATTCTACTTGTCTAAGGAAGATGAAATGCTTTCCCCCTGATACTCAGGAAGGTAATTGAGCCTAGCTTAGGTTTACGGGAATGGAGGGAGTTGAATCGGTCCTTGGACGTCGACTCGGATTAGCTCAGTGGTTGGGGCGCCCACCCGGAAATCGGATACTTTATTACCTATTTTACCTGTTATGGAATATAACTACTAAGGTAAAAACTTGTAATTACATAATAAGTGCTTACTTGGCACCATATAAATGCGACATGCTAATTTGATTAGATATATTATTCTATCCATTATTTCTCGGTCGATTGATTATTGCACCAATAAAATTCAAATAACGCCATAGAGTTGTTGTTGTGGTGGTGGTTTTCAGTCCTAAGACTGGTCTGATGCAACCCTCTATGCTTACCTATCTTGCAGAAGACTTTTCATTTCCTTATAACTAGCACAACACACATCCTCCCTAATCTTCTTAGCGTACTCCATCCTTGACTCCCTCTTCTGTTCTTACCCCACACACTTCCCTCTAATGCAAATTTTACAAGACTCTCTTGTCTGTAAACGTTGGACTATTAATCCATTCATTCTCTTAGTCAACGTCCTCCATATTGTTCGCTTTTCCACCTCTAATTCAAATTTTACAAGACTCTCTTGTCTGTAAACGTGGCCTATTAATCTATTCATTCTCTTAGTCAACGTCCTCCATATTGTTCGCTTTTCCACTATTCTGTTTATAACTTCCCAGTTTGTGATTTTTTCCACGCATCTGATTTTCAGCATTCGTCTATAGCAACAAAGGCTTCTATTCTTTTCCTTTCTCCAACTCCTATCGTCCACGTTTCGCACCTATATAACACGACGCTCCATACGAACATTTTTAGCAACGATTTCCTAATATTCACACTTATATTACCCATAAGTAAATCCCTCTTTTCGCGAAACCCTTCCGTGCCTGTGCTATCCTACTCTTTATGTCTATTATACTTCTACTTTCCCAAGTAGCAGAATTCCTTAACTCCCGTCAAAATATCCATTCCCAATCTAACACCCTTTGTTATTCCACTGTTTCCCAAACTACATTCCAAAACCTTGGGTTTCCCTCTATTAATCCTCATATTGAACTCTTTTTCCAGGACTACGTTCATGCCATTTATTGTGGTTACCAAGTCTTCTTCTGACTCCCCTAATACTACAATATCGTCGGCAAAGCGTAAGGTTTTTATTTCTTTTTCTTGCAATATGATTCCTTATAAATAGAGTACGTAATATGCATCAATATTTAGCACTAGAGTAGTATACATACAAATTTAATTTTATGAGAATTTTTGTAAGATCCATAAAAGTTTGTGAAAGTTGAAACTTATCTGTTCCCACACGAAACATTTTTTTATTCAGGTCGGTTCTATAAATAATTTTACTCGCCTTTATAAGAAGGATCGCTGGCAGAGAAATCCCGGGGAACATTTTATCACTACCGTTTACATTACTAAAATTACGAGGAGATTGAAATATGACAGAAATTTTGTCATTTATTGTTAGTATTTAGGATTTAAAGAAGCAGCACCCAACCCTGCGTAGGCCTCTCTGCTTTGCGAAAATCCATCATCTAAGGTACTCATGTCATCTGGCGAAAACGATGTGTCAACCATTATCATTTGAGAATTCCCTGAGCCGGCCCACGGGTTGACAGTAAAGTTAATTGCAGAATGCGTACAGCTCCCACACCTGAGTTTTTTACCGTCTCGTAGAAAATTCACTCCATCCACAACAATGAAGTGACCTTAGGGTCGACCCCTTATCCATCCATTGGCTTCCTGACCTCTTCCCCCCAATCTACGATTCACATACCCAAATATCCGGATGCTAAAACCACCTCCATGTCACTGCCAGACCGACTCCAATCATAGTGTGAGCGGGTGGAGACCAAGTAAAGTGGCAGGGGTCTCAGCTCACCCTGGTGTACCAGATTTTTTTTCCGGAAGGCCTAGTCGAACTCGTGCTGCTCTTTCAAAGAATAAATTCCCTGGGTTAACCTCATCGGTATAGCTCGCACTTTCAAATCCTAGAGTTGTTTCTTTCCACCAGAGAGACCCACATATAAGGGATTTGGCTCTCTACCTCTTCTGCTAGGGCCTTCTGGCGGCGGGTGTGAGCCCCAGGGACTGGCATTGAAATTCCTTCCAGGGAAGCAACAGGTGTCCGACGTCTGAGCCTTTGTCAGGCATGAAAATTAGCAGCTATCTCCTTTAGACAAGTTGCGCACAGTCAGGCAGTTTTGTCGTTGTATACTAATAATGCCTTATCAAATCCATCCCGAAGACTAGACGACTTCCTTGAGACAGACTGCGTTAGTAACAACATCGCATGTGCTCATATAGGATAACATGTGTCTTCATCAAGGCAGCCATAGCAACTAACCCAGTCCGCCCACTACAATTAGGTTTTACTTACCAGGCCAACCAACTAGCCAAGTACCGACACCAAGGCACCTGAGAACTGCACGCTGATAATAATCAAGCAATAGTGTGTGTCCAGTGATATTTGTTTAAAAATTTTAATGCAACAATGTGAGTGCAGTTGATGACAAAATACGCTGTAAATAAAATTATCACGAAATTGTATGAGAAAAACAGCTTAGTAATAAATAAACAATTTAACTGGTACGTAAAATAATTAATATTCCATTGTAAATTATAATATAATTTTACCATCAGATTTTATAATTAGTATAGTTGTCATAAGTATTATTTTTAACCAAATCAAATATTTATCACTATTCCTAGGCCCGTTCGGTCGACCGTGTTTTTAGACTGAGTAAGTAATAGCTGTAATCAATTAGATTTTCATTTATATTAAATTATCATTCGTCCTATGTTCCCTAATTAAGTTAATTATTTCAATCAGATAAAGTTATAATTGTTAATAATTCAGACAGTTCATTAATTATATATAAAGATACGACTGAAATAATAATAAAATAATTACATTTAGTGTATATTTATACATTGACGACTTCATGAAGTTAACTTCTGTTGAGAGTATTTTGAAAGCACACTATAATTTTTTATTGTTTTATTTATCTTAATAATAGTATTTAAAAATTGGCCTTACACTAAAAGGACCTAACATTTCTGTAACAACAATTTCATGTACTTTGATTCGAATAACAGCTGAGTGAAATAAACCGGTATGAAATATCAGTAGTAAATTGCTGTCACCAGACACATATTTATTTACTTATCAACAAGTTAAATTCTTTAATTTACATCATTGGAAAAAACTTTCTGCATAAAAACTACTTTCAACAGATGGTAAAGTTCGTGTAGTCGTTGAAAAATTAATTAACTTTATGTGTTGGAAACGAGATTTTTAGGATACTCATCAAACAAGACTTATTAACAGATTTAATTTATTCCATTTTTGATGGTTTATTCATTCTCTGTCAATACGAACGCTACGAAGTCAGAGCACGAAACGTTTTATTAACAGCGGCTGTATGAATTTATATGGAAATATAAAATGAAAACGAAGTAATATTATTAAAAATTAAATGCTAGAAGTAAATTAGTTTTAAGATAAAAGGACAACATCGCAACATAAATGAATATACAATGTGATGCTTCACGCACACACGTGAAAGAGACACAAAAAATATATCGACTTAAATTGATAGTAGGCTTCTATTGGCAAGAAAGTACGAAAATATGATTAATGAACGTAGACTTTCCCGGTCAATAATTCGGATGAAATCTTCACGGTTAACCAACCGGGTCAGACGTTTTAAAAACACCCAACGTTTCTGAGGCCGTCTTCAGGCAGAAAATGGCCGCAGAAACGTTAGGTGTTTTTTAAAATTCTGACCCGGTTGGTTAACCGTGAAGATTTCATCCGTACGAAAATATGAATTTTCGAGTCTCAGCCGCAGACATGTTTCTAACAATCTCTTCCCACCACCAACTCAAGACTCCCGTATTTCATCAGCTTTCTTCCCTTTTACCCCTCCAACTGAATTTCGTCCGCTTCCCTAAAAGAAATGAGCTATTTTATATCAAGCTACTCCGACAAGACTGGATGCGTCGGAAAAAAATATTTTCATTCCGCCAGGTAATTCAAATTTCATCGCATCGTCTTATGGCCTTGAACCATTCCTGATTTATTAAATACAATTCTTTTCCTTAAAATATCAACCTTCAACATTAATGAATATTATATATTGTAATATTGTTGGGGGTAATTAATAATAAAGAAAAATTCGTAATTAATGAAACTATATTTAAATAAACACAAAAATTAATAGGACACGTATATATTAACAAAAGCCTAATATCTACCGGGTTATCTGGGCCTCTCGAGAGTTAGAGGTTGCAGAAACTGGAAAAAATACACGGAATCAGATTTGTTAAAAATAATAAGATGAACAAAAAATGAGCAAGCTTCACAATAGTGCCTCTTATTCACCCAACATATGGCTTAGCTGCTTCTATTGGCATCTCGATATTAATGACCCACCTCTAACTGCACATCTAGTTGATTATTTTTTTTTACAATAGAAAGGTATAGGTTAACATCACATAGCTAAAAACTTTACAACATAGATTAGTACATTGATTTCAAAAATTCAGTTTTCAGAATAGATTTATATCCTGATCAATATACGCGAAATAGTTATACAAAATCACCACTATTTAAGTTTTTATGGTTCAATAAGAAATTTTCATCTCAAAATGGATTCAATAATAATAAGGTTGGTTTATACCGACATATGCGTTGAATTTCACGGCTCCTATCCGTCCACTCCTCTTTATACACTGGGATCTTAACCTGTGTTTTGTAAGGTCGAGATGCGTTCACTATCTTAGCAGCTACTTCTCACACTGCTGACACTCATCTCGTCGTAAAGGTAGCGTTCACCAGCCATCTCTCTCTCTCTCTCTCTCTCTCTCTCTCTCTCTCTCTCTCTCTCTCTCTCTCTCTCTCTCTCTCTCTCTCAAAAGTTACGTCCTTCCACTTCCGGGTCCGCCACCCGTCTTAACAAACGGTGGTACATCCACCCCACTTCCCGTCCAGACTCCGTCTGTCCTAGCTCACCCTAAAACCTCGTTCCGGCCATCTTGCCAAAACTCGTCGACCAATCACATGCTATCTCACCAGTTGCCTCTCAGTCGAAACATCTAAATTACTTTTAGAATAGTCTCTAATGCTTTCCGCACACGACACTAGTGTCACGTGCCCACCTCCTGTGCCGAGCAGCCAACAATGTTTTCTAATGTGTGTCTTTCCGCAACGCTGCACAAGTTAAATCTTGCACACTACAATGCGCTGTCTACAATCCCATTGTAGCCACAATTCACTTCTTACGATAACATCTAAAAATAACTAATAATTTAATTAAAAACAATAAAATTAACTATAATACAAGCAGCCTTATTTAATTATAAAAATAGGGTATTCAGGTTTTTCACCACAATACATATAAAGTATATACTTTTGTACAATCATTTATACATTTTCATATTAATTTTTGAGGTGTATGTACTGGGATCGAATACCTTTAATATACGTTAAGAGTTGTCCTCTGCTCCTATGGGAGCAGTCGGCAAAATGCCTCCTAAATCTGGTGGAGTCATGAAGAAAATAATATTGCGACTTCAAGTGTTCTCCTCTCCCGCCATTTGGAAGGGCGTGAGAATACTACCCAATAGCCCGACCCCCCTGATTCAGGTTTTCTAGGGGTTTCCCTACATCTCTTTTAGGTAGTCAACATTTGGCTATCTTAAGTGAGCTAGCTCTTCAGCCTGAAGATGACGACAGAGCACTTGGTCGTCGAAGCGTCGCGTTTTCATCGCACCTGCACCCGAGTTGAAACCCGAGAACTATTTCTGCATTTGGCTCTCTTGTTCTACCTTCACGATCCTCCCTTTTCCCTTTCTATGCTATTAACAGGAGTTGTTTGATTCAGAATCACCCTCCTGTAATCTGAAACATTAAAACTCCTGACCTTCCGTCCACACTTAAATGACCCGTGTGAATGTAATTTTCTTTGTTGAGGTGCTGATAACTAAACTACGCTCTGCGAACACCGTGGAAACACAGCAGTACCGCAAGGCGAGCAAGGCGCTGCTAGTGCTGATTCCCCTGCTGGGGATCACCTACATCCTCATGATCGCTGGACCAACCGAAGGGTTCTCAGCGCAGGTCTACGCTTACATGCGTGCGATCCTGCTCTCCACTCAGGTATAGCGTAAAAATCAAACAAATATACTTTCCAAATTAAGCTCGCACATGAATACAAATAACGGAAAATAACAACTTTGATTCTGGATGTACTGAGAGTGGCTACTCAGAGAGGATAATTTTCGTATGGGTTATTTGGAAAATGTGCTATTTTTGAAAACGTCAATTATGTATATAAATTTTAACTTGACTCTAAACTCATCTTATGGTTCTTTAGGCCTTAGAATGAGTCTGTCAGATACTATTAAAAATAAACATAATGTTTGTCAAATTAAAGAGAATTGGATCTGTTGTTCAATTCTCTGGCCGAACCAGCAAACACTAACAACATCATTGAGTCTCAATTAGAATTGATCCGCACGGGAATCACAATCGCTACCGATACTAACTACTTTCATTCTCAGGATTATACCGGAAGTAGTGAAAGTTTCCAAATCTAAGAATTTAATTGATGATGACGTTATAGGAGCCGAATATTCACTAGCTCCACTGATTTCTGTCTCCTCAAAGTAAACATAGCTTGTATAGAGCAACATTAAAATCTCTCTGAAGTCGTTGAAATATCTCATAACGGTTCTCTCCTCACGTGCTCTAATATTCCTTTATGTCACGTCCCATCCATATTTTAATACTACAGACTTGATACAATGTAAAATGAGAGAAACGACATTTCTGATAAATCAAATGAATTTTATCCTCTTAACTAGAGCCATTTTACTCGGGTAAAAAATTGGATGCATAAATCATACATCACAATTAAATAGAAGTCATTCTGCCTCGCACCACAGAGGTCCCGGGTTCATATCCTGGCATGGACTTGATGTTTGTGCTGTTTGAGAAATCTTATTAAAGAAACCCCTACCAAGGTATAAGTTCCCCAAATCGTGCACATTAAGTAATGATCTTGTAGTTGATAGACTATAAACAAGTAATAAAAAAAGTCATTCTGTTAAAATGAATAAATAGTGAAGTACAACTATAGCACCTCAATTTAATGAAGTCGATTCCCGTTACATGAATATCTTTCAGAATATGTGCCTATGGGTTCACTAAACTTAATTCGAAATTTTTCCTTAATTAAATGTGTAAATAATTAAAAATTAATGTTATAAGAAGACTTTATTAAATATATTATGTATCTTTGGCCTTGGACTAGGTAGTGATTGGAAACTTGGTATTGATGGTGTAATTTCTGTGGCAGGGTTTTACCGTGGCCCTTTTCTACTGCTTCCTGAACTCGGAGGTGCAGAACACGGTCCGCCATCACCTGGAGAGGTGGAAGACGGCGCGCTCTGTAGGCGGCTCCAGGAGGTACACCCGAAACTACAGCAGGGATTGGTCGCCGCGTTCTCGCACAGAGAGCATCCGGTAACAAATTACACTGATCTTTCTGTAACTGAAGTGTACATTACGTACTTATTCTTCATGTGACCAATAAGGGATTTTCTGATTTCCAAATTTTATTAAGCAAACATCATTATAATTATATGGTAGAAAAAATATTCAGGTATTCCATTGTCTGTGTTGGGAAAAATCAAAGTAGTACGATGAAATTAAAGTTTTGAAGGTGATAGAAGCTCTGGGAAAAAAAGTAGTACAAAACGTTTTCGAAAAAGAGAAAAAAAGTTTAAAAATTAAAGCCGGGACAGACGAGTCCGACTATCCGACTATTCCTCGATGAAATAAACATACTAAATTCAGAGTCGGCAATCTAGGCAGAGGGAATGTGGGACTGGCCTTTGAATTTGTAGTTCGGAAAAAGCGAATTGCGAACATAACAAATGCTCGGGAAGGTAAACACTGGGAATTAGTGAAATATTTTATGATGAAGAATGCAAAGTATCCGGTATAGATTATTGACGTAGGGTTGAGAGAGGGCAATATACGTTGTAATAGTTCAGGCGGCTATGCTTCGACGACGAAGATAGATTGATTAGGTGACAGGCAATTTTTTGACTAAAATTTCCGAAGTTTAAATAACACAAATTTATTTCGATCAATGAGCGAAAAACAATCCACAGGGCTTGGTTACTAATTCATTGCACCTCGACGTTGACTCTCTCATACAAGAATCCGTCTCCGGTAGTGTGTTAGAGACCCGACACTTCAACCTGTGGGCGAGACTTCTCACGAACCAGCTACAACCTTACGCTTTTTTCGCGCCCATAGGCATCAACAATAGTCTTCCTCTGTCGGTAAGTCTCAAAAGGGGCCCACAACAAACGAGTCTCGAGCGGTTTTAATGCCATTAAGGGACGGAGCCGTAACTTCATGTTACAATTTAAATCCACTTTACTTTCCCATTCATTGGAAATACTACTTTAAGTTACTATTATGACCATTTACGTCATTTGAATTTTAACGGGCATCTCGTTCGTAGTTGGAAGATTTTCAGGCATCTGTTGCGCAATTACGTATCACATCTTAATTCACTACATTTTACAATATTAAACGTATAAAATATTTATATTTTTGTATATTATACATATTTAGCAGACAGGTCCATGTTGGCCAGAGTTGGGACCTTGAATGCACGCGGTTGGTTAATCATGTTGATGAATTACGAGTCTTCTTCTCGATTAGAAGACAAACATGAATATTTGCCCCTTATTATATTGAACGTTGGTAAATATTGCAGATCTTTCGACGACGGAAGACGCAGAAAGAAATTACTGAACAACGATCTTGTCAGACCCGAAAACGATTGACCTGACATGAAATCTCAGCCGTCAACCATGTTAAACTTGAAGACAGATTCTTTTGTCTCAAATGTTGTTCCAGGCTAAAACATGACAAAAATAATATAAAATGAATCTTAAACTTATAAGTTTTACCTAAGGGAATTGAACTCCACAAAATTTTGTGGTCGTCTCTTATTCAGCCATAGAATTAGAGATACGTGGGATTCGAAACACTGAGTACCGTCTAAACTGCTTTACATCGGCAACGCGCGAAGGGGAGTCAATCTACAATCACGAGGGCATTCGAAATATACTTTTAACTGATTTCTGCAAGCTCATCAGTGAACCTTAAGTGGAGTTATAAGTGTTACCGTCGTCTAGAAATGTGAGAACCTTGTTGGTTATTATTTCGTTATTCTCAGACCGTCCCATCCGGCCGTCTTTCTAGAGGCTCTAATTTTAAAACTTGCCAAAAATTTAATTTATTAGCCAATATATGAGATGCCAATAAATAGAGAAGAGAACACGTTTTAGCCCGTCTTCTCGAAGTATTTTCTCTCTTTGCGCTATTAGCTGAGCAGAGAACATCAGACGCTTCAGAGAAGTTCCAGATAATGCAACCTTCAAGTTGACTAGAATCACCTAGTAACCCCTGACATGACCAGCAGTCAACAGACAGACAATGAACCAGCGAACCTCCGGTAACAGGAAGGAAGGAAATGAGATATGAGGATTATCTCAAAGGATTGTACAGATTCCAGATACATCAGGAAAGTTGGTAGAGTGGGTGTAGGTTCGCCTTAGCCTGATCAGTTAAGACACAGATTTGTAGTTTTATATATGTGTATAATTACAGTCAATATTACATACTGTAAGAAGTAAGAAAGTAGGAAGGCTATTAGAATAGAACCAAAAAGGAAAGTCTACGATAGTTTGCGGGCAAGCTATACGTAATCGACCTTGTTTCACTCGGGAAGTGGAAGGCTTTTAAAGATGTGTTGTGGGTGTCATTTTCCGAGTAAGCTGATGTCACTTTAATCGTCAGAAATTTTGCAACATTGCCGCGTTCGTTCACCTGTATCGCGATTGTCTTGAGGAATGCGTCCATCCACCAATCCAGTTACAGACAATTTAGCTAAAGTAACGAGAATTAATTACAGCAGCTTTCCCTATTGGATAATCCCTGAGATATTCAGTCTCCCGACAAAAACTGCCATAGATAAACCTAAAAATTTTGTTTTAATTAAATATTTATGTTAATCATAATTAAAGAGTTATTCTTTCTCCCAACGTTTTCTCTTTTATAAAATCAAAATTATATTTTTTTGTCGTTTAAACAGCTCATCAAAATTTCCCCGCTGTTAATTTATATCTTAATAAATATCTTAATAAATCTAATTCAAAAAAGAAAATACCACAAGCAATATTCTATTCCACGACACATATTACCTAACATTTCTTCTGTAACATTACCCACAATATCTTCTAACCAGAAAATAAATAATCAAGTAGAGTTATATGACGGCAGTGCAGTGTTCTTGGTGTTGGCCTTCCAGTCCACTTTCCAGTAACAAATGATCCACAAAGAGTGTTTTACCCATCTATTTCAAAAAATGAGTTGATTGATTGTGTTTCTACGAAGAGATCCAATACGTCAAAGTAAACGTTAGACATGTTTTCTTCCCATTAAGAAGTAAGTTACAATTGATGTAGACAAGGCCACAGGAAACATTGCATTTTGAGCTTCCACTCTCTGCCAATAAAGTAAACTGTGAGTTCTCCAACACTTTGCTAAGTGTTATTTCTATAAACCGTGTCATTACACCAAAAAAAAAAAAGACTGATTCGTCTAAGAAACTAACACTAAGTAATATATATTCTGTCGATAATGTCAATTATAATTTCAGCATTTCTTGGACAGTTTATAGCTTTCAGGGCCAATTTGCTATTCACAGACACATAAGAGAAGTTTTTTATATACATAGAATTACGACAACACACAATGTTGTCCGTTCACTTGAGGCTCGACGCTCGGTGAGTTAATTTAATGGTAAATAAAACTCGTTATAAGCCATTAAGTTGCCTGACAATTATAAAACAATCTGCACATTTTGGACGCAATTGTTTCGGATTACCGTTCTGAAATATAAATATGTTATTTATTCATTAAGTAGCTATGGTAGAACATGTACCTCAGTATTATATTAAACTATAAGCAGATTTAATTATCCATGGCCACGAATAGAACCAATCATTACTAAACAGTGGGTCTGAAAACGTAACTTCACCCACGTCGGAAGTGTGACTGTTCATCTCATTAGATGAAGTATTCAATTTAAGCACTTAACACGGAATCGACACTAATATGGGTCATTTCACTTCTCTCAGCCCACTACTTCTCAATATTAATAGGGTCCACCAACCGACTCAAAAGTTACGTAATGCACGGGGGCACATCCACCCCGAGTCACTCCTACCACCCAGCTCAGCTCAGCTCACAGCGGACGCGTCTATCACGTTTGACGTCCCACCCCCGACTGACTTGTTCGTCATACAACCCCGTTTCAGCCATCTTGCTGAAACTGGGTCATGTGATCTGCTTCAACCAATTACAAACAAGCACACTGTTTCCCTCTTTCGTCGAAATGTTTAAATTGCTTATTACGCCCGTCCCTACACCAGCTGCACACGACCCGTATCACGTGGTATTAACAATGCATACTGTGGGGACTACAATCCACGCTCGGTTGTCATATTATAGCCACACTCCACTCATTCTAACAATATCCATTCACTTAATATTTTACAAACAATTAAATTAATAGCAGCATCCTTATTCAAGTATTTAAATAAAACAATTAAAGAAAACAAACGGTACCCTGTTTATATTGTAATATCCTTTTCAGGGGATAAGACATTAATTTATGAATTGAACAAATTTTAATCAATTTGAAAATTTTTTATTTATCAATTTACAGTGATTACATGAAACAATATCTCAGGGGATTTTGGGTCTCTCGAGAAGTGGAGTGTGCAGTTACTGAAAATAGAAAAGAAATCATTTAAGGATTATTCAATCAGCACAATGAGCAAGTTTCATAGCTTTTAAGAACTTACCCACATTTACTGGGCTTACAAACATTCAACTTCACGAATGCTTCCGCGTCTCTCTGGCGTCTTGCAGGTTTGTTAAACCGATGAAGGTAGTATGAGCCAGGTCCAACCCGTCATTTGCTCTCTCCGTCCTCTCCGCAACTCATCTGCTCTCTAGACTCATCTGAACTTATCTGAAACTCAACTGCCTTTCAGACTCATCTGACAGATCCGTCGTCCATCCTCTCCCCAACTCATCTGTTCTTTGCAAACATCTCACAGATCCGTCGTCCGTCCTCTCCCCAACTCATCTGCTCTCTGCAAAATTCTCACAGATCCGTCGTCCGCTCTCTCCCCAACTCATCTGCTCTCTGCAAACATCTCACCTCGAGCCACCCATCGGCTCCCCTTTTAAGTTCTCACCCGGGAGTTCCCCGCCATAGGTTTTCTTACACAATTCAGGGGTTCCCCGCCATCGGTTCTTCCCAAAATTCCGGGGTCCCCCACCAGCGGTTTATTTCACAAAATTCCGGGGTTCCCCGCCATCGGTCATTTTCACACACCACCATTTTTATATACACGCCTCGAGGGAGTTTCCAGCGGGGGATGCCCATCGGGGGTTCACCCGCTTTCAGCCAATTTGACATTGTTGTTAGCCTCGCCTGTCGCGCACTAAACTTCTTTCCTTGTGGGCTGAACTGCGCCTCACAATGCCACGATATAACCAAAAACTGCGTTTTTTCATTACATTATATATATATATATATTGTTACGGATTCCACGTTCCTCCGTGTTCAAGGCTTTAGGGCGCCAGGTATTTTTCATAAAAATACCAAACATAGATTTTAATAGTTTTTAATTTCCAATCAGAGCATGAAAAATAATTATATCTGCAGGGCGTGGTCATTCTCTCGTCGTCCCGCCGACACAACCTGCTTCTCCAATCACTCCATGACGACTCCTCCCCCTAAGTCTCGCCAGACTACATTGTTGCCCCAAGTTGCGTCAGTTCCTCAACAATTGCAACTCGCAAGCTGGCCTGCATTGTTAAGTGTAACTTTTCATGTTACAATATATATATATATATAGGTTCATATATGTGCCCAGCGAGAGAGCTGGCTATTTTGTAACGGTTTTATACCCGGAGCAGCTGACATTCATCACTTTTAACGGGCATACAGCAAAACCACCGCTTACCCCTACTTTCCAATCGGCAGAGCACGAACCCGGGGCGTGAATCCTTTGTACAACGATAGAACCTTAAAGTTTATTCTTATGACTAGTGCAAGGTACTGGAATAGGGTATAATAAACACTATTATTATAATCACTTACAAGAAACCAGCGACCGCCCAAAGAATTGGTATTCTTTGGTGATACACGAATCGAAGGATACCTGAAAATTATCTAGGACGACTTGGGGATTAAATTTAGTAGCGGTATTGTAACTTATAACTAATGCAAAGATTCTTCACAGCCTGGCTGCGAAACAAAACACAGAATTAAGCTAACAGGAACATCAAGCAGTTTATTAAACTTAAAACACAATTAATTGAAATAAGCATCAGCTGATGGCTGGTGCTGTGAAGAAAGTAAAAAATAATGCAAATATTTATTAGCTTTTTAAATTTGAAAGTAGTTTAACAATAATTTGGTTTTAGCTCTAGAACACAGATTTTTAGATGAAGTATTCAATTTAAGCACTTAACACGTATTGAAATTAGCTGCTTCGACTTGTATGTCAAATTACGTTAATCAGAGTCATCGAGTCATTCGTGACTAAGATGTCGAAAGTGTTGGGGCTGGTGCGGTGTCGGGGGTCCCGGGATTGGTGTTGGCTTTCGCTGGCACTTGCCGGCCCTTGCACTTCTAGTTATCCGATGATGAAACCGCCAGGCCATAAGCATCTGACAGCAGTGCTCACGCTGTTAGTAATAAGATGTAGACCTATCTTGAAAGCGCATTCTGGTTCGCCGGTATGAGCAAACTAGCTTCTAGGGCAAGTGCAACTCCTCCCTGCGGGGTGACCCTGAACCGAAAGTTGCTATGTGCGTGGCAGATTAATCCCGTCCTTCAGGGTAAATGGTACCTCGGGGTGCGTGGGGCCTCCAATCTATCCTTCGGATGCCCGAAAGTCCACTTCCCAGGCCAACGCACGTTGGAGGTATACTCGAGGTGGTAGTGGTTCGCGGGCACAATTTTCTTCAGTTTTTCCCAGAGGACAGGATCCCTTTCCGCCCGAGTTTTTCGGTATCCAGATTTTCCCCGTTGCCTCTTTGGAGGCTTCGAAAAAAGGCCAGGTGACATAAAAAGTCAAAGTTCATCAGTCTTTACAGGATTCTCACGGTGTTACGTTCAATTGAAAAACAGACTGACAAAAATAATTGCGGCGAGGATATAAAATATTGGAATTCTTTCATGTTACTAAGTAATGATTCTCAGGATGGAACGCAGACCCAAACTCGGCGGGGCCGTGGAGTTGACAAGAGTATCTAATAATCGGATCAAGAGAAAAACTTTTTTACACATTTTTTAAATTCTATTAACATTAACAAATTACAAAATGAAGTTTATTTAAAGGAATAAATATTCTTTGAAAAACAAAAAACTTACACGTTGTTATTTTTTATTCTATTTAAATATTCATACATTTTCGTCTCTCATTTGACACTTCTTCAAGAAAACTAAAATGAAAACTGCAATTGATTACATTAGATAATGTGTTACAAAAATTTTAAAAAATACAAATATGGTTTTAAACTTACAAAACTTAGCTGTTAATGGACCTCACTCTTGACTCCTTCGGCCGAAATGTAGGAAAGTACCGCAAATCCGCCGGCTTAGGAGCTGCAACATCGTAATTAAATGTTGAGGGAAGTCTAAGGCACAGCATATTTCTGTTTTATACCTGACAATGGCGGTCACAGTTAATTGACGTCATATCCATTCCCGAGAATCATTCTACTCCCCCCCCTTTCCTCTCCTTCCCCTGCCAGTGTACGTTTCCCACACGTTTCACCTAGTTGGACTTGCAAACTCCAGGAATGTATAAGTCATGTCCATGCATACGCTAATAATAAAACTGCTATTGATCATAACTCAAGTGTTAATATTGTACAAAGCAAATATATTGTATAATTATGAATAGTATAAAATATAGTAAATTTATACAGCTTCTACCATTTTGCTCGTGAATGATATTATTCATTACTGTAGATCACTGTTTTCCACTTTTTTTCTTTTCACACACCACCGAGATATTTTGATGCCCGTTTCGAAGGTATAGTTTTGTTAATACTAAAAAACTGAATTATTCCCTAAATGAAGACTAATTAGAACTTGATCATGTCAAAAGCTTAGTTTTATGAAGCAACCACCAGGAGATAATTAAAAAATGCAATAAGCAAATTTTCAAAACACATAATATGCATCTAAAATTCAAGCATAAATTATTTATTTGAAAGAAATTTTATTTTTAGTAAATATTATTTCTTGATTATTAGTTTCAACATTTAGTGTACTAAATTTAGTGAGACCTTTGTACAAATAGATTATTTTAGACAGCTTAAGACATAAGTCATAAAGATGAGATGACCATAGTGATGCGCATTGCCTATGTCATAGCGTTCGTCCAACACAGCATTTACTTCTATTTCATTAGTAAATAATACTCTGAGACTGGCTCCATAAAAAAAGTATAACATTTAACGAACACTCGTTTAAAATTGTTATATTAACCGTTTTTTCTTCTGTACATAGCAGTTGGTACATTTTTAAACTCTAGACAAGTTCATTTTCGTATTAACCCTCTGAACAACAAAATTGCCCCCATGTGTGCGACCGACGTTCGGAAAAGCCGTTGTAGGTAGACTATCTTTAATATTCTTTTGTTTCTTCTTATTTTATAAGCGTAAAAAGCTTGCTAGTACATAACAGAAGAACGAACATTTCGTTCTCTCTCTGGTTTTGAGGTTCTCACGTACCGAGGCATTTTCATCCCTGTTATGAAGTACATGTACTAGGGTCAAAGACCTTGGACGTACGGTGTCCCTCTGCTGCCATTGGATCTGTCGGTCAGCTGTTCCTAAGAAACGGAGAAGGGAATGCTGCGACTCCTCAGAAAACTCGTCTCCCGTCATTCGGAAGGGTGTGAGAATAGTAACCAATAGCCCAAACTACCTTATGCATGTTTTCTAGGGTTTCCCTGCATCTCTTTCCACGAATAACCCTGAAGGATCCTTAAATTAAATTATAGCCTGGAGCCATTATAGCCTTTCTCTGCCACGTCCCCTGTTTCAGAATCATACTCATGTAGTCTGTGCCCCCCAAAAATAATGAAACGTAGGTTGAAAAGTTTCATATAACAGTTTCCAGTAAATGATAGCAACGTAGAAGGAAGATTCTTCTAGGAATTTAATAACCTTTGATTTATTTTTTGTGTTCGTAGACACTACCAACTGGTTGTAAAAGAGCTATATAAATAATTAATATTAAATTCTGGGCAGAAAATTCTTACTTCTAGAAAATTGAATGTATTTGCGTGGAAAGCATTAAAAGTCCTTATTAGAAAGTAGGAATTGTCGTTTGTCCAATATAATGTAACAAGGTGCACGTAATATTCATGTTTTAATCTTGAAAAGAATTCTCTGCCTCCTCTTCTTATTACCCTCTCAGTAACCTTGACTATCAAAGAGAGTATTCCGGGTTTAACTAATTAATAAGAATTTGTGGTATCCATGCTTTGGAAATACAATATTTAAAATTTTAATACACACAATGCTGGCTACTGAAAGGTCGCCTATTTTTTCAGGTAACTCAATAATATATTAATCAGTTCCCGTAATTTAAATTTTAACACAGCTTACTAATTTTTTGCAGGCTTTCTGTTCAACCGGCCGTGTGTTACCGGAAACGAGAGTCGACTGTGAGTGAGACGACGACGACGACACTCCTCGCTGCGGTGCCCAGCAATGGCGGCGCCTGGCGTCTGTCCAACGGCTCCGGGCGCCTGTTGCAGGCGGGCGTCGCCGAACACGCAGTCTGATATGGTCCAAGGGTGGGGGCTTTAAAATTTCAGAATTTTGTAATAAAATCAACGGATTCAATTTAGATGTAACAAATTTAATTTTCTTCAAAATACTGTCCAATTGACGGAATGCAGAGCGTCTCCCATTTTTTGAAACATTACTTAGAATCGACACTATTTTACGATCGCTAAACGCTGAGGACTTTCTCAGTAGGAATAACAATATTAGAATATAGTGAATATTTCGTTCTATACTCTGTATAGAGTCGCTTAACTAGTAGGTTTTCAGCGACTTTCTACCGTTTGAGGAGATTATTTCCCCTAAGTTTTCTCATAACAAAAACACAAACACACACACACCTTAGTTCAGGCTCTTACCAGAATCAAACCCGGGACCTATAACGACTAAACCACAGAGGCGGTCTTGGTGACTATGGTAAATGTATAAACTGGTGCCTGTCTTTGGTAGAATTCCTGTCATAAAAAGACTTTCTGTTTTTTCTCTACTAGTTGCAAAAGCTGGGAAAATCTAACGTCGTCACGAAAATGTTTCAATACTTTTATGTAAATAGTCTTTTAACAGTATTATTAAAATTTAATTTGAAGTGGACAAAGCAATTAGCAATAAATCTTCATATCATTCCTGATTTTCTGTCGTCCAATAAAATTAACCTCACTCATTAACTAAGACTTATAATTAATTCAGGGTCCATTATTAAGTGTACGTTTCCTCCACTCAGGTTGGTTTTTGACCATCTTTGAGTCTGTAACACTCCAATACATCCATAATTTCTTAGTAACTTGTAATCGGAAGTCTTTTGTTATGACCTCCTGGATTGACAAGGAAAACCACTACCCTAATTCTCATGCTGTTTCTTGATTGGATTATATATATTTTTTCATAAATAGTAAGATGAAGACTTGAGCGCTGTATACCTTAAAATGGCAGTGTATCATAATTAAAGCAGAGAAAACTTATAAGTGGCTGCTTCCTGCAGATTATTAATATGATTGTTTCCACTGCCGGGTTTACGAGCCATATATGAATTTAGTATTCAAACTTCTCAGAGATTACATAAATCGATGAATAAGAGTTTCTTAAATAAAATCCATTTCTGAATGACATGAATCCTGGGTGAACAACCAAGTGATAAATACTTACCTATGACGATATCTGGCTATAAAAGCATGTTTAACACAGAAAATTACGGTTTCAGGAATCTGCAATACTTTGTGCGACAACGTTTCTTCATTGCCGAGTGCAGAAGAGGCGACACGTGAACTTTTCATTTCACCAAGATGCCTCGTCTAAGAATACTATAAACATATTCTAAAGGGAAGGGTTGATATTTCTGTGAATGAATTTTGCAGATTCTAAAGAAAATTGACGTAATTTAATTGAATAATTTTCTACAGATAATATGCATTGAATTTATTTGAACCCAGTTGAGTATTGTAAGTTCTGCCCCTGAAAGGTCCTTGAAGTTATACAATATTATATTTACAAATTCAAACAATATAAAATTTAAAGTTAAGAAAACTCTTATTTTTATTTATTTACTGTACTACTATAAACGCTAAATTCAAATTAATCATCGTAAAACAATTTGCGCCATATTTTTTGTTCGTACCTGAAGTGCAATAATTCTTTAACTGAAAATGAGGATAGTCAAAATTTTAAGTGTTGAGATGTTTTATATTTAATGGATCTTAACGAATAAATAAACATTTCATAAACAAAATAAAAATCTGTTGTTTTATTATTTCAATATTTGTAGCAAACATTTTAACAGACGAATTAATCCATTTAATTTACATCCGCGCCAAGTCAAAAACATAGAGGAATACTCATTTAGTTTAAAATATTCGACAATGTGAGTTATAATATTTGAAAACAGTAATTTTCAATTGTAATGAAAATTTTGACATTCAAAATTATACGCATTTTTATTTATGTGCACAGTCCTAATAATTTAATTATTGCTTTGTGTACTTACAGTGATAATTACTCTATAATTATATTTATTTGCAATACTATAAGTTTTCAATCAGCCTATGCGATCTCTAGATGCACATTTACTCTGCACTGAGAATCTAACACTCTCATCAAATAATTGCTATGTCAACTGTCCCATGGAGTTATATAGCTCATTATAAACAATAATTACAGAATAATTAAAACATAAATTAATAAATATTGGGCCTTACGTCGCAGATGTCGATACTTAATGTGCTGATCGATTGTAAGATGAAGAACGTTCCTGACAACAGAATTATTGAGTAAACAATGTCAGAGAAAACTTCCATAGAATCCCTAAAATACCAAAAGTTGTCATAAATAAATCAACAGCGTCGGTAATTACAGGCAATTAAATAAATGAATAATCGTGGCTTCTAGATTTTAGAGAATATATCTTTGTCGCTAGGCACCGACATACAATTATGTTTTCTTCTGAATGGTGACATAAAATTTCTATTTTACTTTTAGATTCTAGTTTTAATTTTAATATTTACTCATCACTCAATGAAATATTAAAGAGAAGTTGTGTATCCTACTCCTACTGCAGCGAGTGGAATAGTTACTGCGAATGTCATATTTTTAGATGGGAAAAGAGGATTTTCTAACCACATCAAGGAAATATCTAGTTTGATCAGAAAAAAGTATACTGCCGCTATTATTTACGTATGCTCCTGCTGATCACATTATTGCCGATTCAAATATACTTCTTGTCATTTAATTGCGTAACTTCAGTGGGCTTGAATGCAACTAAACAAGTTTCAGCATGTAAGCATAAACTAACTCGGTCGCACTACAGAACTATTTGAATATTTTTAACTGTAGCTTGATATAGAAAAAACCAAAGTACATAGAATTCTTGAAGGTGGCTTCATTGCACTTGCTACTCTACTACCCGCAATACTTATCTGTGTAAGAAAGTGAAAATACCACTACTACCCGCAACACACGTTATTCTAGTTTAAGCGAAACGGCTGTGGATGTAAGAAGATTGAAATCATCTCTGCCAAAACACGCTTGAAATAGAAACAGAGCTGTGACAATGCAATACATATTTCTGAAAATACATATTACGACGTGAATATTTCATTCGTACTATTCCTTGCTGAAGGCGTTCTCCTGCTGACTGAAGTTATATACAATTAATAATTTTCATAACATTATACATCGCGTAACTGGAATGAAGTTTCTGACGTGACTTTATTTATTTCTCTTAGATTAACGTGGAGAACACGCTTTTATGAGTTATCTGTATGATTATAATTGGGTCATTCCATGTCAAGAGACCTAATTTGAGGAACGATACCCGCGCGACTATTTCCGATTTTGATGAAATTTAGACAGTGCATACAATGAAGCCTGTGATAGATATAAGCAAATTTTGACTATGAAATATGTATTTCTGCCTGAGATGCGGTCTTTTTCGTCAAAATCTGTGTATCGTCGGAGCCGACGGCGTTTATTCAATATTGTAGCAGATATTAGAGAATACACCCTCAAAATTCTTTTAAAAAATAAACCGTATACGTAGATTACGAAAGTAATAATAAATGTTTAAACAAATATCATCCCTGGCCAGCGTGGGCCCAGAAATTTAGAGAAAACTTTTTGCCTAAATTTTTTCGTTTTTCACTTAATTCTGCTGGAAGTAAAAGTAGGTACGGCGTTTATATTTTGCACATCATAAGTCAACATTAGTGTCTACTAGTCAGATGATTTATAGCTAACCTAAAAATATGCTTTTGTGAAAAACGCTTAAAACAACGTTAATTTTTAGTTGACACCAAGAGAAAGATCAGAATTTTTTGTAATAGAAACATTGTTTCTTATTGCTGTCTAGACGGATAAGGTCTAAAAGTTTGGGCCATTGTCCACTGTAGTGTGCGGTCGACAAATAGCGTCTCAACGTGTTTCATTGTGCAGTAATCGCTCGGATATCGTGTTCTTAAATGTTTTTCCACTGTCTTAACTACATGACATATATATTAAGTAAAAGGAAACTTGTTTTGATCAATCGCCTATTTAATATAAACTCCACGAAATCACCAAATACCGATGTATTCCTTCCTAGAGGCGCGATTTTCTTTTTTTGGTGCTGTAAGATTCAATAACTTGCTATGAATTTCGTAATACGATGATTAATAACCAAAAACAATACATACAAAATTCCTTTCGTTGGCCTATGGTACCGTTGCCACTACCAATCAAAGATTGGCATCCCCATCGCCAAGGGGTCACGCCCGATATCCAGACAAGGTGGGCCTGATAAGTGTATATAAATGTATATTTTATATTAATTGAGTTTTATGGTCAAGAAGTCCAACCTGGTAGTTGGTGTCTTGATAATTTCCCAAACCGTTCTGCAGAAAGCACGTTAAATATTGCAACAATTTCCTGTTTCATCGACTTGAATTTCTTGTTCATACAGACAGTCACACAATGTAGTAAACTATAATGTCGGTTCACAGACGTTGAAAATGGACCGGAGTAATATGTTGCTCCGGAACGCAACAAATGTCCTGTTTCGAAGGCCAGTAATATGAAGTTACCACGCCTTGCGGAATCAAAAGGCTAACCAAAACATCACACTGTTCATTCGAAACTTCTGTATTAGGGCCAATCCACAACTTGTCGTCATAAACACAAACAACGCAAAAGCCCTTCTGAACGCCCTTAACTGTCCGATCAATATGTGCAATAAACGAGACATATCCTGAAACAGGTAACTCGCGTTTAATAGAATAAGAAGTAAATTAAAAAGGGAGATCTGGAAGGTTGAGCAAGGTAGTAAAGGTTGATTAAGAACCCTGGGCTATAGTATAAGGATCCTACCCGGTGATACGACTAAAAGAGGTGTTGGAAAATTCCTAGAAAACCAGCATCAGGTGACATAACATCCAAGGTCTTGCAAGGAATGGGATATCAGGCCGGAGCAATAAACTTGTACTATTGCCTATTAGTGACATCAGAATCAATAATTATTCACAATTAAGGAATTCCCAAAAAATTGGTTTAGGTGTTACGTATGCGTAGTTACAATAAATAAATCATATAAAAACGCTTTCGGTGGACGTTTTATATCTTTCAATGAAGAAGGTTTATGTAAAAAAAATATTACTGAAGTGAAAGATCTTTGTATTTTTTTACTGTTAATTTAAATACACATATAAACGTGTATCTACATTCCACTGCTACATTATATTTCTTAATGTGGAGAAATGATTCTATCCGGAAATCATTTTTAATATACATAATGACATTGTGCACATGAAGATTAATAGAGAATAAACCAATGTAATGGATTGTAGTATGGGAAATAGCGGAATAGATAGTTTTAGATTGGGAAGGGATATTGTGAAAGAAGCTAAGAAATTCTGCTTGGAAGCGTAATAACTAGGGATGGTAGAAGTATAGTAGACATAAAGAGTAGGAAAGTACAGGCAAGAAAAACTTTCGCCAAAAAGAGGAATTTACTGACGGCTAATACAAGTATGAATACGGCTAAAAATCTTCCTGTGGAGTGTATTGCTGTATGGGAACGAAACTTGGACGGTAGGTGATGCACAAAGGAAAGCAATAGAAACTTTTGAAATGTAATTCTATATAATAATGCTAAAAATCAGATAAGTGGATAAAGTTACTAACCAGGAAGTTCTAAGCAGAATAAGAGAAGAGAGAAGAATATGGAGGACTTTGACCAAGAGAATGAATAGATTAATAGGCCACGTTTTGAAGACACGATGGTCTTGTAAAATTAGCATTATAGGGAATTGTGTGGGGTAAGAACACAAGAGGGATTCAAAGGATGGAATACGCTCAGCATATTAGGGACAATGTGGGGTATGGCACTCACATTGAAATGAAAAAGCTTGCACAGAATAGGATAACATGGATGGTTGCACCAGAGGAGTCTAAGGACTGAATTTAACAAGAATGACTTCAACATTTTTTCATCTACTTGTTTTTTTTATCTGCTTATTATCGTCATTATTATAAAAATTATCACATACAAAAATGTAACTATTCCCGTACATGAGAGAAATAATTGTTATATATGTAGGCTTTAATAAAATATAAGGTAGTTATCCTGGTCAAGAGTTGTTTCACATCAGCCATACACAGTCTTAATGATGATGAGTTAAAAAATAATAGATTCATAGTTTAACGCGTTTACCAAAACGTGTGAGAATTTCTTGTTGCCCACGTACAGATGAACGCGTTTCAGTGATTTGATCACATTGGTTGAAATCGATTGCCTGCAAAACGCTTCTTTGTGGCCGGATGTTTGTAGATAATGAAGGCTCCTCGCCAGGATGAGCTGGGTAATTACCGGAAGCGCCACCTCAGCGCTGATTGCTATCAGCTGCGCAAAGGAAGCTTACTCCCCGAGCAATTAAAATCGATGTCTATAAGTGGCACCTGACTGCGTATTTATATACACGTTTTTGGTATAAAACGGTGAAGAAACAGTAATTACATTACTGAGTTATTTTGTGGCTGTACATTTACACAATATCTTGAGGACGATAAAATTATGATATTGGTTTGTTAGTGTAGGAACATGATTATCAAACAATGGATGCAAAAACAAAAAAATAAACAAAGGTAGCACAATACAATGACTGATTGATTCTTTATGTATAGGAATTTATTTAGTTCTCAACGTTGTAGTAGGATAGTGGAAGTTCTTAAAAGGATAACATGAAAATGGTTGCCCGAGTACACTAGTATGGAGAAATAAAGAATGACAAGTGAAAAAAAGTCAAGGACCAAGTAAGATTTTGAAGCCTCTATCGAGGTTACTGAACGCTACGATTTAAAGAGCGTTAACTAAAATATCCAAAGATTTATTATTACTTATATTACAATGGAAATATTGTGTATTTACAAGATTTTATAAATATATCAGTAGATCAAGACGGACAATAGCTCCAACCAGCGGTTTGACTAACATTGTATTTTAAAAGTATTGTTACAATGAATTACGTTTTTTCTATAAGTAACGCTGAATTCATATCCTTAATCACATAGTGATGATAATAATGGCTCACAGTCAAATATTCATAATATAGTATGCTTCTGATTGGCGACAGTGAGAATAGGACGAAGAACCGATCAATTTGAGAAAAAAAATTCAATATTTTTCTTTTGCTTTTCGAAAATTTTGAAACATACATTATTATAGCTGTTTATTTCCTACACTAAATTTCGAGTAAGCGAAGATGAATCGTATTGGCTGGTAACATAATTTGAGTTCCACAACACAAACAATGAACGTTAATTTAAAAGTAATATTTTAGTATTGTTATAAAAAAGATATTACATACGGGTTTTCAAGCATAATCACCAGATTAAGAAATTGATAAATGTTCAGCTTTTGACCCGATGTGATTGAGCAATGTAGTATTGAAAATAAGAAACTTTCAAGTTTTGCGTGGTTCTCAGTACCTAGCAGCAGCGCGTTAGGAAAAACACCCACTCTAGTTTTAGCTAGGATGGCGTCTACATAACAACAAATATAATATTTTGTGCTCTTCATTTCGAGTAATGCTAATCCGTAGTAACCGTTCAGAGTGTCTCATTAATCAATACGGTGTTGACGTAAGAATAAGGGGATGGTACTAACATTTTTGCGGTACAGATTGAAAATACTCGGGTTATTCACGTGAGTCAGACGAGAATATGTCGAATACACATCTTACGCAGCCCCAAAAAAGAATAACGGCAGAGAACTGAGTATGCCTTCACGATTTGGGTCGCTTTTTCATATGAAACCGTTCAGGAATCGGTTTGTAAAATACACTAAAATACAAAGGCAGTCGGCTTGAGAGCAATTGAAAATGGCAGAAAATAGGGTAATAAAACCAAGACAGTTTAGCTCCGATCTGTGATTTCTGATATCGTTGAGACTCCGCGACACCTGGCTGTGACGTAGCCTGGTGTTTTTCCAACCGTGGTAAGTGGGGTGAATAATTCCTATTTTAAACGTAAATACTTTTGGAGATGATTTTTTCCAACCGCGAAAGTAAATTGAATAATAGAGCGGGGAATAATTATTACAAATGCACGCAATGGATTTTGAAAGAATTTGGTGATTGGAGATTGGCAATGGACTTGATGATTATGATGATAGATGGAGAGAGACTTGGAGTGTGATAGAAAGAGAGTGAGCGTGTAGTAATTTAATTAAGAGAAGGATTGAAAGACTATTTTAATCTGTTGAGTGGTCGAGGATTGGATGATACAAAGCGGAATGCTCTTGATCGTAAAGCGGATAAGAAGGTTAATTAAGCTAGATTTTCATTTTCCTATACCAAAGTTTAAGGAATCGTTTAGGACCGTCACGAGGTCTGAGGACTAGCTGTGAGTTCCAGACAAAGAAAAAGACGGTAATTACTCTTGTTTGTAACCTTTTTCCCAGTTTCCTTGTATTGTCAATTCGGAGTGTGGTTTATTGTTTTTAAATCTGCTTCTATAAATACTACCCGAAAGTATAGCTATTTTTAAATTTAGTTTATAAGTAATTTAATTTTTGTAGATATTATATAAAAAGTATATTGTTAATCCTACAAAAAAAGCGGGGCTTCATAACAAGCATTTAGTTAATAAATTGTATCATATCAATTATCAAATGTAAAGTTATTTCATTTCCATGTGTTGTTGTGGTATACAGTACTAAGTCTGGTCTGATGCAACCCTCCATGCTAACTATCTTGCGCAAGCAAAACCTACATCCTCCCTAAACTACTAAGTGTATTCCATCCTTCGCCTCACTCTTCTGTTCTTACTCCACACACTTCCCTCTAATGATAATTTTACAAGACCCTCGTGTCTTAAAACGTGTCCTGTTAGCCTATCCCTTCTCTTAGTCAACGTCCTCCATATTGTTCTAATTTCCCCTATTCTCGTTTGTGATTCGATCCACCCATCTGATTTTCAGCATTCGTCTATAGCACCACATTTCAAAGGCTTCTATTCTGCTCCTTTCGCCAACTCCTATGATCCACGTTTCGCACCCATAAACGCCACGCTCCAACGAACATTTTTAGCAATGATTTCCTAATATTCACACTTATATTACCAGCAAGTAAATCCCTCTTTTTTCGCGAAAGTCTTCCTTGCCTGTGCTATCGTACTCTTTATGTCTACTATACTTCTACCATCCCTAGTTTTTACGCTTTCCAAGTATTAGAATTCCTTAAGTACCATCAAAATATCCGTTCCCAATTTAACATCCTTTGTTATTCCACTGTTCCCCATACTACACTCCATTACCCTGATTTTGCCTCTATTAATCCTCATATTGAACTATTTCTCTAGGACTCCGTTCATGCGGTTTATTATGGTTTCCAAGTCTTCTTCTGATTTCCCTAATACTACAATATTGTCGGCAAAGCATAAGGTTTTTATTTCCATTTCCATCTATATGTAAGATTTGGGCGAGCCGGAATTTGGGTAACACTATTAAGGTACCAGGAATATTCTTTACTGTTTTAATGCATCCTGATTTTTAAACTTCCTTAAGACATTGTGTTTATTTAATGTACCAGGAAAATTATTGTCCCGTTTAATGTAGTGGTTAATTTGAAGCTTGGCTCCTATTTGGTACAGGTCGGGGTGTGCCGTCTAAGGGTTAATGGTCCATAAAGCAGACGGTTCGAATGCAGTTAAATCACGTGGTTACCAATTTATTAGTCTCGTTAATTCATTTTCCTAGCTAATATAAATAAACACCTGGGCAACGGTGTGCACCCATATAATATTCAAATACAATAAGGAATTCAATATTCGTGTAAATTTACGTATGTATAGATCCATATTAGGACCGATAGTGTAGCTTCGTTAAATAAATTGTAATTGAAGTATTTATGTGGAGAAACCTCAAATTTCAATTTGAACTCGGTTATTGTTGAATGTGATAAATAAATGTTTATTGAACAGGAAACATTTTATTTAAACAAAATCACTCAGTACTGAACACTTAATTAAATTAATATACTTTATGATAATTGCCGAGCTCACTGTTTTACGTCATCCTTACTATTGCTGAATTTTCCATATGCACTATTTGTAACCCGCGCCTTCTCATCCAGTTTGGATAGCATAATGCATGAATATCAGGCCACTCTAAATTTTGGCATAGCTGAGCTTTATGCACGTGCTGGAATCTTCAGTAAACGCTTGTAAATAGCTGACACTACGATTGTAAGCATTCATAAATGATTGACAACCCTTGAAACATTTGCGAATAAATTTTCGACGTGCGAAAATCGTATGTTTGAGACTTTACAGACATGCAGTATCGTCCGTTATTAATAATTTGTGGTGCGTTATATATTTAAGTGGCATTCACGTGAGGCTCAAGGATATGTCAGATTCAAACGAAAATCAAGGACGAAAATACATGTATTATTGATTGCTCTTAGAACTCATGTGATGGCAATCCATGGAAGTAGAAATATGAGATACAAAACATAATTAAATAAATCTGAGCTACTCAAAGTAATGATTTTTGACAGTTAAGCACTGTAATGAAGAACAGTAAATTTTTTTATTCGAATTCACAAGCTTTTTATGTACTGAAAGAATTTAAAATTACCTGTTAATTGCTTCTTCGCATCGCACGTAACTCTTAGATGTAAGGTGACGTGCTTAGGATAATGAGGAACTGTGAATAGTGTAACCTCCGCTGCGAATAGTACTTTTCTGAATATCTACAGTAACTACTAAAAATTAACGTCAGAAGATACGGTTTAATCTATGGGAGAAAAGTAAATCAAGCGAAAACTTGGGAATTTTTCTCAACGACTGTGATTTTAAAAAATTAATTCTTCCTAAGGACTGATCCTGTCTTCTAAAATTAGTCGCAAAGATTGCTTCTCTTGTCCCTACATTCTTCCTAAATCCAAATTGATCGTCTCCTAACTCGCATTCTATTTGACGTTCCATTCTCCTATATACTATTTTAGTTAATATTTTGCATGCATGGGATGCTAAACTAAATTGTCCTGTGCTGTTCGCATCTATCAGTCCCAGTCGTCTTCGGTGTGGGTATAATTAAATATTATGGTATTCTTCCTGTTTCGTAGATTTCGCAAACTATCCTGAACAGCCGTGTTATTGCTTCTTCGACCGATGATCTTATCAGCTCAGTAAACTGACAATAAAATCTTTATTTCTTAAAGCGAAATAGCTCTGTAACTAGTTATCATTCAAGCTAAAATTTCCCCAACATACCCCGATCATTGTTTCCATGCTAAATAATATTTTTTAATTAATCAATTAATATATTGTAATTAAGAATCCATTGCACAAATAATATTTTAATTAATTCATCACAATATATATATATATATATATATATTGTAATAATCTTCTATTTTACTTAATACTAATGAATAAATGGGGACTTTATAATTAAAAGAAACTGTTTTAAAACAAATTACAGTAAATTTATTCAGTAAAATATAAAATATTGAAAAGAAAGAATTTTATAATTTGTTAAATTTAAAAAAAATCAAAATTGGGCAATTGGGTTGGTTCAATTTAGATTGTTCCCGCGGCTTTAATCAGTCACATGAGAGTCCTGATCAGGGAGTTAAAATGGGGAGAATTATTGCAGTGAAAATTTTATTTAGTAATAGATTTAAAGGGTGTTGGAATCACTTTACAGTTTCTTACTGTTGACGTCTCGTTGGTTGATTCACGGCGGTGGCGATGGTGATGGCTGCTCGTAGTAGTAGCGTCGACGCAGCTGATGTTGATCGGCCAGATTTTCCAAGTTCAAGACTGCAGAGAATTGGCTGACACGTCTTCTCCGATTAGTGGTACAATTTTATATGACTGTACCTCTTAGCTTGTACATATTCGTCCCAGCAAATACTGTTTTAAACCAATCGGATTACTTAAAATAAACTACGCAGCAGAATTAGGACCAATCATTGACGAGCTTTTGTTTCATCCTTGACAATGACCGACGTAAATGATTTGGTCCGCTACTGGGCTCATCCCTGACAGCAGATCCTACGACAACAGACCCTCACACCATTCAGGGCTCGACGGTTTTAAGGTGCCCTAACTAATGGCGTTCGCGGCTGCTCAAGTCTACAACACCCAATAACACATTCACTTCATTACAATATATATAATTTTACAAAAAATGAGATGAGACTTACAATTGTTCTGGATTGGTGTATAATATTCTGATTATCTAGTTACCTGATATATTACCTCTTCTGTATGATGACTTTGGTTACTCAGAAATATAGGCTGTTTTCCTACTCAACGTTACATTCAGCTAGTTGCTTCTGAATCTCCAACTTATGTTATATTCAGCTTTTACTCTCGTTCTTGTTTACCCTCTAACCAACGTTTTTCAATATCTCCACTAATATCGGAACTATTTTCCTTACAATCTACCGTACCTATTTCCTATTTCCAACTCACCACTGAATGAATTACGATCCTGAACTGTTTTAATCCTTTCTTCCATTTTTATTCTTTTAAATTTTTAATTTTTGGTAGCATTGAATGCGATCAATTATACATTTATTGAAAGTAACTCGATGATTTACTGTTACCTGCTTGGATTATAATTTCTTGTACCAACGAATTGCATGACGTGTCGAATACTTTACTAGTTACTGTTGTCCACAAATGCATACCAAATAATCATTACTCGATCAGTAGGTAAATGTATTGAAAATAAATTTACCACATAGCAATACTTAAACATTTAATTAAACACAGTTTTACGCTATTACTAATTTTCCATATGTCTAATATAATAATATGGTGGTTTCAAGGACTGATTTTAAAAGCTTGCGGTAAGAAGAAATTGAAAAAGTTGAGAGTAACAGTACTTCAGTAATTTATGCATGTCGTTTGCACATTAGCTAGTCTCCAATTGAATTCATCAGAAGAATCGACATTGGGAATGTACTCGCAGATAATTCTAAATGGATGCGCAATGCTGTGACAATAGTAATGTGTTCTTTTAATTACACGGGCGCTGAGCACAATGTGCGTATTTCGCCAACCTTTGTGTTGTACTGAAGCGAAACAAAGCTAGTCCCGTTTGTGCATTGTTTTCAGTTGCAAGTAAAGTTGTAATTTTGTCTGTTTCATTAACGATCTATTAATATTTATTTTTCCGTCTTTGTACAATGTAAAACTTTCGATTTCCTAATGTAAATATTTTATTGCCCAACCTAGTGCGTTGTTGGGGTACATGGCATTCTTTTCTCACTACTATTATTATCAACATAATGTTATGAAAAAAATTAATCTTCAATGATGTTAATGCTGTCTTAGTACAAATAGAATATGGATGTTGATTTTTGTGTCGTCTTGATCGTGAAGACCGGGATTGAGATTGTTAGCTAGAAAATCGATAAGCTGACCACATGCCACTCCAGAGAAATTTATTGACAGACTCGACAAATTCTGCACGAGGACCGGATGCTGCCCGCTGGCCGGGGGTTTCCCACCATTGCTCTAGAGTAACAGAATTATTGAATTTATTATACTACCGATCTTTGATAACAATGTCATAATTTTACTAGAGTGGCTTGCTTAACTGCTCCTTCCGTCAATATTTACGTTGAAAAATATTTGCAAATCGAAACGATTCAAGTTTCGCCTCTATCTACATTTGTCAGAATCTATTTTTAGATGAGAATAAATTCTAATTCTTATATTTAATTTTCAATTTATTATTCCAAAATTAAAAGATGTCAAGGTCTACTTGCAAATATAATGGTAATTATACATAATAAAGTAGGCAATACATAGAAAAAATTAAAAAAAGCTTTAGAGCAGGTAATTAATTTTAATATTTTCAACTAGTGTACTTATATTTTTGTAGAAGATACAATCTAAGTGAAATATGAGACGAAAATGGTTTATGTATAAATTTAATTTTAAAAAGTTTGGTTATATTACTGAGTCTTAAGCACCTCCAAATGTCACAGATCCATAATTGGGTATTAATTTGAAACTTTTTGTGACATCGTTAAAAATTTTCTATTGTTTCGCCAACAATCATTTCATTAAATTAATTTTCTTGTTCCTACATCAAAGACTTTGCCGAAGTTAATTATTCATTCCACTCTACAACCACAACACAATATATTTAATCAGCTATCTTCTAAATGAATTTATTCTTTGACTTTTTCATTTGACCTTTTCCCGAAAATAAAGTTGGAACTTTCTTTCCCAGTTCTGATTGGACGTAAATGTTATTAGGTCATTCATTAACTGCCATTATTCTGGTGTAAACTTCTCAGTCCATAGTTTTAAATCCATAAAATAAATTGGTAAAATTGTCCCAGTTCTCCAATCATTCTGACGCGCAAATCTATAAATTTATCAGACATAAAGAATAGATTTACTGCCGTTTCAATATTTCTGTGAACATATAATCAGAGCTTAGAGAGTAGTTGATCTTTGAATTTTAGTAAACTATGTCTGATTGGTATATCTCATGATTTCCCTCGCATCTCTCAATGTTCTGTACTTAAAATTATTACAACTTGCATTACATGTGTGCATTACCTACACTACCTTGGCTAGACTTTTACTAATGTATTTCATTTAGACTTTTTGGACTGACTGCACAGAAACATTAAATTCGCCGTTAACTTAAACATTTTTCAATTATAAGTAACGATGGTTACGAACAAGAAAACTCTGTCCCGAAAAATATCTATAATTTCAGAGAAATTGTATGCAATTGATTTGTTTCCTTTTCTAGATAATAGCAGAACTCATAACTTAAAAAACGATTTTTGAAAACTTTCTAAATGTTATTGTATCGATTATTGGTGGAGTAGCCCACATTAAATTAAATCGATCAAATCATTTTAAGCCAGTAAATTGGATTACGAACGGTTACGAATATCGCGGAATAAACTCTGTTAGCTGAACAAACTCAAACAGTCTTCTGCATCTCCTAGATTAATAAATTACGAAAAAACTCAATAATTCCAGATATATAGAGAATGCAGATAAAAAAATCAAAGCCACCTGGAATGTAATTAAAAATGTGACTGGCAAAGGTACCAGCAACCATAAAGAAATTGCGCTTGTAGATCGAAGTGAAACTTTTTGTGGTAGAGACGCGACATGCAAATTCAACTTGTATTTCGTTAATGTTGTTAACTTTCTGGCTATAGATAATTCTGTATGTCATGATGAGGATATCTTAAATCTGTTACATAATTCCACTCCAGAAATTACGAATAATATATTTATGCAAGCAATAATAACTGAAATAATTTCAGTAATAAGAAATTTGAAGTGTTCCTCAGCAGTAGATATATATGGTATAACTAGTAAAATTGTAAAAGAATGTGCTGTTTCTATCGCTTTACCGCTTAAAGTAAAATTAACAAATGTCTTTCCGCTGAAATTTTTCCCGATGCGTTGAAAATAGCCAAAGTAATTCCCCTGTTTAAGAAAGGATCACCATCTGATATATTTAATTACAGGCCCATTTCTCTCCTTCCTATTTTCTCTAAAATATTTGAAAAAATAATTCATATTAGATTACTTCAGTTCCTGAATAAATATAAGATTTTATCAACAGCAATGCCTGGCTTCCTTAAAGGAAACTCCGCAGATAGTGCAATGTACGACTTCATTCAAAATATCCAGAATTCATTGGATGAAGGACTGAAGGTAGCTGGCATTTTTGCTGATCTTTCTATGGTTTTCGACACGGTAGATCACCAAATATTAATAAAAAAGATGGAATATTATGGAATTCAGGGAAATACGTCACTTTTACTAAGGTCGTATCTTACAAACCGCAAACAACAAGTAGTAATTGAAACCAAAGACAGCCAACTTCACTTATCCGATTGGGAATTTATTACATGCGGAGTTCCTCAAGGATCAATTCTTGGGCCTTTACTTTTTATTCTGTACATAAATGATCTTCCAGGATACGTAAATCCTCAAAAATCTATTCTCTACGCGGATGGCACAAATATAGTTATTGCAGATAAAAACTTCGATAATCTGATTAAGAAAGTAGATAACGCTCTGGATGGTCTAAATATTTAGTTTAACGTGAATAAATTATCCCTCAACCTAGATAAGACTAATTTAGTTCAGTTTGGTGCTGATGCTAGTAATAGACCAGTAGAAAACTTCTCAGCTAATGCACCTTTCCTCGGCCTTTGGATTGACGCTAAATTAAAGTGGAATGACCATATAGATCTGCCGGAAAACTAAGTTAAGCTTGTTATTCTCTGAGAACACTAATGCAACACGTTGACAAAAAGTGCGTCAAAATGGTTTACTTCGCGTATTTTCATTCAATTATGAGTTGTGGCTTCTCTTATTGAGGAAACTGCTCCAGGAGTAATGAAATATTTAAGTTGCAAAAGCGTGCAATTAGAATACTTTCTACTACGAATTCTAGATCGAGTTGCAAACGTGTCTTCAAAAGTTTGCAAATACTTACTTTACCAAGCGTATATATTTATGAAATATTAAAGTTTGTAAAGCGGAACACTAATTTGTTTCAAACAAATGGCGAGTTTCATGAATACGCGACCAGAAATCGTTTAGCTCTAAGGTCACGTGGACAAGCATCGTCTTGCTCTACACCAGAAAAGTATTCACAATACCGGGATAATTTTATACAACAGCCTTCCTCCAGAGGTTAAACACAGTACCTACAAAGGCTTCGAGAAGCACAGTAAAACTGTTCTTTTAAATGGCGCGTTTTACTCGGTACAGTATTTTCTTAATCGTCCTTCTACTATTTAAAATCAAGGTTCCTGCAAAAAGTGTTGAATGAGCTTCCTTGTAAATTAGCACACCACATATCTTTAAAATTTCTATTCAGTTTTTTCTGCTCTTTTGCTTTTATTTCATGTATTGCCTGGAGCTACGACGGATGGACAGTTTCCTGGTCGCAGAGCTCCAAGTAGTTCAAAACTCCATTTCGTGTTTCTCAGTGTGTGCTTGTTTGTGTTTCCCAGTGTGTGTTTGTGTTGTGTTTATATTGACTTCTGTCTATATACATTTTCTTTTATTAATTTATTTTAAGATTATTTGTCTTTAACTATGTACCTTATTTTGTTCATTTGTAATGTATGACGTATCCTATTTCCTCAATCGAGGACTTATGGAAACAACAATAAATCTAAATCTGTTATTATATTTATTCTGAGAAATAATAAAATTTATTTTGTAACAGTCTGCTTTTGCAGGTAAATTTAAGTTGGAGTAATGAAATGATTAAAGTAGATTCAAAAGTGTAGTTGAAAGAGCACCGTTTTTTAGTGAAATCCACGTTTATTTTAGGTTGGTAATTGTTGTCAGCCATAACACGTGTTGTCGATTGAAAGACAGTTCTGATGGGAAAAAGAAGTTTGATTTTATGAATGAAATGAAGTTAAGGAACCTTTTGCTAGATGTTAAGTGCAATTTTATCACTAATACAATTTTTTTATCAGCATACCAAATTTCCAATAAGTTGACTTAATGGTTTCTTCTTAATATTGTAATAAATTTGGGGTGATATAATTTTTACAATGAAATATTATTATAGAAATGTGAATAACATTAAATTTTACATTTATTTATTACAATGTACACTAAATGGAGTACTCTTAATTTACATAGTGGCTTTTTTTATAATAAATACTATATAAGTATTACAAATTAAATTTGTTATAACTAAATACACGAGTTCTAACTTAGGGACGTCTAAAAAGACCTTCCCATAAAACAGAATCACTAACAAAAATTAAAAATTCTACTCGTAATTGGCAGTACCAGGAAATCGGCAAAAGGCTACAAACAGTGTTATTTACTCTGTCTTCTCAGCATGCCTGGAATTTGTCGCTGGAACCATCTGGACTTCAGCGTTGAGTGATTAAGAGCACTTTGGAACTTCGTATTGGATCACGCCTTCCGTTATTTAAATGTCCTCGGTCAGTAAAATCTCCAATTTCTTATTTCTCCCTCTTAAAACTCAACTTTCAATTATACTTACGGTTCCATCTTAACCTCCAATAATAATCTCCTTAAATGTTCTATCTTAATCACCACCTCCTTAATAAACTCAAATTCCACGTCCTCAATGTTCAATCTTTTCCTCCTTAATATTCCAAAATCCACTTCTCATGGGTTTTTAATAACTTTTCTCCACTTCCTTGTTTAATATTCCGTCGGTTTCATGGCTCGATCTTGTCCAATAAGAATTCTTGTGTGTCATCTCTGGGAGGATCCGCTTGCCCCTCTCCACCAAGGTTTTTGGGAGACAACATCATCCGACGCCACCCGATGACGCAAAATTTTACGGGGCTTGGAATACTCCCATTCGCGACGTCTTGTTTTAATATCATTACCCCTGTCTGTAACCTGTACACTAGCTCACTCAGCTTGCCTTTGATTCCGTACCGCCAAATTCCGCAAGTAGTTATGTTTTTTCGTTACAATATGGCGTATCTAATGATAAATACTGAATAAATATTGAATTTGAATTTGTCGACCTCCTGTGGTCTAGTGGTCGCCTCTCAACGCAGATGTCCCGCGAACGAATCCTAGCATGGGCTTGGATATTTGTGCTGCAATGGTCACGGAGACTGGTATTAAGACTGCTGGAGGATCGATACGCGATACACCAAATTCTGAATGTGCCGTGTAAGATGACAGTCCGCAGTCGACCCGGTAGACCAAGGCCCTCAATGGGCTGCAGAGCCAAATTTTTTGGCCTATACACTGGTAAGTTTCATTAGACTATACGTTGAATCCAACAATTTTAGAATTGTATAAGCTCCCAATATTTCAAGATAATTTATTTTCCCGAACGTATATTAGGTAAAGGTTTATTCATTTTCACATATATGATCAAATGTAATTAACTATCCTATAGAATGTGAAAAATAAAAATAAACATTTGAAAATTTAAACCATCCCTCTAATATAGTAAGTACTATGAATCTATTATCGTTTTATTAACTTGGTATCTAGAATTATTTTATGAACTTATAATTTAGTCATACGTTCTATACTTATGATTTTTTATAAAGTAGAGAGGAAGCATCAACAACGCACATGTAAATGGAAGTCAGGTTCGATAATTTAATAGGAAGTAAACAAAACCTACTTTAAAGCAACTCAATCAAAGATATTACATTTTCAGACGTTAGGAGGACGTGCACCAATATGGGGTTACGCTATTGACGTCAAGCAGATTCAGAGCTAATTTCGCAGCATAGGGGCGCGTCGATCTGTGGGTGACCGTGAGAGGATTGTTACACTACAGCATGCGATGTGTGATATGTCATCCCTTCCACCGGATTCTACTTGCATAACCCCACGGATTCTAAAGATTTCGACAAAGCCTGTCCAACAAATATTTTCCAATGACTTCCTGTTAAATGGGAAAACCCCACCATCCTAGATGATTACGGAAATCTGATTGATGAAGCAAAGGTATTTCCTCCAAGAAGTCAGCAGTTCTCCAAATACTCACAGCCCTGGTTTATTCTACTGTTACACCAGTTGTGACTGCACCTTGTCACTTTTACTACAACAGGGTATTTTTAAGTCTCTTAACGTGTCAGTTCACCCCGAGAATCTCCTCGTTTCTCATAAATTATCACATTGAAACAAAACTCCGAATCGTCCAAAGGAGCTAGATTTTGTGACGCAAAAAATATATTTTTTTAAAGAAAGAATGAGTTGTATCCAACGAATTAGCGCCTCAAAATAATTTGGCAAGATAAATAGACGGGAAAAATAAATGAATTCATTATTTAAAAAATTGTGTATTATGTAAAATATGCTTACCTTATGATAATAGGGATAATATTGTGATAAACCCCATAAATTTTTTGTGTGTGTCATGCCACCTCATGTGTTGCTTGTCATCTCGCCCTTGTTTTTTGTGGTTTTATCATATATTATTGTCGTTATTATCATGATTAATATTATTGTCACTTTCTTTATTGTTGTCTATTATTGTATCAGATCCTTTGTCATTTCTTAATTTTACTTTTGAACGTTATGACGTTATGTGGTGCGACATCACCATCTGACTTCCGAGTGCAGGGATCGGCTTGGGTCTTCGACCAGGAATTATTGCTCGGGTACGGGTTTTCCACTTAGAAGAAAAACTTTTGGTTGGGCCTCCGACCTAGGAAGATTGTTCACCAGGAGCCCACAATCAGCTGCTGGGCCACGGGTTTCCGACACGGAATTATTCGCAGTCGAGCCAAAGAATATCTTTAAGATACACTTTGGTCGGGCCTGCCCCTCATCAACTTCTTTTTCGGTCAGGAACCTCTTCGTGTCCTGTTATCTTTGACTAGAACTTGTGGACTTCTCACAGCTGACTTCTCAGGCCGTTTAAAACCATATAGTATCTTAATATTGATAGAGTGGCAATAGCAGTGTTCGGAACGTGACTGTCTAGGATCTCTAGGATCAACTTGCTCATAGCTCCATAAGAGCCGATGTAAAAACAACGCCCTATGAATACCGTAAAATTAATCTTCCAGCAATAAAAGAAAAATTGAAGTTTAGTTTTATTTACACAATAACTATGTATTTTTAAATATGTTTTCAAATCTATTTTTCGAGTTGGATGCAAAGGTATATCAACGCAATTCACAAAGAAATGTCAGAAATTTATAATTATTTGATTCTCAAATGTTGGAGGAGAATATATATTGTTTTCATTGGGTTTAAATTCTGAAAATAACTTATTTTATATGCGCTTTTACCGAATTTCGACGCGAAATGTATCTCTCAAAAGAGCTATTTTTGATGCTAACTATGTCCATTTCTAAATTATCTCATTTTGCTTCTTACATTGATATAAATATTACATGAAACATACTGTATGTATTCGCAGCAGTTTAAACGGAAACTAAGGAAAAGAGGAATAGCGACAAACGCAGGGATAACTCTCAAACTTTATAATAATATATAAATAATTTTTTGACTTTTTATATAAAGACGGTGCTTTATCAATTTCATTTAACAACGTTTCTAATGACGTGAAAATATTTAACACCATTAATTACAATATCGTACTGTTTGAAAATCAATATATATTTAAACAGCCTCTTCAGTTGTGCACATCTAAATATCCGTGCTTCTTAATTTCTTGATTCCAATTTAAAAACACCAGATGAGGTTCCAGATTTTGAAAAAAGTTTTGTATGAACAACCGTCAATAATGTTTAGATTAATTGATTTTTCTCTGACTTATAGGCTGTTTTCATATTTAAAAATTAGCGGTTGTGGCATTTAAAATCACTACTAATAATACTACTTTATTAAACAGACAATAGAAATTCAGTATTAGAAATGAGATCATTGTGAAATTAGCGTAATTACTGAGTCAAAATATTTAATTATAATGTTCATTTAAGCTTTTCGTACGAAGATTCTGCCATTCACAAAATTTGTTTAAGTATTTAAACAGTATTTTCTATAAAAGTAAATAAAGCGTTAATATCCTCAAAACACACAAAGGAATAATTTAAAATATATTGAATGGTTATTTTCAACAAAAACTTCGCCCCAAGGCTAAAAATATATATTTTCGTAATTTGAATGTTTATAAGTACTTTTTTTATAAAAATGTTTAAATAACGTATTGCAATATTTTATCGTGAATTAAGGAAGGTGACATTTAATTAATTTAATGAGATTATGTATCATTTTTAAGGATATAGTAAATATTTTATTTTCAGAAGTTAGATACAAGGAAAAACAATGTATTCGTACGAAATAATTGTGCTGGGCCCATACTATAATGTAGCAATAGAATGTGGCACGCCAGGATTTATTCACGCTCGTTATTGCTTTGAAGGAAGTTCGAATTTCTTACCGTGTTTTTCTATAAATATAACAAACGAGGGTACGTTCAAACAGTTTATTATAACAAATAATTTAAGTCTCGATTTGACAAAACAGATTGCACATAGTCCAAACAATTGGCTATTTAAAGAAACGAAGAAAATAAGTGTCCGACAGCTCTGTTTCAATATACTATGACAAGCGGAAACGCGACGTCTGCAGAAGCCACTCTCGTTGGCCTTATAACCTGGATTCCACATGCAACGGCGAACGGCAACGGTAGTAGTCAAGAGTTGTCTGCAAGCCCCGCGGAGTGTGGCCCACCTTGTTGACGGGGAGACAGCGACGGCCTCAAAATGAATACAAGAAAAGCATTACTCTACGAGCGAGTAGCTCGGACTACACCGCAGTCTATCCGTCAGTTGGCAGGAACTGCGCCGACGGAGGAGTCTCGTAGCATCCGAATTGGTACAGTATATTTTCCTCCACGCTGTCACCTGTAGGCAAGCCCTGACATTGCCACTCTATCTATACTTAGATACTCTTTACTTACAACGACCTGAGTACGAACGGGTTTCGACGGCATCTCCCGCCGACAACCTCGGCTTCCGTGGGCAGACTACCGACCTCCTTCGGCGTGCCCTACCTGCTTTGTTAAGTTTGCTGGCCACCTCGCACTCCGTCAGGTGTAGGGATTTCTGCTAGAATCGATCTCCAGCAATGTGAAACGTGCTGCGTGTATGGCTTTCGTCGTTAATTGGGAACTGTATAATGTGTTGAGAAACATCATTTAGTGCCTTTACTGTGGATGGTTTACGATTACACTCTTGGTGGTCTAACAGGCCAAAGGCGAAAGCACTCTGCGTTTATTCTGTCACGTCGTATGTTGATGTTTTACAGTCCTTTATTTTCTGAACTTTTAAAATTTGCATCAATGAATAATTTTGTATAAATTTTAGAAATTTCTTATTTTAAGTTTAAATATTTTATGATTGGTTACATTTATTGAAATTAATAAGTTGTTACATGATATATTGTAATTTTTGTTTTTAAATGTTTAACATTCACACTTTTTACTTTAACTGTTCAATGAACCTATTTGAACTTCACACTCTTTCACATTGTTAGGTTTAACATTCAATATACTTAATTTAATCACATTTCAGTTGAAGCTGCCTTTAGATCATTTGGATTTTTAACAAATTGAACTTCTCTTTTCTGTATTTAAAATTTCAAAATTGTGAGTTTTATTTTTACAAAAATTATTAATAATCTGTTATTTTAATAATTTGTAATGTGAACATTAGGTAAAATTTTTAGTAACACCTGAAGATATCCGAAATGTGGTAACGAAACCGCGTTTAATCTAAAGAAAAACTGTCTGTAAACCTAGTCGTTTATTTATTTCATTTGTTGTTTGAATCTTTAGCTTGCTGTAGTTTGTGTAATAAGATATTTCGGTAGTATTTGATATTACATTACTTGATATATTTTGCCTTTATTCTAGTACTTCGTACTTTGATGTTTGGTTTGTTAGTGGAATTGTTTACAAATAAATGATTTCTTTTCGTGTAGGGATATGAAAACTTTTCATTACGTAGTTTTCTCTTTGTATATATTTTTTATTATATTATATGATTATACATATTATTTCTTGTTACCTTATTGCACTTGGCTATTTCGTAGCCGTCACATCTGGGATCCCTTTCCCTGGTCCTTACCCTCCGGAGATCTCCCACGCACTAAGGTAACCACGCCTCAATTAAAAACCGGCAAGTTCAATACTGTTATAAATGGTGTCGGAAAATAAGGCATAAGGGTTATAAAATTCAGGGTGGAAACCAACTCATATCATGGAGGTATGTCGCTTCAGCGTCTTCCACGAATTTTTTGTGTCGCATCATTGGAAAATTCATTGTTAACACTGGATTTGTTACCGATCTTCGTTTCCGCCGTCTCGAGCACACCTGACGTCTGCATCTACCCAATTACCCATTATCTGGATCCCGGCTCGTTTATTACAATGTTTCCCGAAGTATTAAGGTCACTATTAAATTATTTAAATAAAATGTGAAATACTTATCGCATCACAATACGGTATACAGCATGTTGAAACCCTTGTACAAACTCTAAAGTTTATTCATTGTAAAATTTTACTGTAATAAAAATAAACAGAACCCGTGAACATATAAACGTTTTGTTGAAAGTGTTAAGAACATACAAAATAAATTTTCACAATCCTTTAGAACAACCCAGGTGCTTCAATCTAATTCATCAAGATGTACATCGCATGTAGAACTAGGTGGTTTATTACAGTTTACGTTTTATTTATAAAAAATCAATAATAACGCGTAGGAGCGAATCTTTGAATTCATACATATTTGGTTAAACGTTCTGATTGTGATGTTTCGTTTGCACAGTTCTTGCAAATTTATGACTGTTTGTCCCAAGTTCTGAACACCTGGTCACTCAGTCTAGGGTGGATAGTCGTCAGGAACAAAACTAGATCTGCATAACATTATTCATTTGAGAATAGTAATTATGATGAAATAAGCTGAAGTTAAATAATTATTTGAAAATGGATACAGATCGAGAAATTTAGAGATTTGTTGACTATTGTAGTCAGTTGTGGTGAGTGGCTGTGATTGGTTTTTTGGGAAGCTGAGTGTAACTATTGGAACCAAGAATCGACCGCCATTACTAGTATATAAGTTCTCCACATTGTATTTTTGTTGTACCTTACTGCTTTTCCTTAATAGGCCTTACTGGCTACCGCGATGAAATATCCACATGTCAGAGATAACCACCAAGCCCACTGATACATTGGGGTGAAGAAACTCATAACCACATTTTTATATCATACTAATATCTCCAGATTTTATAACCTCAATATTGGTGCCCAACGAGTTTTGCAGACATTTTGTGTTTGTAAATTAAAGATAAATATTTCAAAACAATAAAGACGAAATATTACGATTGTCTTCCGACTATGATGTGTATTTAACAATAAAAAGTCGGAACATTAGAACATATTGATATTGCTCATAAACAGTGAAAATATATTTGAACTGTCTTATACTTCCGTTTACAGAGAGGTAGAATTACTAAGGATTGCATTATTTATTTTCTATCACTATTTAACTTCTATTTATAAATCTTCTTTATCAATAGATTGTATTCGTAATTTAATTCCAGCAATAAACAATGCGTTATTTAATTTTTAATCATTACTCTCGTATGTGAAATAAACAGAACATCCCTTCTGAATGTTCTAGTTACTGTGGATAGTGAGGCAACTCAGTGTAGTGTCTTGTGCCAGGGTGATATCCTCCTCATTAGTGGTCTGTAATTAAACAGCGCCCGTTATTCGTCTCCTCGCCTCTCGTCCTGTTCTAGTCCAATCATGCAAATTACTAAGCACAGATTCTCAAATAGAATATAACTCGTTGAATGATTTCTTGATCGTGGTTTACGATTGGATTGTCAAATGTATATATTTACAGGAACGCTCAGAACCTTTGGTACTCAAGGAACTATATAAATAAAAGAAAATATGAGCGACGCGCTCCAGTTTTTATATACCGTACCTGTTGAAATAAGTACGAGGTTTGCCCTTAAGCTTTCCTACACATTAATTCAAGTACCGTTAATTTTTTAGTATTAAACGATGATCACCCAAAAGGTGATTGCTGTCGACATTTTGAAGAGTAAGATTTCCTCCATTCCCTGTTTGTAAAGAACTTGCAACAGAAACTTATTAGATTTTGACCTCTTACAGCCTGTCAAACGACAGTGTGAAATAACGAAAAAGTTTACTACCATATTATTAAGTAGTTTACTTTTTAATTAGTTAATAATAATGAACATTGTTTTATAAGTTGAATATAATCCGAGAGACGGATTTTTCTGTAGCTGTATGTAATATTCCCAAAGAACAACTGAAAAGCATGATTACTTATTTAATTTTATTTAATGCTTAATAGCTATATAATCATAAGTAATGATACTTTTTATTAGTTTATAAATACGCGAAATGTTTTTATAATTTGCAGTGTAGATTTATTATACAAAGACCACTCAATTATATATTATTTCACGGTAAACAAACCGAGTGCTTAGTTCAATTTATTCTTCTTATAAATATAATTGACTGATACAGTGTATTTTTGTGTATATATGTGTCACAAACAAATCTAAACACGTCCAGCAATTTCTAAAGAAATTTGTACACGTGTTCTTTGCAACCCGAATGCAAGCAAGAAATAAGACACTAATACCTGTCCTAGGGCGGGGTTGAAGGATACGGAAATTTGAAGCATGTATATATTCATGCAAATAAATATTTTTCGCGGTTAGTGATATGGATAGTGTCTCTCGGTATCGTACTTTCCTCAGGTTTTTTTAGTTACTGTGCTTGCTTCCAGGAGATTTCTTGACTCGACTAAGATACTGTGAATCATCACGCTGCTTATGATGAAATTAACATTCTTTCAGCTCCTTTATGATAGGGGGCGTGGAAACGTGCCGCTCTCACTAAAAGTTAGAGTCGAATTAAATATTGTAGTAGGCTAATATAAATGAGTTACAAGGCAACGACGGACACCCAGCTAGTAATTTAAAATAAAAGTCGTCACTAACATAATAATTGATTACATATATTCCCAGTCATCATGTGTTACAGAGTAAGGTACAGTACACTCCTAGAACAAAAATGTCCTAGCGCTAAGCAAGGACCCTCTATTTCAAACGCTAGAAATAAAAAACTATTTCCAACTAAGGGATTATACCATTACAAATCACTTCCAGTATTATGCGAGGTTTCGAGAAGACTAGAGATGGGCGATCTGATCGAGATATGGTTCAAAGAACTACCTCCTTCTGCGGAGTTATTAATCATTGATCCGGGAAAAAAGAGCAATAGCTCTTTTTATTCACCATGCTCCTCTGATACGAGAGCAGCCCGCTGTTTGAATCACACACTCACTCAGAAATCAGATCGCTGGAACAGCGATTCTAGAGCTACTTAGTGTTGGAACTTTGAATCGCGGATACTGCCATCCGAGAACATTTAGTAAGTGAATCAGAATATTTTTCTTTCTGGATACGTTATTGTGGAGATGTTGTTAAATAAAGTGGAAGATGCACAAAATATTGTAACCGTACGTTAATATGAAATTCTTTTATCTGATGGTGCAAATATGAAACCTAATATAAATATTATCCCACACTTTTCACTTTAGCCTCTCAAGATTGCTTCACTCTACACTATGCTGGTTTTAACATGATTTCTTATAATGTCGAAGCACAATTTATAGCAAGTCCTTAATTACGTTAAATTCATCATAATATTAATAGAAAGGACGTGTGTACAAGATAAGTACAAAAAAGTCAGCTTAATACACCTAAGAGAATTTTGAAATTGCGATACTTTAATTGCTGTATATGACTTTTAAAACGCATCTCATTACAAAACTTTTTAATTTCTAAACAAATTCGCCGTATTTCCTTATAAATACTTAATTTTGCTCCAAGATATCCTGCAGATACCTTATAGATTTTCAAAAGTTTCTTTTCTCGTCCGCTCACGACACGGACACTCTTTAGATATCTGTGACCTTCAACAACAGTATAGCCCACTGTCACTCTAGCAACAATGGTTCTCAATAAATTACAAAGTTTTCATGGACGAGGGTTGTGCCCCGCACCCCCCTCCCCATTGCGCCTATCCTTTCTGCACCTTTGCTATACATGACTGCTAGTGTTTCTTTTATATGACTATACCCGCCAAAGATTTTATTTTGGACAAAGGAATCTCAATACTTAAGATGCAAAAATTTAATGAGATTTTTTGTCGCCGCACTCCTCGCGTTATAACTGTTTAAGTGGAAAAATACTTTGTTTTATTTGCCTGGCTTCTGTAGAGTTGTATAATAATTTTTATTCAGTGATATAACAATTATAATATAAGCTTATGTATGAATATCGCCAATAAATTTGTTCGTCTTTAAAAGAAAAATCCATCCAAAAACCTTGTGCAGAGTTATTTATTTCATTTTATAACTATTTCTTTATTTACTAATAAATAAAGAAAAGTGTATATAATTTTTGTTAAAAAATTATAAACTCATATATTTACTAGAAAATCATCTGGAAAGTAAGATTCATTTCGGTAAATGGGATTAGATTAGTAGACCGAATATATAAACACTCGCTAAAATGAGCGGTGAATCATCTACTGAGCGAGTGGTTCCGATTCGATCACTAAACAGAACGGTTTTGCCTATCTCGAGTGGAGATCGGACGTGCATGTTACAGTTCTGTCAGAACGCGCGTTAATTAGTAACTGTGTAGTACATTCGATAAATCGGATTTACTGCTGCATCAGTGAGATCGATGACACAAGTTGCACACCATTTTATTCGTGTGAAAGTGATAATTGCTATTTGGTAAAGATCGCACTCCCGCCAGCTGTTTTCTGACGTCCGATACCGACTGATCCTTACCAACAGTCGAAATATGTCGCAACAGGAACCTTGAACACGACGAAAATTCCAGAACAGGTAAAAATTAGTCAGTTACAAGAACAATTACAATCGGTTCTAAATTAAACCAAGCTACTGAAGGAACAAGTAAATACATTTAAATCAAAATTAGAACAAAAAATTGGGTTCTACAGACAAAAAAGGTAAATTTTATACCAGAAAACTCAGATCATTCTTAGAAAAACAGACTGGTAGTAAAAAGCGTAAAGCTAATGAATCTCCCGATAAACAACGTAAACTGCAGATAAAATACCCAAAGTCAGTAAACCTCCACCAATAATCCCAAGCAATGTAGAAGATTTTCAGACAGGAAGAAATTAAGCGTTCTTAATTTGGACAACAAAACTATCATGACGGGTTAAAATTAAATTAAATTTTAATTCTGACTAAGATTACAGATCAGACAGGCACGTTAAATAAAACTGATTTTGAGTGGCATTTTAATGAAGGTAATAGTTTGAAATCTGTATCCCGCAATGGTTTAGACGAAATATAAGAAATAAATTTAAAAATCCTTAAAGTAGTTGAATAACGTAAAAAACTATTACTAAAATCAATGTATATAGATGCAGTCATTCCAGTATATAAACTGCTCTGAAGATGACCTGCTAATTATAAAGGATATACAGCAGCAAAGCGACTACAGAAACAGGGATAATACAACAAGAAGACTAAGAAAGACGCTTCTTCCGATTCTTAGAACATCACTCTTTGTTTTTCTGATGGCATCCTCCCGTGTATTCCCCGCCCGGAGAACCGAATGGGAGACTATTTTACCTCCGGAATATTTAACCCAAGAGGTTGCCATCATATTGTTATGCATTGAGTATATGTATGCGGGAAATTAAAGACATGGCTGTAGTTTCCCCTTGCTTTCAGCCGTGCAAAAGTAACACAATCATTAAAGCTGCTCGAGCCATGCTTGTGTTTGTCCAACATTGAGCCATTCCCGGATCTCTATCCTCGTGCCTCAAGTCGGTAATAGTGAGGCCTGTTGTCCCTTACCATCCTATTTTTTATCCGCCCCGAAAAATCGATACCACTCACAACTGAATAGTAGTCCCCACTTCGCAACCTGGGGAGACGTCTGATGGAGGTTATTCTTTCATACATACCAACATACGCACGTATTGATATACCCCTACGTCCTTTTCACAACCATCCAAAATGATGCCCAACACCGGTCGTCTCGAAGCACACTTCATTTTTCGTTTAGTATGTTCACTACAATCTGTTTAACACTTACGACCTAACAAAATATATTTCTTATATTGAACCGTTTTTCTGTTATTAAAATTATTATTATACTTAAATCTTTTGGAAGATCTCTATTAACTGCACTTCTCAGGTGAAGAACGTTAAATGAATACATTTAACAACTTCATAGTGGTTCCCGCGGTTCGTAAATAATGAAACCTTCTTTAAAGTTAAATTTTGCTATTAGTTATATTTGTTCCAGGTCAAGTACCATAGTCCGTTAGCATCTGCATATACCTCAACTAAAATTGTACACATACACAAGACAAGCAAGACATTTGCCAGCATTTTCAGAGAAACCACGTACTCGTACCCAACCCACAACACGGCCGGACGCCATTATAATTTATATGATCATTGATATGGCTAGTAATGTGAACTAAAAATTCCAAATCTAATAGCCCGTTATTGTTAAATAATAGATTTCTTTCCTCAAGTAATACATTTTCCTATTCTAAAAAAAAGAAATAGGAAATTTCAATTTCCCAAATGTATTCCAAATCTACTATCTTGAAAGCCAGAGCACTTCAATATGAAAGTTTATTCCAAATGTAAGAATTTACAATATTCTCTTAATTCTCGTCTGTTTATTGCTTTGCTCTAATTTTGTTAATAAGTTTCACAACCGGTAATATATCATGTCCTATTCTATACTTGTAATATATATATATATATATATATCGTTCCACTTTTTTCAGTTCCACTGTAAATTCTCATGGTCTGTTATTATTGGGAAGATAAGTCTGTTCCTGAAAACAGCTCCCTCTCTTCTCTTTTAACTATTTTTTAATCCTTGTAACTCTGTTTTTTGTAGTTTTACCTTCTACGTCTGGGTAAAATGTTTCCTATATATTTATGAATAATGTAGGCCAGAGATTCCTAAACTGTGATCCGGGGCGTCGGTCGTGGCTCATTTACAGTGGCGCAGCGAAAATATCACATTAGATACGCTTACCCCAGTAAAATATTAATACTTTATCGTTATACTTCAAAGCTAATTTAATCATTACAATTAAATTCGTTCAATGAATCAATGTTTTGATTTGGGTCGTCGCGGAAAAATTGTGGTGCATAAAGGGCGTGGAAACTATAATGGTTTGGGAACGACTCATGCAGACTATATTTTGTAATCTCAATTAATATTCCAATGGCTGTTTGAAATCATAACATTTAGAATAAGTTTCTTTAACTGTTCCAATGTGATAGTTGGGGCACTGTTTTCTTTTTCGTATAATATTCTTACTGGTTCTAATGATTAACTAATCTTCTTTTCACTTTGATGGAGCCTTGGGTTTGCTGCTATTATAGTTTTGATCTGACGCTCTTATGCACTTGCACTTGTTTGCATGAATACCGCTAGCGGGAGCCTCCAGGGCGGGGCAGACACTCTTGGACCACCGGCAGCAACTGTAAACACACTCGGGCACTAAATAGAGCACTCGACGTTGTTTACCTTACCTTAACTGGTAACGAACTCTGTAATTGATTTATTTAGTCCAAATAAATTAATTCTGAAACTACAATTATAGAAGGTTATTCGGGAACAGAAAAAAACCTTCCGGTTACGATACACCGCTGTAAGAACTCTTAATAAAAATCTCGCCATGCATACATAAAAATAATAGTATTGTATTTTGGAATACGCCAAAACAGCATTATATATGAATGAACGTAGTGAAGTGGGAGCTGCAGGCATTTTATATGCAAAGACATTTTCGCACGAAATGTAAACAACCCCCGCATCATCACGACAAAGTACTTTTATTATATTTCTTTTTTAACTAACGTCCTGCCACCTAGAGTCTAAAGTAGGCCTTTTTTTACACATATTACAATCATTTTTACAATATTTTACAACAATTCAGAAATAAAGCATTACTAAAGCAAATGTATTAAGGTTTCTACTAATTTATAGGCTAATCTACAATCTACTTATTCGTCTAGTCTACCGAGTCTTTGCCACAGGACATTATATCCTTTCATGGTATTCCATTTCCAACATAGTGTTACGTTAATTTATATATTAATGTTACTATAATTTCGTCGAACAGCTGTAATATACTTTTTTTGTATATAAAACATTTATTAATTTAAATTACAAATCTGATCAATTTTAACAATTTTGTTTATTAATTTAAGTGAAGACACGGGCTTAATCCCAGGGGATTTTGGGTCTCTCAAGAGATGGAGTATGCATCAGCTGAAAATAGAAAGAAAATAATTGAATGTTAATTTTATTCAGAGCAATGAGCAAGTTTCACAAATTTTAGATCGCTTACCCACAATTACTGGCCCAACAAACATCCACCTCTCGAATGTTTGTGCGTCTCTGGATATCTGCTCTCTGCTCCACTCGCCTCCCTTCTGCGGTCTGATCACTCGCCTGCCTTCTGGGGTCGAGCCACGTCCTTCTCGGGTCTGCTCTGGTCTGGTCTGCCCCACTCTGCTCTGGTCTGCTCTACCCCACTCTGAGGTAGGGATGGGATCGAAATAACGTAACAGTTATAAATAACCTGTTACCAGAATATAACTGTTACCGAAATAATCTGTTACTGAAAATACTATGTTATTTTAGTAACACCCAGCTGATATTCATAACGCCGTTGTTTACTTCACTACTGGCAGACAGCGAACTTTAGGAGCGCCATGTTGGAAGAGTGACGTGCTGTGCGCCCCTACCGGGCCAGTGTGGAACTAAATATAACAGGTTGAGCCGGAACCTGTTAAATTTAACAGGTTACATTTAACGGAACGGTTTAGCGGAACCTGTTAAATTTAACAGGTTACATTTAACAGAACGGCTTAGCGGAACCTATTACTGGGTAACAGGTTACGGCGTAACAGCGTTATATTGATGTGTTGCGTCTGTCTGAAAGGCGTGTTTTATTCTTCTGTGTAGAATGATGATATATTTTATATCATTCCAAAAAATAAATTAGATAATTCAATAAAAATTTTCAATAATTTTCAACAAAATTTAAATTTTACCAATTAAATAGAACTTAAGCACCCTATTCATTTTAAAGATGTTAAGATGAAATTATTACCAATTAGTATAAAAAATTAACATGCTGGAAGAGTTCTTAATTACAGGTCTAATATCCCAATTTTCAAAGAAAGGCTATCAAGTTGTCACATCATATTGAAAATTTTAATAAAGTTATTAATATTCTTTTTATAAATTCTTACCCCATTAATTTCGTCAATGCACATGTCAAATTTTGAACGAATAAAATGAGATTCTCTTTCAACAATTTAAAAGTTAAAAATATTTAAAAAATAAATAATAATTCAATTTTTATAAATAATATATTTTGTAAAAACGATATCAACAATTTATATAATAAACTTTATCTTAATAAAGTTTGCGATATTACGTATTCGTAATTGTATAAATTAATAGAGTTGGTTTTACCGGAATTATTATTTTTTAAATTAAAGACTATTTAAATGTTTGTATGTTTTTCTGGCTGTCCATTTCAGCAACTTAATATAATTAATCTTTAATTTATAATGTATTTATTTTCTGTTATCATTAAAATTATTTATTTTGTAATAAAAGCCTCAAACTTTAAGTGTCAGTTACGTATCAATAATTATTTTTATCTATCTTAGTTTATTTTTCCTTTTCCCGGTTTATCGTCAAGGTATGATTTTATTCCCTTTCGCCAAAGTACTTCTTGTAAAATGTAGGTTGAAATGAAAGAAAATTCTCTGCTAAGTAACGTAAACGGAAAAATAGTTAACAAATTATATTAAGTTGCTGTTACCAGCCAAGTATCTTTATATACAATTACGAATACGTAATATCGCAAACTTTATTAAGGTAAAGTTTATTATATAAATTGTTGATATCGTTTTTTACAAAATATATTATTTATAAAAATTGAATTATTATTTATTTTTTAAATATTTTTAACTTTTAAATTGTTGAAAGAGAATCTCATTTTATTCGTTCAAAATTTGACATGTGCATTGACGAAATTAATGGGGTAAGAATTTATAAAAAGAATATTAATAACTTTATTAAAATTTTCAATATGATGTGACAACTTGATAGCCTTTCTTTGAAAATTGGGATATTAGACCTGTAATTAAGAACTCTTCCAGCATGTTAATTTTTTATACTAATTGGTAATAATTTCATCTTAACATCTTTAAAATGAATAGGGTGCTTAAGTTCTATTTAATTGGTAAAATTTAAATTTTGTTGAAAATTATTGAAAATTTTTATTGAATTATCTAATTTATTTTTTGGAATGATATAAAATATATCATCATTCTACACAGAAGAATAAAACACGCCTTTCAGACAGACGCAACACATCAATATAACGCTGTTACGCCGTAACCTGTTACCCAGTAATAGGTTCCGCTAAGCCGTTCTGTTAAATGTAACCTGTTAAATTTAACAGGTTCCGCTAAACCGTTCCGTTAAATGTAACCTGTTAAATTTAACAGGTTCCGGCTCAACCTGTTATATGTAGTTCCACACTGGCCCGCTAGAGCGCACTGCGCTCCATAAGCTGTCTGCTCGACACTGGCTAGACCTTGGCGAATTTAATTTAACAGGTTGTAAAAAGTTAGAGAAGGTTGTATTTAAAAGTTTTAAGGAAAATATTCATGTTAAAAGTAATATAATATTGGTTTAATTTAACTAAATACCATTTCAATGCATTTCCTATGTGATCAATATTATGTAATCCTCAAGGAATAGAATTAAATATTTCAAGAATAAACTTAAACTTTTATTAATATAATAGCATAAGTTAGTCGTACTTTCTTCCCATATTTTCTTTCAATAAATCAATTGTCTGGCATTATCTTCAATTATAAATTAATGAAGTTTTACATGATTTATTTACTTTTACTGTTAATTAGTTAGTAGCTTCAAACGTCTTTTTTTATTTTGTATCAATAATTATTTTTATCCTTTTCAGTTTCCTTTTCCCTCCTTATCGTGAATACATGATATTATATTGTGATGATTTAACAACGTTAAAAATAAAGATAATTATCTAGGTACATGAGGCACACGAGGGCGATTATAATGGGCGCAGTTAATAAGGTTATATATATCACCATGTACTGAAATCTATGTTTATTAAAATAACATGTTACTAAAATAACCTGTTACTGGAACCTGTTATTTCCTTGTAACTGTTACGGAGTAACATGTTACCGGAAAATAACTATTTAGCGCATCTCTACTCTGAGGTCTCTA